>OY728145.1:300714978-301339978 GCA_963277665.1 Viscum album | reverse complement strand
GAAAATTAATTTGTAAAGGGACCAGATAATTTAATGCCCAGGGAATGAAATATATTAGACAATAACTTAGGTTTTTGGGTAATTTAATTTCTCATAGATTTAATCCCTATGAATTGATATCATGTACAGGTCCTATATAATATATGAGTATCCTTATATAACACATGATAATAAAGTTAAAATTCAAGAACCTTTAGAGGTGTACCTTAAGATCCAATGCAACCCCAAAATATAAGGTGTATTAGAAACTAAAAAAAGTGATCTCATGGTCAACTGAACTATTGAAAAACATACCACAAATATCTAGGAAACCATGCACAATGTGACAGAGGGCTCAGGGAGGGCACATGGTTAAGGCACATGGTTTACCAAACCATGAAGCCTCTCCAGGTAAATCATCCAACTTAAGATAGTGTGATTTCATTTGGTTGGTGCATGGTTTTTCAAATAGTGTGGCCCAACCATGTGAGGTACCCTCTTAAGGTAGTACCAGGTACATGGTTAGTTCATGGTTTGCCTAACCATGTGACTAACCGTGCATAGTTTAAAAAGTAGATTTTTTTTAAACGGATATCATGTGATTTTAATCCTAAAACCCCCATTTGAGCCCCATTTCTTCCTTCACTCAGTATTTACTTATCCCCAAGTCTAGGGAACCTCTTCCACTCATTTTAAAAGCAATTAAAAGGGTTTTATTGGTGGTTTGAAGCTTAATATTCGTTGATATGTCTTCTTTCTTGGTAATTTCATGGTTTTTGTTAGATCTATTCTTCCCTCTCTTCTGATTTCTTAGATCTAGTTCTGTTGTAGATAGATCTAGGGTTTTTGTTGTGAATAATGGTTAGATTTTGCCTTGTTGATGTTAGGGGAAGGGATCTAGAGTAGTTTTGTGGAGTTTTCACCCGGATTTGGGGAGAGTTTTTGTTGTTGGTCTATTTCACCAAAACCCTAGAGGTAGGTGGATTCACTTTATAGTCCTCTTTCTAGAACTTGAAGGATTTGATTTTAAATTTATTTTCTTGATATTGATTGTGAAATTGATGTGAGAATCTTGGTTGGAAACCCTTGGGTGATTATTTGTGGATTTTGAGGGAAATGGGATATTTTTGGGCAATATGATTTGTTTTTGGATTTCAAAATGATGATTTGAAAATCAGTTTCTTGGTTTGATTTATGGAAATGGTTTGGAAAATGGTTTAAAAAAAATGTTGTTTTCTTGAAATAAAATTTGGAATAAATGTGTGGAATAGGTTTTGTTATAATTGGTTGAAATGTTTTTGGCATAAATGTGGATTATGGTTCAATAAATGGTTGATTTTATTGAAATGGTTTCTTTATGTCTGATTGGAAATGTTTTTTCCATAATGGGTTGATTTGGTTTGGAAATTGTTGAGTAGCATGGTTTTGAAAAATATTAGTTGATATGGTTTTGGTAAATGTTGATTTGATGGTTGCTGGCTTAAGTGGTTAATGATTATATGGAAGGGATGGATAGTGGACATGAAGTACCACCATCAATGTATCTGAATGTGGCATAATGTACCATTATAAAAAGGGGGAAAGAGTATTGATGTGGAGTTCTAGTATCAATTGTAACACTGAGCTTGGGTGGTTGAGTTATGTGTTTGATTGAGATATACGTGCAATCACACGAGATGAAATGGGAAAAGGGGAAATGACCTGTGTGATTTCTTTTCCTTATAAATGTGTTGGTTTGGTGAAATGTTTTGGTAAGGTTGTGTTTGGATTGTTGGATTTTTGAACAGTGTAAAAGGTTTTATATAAATTGTTTATATAAATGTACCGTGTTGTTATATCATAGTGGAATGATTTGGAAAGACATTTGTTGAAAGCCTACTGAGTATCATTACTCACCCCCTTATTAGGAAATTTTGTAATTTTTCAGGTGTTGTATTTCAAGAAAAAGGTTATGGAAAGTCATCTCATCGTTTTAGTGGTTCATTGTGATTCTTGGATGCTCTTGTGGTGTTAGAGCTTGGAGCTTAGTGTGAAGATGTGGTGATATATCTTGAGTCCTTGAGTTCTTGTCATTTTATTCTTATATTGTAGTACTCTATTTTTGGTTCTGTAGTTGTTGGTTATGATGATCATTTTTCATTATGGTATTATAATGAAATGTTAACATACATAATGTAGTGGTTTTTGGTTATAAAATTTTTGGTTTGTTGTTTATATTTCAAAAGGAAAATCATTCCCCAATTGTTCATGAAGCCATCAGCATTTATTGACAGCCTTTAGATCCTTGGAGATGTTTCTTAAGGTTGAGTAATATTCCACCACCTTCTTCAGCCAATGAGAAGGGGTGTGATGTTACAAGTGGTATCAGTTGGGTTGGTACTTTGGCATATATTGTCATTCTTAGAATTGGAATTCATTATTCATTTATTCCTTGAGTTGGGATGGTAGCAAGGAGTAGGATTTTCAGAACATGAAATTTATAGCATAAAAAGACATAACTAACCTTTTTATGCTTAACTTCAAGTTACGATGGAGTTCAGTACATAAGTGTTTTAGAGACACCTATAGGAATTGAAATATCATTTTCATGAGTTTAGCTAATGAGATGAGCATTGAATTCATGGTGGAAATGACTTCCCACTTGTATTTCATATCTCATTTGGAGTAATGATTTATGTTATTCTATGAGTGTTTTGATTTTTGAAAAATATAGAAATTGTTTTCAAATGTAAGTTTTTTAAAATAAAATGGTTGTGGTATTTTGAAAAATGAGTTTATTTTAAAAACATGGTGGATTTTTAAAAAATTATTGAACATGGGAAATGATGAATTTTTGGAAAGCATGGTTATGATTGTTGTAATGTGATAGAATTTAAAATTGTAAGCCTTAATTTTTTAGATAGTGAGACTTATGGTAGTTTTTATATTGACAGGAATGGAACTTGATAGGTGTTGTAAAGACCAAATAGAGGAAGCTACTAAAAATGTGGTTGTACCTAAGCCCCAGGTGAACCAACAATTAGTTAAGATCATAGATAAAGACTTTTAGGTTGTGGATAGTTGGAATAAAAGTGATTATCTGAGGCATGTGGATCATTCAGTTCAATTTTAGAAGTATATGTTTCGGTGCGGATGTGCGTCGGGTTACGCTGTTCCGCCAGGACGCGTTCGCGAGTGCACCCGTCAACCCGAGGGGATGGGCGCGCGGCTTGTGGTCCTGCAGTCCCGCTTTCCAAGGGCGGGCGGCATTCGTCCCTTATTCAGGGGTGTCTGCTCCTTGATCGAAACCGGGATGATGGGATGTCGGCTCCTCCTTCTGTGGACGTCTCCTCGGAACTCGTCGCCAAATCCGGGTCTCCCTCATAGATTTAAGAATGTTCGTGAATCTCGTTCCCGGTGCCATGTCTCCATGGACACCGGTTAATTACGCTGCTTCCGCCCGGACGCTCCAAGGAGTCTGGTCGGGGCAGCAATGTCACGACCCGTCCTCGGGGCCCGTGCCGTGACTACCCCAAGCCCGCCTTCCATAGGCTAGGGGCTGGCGACTAGCACCAAAGGCGTAAAATCCCGATAACTGGAAAGGCATTGCCTTTATAAAGAAAACAAGCACCACAGAATACAAGCGGAAGTAAAACACTAAGTACAAAAAGAAGAGCTGAAAAGTAAAAGGGGCCGGAAATACAAGCCCAACTGTAAAGTACAACTCGAAAGGGAAAACAGCGACTGAAAAGTAAAGCTGCTACGCTGAGATGTCCACTGGAAATCCCACCTGAAGGGTGGGTACAGATAGCTCCTCTGCTCCTCGGGTCCCGCCATCCGCTCCGAGTATGTCCCGCCCAGTGGTCCACCTCCGGGTACTGCCTCGTCGTATAGTCCACCTCCAAGTACCGTCCAGCCTCGAACCTTCGGCTTCTGTTAGCACTGTCCGTCGTCTGCAACCAACACAACGAGGTGCGGGCATAGCCCGTGCAGGGGTGAGTATAACGATACTCAGTAGGGACCCCGAGACTCTCAAGGTCTCACTAAAACCAACAAGGATAAACACAAGAAGATCTCAACAGATAAACTCTACTTAGGTATATGCCCATACATATACCTAAGTTATCAAGTAACCCATCTCAATCATGAGGAAACACAAGGATTGTGAAAACGACGGATAACCACTACCCGGGTATATGCCCATACATATACCAAAGTTAGCAAGTGACCCAACTCAATCATGAAGTAAACACAAGGTCAAAAGTCTCAGCTCAAACCAGGATTTTCATTATCGAAACCGTAACTGCTGAAGAGCCCCGTCTCTGAAGTGTGCAGTAGTCCTGTCACGACTCCGAGGTACTGCTCACTAACCTAAGACTGCTGAGGTACTCCTCCTGTCGAGTACTGCGGGTTTGCGGCCAACTACCTGGCGCTCCGTCCGCTGAGGGTCTGTCGCCAAATACCGGGCGCTACCCAGATAGCCTGCTGAGGTACTCTCCGGACGAGTACCGCGGGTCTGCACTGTCACACACGTACTCCGTCCGCCATGGGTCTGCACCTCAGAAAGTAGTGCTCCGTCCACTGGGCTAGTCGACTCACTCCAAGTCGAGTCGGTCAAGCAGTCGTCAGGTCTCAGCTAGTTACACGGTCTCCGTACTCTGCACGCTCGTCTTCGGGAGGGTCCGCTCCACGAGCTACTGCTCGATACTCCAAGTATCACAAGGTCCCACGAAGAAGTGTCTCAAAATTCCGTCTCGTCACAGGGGTCTCAACGCAACAGACGGCGCGTCGATCGGACGCCCGGTCTGTGAGTTATTAGCCTTTTCGTCCCAGGGGCCCGGTTGGTTTCGTGAGCGAACCAAACCCGGCCGTATCTCAACTGTACCCCGAACTCTCATAGGGTATACTCATAGGGACCGTTTCTCATCGTGATCATCAACGCCGCTGACGGTTCGTCAGACGGACGTCCTGTCTGAAAGATAACAGCTTTTCCCGTTCCAGGGGCCCGGTTGGATTTCGGTGCGATCCAACCCGGCCACTATTCAACTGCATCCAAAACTCGGGCGGAGGGTGCCAAAAGTTTCGTATCGTCAAGAGGAAGTCAACGAAACAGACGGCGCGTCAATCGGACGCCCGGTCTGTGAGTTATTGGCATTTTCGTCTCCGGGGCCCGGTTGGTTTTTAAAGGAAAAACCAACCCGACCGTACTCCACCTGCGTCCAAACCTCGGGCGGAGTATGCCAAAAGATCCGATTCACTAAGAGGAACACAACGCGACTGACGGCGCGTCAATCGGACGTTCGTGGCTCAAGATATGAGCGTTTCCGCTCCGAAGGCCCGGTTGGTTTCGTGAACGAACCAACCCGGCCGAACTCAAAGTAACCCGAAACCTTGAGTGCGATATATCGAAACGCCCGTCTCGATCCAAGGATCGCGTTGCCGCAGACGGTTCGTCATTCGGAGGTCCGAGGCTCAAGTTATGAGCCAAAAACCAAATCAGGTTCGAAACGGGGGGGTCCGGGTCCGGGCCGACCCGGCCCGACCCCCCCTGGGCGGCGCGGTGGCCGGCGGCGGCGGCCGGCGGCGGCGGACGGCGGCGGCGCGGTGGCCGGCGGCGGCGCGCGGCGGCGGAGGGCGGCGGCGCGGCGGGCCGCGGCGGCGGCGGCGGCGGGCCGCGCTGGCGGCGGCGGCGGCGGGCCGCGTGGCGGCGGGGGGGGGCCGCGCTGGCGGTCGGCTTACGGGGAGCAAAGCTCCTGCTTTGCTGGAGGCGGCGCGGCAATTAGCCGCGCCGGTTTGTAAGAACCGCCCCCCCCCCCAACGTGGGGGGCTTGATTGAAGGGCGGCGCGGCAATCTGGCCGCGCCGTTTATTTTTTTTTAAAACCGCCCCCAACCACGTGGGGGCCTGCTGGCGGTGAACCAAGGGGGCAGGATGCCCCCTTCCCTCAAGAACCACCCCCTCTCTTAAAGAGGGGGTTTTAATGGACCGGCCGGGGAATTTAATTCCCCGGTTTTGTGACATCCGGCCGGCCCGCTGGCCGGCCGGTTTTTACCAACGGGACCGGAAATTCCGGTCCCGCCCTCGACTTCCGACGCCGGCGGCCCGGCCGCCGGTCTTTCCTTCCGCCGCGGCCCGGAACCGGCCGCGGTCTCCTCGTCCCGCCGCGGCCCGGAACCGGCCGCGGTCTTCTCGTCCCGCCGCGGCCCGGAACCGGCCGCGGCGTTCGTCATCCGGCGCGGTGCGACGGCACCGCGCCCCTTTCGCCGTGCCATGATTCCTTCCAACGCGGCGCGACGGCGTCGCGTTCTTGAAGATTCTCCTTGGCGTAACGCGACGGCGTTGCGTAAAATTAAACGCACAATCATCCGCGTGGTGCGACGGCACCACGCCACTTGCTTCCACCCGCAAGAACAACAAGAATGTTGGAGGGGTTCGGTCGTGTTCGTACGGACCGACCCCCCTCACGTTAAATTAATAACGCATCTTAAAATAATCAACATCCCATGTTAGTTATACGAACCACGAGAAGAAAAGAAATAATTAACTATTAAATCAACCACCCCTACCTCGGTATAAGATCGAGGGTTCGACTATGTCCGCGGAAGACGGCGTCGCGGAAGTCGGGCGTCGCGGTCGTCGTTCGTCAAATCTGTTGACGAAAAGGCGCGTCCGAAGAAGCACGTCGTTGGCGAATCCTTGTACGCCGACGAAGGTTGTCCGAGGAAGGTGCGGTGTTCTCTCTCGTTGACACCGAAGACGAAGACGAGCGGAGCGGCGTTCTTCGTCGGAAAAAGAGCGTTCCTCGTCAAGTCTTGAGGAAAGTCAAAATATAAAGAAAGCAACGAACTCAAGAACCCTTACCTCGATAGTCGCACGTTGACGGAGTCGTGGAATATCGGTGTCGATTCCTTTGACGTCGGAGGAAGATTCGTTGTCGAAGGCGTTCGTCGCGGAAAACCGTCGCGGAAGGGATGACGCGGAAGAAGTACGTCGCGTCGCGGATACGGCGTCGCGGATACGGCGTCGCGGATGGATCGTGTTCTTCGGCGGAGAAGTTCTTCGTTGAAGAACGTCGTTCTTCGCGTTCTTCGTTGAGTTTGAAGAAGAAGGAGAGAAGCTCTCCACCTCTCAAGAAGACAAACGATCAACCCAAAATAAAATAAGATCACATCTTATTTTATTATTACAAAACATAAAAGAATTTCAAAAGTTTGAAATTCAAAAGAGATAACTCCACATTTAACTCACTTATTTAATATACATGAATTGTATAATTAAATATAAGTTAACTTGTCAAGCCATTAAGAGGGAGAGTGGGGAGTTGAAAAGGTGGGGGTTCGTGTGGGCCCCACCACACTTAATCCTCCCAAGGGAGGTTAAGTGGGTGTGGGTCCCACTCCCAACCACCTTAGATAGGTTTTAACAAGTTAAAAATAAAATTGTTCTACACAATTTTATTTAACTCAAACTAAAAACCCCAAAACGAAACTCTCAACCCGCAACAAACGCAACTCCCGAAAAGGTCTCTTTAAGCGAATATCGGCGCTGCGAGTTCATCGGTGCCCTCGGATTTCAATTCCGAGCAGCGGATCAAAAGTTAAGAATTCCCGCTCGTTCGTTCACTGAACGTACCCGAGCCAAACTTCGGAAATTAATTCCGGGCACTCCGGGCCTCGGAATCAGGTGCCGTCTGAAACCGCGCTCTTGTAAAATTCTAAAGAAAATTAAGAAAAAATTTCCCTTGAATTTTACGGGTCTTTACATTACTCCCACCTCAGGGCTTTACGTCCCCGTAAAGCTACATCAAAAACTAGGGAAACAAAAAGGGGATACTGAGCACGCATCTGAGCCTCCCGCTCCCAAGTGCTCTCCTGGAGATTCCCGTGCCGCCATCTGTTGCGCACAAGAGGAATCGATCGTCCATGTAGGGCCCGCTCCTGGATGACATGGACCTCCTCTGACGTGGCCCGGACCATCTCTGGTCCCACAAGAGCTGCAAGATTTCTTCTTTGCCGAAAAGAGAAACCTGGTCTCATCCCCTGGATGAACCACATTCATTGCCTAAAACAGTCGATCCTAACATGGATGATACTAATCCATACCAAGGATGACGTCGTAAGGCCCCGACGCTACTACTAAGAGATCCAACCGTTACTCTCGCCTCCAAGGGTTGAGTCACACTGTCGGCATCAGTGTGTGGTAACTGGTCTCCTCCAGTAGAAGTCTCACAAGTGAGGGTCAAGTCAACAGTCAACTGGAACCTCTTAGTAACATCACAAAAGAAGACAGGAATGAAAACATCGCAAAGGATGCGTCTTTTATTATTGCAGCTCATATTACAAGACGCTACACAAAAGCAACATCAACATGGAACTAGAAGTACAAGAGACGTATCCACTAGTTCCGCTCCTGTCCACCTGCTCCCAGAGCTCCAGCATTTGTCGCTGCCTCAACCTCGGTGGCTCCCTCCAAGCCTGCGGATCGAGGAGTCGGACAGTCACGTGCTAGGTGTCCCTTTTGGCGGCATGAGTAACACAACCTGCTCCTTGCACGGCTAGCTCTGTTCCCACCTCGGGTGCCCCGCACCACCGGTCCTAAAACCCGAGATTGCCCAACTGCTCGTCTGGTCCTCCTGGACCTCTGCATCATCTGTCTACTGCCCACAGATGACTCGGCTTCTGATCGAAAAACACGCGGCAAAGGCAGAATCTCCTGTACACGCTCGGGGTGTAGAGATACTGGCACAAACTCCACCCTGAAGAAGGTCTCGAAGTCTTCCCATGCGAAGTCCATCTCATCGCAAAACTGAAACAAGTGGCTCCACCACCTACCTGCTGCTGCCTGAAGGAGGCTGGTAGCAAAGATCACCATGAAGTCTGCTGGTGTCCTCACTAGCCTAAACACTCGTACCACTGCCTCCAGCCAGTCCTCTGCTGCCCTGGGATCCGTCTCCCCGCGAAACCTGGGCGGTCGCTGGCGCTGAAACTCATGCAGTGCGCTGAGGCGACGTGCATCGTCAGCGGCTGCTGCTGGAAGCATCGGGGGCTCGGCGGGTAGAGCTACCGCCGGTGCCACTGCTAACAAAGGGCCCTGCACCGAGGCCTCGTCGCTCGGTGGGCTGTCGTCACGTTCGATTCTCGGAACCCTAACTGGCTGCCGTCGTGGGGCCATCCTGAAAGAAACAACGTAACACGATCAAACGATTATACCTGGTGAGCTGACCTGGTTTGAGCTGTTTTAAGGGGAAAAACTTTTGAAAACATACACGCAATCAGTGTTTTCGTGCACAAAGTCGGAAATCAGTTGTCAGGGTCCTGGTGTATGGATACGTCGGCCGCCCGCACCAACACTGGACTCCCTGAACTGAAAACCACACTCGGTACTCTCAACACTATTGCTTCACAGAAAGAAACATCAGAGTTATAAGTTCTGCGGTAGAACCGAACTCCTTTGATACCAATTTGTCACGACCCGTCCTCGGGGCCCGTGCCGTGACTACCCCAAGCCCGCCTTCCATAGGCCAGGGGCTGGCGACTAGCACCAAAGGCGTAAAATCCCGATAACTGGGAAGGCATTGCCTTTATAAAGAAAACAAGCACCACAGAGTACAAGCGGAAGTAAAACACTAAGTACAAAAAGAAGAGCTGAAAAGTAAAAGGGGCCGGAAATACAAGCCCAACTGTAAAGTACAACTCGAAAGGGAAAACAGCGACTGAAAAGTAAAGATGCTACGCTGAGATGTCCACTGGAAATCCCACCTGAAGGGTGGGTACAGATAGCTCCTCTGCTCCTCGGGTCCCGCCATCCGCTCCGAGTATGTCCCGCCCAGTGGTCCACCTCCGGGTACTGCCTCGTCGTATAGTCCACCTCCAGGTACCGTCCAGCCTCGAACCTTCGGCTTCTGTTAGCACTGTCCGTCGTCTGCAACCAACACAACGAGGTGCGGGCATAGCCCGTGCAGGGGTGAGTATAACGATACTCAGTAGGGACCCCGAGACTCTCAAGGTCTCACTAAAACCAACAAGGATAAACACAAGAAGATCTCAACAGATAAACTCTACTTAGGTATATGCCCATACATATACCTAAGTTATCAAGTAACCCATCTCAATCATGAGGAAACACAAGGATTGTGAAAACGACGGATAACCACTACCCGGGTATATGCCCATACATATACCAAAGTTAGCAAGTGACCCAACTCAATCATGAAGTAAACACAAGGTCAAAAGTCTCAGCTCAAACCAGGATTTTCATTATCGAAATCGTAACTGCTGAAGAGCCCCGTCTCTGAAGTGTGCAGTAGTCCTGTCACGACTCCGAGGTACTGCTCACTAACCTAAGACTGCTGAGGTACTCCTCCTGTCGAGTACTGCGGGTTTGCGGCCAACTACCTGGCGCTCCGTCCGCTGAGGGTCTGTCGCCAAATACCGGGCGCTACCCAGATAGCCTGCTGAGGTACTCTCCGGAAGAGTACCGCGGGTCTGCACTGTCACACACGTACTCCGTCCGCCATGGGTCTGCACCTCAGAAAGTAGTGCTCCGTCCACTGGGCTAGTCGACTCACTCCAAGTCGAGTCGGTCAAGCAGTCGTCAGGTCTCAGCTAGTTACACGGTCTCCGTACTCTGCACGCTCGTCTTCGGGAGGGTCCGCTCCACGAGCTACTGCTCGATACTCCAAGTATCACAAGGTCCCACGAATAAGTGTCTCAAAAGTCCGTCTCGTCACAGGGGTCTCAACGCAACAGACGGCGCGTCGATCGGACGCCCGGTCTGTGAGTTATTAGCCTTTTCGTCCCAGGGGCCCGGTTGGTTTCGTGAGCGAACCAAACCTGGCCGTATCTCAACTGTACCCCGAACTCTCATAGGGTATACTCATAGGGACCGTTTCTCATCGTGATCATCAACGCCGCTGACGGTTCGTCAGACGGACGTCCTGTCTGAAAGATAACAGCTTTTCCCGTTCCAGGGGCCCGGTTGGATTTCGGTGCGATCCAACCCGGCCACTATTCAACTGCATCCAAAACTCGGGCGGAGGGTGCCAAAAGTTTCGTATCGTCAAGAGGAAGTCAACGAAACAGACGGCGCGTCAATCGGACGCCCGGTCTGTGAGTTATTGGCATTTTCGTCTCCGGGGCCCGGTTGGTTTTTAATGGAAAAACCAACCCGACCGTACTCCACCTGCGTCCAAACCTCGGGCGGAGTATGCCAAAAGATCCGATTCACTAAGAGGAACACAACGCGACTGACGGCGCGTCAATCGGACGTTCGTGGCTCAAGATATGAGTGTTTCCGCTCCGAAGGCCCGGTTGGTTTCGTGAACGAACCAACCCGGCCGAACTCAAAGTAACCCGAAACCTTGAGTGCGATATATCGAAACGACCGTCTCGATCCAAGGATCGCGTTGCCGCAGACGGTTCGTCATTCGGAGGTCCGAGGCTCAAGTTATGAGCCAAAAACCAAATCAGGTTCGAAACGGGGGGGTCCGGGTCCGGGCCGACCCGGCCCGACCCCCCCCTGGGCGGCGCGGTGGCCGGCGGCGGGCGGCGGCGCGGCGGGCCGCGGCGGCGGCGGCGGCGGGCCGCGCTGGCGGCGGCGGCGGCGGGCCGCGTGACGGCGGCGGGGGGCCGCGCTGGCGGTCGGCTTGCGGGGAGCAAAGCTCCTGCTTTGCTGGAGGCGGCGCGGCAATTAGCCGCGCCGGTTTGTAAGAACCGCCCCCCCCAACGTGGGGGGCTTGATTGAAGGGCGGCGCGGCAATCTGGCCGCGCCGTTTATTTTTTTTTAAAACCGCCCCCAACCACGTGGGGGCCTGCTGGCGGTGAACCAAGGGGGCAGGATGCCCCCTTCCCTCAAGAACCACCCCCTCTTTTAAAGAGGGGGTTTTAATGGACCGGCCGGGGAATTTAATTCCCCGGTTTTGTGACATCCGGCCGGCCCGCTGGCCGGCCGGTTTTTACCAACGGGACCGGAAATTCCGGTCCCGCCCTCGAATTCCGACGCCGGCGGCCCGGCCGCCGGTCTTTCCTTCCGCCGCGGCCCGGAACCGGCCGCGGTCTCCTCGTCCCGCCGCGGCCCGGAACCGGCCGCGGTCTTCTCGTCCCGCCGCGGCCCGGAACCGGCCGCGGCGTTCGTCATCCGGCGCGGTGCGACGGCACCGCGCCCCTTCCGCCGTGCCATGATTCCTTCCAACGCGGCGCGACGGCGTCGCGTTCTTGAAGATTCTCCTTGGCGTAACGCGACGGCGTTGCGTAAAATTAAACGCACAATCATCCGCGTGGTGCGACGGCACCACGCCACTTGCTTCCACCCGCAAGAACAACAAGAATGTTGGAGGGGTTCGGTCGTGTTCGTACGGACCGACCCCCCTCACGTTAAATTAATAACGCATCTTAAAATAATCAACATCCCATGTTAGTTATACGAACCACGAGAAGAAAAGAAATAATTAACTATTAAATCAACCACCCCTACCTCGATATAAGATCGAGGGTTCGACTATGTCCGCGGAAGACGGCGTCGCGGAAGTCGGGCGTCGCGGTCGTCGTTCGTCAAATCTGTTGACGAAAAGGCGCGTCCGAAGAAGCACGTCGTTGGCGAATCCTTGTACGCCGACGAAGGTTGTCTGAGGAAGGTGCGGTGTTCTCTCTCGTTGACACCGAAGACGAAGACGAGCGGAGCGGCGTTCTTCGTCGGAAAAAGAGCGTTCCTCGTCAAGTCTTGAGGAAAGTCAAAATATAAAGAAAGCAACGAACTCAAGAACCCTTACCTCGATAGTCGCACGTTGACGGAGTCGTGGAATATAGGTGTCGATTCCTTTGACGTCGGAGGAAGATTCGTTGTCGAAGGCGTTCGTCGCGGAAAACCGTCGCGGAAGGGATGACGCGGAAGAAGTACGTCGCGTCGCGGATACGGCGTCGCGGATACGGCGTCGCGGATAGATCGTGTTCTTCGGCGGAGAAGTTCTTCGTTGAAGAACGTCGTTCTTCGCGTTCTTCGTTGAGTTTGAAGAAGAAGGAGAGAAGCTCTCCACCTCTCAAGAAGACAAACGATCAACCCAAAATAAATAAGATCACATCTTATTTTATTATTACAAAACATAAAAGAATTTCAAAAGTTTGAAATTCAAAAGAGATAACTCCACATTTAACTCACTTATTTAATATACATGAATTGTATAATTAAATATAAGTTAACTTGTCAAGCCATTAAGAGGGAGAGTGGGGAGTTGAAAAGGTGGGGGTTCGTGTGGGCCCCACCACACTTAATCCTCCCAAGGGAGGTTAAGTGGGTGTGGGTCCCACTCCCAACCACCTTAGATAGGTTTTAACAAGTTAAAAATAAAATTGTTCTACACAATTTTATTTAACTCAAACTAAAAACCCCAAAACGAAACTCTCAACCCGCAACAAACGCAACTCCCGAAAAGGTCTCTTTAAGCGAATATCGGCGCTGCGAGTTCATCGGTGCCCTCAGATTTCAATTCCGAGCAGCGGATCAAAAGTTAGGAATTCCCGCTCGTTCGTTCACTGAACGTACCCGAGCCAAACTTCGGAAATTAATTCCGGGCACTCCGGGCCTCGGAATCAGGTGCCGTCTGAAACCGCGCTCTTGTAAAATTCTAAAGAAAATTAAGAAAAAATTTCCCTTGAATTTTACGGGTCTTTACAAGCAACCTGCGGTGAGGAGACCGGGTGGCCCTGGATGTCGGGGCGTGTCTTAACACTGCACCTCTGCATGTCTGCCTTCCGTCCCTAATAGGGCTTCTCGAAGGCATGATGGCCTGAGGCATCCCGCACTGGGTGCGGGGAACTGTGTTACCTGAGGTTTTCCTCAGCTTCCCATGTTTAACACGGGGTATGCCGCGAGTTTAACGTCCAGCGGGGACGGCATCGGACTGATCAACACGAGGAGTGGATTAGATGACAGAACCCCTTGCAGGGAACCTCCGACGCTGGGGCCAGCACATGGGCGGCTTCCCGAGTGGAGTGGAGTGGGATGAAATGGCATGACCCCACCAGGATGTGGCGGCCCGGGTAGGGATCAGGATGGATGATGGAGTGAAGAGCTTGGACCCCGTAGGGGCTTCCTACGTACCGTGCGTTAGCGCGGATAAAAGTCAGCGTAGTTCGGATATACAGTTTAACGTCATGCTGGACGTCGGCAAGCCGACTCACGAAGAGATCGAGGCCGCCGAGTGGAGGATTGAACCGAACCACCTCGCACGGAGGGGGATGGAATGGCCGGGTGAATCACAGTTTTACGTCATGCTTGACGTTGGCAAGCCGACTCATGAAGAGATCGCGGCTGCCTGGAGAAGGATTGAACCGAACCACCTCGCACAGAGGGGGATGGAACGGCCGGGTGAATCACAGTTTTACGTCATGCTGGACGTTGGCAAGCCGACTCACGAAGAGATCGAGGCGGTGGGGAAGCACAATGGAGATACACACGTGCAGTCCCCCACAGAGGCGGATTCATAGGTGAATCAACGCAAGTGTGAACCCGGGAGGGGTCCACTGATGGACGAACCGACGTAAATACGACCGGGACGACCAGGTGGTGGGGTTGAACCTCGGAGAGGCTTCCTACGTACCCTGTTTAGAAGACAGGGATCAAAGTCCACGTAGTTCGTTCTGTTTGTAACGCTCTACCCCCGTGGGCGAAGGCCACTCCAATCCCGACATCCCTGCAGAGACGAGCGGGTGGGGGCCACATCCAAACCGGGAGGACCCTGCGTGCGAGGCACGAGATCGGGTGAAGCGGACGGTTTAACGTCTTGCCGGACGAACTACAGTTTAACGTCGTGTGTTGAGGACGAAGCAGACGGTTTAACGTCTTGCCAGACGAAGTACAGTTTAACGTCGTGTGTTGAGGAAGAAGATGCTTGGCAGTTTAACGTCTTGCAGCGCAGAAGATGGGGGCTAGGCAGTTTAACGTCATGCAGCTTGGACGTATGCAGTTTAACGTCGTGCAGGACGTGGTGCAGTTTAGCGTCATGCAGGACGAATTACAGTTTAACATCGTGCAGGACGAATAGCGTACAGTTTAACGTCTTGTAGCTGGGACGAAGTGCAGTTTAACGTCGTGCGGGACGTATGCAGTTTAACGTCGTGACGGACGTATGCAGTTTAACGTCGTGCAGGACGTTGAAGCCGCCGATAGGTCCGTGTCACTTCGCGCAAGCCTGGAGGGTCGCACGGGAAGACAACGCACGGTGCGGGCACCCGGGATGAGGGTCGTCGGGCGCCACGCAGGCGGGTACCCAAAGGGGGTCAAAGGGGGCGACCCTGGCGGGTTGCGCGCAAAAGAGGAGCTTTGCGCGCAATACCGCGGGTCGGCACACAAATGGGCGGGCTGGCGCGCAATTGGGCCAGCACTTTGCGCGCGAATGATAGAGATTGCGCACACCGGGCTTCGGATAGCGCACGGGGGGCAACGGCTCATTCTTTAATGAATGGCCACTTTGAAAATGGGGGGTGCGCGCAATCAGGCTGGATTGCGCGCACCCGGGGGCAATTGCGCGCAAGAGGCTTCTTTTGCGCGCAAATGCCTTTGAGTGAAGGGTTATTCAAAGGAAAGGAGCCAAAGGTATTGCGCGCGAAGGCGAACCCTGAGGCTTCCTTGCGCGAAAGAAAAGAGGTTACCTGAAGATCGGCATTGCGCGCGGAAGGGGTTGGATTGCGCGCACGAGAGACCTTTCGAATTCTGGCAACCTTCAAACCGTCGGGGGTCGCCTTATATTTATAGGCAACCCCGGGTGCGGAATCCAGTTCGCGGGCGCGAAATTCTCTTCGCGGGCGCGGAATTCTCTTCGCGGGCACGGAATTCTCTTCGCGGGCGCGGAATCGGGCCCGGCGCGCAAGGGAGTCGCGCGGGCCACTGGCGCGCAAAATTGTGCGCCGGCCCGGCGCATTGCGCGCATCCCGGGAGGTTTGCGCGCAACTCATCACCTTTGCGCGCGGGTCTCCAAAATTCCGCGCAAGGCCTCCGGGCCCTCCGAAACATGCTTCCGACTCCAAATATGACCTCGCTTTCCGTATCCAGAGCTTTGTTTGGGAACAACGGACTTTTCCGGCGTCTACAAAAGCCCCCCCTCGGAATCTGATCGGCGAGAGGTCGCAACGATCGGGTTCCGAGGGAGACGCTGGAATGCCGAAGTCCTGGGTGGCGCGGGACGGTGGCGTGCAAAAAAGGGCGTCGGGCGCGAAATTTGCTGTCGCGGTCGCGCAAAGCGCTTTCCACGCAGCGCGGACCCGGGCCTCGCCTATAAATAGGGGCCCTGGGTCCCCCGCACCGTACACTGGCCTTCCGCGCGATAAGCCTCTAAGCTCTCGTGCGTGAAATTGCCTTTTCCGGTGCGGAATTCACCCGCTCGTCGCGCAAACCTGTCCGGAATTCGGCCTGCTTTTGCGCGAACACCCGGGGTTTTACGCGACGGACTTCCCGATTGCGCGCCGTCCACTAGGATTGCGCGCCAACTCTCAAACTTCTCTACCAGCCTCGTCCGCTCCCGCACGCTTCATCCCTTTACCCGCACGACTCCCGAAGCTTCTGAGATGGCCGCGAATCAAGGAAATGAGGGGGATGCCGCCACTCGCAGAGCTGAGATGGCGACGAACGAGGAGGTCTACGGATCCAAGGAGATTGTTTCCAACAATCAATCCTTGTTCGACTTGCTGACGCCGGCCCAGAAGACATATCCACTGTCGGACAACCTTCCGCTCTGGAACTTCAGCATCCTTGATGAGGTTCCGGTGCCAGGGTTCGAGGTTGATGCGCCACGGACCTGGGTGACTCGGGAGGACGAGCTTCCCCGCTATAACATCACCAACAATGGGCATCCTGCCAGGGAGACCAGACACTTAGATGTCTATGTCCTGAACCCGAGGACGCGAACCATCGTCGGAAGTGAGCCTACTGCGGAGAACTCTCCAGCCCTCTACTCGAGCATATATCGCCAGAGTGTCACCGACGACACCAAGGGCTGGATGAAGGACTGGGACTTGCGATCTGGGGGCAATTTCACCAGTGAGTGGGCCTGGGCGTTCTGGGTACGCCACACTTGCGATCACTTCGCGGAGGAGCTGCGGTACATCAGCCTGTTTGAGGCGGTGTGGACGTCGTAGTTCCACTTCTACCAGCAGTCCGAGCTCGGGCCGAAGCTGTTCTCCCGCTGGTCCCCGGATACCAACACCTTCCATCTTCACCATGGGGAGGTCGACATCGGTCTCTGGGACATCCACTGCATCGGAGGTATCCCGCTGGAGGGTTACCAGTACGATGAGTTCCTGCCTCCGAAGAACACATGGGAAGACAGGTCACAGACTCCCATTCTGACCTGGCATCTGTTTGACCTGGCTACGCAGCGGCTCGGGATCAAGGACTTCCAGAAGGACATAGCCTACAAGGAGTGGTTCGGCCAGTTCTTGGAGCATGACCCGGCGGTCAAGATGCCAGGATGGGGGAAACGGTGCCCGACCGCGGCTCAGAGGAGCCGGAACGGGTCGTACTGGCGGGTCCTGGAGACTGGCGACTACCGCTCATGGGGGTACCGCGTCATCGAGGCCCGGGACCCAAATGTCCGGTACGCGGCGTTCCTGGCCGCCTTTCTGAGTGGGTGGCTCCTGCCAGTGCGGGACGCGAGAATGGGCGTCCGCCCGGCGACACTGGCGATGGCGGGCGCTATGGCCGCCAACAAAAGGTATAACCTCGGGGTCCCAGTGTTGGCTAAGCTGTACGCCATCCTGGGACGCATCTCACGAGGGGGGTCGCCACGAAGGATCTGTGGGCCCTTCCAATTCTTCCACGGCTGGGTGGCTGCTCACCTTGGTGGGTACACGTTTCCGAACGCCATCATTCCTCCGGGCAACGGCCTGCGACCCTCCCTGCTGAACATTGCGGGGGTCGCTCCGATGACCCTAAGTGAGGAGGGCGTGAGGATTTGGATTGGCAATCATGCCAATTTCAACTTCAGCCCGTTCCGCACTCCCGTTGTCCAAATGATCGACAACGGGCAGGGTCCGCTGGAGCAGCACGAGTACTTCCTGAACATGCGGGGCGGGGTGCTCGTGGCTCGGATCGACAGGAAGGTGATATGTGAGCCCTACGTGCCAACCCGGTTCGCCAGGCAGTTCGGGTGCCTTCAACGGATTCCGAAGAGGGTATTCACTGCTGTCCGGGAGGAGACGAACCCTGGCGTCCTTCGCCAGATGTGGCTGATGTTCGTCCCCTTTGGCTCTGGCGACGTCATCACTCTCCCTCCTACCGGGGTCGACGCAGGCTTGGAAACCGAGTACGCCGAACACTGGGCCATCGCCTACCCCGAGGGGCTTTTACGGAAGCCAGTTCGGCGGCTCGAAGTCACCCGTGCGGAGACCGGGCGTCAAGGAAGGAGGCGAGGCGCCGCCACACGGGGGAGAACGGAGGCGCGCCAAGCAGCGGAGCCGGCGCGGGCAGGGACTTCAGTGGCGGGCACATCGCAAGCTGCCGCCACGACTTCAGCGCCCAGAGAGGGGGCACATGCGGCGGTCGGGGAGCGGCCCGGGAAGCAGGTAAGGCGTCTGCTCAAACCCTCCCATGATGCAGTCTTCCCGGCGCTGTGGTCGGCCTGGATGACCCTGCGGCAGTCACTGGGGACCGACGCCATCTGGCGAAAGATACTTAGAGAAGGAATCCATCTGCCAGAGGTCGGGCACCTCCATATCGCCGACAGGGTGGACTTCAACCGGCAGTATGCGTATCTGACGGCCATGGACGAGTACGCGCGCCAACGTGGTCAGCGTGTAGAGCCATCCCTTCTGGTGAAGGTGATGCTCGGTCTAGAACCCGCTCCAGAACAGATGCCGCCGGCGGAAGATGACAGTAGCAACGACTCCGAGGAAGAGGAGGAGATAGGGGAGGATGAAGGTTCCGAGGGAAGATCCCATCAGGGGAGCCCGCGGGAGAGCGACGAGGTGGCCGGCTCTGACAATGTTGATGTCACTGAGCTCCTCGAGGTCCGCTTCTATCCCTACTCAACCTGCTTCATCCATTCTCTTATGCAGCTTCTAACCCATTTCTCCATCTTTCTCAGGAGCACACGGATGTTGGTCAGGCGTCCTCAGCGGGAGTAGGAGAGGCGCCAGCAGGACAAGGCGGGGGCCAGACACCCATCATTGAACTGACAAGTGCTAAGGGGTCCCCTGCTGCAATTGCTCCTGCGGCGGCCGGGATAGCGGAAGATGACGCTCTGAACTCCCGTAAGTCTCCTTACTTTACTGCTGGTGCTTTCCATTGACGATCCGTGACTAACCACGGCATGCCCTGCGCAGTGATCTCAACGCTGGAGGCTCGTCGGGTTGCCGAACCCGGGCCATCCACGAGTGGACCGGTGGCAGACATGCCGCCTGCTCCGGAACAGACTTCCCACATCGAGCCAGCCCCACCAACTGCTGATCAAGGGGCTACGGACGTCGGCGGTGCTGACATCGGAGAGAGGTCGGGGGCTGATGAGGGTTTCAACGCCGCTGGGGAGAGAGAAGAAGGTCGCCCAGATGTTGGGGAACCTATCCCCCATGAGGACATCCCAGGGGCGGACCCTGCAGCAGACCTGCTGGCTGCCTTCCCTGCCTACCGGCCTGCCGACCCCGAGGAGATGGATGACTCGGACGCGGAGGCGGTCAAGGAGAGCCGGATAGCGCGCCGAAGGGGGTGGAAGTGCATCCAGCGCTTCCTCAAGCGAGACCCATCGGAGTGGCTGGGGCGCATGGGATCACTCCAAACCTGGCTGCGCTTCCTGTGTGCCGGGGGAGCTGATGCTCAACGCCTCCATCTGACGGTCCATGATTTCATGGCCGAAAAGATGCGCGAGAGCCGCCGGCGTGCCGACGTCGCACAATGTCGGGACATGTCGGAGAGCACGCGGGCGCTCCTCGTGGCGGAGCAGGAAGTCTGGCGTCTCGAAGGGCAGGCGGAAGAGAAGGAGGCCTTCGTCGCAACGTGCACCGAGCTTGTGGAGCAACTAGCAGCCCAGCTGGTTGACGCCCAGGTACAGCTGACGGAGGCGGGCCAACAGATGGTCACAATTCAAGTCGAGCGGGAGCATGCCCTAGGGGCTTTGTTTTTGCCATTCCCAAAACATTTGCTTCCGCTACTCAATATTTCGATCCATTTGTATGAATCACCATATTTATCTGCATCTTTTGGTTTAACATGCTCGACCACAATTCATTGTCTTGCGGGAGCGTTAACCAAGCTTCAGGCATCCGCAATTGGGCCTGGATTTCTAGAGAAAAGAGGGAGGTCATTCCTAGGAAAGGAGACCTCAAGCCTAATCAATGTATCATCCCCCCAACTTGTTCCGGCACACGAGCGGGACAATGCTAGGGGCGTTGAGATTTTATCCGAACATAGGGAAATGAGAAAGGGTGAATCGCGCGTCCCGAATTCAGAAATCCACAACGGTTGGCCTTCCAGGAAATGCCCAAGACGGCAAGCGGACAATGGATCAATCGACCATACTACTGCGATAGACGGACCGAAGGTCATCATCCATATTGCAGGAGGCGGATCACATGTCATCATCAATGCCGCTTTGGGGGTTCCTTCAGGCACAAGGGTGGAAATCCAGATCAACAGGGCATGCGAAGCGTGGGGCGAAGTGACGATTTGTTCGGATAGAATCCAACGCTCTCAAAATTGCGCCACCGTGGGGAAAGCGTATTAGGCGGATGCACTGATCTGGCCGTGAATCATCCCAATTCTCAGACAGAACCTCTTTGACGAGGAAACCGTCGCTTCCCATCATTGCGATGGGGCATCCCGAGCTGAATCGGGGAGAATATCACAACTGCACCACTCTACCCGAAGTCAGGCCAGACGGCCGGCGACGAGGAGGGGCGGGACTTAGCGATCCCTGAGGCTAGACCCGAGTCGAAATGCCCGGGCGTTCCTACGTACTCCATCAGGCTGGAGATCAAGCCATACGTAGTTCTGCGAGTGAAGTTTAACGTCATGCAGGATGCAGAACCCCGTTTGGGGAGATCTTAGTTTAGGGTCGTAGAGCTCGGACCATAGGGGCATATCTTAGTTTAAGGTCTTAGAGCTCGGACCATAAGGGGAGATCTTAGTTTAAGGTCTTAGAGCTCGGACCATAAGAACCTCAAAGTACGCCGCATCGTGGTCCTATCCCCTGGATATGCGAAGATGCACTGGGGAATAGTGTCAAGAGTGTCGAGATTTTGCCTGGTCAGAATGGGAGGTGGAAAATGTGATGTGAATCATGCGGCCATTCACTCAAGGACTGGGGGCACCGGCGTAACGATATGGGAGTACTGCCAACCGTGGCGGAAGAGCAGCATCAATATCGCACTAACCGTTGATGGAATGAGGCAGCAAACGAGCATCGACCGCTCAATCGCAGGATTCATATCGATTTGCTGCCTGAGGCCATTGGGGGCACCAGCCCGAGTCGGTGGGAGAGCACTGAGGCATTGTGTCCAAACCATTCACGGGGGCTCCACCCAGGGCGTAGGCGATGGGTCCGAATGAAAGGGAGCACGAAGCCTGAAAATGGAAGGAACCTGACCAAGCTAAACCTGACCCTCCTGGCAATAAACCAGAGTACTATTGACACCAGTGGACCACTGCAAGGGGTCGAGGGACATGCCTTGAGGGTGGCCTGAAGGCGGCAGACTCCCCAGAGAAGGGGGGAATCTTTAAGAGGTGGGGGATGGACCCGAAGTTTCAAACATCCGGGCGTTCCTACGTATCCCATGAGGATGGGAATCAAGCCACACGTAGTTCTTGAAGCGCGACGCAACACAATCGGGCACCAGCGCGGGGAAGGGTGCGGGTCTGACCCTCGCACACAGAAGAAGCGGTATTTGATATTTCTTGTTTGTCCTTAAAGATGGATGGTTTTTCGTGCAGCGACATGCCTGTGATTAAGGAATCCCTGGCGTCGCCACAATAATCAAGCCATGAAAGGCATTGATGAATGGCGTGGTTATTAACCAGCGCCCAACGTGAGTGTCCCCTTAGGAGAACATCACGATGCAGTGTCGTTTCTCATCGGGCGGCCAAGACGATCACAGTTTACGGTCGTGTGGTAGGACCAGACAACACAGTTTAAGGTCGTGTGGTTCGGACCATGGAGGAATCCGCTTATCGCGATACGACGGACTCAGCGGAGGTGGGAACATACCCAGCCCTGCGGTCACGCACGATTCCAGGAGAACGATCCTGGGATAGGGGCCTGCGTATGTCCATCACCTGAGGGGCAGAGATCCTAGCCTCCAGATATACTGGGCCCAAAACGCGATTGTTCGGGCGACTCCTTCCTCCTTATGGGGACGAGGGTCCAGCTATACACGGCCCTTAGGGAGGACATCAGCATATACCCTTGGTGCTCAGATCGTGGGAGCCTCGACAGACACCATTATCCTGGTTGGCCTGCCTAACGTGTAAAGGTGCACTGAAGGTCAGTATGAAGAGAGTGTCGAGATTCCACTACAACGCACAAAGGCGGAGTGTGATGAGGGCTGTGCAACCAATGTTCGGAGCCTAAAAGAGCCGACATGGCGATCAAGGATGTCGCTGACCATATTCGCAACACAACATCCGATCGCGTCAGCCCAGAACTGGGCAAGCAAACGAGCATCAACCACTCAATCGCAGGATTCATATCGATTTGCGGCCCAGGACCCGCCGGTAAATCGACCCGGAGCGGTAGGAGAGCACTGAGGCATCGTACCCAAACCGCTAACGAGGATCCCTTTGAGTGAAGGCTCGAACAAGAGGAAGCGCGCGGCCCGACAAGCAACACGGGACTTGCCGGGATTTCATCCGACACTACGGGTCATAGACCAAAGTACCCAAAACATGTTAACAGATCACCGGAAAGGGTCGGAGGACTCACCCTGAGAGCAACCATGAGACGGTAGATCCCCGTGATCAACCAAGAGACGGGGCTGGACCTGAAACACAAGCGTCCAGGCGGTCCTACGTATCCCATAAGGATGGGAATCAAGCCGCACGTAGTTCTTGAAGTGCAGTTTAACGTCATGCAGGACGAAAAGAGAGAAAAAAAGGGGGGAGCAGAAGGCATCCCCAAACGTGGGGGGCGTACAGCGTGGCGAGCAAACTGACGTGAATGAGGGCATAGCCCCACGTTCACACCATACGCCACATACCCAGAGGCAACTGGGCCAAGGGCCCGAGGTGGGATGGAAATTCCCGAAGGATGGGGCTGGGCCTGGAACATGAATGTTCAGGCGGTCCTACGTATCCCATAAGGATGGGAATCAAGCCGCACGTAGTTCTTGAGATGCAGTTTAACGTCATGCAGGATGAATGCTGAACAGTTTAACGTCTTGTAGCTCGGACGTAGTACAGTTTAACGTCGTGTTGGACGAATGCTAAATAGTTTAACGTCTTGTAGCTTGGACGAGGTACAGTTTAACGTCATGTTGGACGAAACACTTGGCAGTTTAACGTCTTATAGCGCGGATGATATGCTAGGCAGTTTAACGTCGTGCAGCTTGGACGTATGCAGTTTAACGTCGTGCAGGACGTAGTACACTCAGACGAAGTACTGCTTGAGGAACCTAGCGTTGGTGGGAGGAGTGACACGCTCACCATTCATAGTCGCTAGGGAGTACGCTCCATTGGGATAAACTTTGTGGACGACAAGAGGTCCCTCCCACTTGGGCTCCAACTTGGGTGGATTCCTGCCGGGGATCATTGGCGCTCTTAGGGCTAGCACTAGGTCACCCTGCAGGAAGGAGCGGAGGCGAACCTTCTTATTGAAAGCTCGAGCCATTTTGCTTTGATGCCTCTCCAAGTTGTGCAAGGCGCGGAGTCTATTCTCATCCAGTGCTTCCAACTCGACTAGACGGGATTCATCAGCTCTGTCCGGCGCTTGGTGGTCGTAGACCGCAGTGCGCAAGGACGGTAACTGGATCTCGATGGGCAGGACGGCCTCAGCTCCATATACTAGGGAATAAGGGGTCATCTGGGTGGAATTGCGAGTCGTCGTCCGATAAGCCCAGAGGGCGTTGGGGAGCTTGTACGGCCAACTCTTCTTGTTCTGACCAACCATCTTTTGCAGAATGTTAGAGAGGGTTTTGTTAAACGCCTCGATCTGTCCATTTTCCTGCGCATGATAGCGAGATGTATGGTTCGAGCGAATGTTGTATTTGGCGTACAACTTCTTCAACTCGGCTGCTTGGAAATTGGCTCCGTTATCCGTGAGGATAGCGTGAGGCACTCCAAATCGATGAATGATGTTGGAGGTCACGAAGTCAGCGATTGAACATGATTTGACCTCTCTGAGTGGAATCGCCTCTGCCCATTTGGAGAAGAAGTCCGTGGCGGTCAGAATGAACCGGCACTGGCGAGCCGTCGCCGGCGGGTAAGGTCCCACAACGTCCATCCCCCAGACTGCAAAGGGCCAAGAATACCTGGTGGTATGGAGAGGCTCCGGCGGCCGATGCACAAAGTTCGCATGAACCTGGCATGCATGGCACCTCCTGGCATACTCGATGCAGTCATGGATCATGGAGGGCCAGAAGTATCCCAACCTCCGAATCTGGTGGGACAGCTTCGGCCCGGTCTGATGGGCACCGCATGAACCAGCATGAACCTCTCACATGACTCGTGGGATCTCAACTCCCTGAAGGCAACGGAGGAGAACACCATCAAATCCGCGTCTATAGAGGATCTGCTCCAGGCCGGGACTGCTCTGGAGGACAAACTGCGATGCGCGGCGTCGAACTCACTCGCGTTCGGCCCGATCCGGCAGGAGAATGCCATGTTGGAGGTACTCAACCAAAGGCGTCCTCAATCAGGGGCTGGTTCGACTGCTATATCTGGGGTACTCGGGGCTCCGGGCACAGGGGCAACCGTGGTGAGATTACTTACCGACGGATCGCGATCTCCCTCCGGGACAACGGGAGCGATGAGCCTGCGGCGCGTCACGCGGACGGTCAGGTTATCCTGTTCAGGCTCCGCAAGTGACGCAGCAAGGCTGGCCAAAGCATCTGCTCGACCGTTCTGTGACCGGGGAATATGGACAATATCTGGCCGAGAAGGGAACCGGGCCATCAGAAGGAGGGTGCACTCCAGAAGTGGCACAAGTTCCGGCTTCCTGACAACATAGTCGCCATTGATCTGCTTAACAACCAACTCGGAGTCCCCTTTCACACACAGATGGGGCACGTCGATCTCGAGAGCTAACTCGAGGCCGATGATGAGGGCATGGTATTCCGCCTCATTGTTGGTACAACCCTCTGACAACATGAAAGAGTATGGAAGCACGGCTTGCTCCGGGGTAATGAAGACGATACCCAAACCCACTCTGTTGAGCTTAGGATTATCAAGTCTTCTACCGGTGGGGCTCTGGGAGGCACCGTCAAAGTGCATCTGCCAGCATGGACCGGCATGATCGACCGAGAGAATGGCCTCATCAGGAAAGCCTAGATCCAGCGGCTGAACCGCGGAGGTTGGGTGAGCAGCCAGAAAGTCTGCCAATGCTTTCCCTTTGATGGACTTCTGAGACACATACCTGATGTCGAACTGCTGGAGAATCACATCCCACCGCGCTAGACGGCCAGTCAACATAGGCCGGCTCAGGATATATTTCAACGGGTCTACCTGAGAAACCAACTGTACCTCATGGTGCTGCAAGTAGTGCCGTAATTTCTGTACGGCAAATACGAGCGCCAGGCAGCTCTTCTCGATGGGGGAATACCTAACTTCCGCATCGAGGAGCATGCGACTGAGGTAATAGAGGCTATTCTCTGTTCCCTCGTTGTTCTTCTGGGCGAGAAGGGCACCCAGGGACCGTTCCAGGGCGGTCACATAGAGGACCAGCGGCTTCCCGGATACAGGCGGCATCAGAACCGGAGGTTGCAGCAGGTACTGCTTGATTTCCTCGAAAGCGGTCTGACACTCTTTATCCCATACATAGGTGGCACCTTTCTTCATGAGCCGAGAAAAGGGATTACACTTGCCGGCCAGATTCGCGATGAATCGGCGTATATAGGCTAAGTGGCCTTGGAACCCCTGCAGTTCCCGGATGTTACCTGGGGGAGGCATCTGGCTAATCGCCCTGATCTTCTCTGGGTCGATCTCAATACCCCGGTATCTTACCACAAATCCAAGGAACTTTCCGGAGGTGACCCCGAAGGCACACTTCAACGGGTTCATCTTCAGGCAGCGAGACTGGAGGAAGCCGAACACTTTCTCAAGATCTTTGAGATGGTCCTGACGCTAGCGCGATTTGACTACCAAGTCGTCGACGTAGCATTCCACCAGTGTGCCGAGGATTGGCTTGAATATGCGGTGCATCGCCCGTTGATAGGTGGCACCTGCATTCTTCAGGCCGAAAGGCATGACCCGGTAACAAAAGGTACCTTGGGGGGCCCTGAAGGCAGTGAACTCCTCATCCTCAGGGGCCATCCGAATTTGGTTATATCCGGAGTATCCATCCATGAAGGAGAGGGCTTGGAACCCTGTCGTGGCATCAATCAATAGCTCTGTCACTGGAAGGGGAAAATCATCCTTCAGACAGTGGCGGTTGAGATCGCGGAAGTCGATGCAGACTCTGATCTGCCCGTTCTTCTTCTGGACCGGCACAATGTTGGCCAGCCATTTGGGGTACTGGACTTCCCTCACGAAGTGGGCTTTGATAAGCTTGTCAACTTCGGCCTCAACCATGGCACCGTGGAATGGGTGAATCTTCCCGGGAGGCTGCTTGAACCCGCGATGGTTCGTCGGGAGACCAAGGCGGTGGACGGATACCTGAGGATCTAGCCCCGGCATCTCGTCATAGCCCCAAGCGAACACATCACGGTGCTTCCTGAGAAAGTCCACGTACTGCTGCTGCTCCTCAGAGGGCATGGCGGCACTGACCAATGTGGGTCTCGGATCTGCTTCGGTTCCAAGGTTCACTTGTACTAACTCATCGACCGTGGTGGAGACGCCCTCCTCAAAGGCCGGGGGTGCATCTTCCACGTCCTCTCCACTCGGGGAGGGATCGTCCACGGGAGAGACTGCGTTTGCAACTGCATTGGGGCTACCAGATCCTGATGGGCCGCTGGTGCTGGCATGGGCAGTCGCGGTCATCTCATCAGGAGACTCACAAGCCGTCGAGACCATGGCTACGTCCAACCGTTGAATCGGGAGGACATAAGCGTCATCCAAACTTGCCCAAGGATCACTTGCAACAGCGACAGGCTCGACCTCACCTGCCAGGATCTGCTTATCCTTGCTCTTGTAATAGTCCGCGTCCAGATAGCGGGCTTCACATGAGGCAAAAGGAGAGGCATCTCCCTGAAGCATGCCTACTCGACCATTAAGGGAGTATTTGAGGCATTGGTGGTATGACGAGGGAACCGCCGCATGAAGGTGGAGCCAGGGCCTTCCCATCAATGCGTTGTACGCAGTGTCTTGAGAGACTACCATGAATTCGGTGTTGGCAACCAAATCACCGAACTGGGTCTTCAAACGTATCTTGCCGACCAGGGTTTTCTTGGTGCGGTCGTACCCCTGGATCCTAAGGTCGGAGGGAATCAAGTCATCCTCAGACAACCCCAATCTCCGGAGCGTCCGAGTGGGAATCAGGTTAATCCCGGACCCCGTGTCGACAAGACAGCACCAGACTTCAAGGCCATTGAACTGGCCGGTAACATACAGCGGACGAATGTGCCCCTGTATAGGAGGGTCTTCATCCTTACTAGAAAACGAGATAACTGCCTGGCATTCGGCGTCCTCAATCGTTTCGGCGTGAAAGGCCTATGCAGCCGCAACCTCTGTCTCAAACTGGAGGGGGCTCTTCAGGGCTTCAGCGAGTGCCTCGCGCATCTCAGATGACATGCGCAGAGCCTCAAGGATGGAGAGTCTCGCTGGGATGTCGGCCAAGTGCTTCAGGACATCATACTTTTTGGCCAAGCGCGAACCCCTGGTTGCAGGAGGTTGCTCTGCGGTTGGAAGCATGACGGGCCTTGCCGGTTGGGCCGGCGACCGACTGGTGCTTGGCGCATCTCGCTGTTCATTGGTTGAAGCCCGAGAAATGGTCACCGTACTGGGGTCAGGAGGCCGGGATGGACTCGTGGCAGGGCAGAGCTGATCGCGACGCGGCTGAGGCGGTTCTGCCTGATCCCATACCACAAACAGTGGCGGAGGCGAATCCGTCATCCCCGGATGGGGGGGCTATGCACGCTGAGCTCGGTTTTGAGCCTGCTGCCTGGTCTCAGTGGCGTGCACGGCCTGGCTGGAGGTACCAACTGCTGTGCCCTGGCGACTCCTGTTGTTGCGGCTCCTCCGACGGTGGCGACGACCGGGGACACTAGGGAGGTCCACCTGGTGTTCTTCAACGTCGGGAACCGAAAAGGGATTTACCAGCTCGACGGTATTAACCGAAGCGTACCCAATACTGTCATCGGACGAATCATTCACCACTGGGCGAATCCGAGGAGGGATCCCCATCTCCGGGGGCATGAAATCGCCGAGAGTGCGGGATAGTGGCGGAACTGGCGGGGCGCGCTCTTCCTTCTTGCGCCGCCGCCGTTTGCTCTTCTTGGAAGAGGCAGGCTGGGACGACGATGCCGAAGCAGCACCCGCAGATTCTGGGGGCTCAGGCTGATTCAAGCGCGCACGGATGATTCCATGGGCGCGAACGATCGTCTTGCGGGCCATCCAGTTTTTATACTTCTGGGATCCGCGGTCGGAGACCAGCTGCCATTCGTCCTCATTGCCGCCATCGTCATCTGATCCCACGAACACGCCCGCCACTTGTGCCGGAGCTGGGCCCAACCTGATTACATTGTTGTTAATCTGGTCTTGGATCCAATCCTTAAACACATAGCACCGCTGGATGGTGTGCCCCAGGGCCCGATGGTAGGGGCAGTAGCGGGGGTTATCCGTGAGATGTGCCT
Source organism: Viscum album (assembly GCA_963277665.1). Taxonomy (NCBI): domain Eukaryota; kingdom Viridiplantae; phylum Streptophyta; class Magnoliopsida; order Santalales; family Viscaceae; genus Viscum; species Viscum album. The sequence continues at coordinate 301,311,105 of OY728145.1, read as the reverse complement.
CCTCCGGCCTCCAACACTCAGGCAGTCGCACAATCCTCTGCTCCAGGGCGCTCCGGAAATAACCGGGGACCTGATCCTTGTGAAATGAGTAGGTCAGGTATCGCGGGCCCCTGGGAGCGTGGTCTTGACGAGGGGCTGGAGGGGCCTATCGAGGAGGTGGACCCTGATTATCTCACCTGGGTTGTGGCGGTACATTACGCGGAGGGGCCGGCCGGTTCTGAGGCTGCCGCTGCTGGGCTGGGAACTGAGCCCGTGGAGGCGGATTCCTGTGAGGCTGTGGAGCTGGTCTCACCGGCAGCAGCTCCAACGGCCTGGGAGCCTCTATCTGGGCGACAGCAGCGGGCTCAGCCCTGCTGGCTCTCCTTGCAGGAATCATAGGAGGCAGCGGGTGTGCCTGGCTGGCCTGTTGCAGGGCTTCCTCAAGACGTTGAGCTTTGTCTGAGAAGTCCCTGAACCCTCCGGGGTAATTCTGAGTGATCAAGGAAGGGACCAGCTCGGTCTTGACGTTCCCGACGCACATTGTCAGCAACTGCTCCTGAGTCAATGGCATGTCAAGGGAATACGTGAGACCCTTCCATCGGGCGACGAAGTCCGCGACTCGCTCATCAGGCCTCTACTTGCACTTGAAGAGGTCTGCGATACTCGTCTTCCGGGTCGTGGAACTGAACTGGTAGAGGAACTGTCTACGAAGGTCCTCCCAGCTAGTTATCGACCCGAGGGGGAGCTGGCTGTACCAGACAAATGCTGGCCCTTCTAGTGTCTGGACAAAGCAGCGAAGCTTAGCGGCCTCTTGCTGCGCCGGAGTCCCAAACATAGGCCCGCACCTCGAGTTTAAATGGGCCAAATGCTGTGGCGGATCTCCAGTCCCGTTGAAGGGGGCAAAAGTGGGATTCCCGAATCCCGGAGGCGCCGGCATGTCATCCACCCATGCTGGGTATGGCTTGCCGTCCGGTGGGATTGCCACTTGCCGAGTCTCCAAGGCTTCCAAGCGGGCAATGAGTGCCGCCATCGGATCGTCCGGACATGGGTTCCAGTCCTGGCGAGGATCTCTAACCACGAGCGCATTGCATGGCCCTTCAATCGGGTCGTCGACCGGGTCGTCGAACTCGGCAGCTCGTGGGATGGCGGGCGGAGCGGCCCTTGGGGCAGTGGGAGGAATCCGAGCGGGATCTCTCAGGTAGTCACGCCGCTCGGGAGGGTGTGGTGAAACATACCGCGCCCTCTTGCCATAGGCGATGGCCTCTCTCCTATCGGCGAACACGGCATAATCACGGTTGCCCGGGAGAGCCTCATCGAGGGGTGGTTGTTCCCGTCCCTGCTGTCCTGGCCTAGGATCACCGTAGTCAGGACGCTGCTCTGCAACGCGCTCGGCGAGGAGCTGGTCAACTAGCTTCTTCTGCTCGGCGAGCTGTTGACGTAGCATAGCCTTCTCGGGATCCTCATCCGCCCTCTGCGTGGAGGCAGATGGGTCGGCGGGCTTCATACCCTCGCCGTGCTCTTTACCTTTACTGACGTTTCGGCTCAACGTCAGTGCTTCAGTGGGTGCGGGGAGACCCAGGAGGCTCCTCTGGTGACGAGTAACTCTCGCCGATGGATCCAAAAACGACTTGTCTTCGGGGGGAGAGCCCCCGTCGAGAAGTTCCAAACCGTTCCCCTCCCCTGACAGGTCAGCCATATTGACTGTTTCTGTCCCTGGGGATGTACCCTCAGGGCCACCCAGTGAATCGGGCTGTCGGCGAATCGCACTGAAGCATAGGGCAGCGTACTGCCCCCATCCACGGATATACACGTGGGGAGTGGCTTCCTCGAGAACCTTGCAGAGTACTTGAAAACACTCAACGCAACGTTGTTGGAGGGCCTCGTGGTGCCCAAATGACCCGGGGTGCCGAACCGCGGGGAGCGTGGCCAGGTCAATTTGACGGCACTGCTCACCAATATCCTCCAGGTGCACTTGACTCCTGGGATATGGCATTTGTAAGCGGTGAATACGGGAGTGAGTCTCCCGGAGAGTTCGGCGGAAGCATTCGAACTCATCCGGGGTGAGCGATTCGGGTGCATCAAAGTCCGGTCCTGCGACTGGCCAAAACTTCTCAGGGAAGTGGCCCTCTGCAAGGACGGTCCAGAAACTCCACGACTCAAACTCGGGACTCAGGTCTCCTTGGTCCTCTTCAACGACTGGGAATGGACGGGGAACCGACAGTGGTGCCGAGGCGGGCCGCCGGGCCGACGGGCTGGCCGGCGGTGAATACGGCGAGCAGGCCGATTGGCCTCCATATCCCGGGCCGCCCTCTGAAGGTGGCGGTGCCCTGGCTACCACATCACGATAGGACGGGCCGGCGAGCGAACATCCTGCCGTAGCGTCGGTGCTCGCCGAGGGTGCCCTAGATCGTGGTTCGACCGTCGGTCCCCAGAAAAGGTCTCCGGCTTCTCTGATCGAGGCAGAAGGCGCTTCCAGAGGGGCCGGTACCAACCGCAAGCTTGATCCTTGGGGGTCTACCAGGCCCTCGCTACTCCGGATATACCTTCGGAGAGAAGCGGGGATCATATCGATCTCGCTCTCGGGAAGTACGAGGCTGACGTGCCGCATTCCTACCCCTGCCCCTGACAGGTGGGATTGGGGGGAGGGCTTTGTCGCCGAATCATACTCCGCCTCTGTATCAGAGAAACGAACCAGTCAGATCTCTGTCCGGAATTCCGTAACATTCTTCCCTCGGCGTCGACGCCTCGCCCTCCTACCCCTGGGTGGTTCTTCGGGGCATGGCTGATATCTATCCTGGCGTCCTCCGGCCGCACTGGTGCTGGGGCCAAGAGGACTAGAAACCAAGGTGCGAGGGGCACCGGGACAGATATCAAAGGGGATGCGGGGAGAGATGATTCCGTGCGGGCCTCCGGGCCGGTATCGGAAGGCGGGGTGACCCATGCCTCTTGGATCGGCCACACGGAGTAGACCCTGTTGGTGAATAGCGCTACCGCGAGGTGGTCCGCGATGGCTATTGTCTATACCAGCAACCGGGAGAGTCAACCCATCCTGCCTTTGGGGCGGTCGGGGCCTCGATCCGGGTCGGGCATAGAAGTGCCCCTGCTCAGGATGCGCAGGGGCCTGGCGACTGGAGCCAGCAGTGGCTTGAGCCAACGCGGCCGCTGTTGCTAGGGCCCCAAGGTGGGCATCCTCTTCCGCTCGCGCCCGACGTTGGCGTCAGGACAGACGAGTCGGGATGAGTGGCGCGGGCAGGTGGAGAGCCCGTTCTTCGACTTGAGAGGCCTGGCGGCGATGTCGCCGTGGCCTGACAGGAGCCCTCATCGCGGATCCCTGGGGCGAATCCCGGATAGGGTGGTCCCGGGCATCTTCCACCTCATTCGCATAGGGGAAGGAGTTCTCGGAGCGCTCCGGGGATAAACTCCCAAAGCGGTTGGACGTCGAGGTAGGCAGCTGTAGAGACCCGAAGCTTATCGTACATGGACATTACATTACTTTTGCGGAATACTTAGTACATAACAAAAACACACACACAAGGATCGTAATAGTTTAGTGTCTTTGGAAACTCGGAACGTAATCTTCTAATCGTGGTGAAAGATCTTCAATATCTCCCATAAAGATCTTCCCTTTTTTTACCTATAAACCTTTCTTTATATCCTGGGGAAAAGAAAACATAAAAAGGGTGAGCTCAAATGCTCAGTAAGGGTAAACAAAAGAAATATCAATCACATCATATACAAAAGAACATAGCTTTTTGGAAATCTTAACCTGCAAACGAGCTCATAATATCATAACATGGGTTAAATCATAGAAGTGAAAATGAGATCCCCATAATCATAACATAAAACTTGAAACTTTGTGGCATGCACACATAATCATGGAAAATCATTTCTTGTTAGTCATGACTCATTGCCAAGACTATCTTAGTGGACAAAGTCCCTTTCTGAACCGAGTTCACTCCTCGTTTCAGTCCTGTATCACTGAACCGAAATAACCTTCCGTTCCAGCCATGTCTATCTCATGAGATATAAAATCATTACCCAATGCATTGGAGGGAGATATAGGTCCCACCCATCTTATAATGAATCCTTTCTTATGTGTGCCACATAATCATAAAACATACATCATCGCATAACACATATAACAAAAATGGGATTCTTGAAACATCATGACATCATAAATAAATTCATATATGATAAAGGAATTCATAAACATAATTCCATCACAACATAGTCAAACCAATGTAAAAATATGGATAGAAACAGAACCCTTTATTATCTTAGATGGAAAATAATTTTGATAAAACACTTGAATTGAATTCTTGAGGAAAATATCCTTTCTTCTTCAAAAACATTTTTCGTTTCATAACATGTCATACAACTTTAAAAAAAAGAAGTTGATTAAAAATAAACTTGAAAACTTGTAAAGGAAGCTTCTTTGAAGTAATGTTTTAAAAATCCATTCATGCCGTATAAGTTAAAAAAACATTCTTCGTACTTTTGTCGGAAAAGTCAAAAAGTACCTCGTACGGAAAAACGACAAAAGATTCCTTTCATATTCTTTACTAAAACTCACCTAAGGGTAAAATTGGATTTAAACTATTTCAAGTGGATGGAAACAATATTACATATTGAGGGAACATGGATGTGGATGATAAAATACACCCCAGTAAATACTTACGAATAAACAATCTCGGATAAAAATGAGATTGTGATATTTCCCTTACCTTAGGTCCGACTTGCTTTGTAAGTGTCCGAACCTCCTCTTCTTTGAAGTGCCTCTTTGAGACCTCCTCTTAGGGCACTAAAATTGGTCTTTTAGGAAGACCAGAACCTCTAGGATGTTGCTAGGGAAGTGGAGAGGAGAAATTGGCAGGGGTTGGCCGAGCTTGAGTGCTCAAATTGGTGTGAGGAGGAGGGGGAGGAGGTGTCCTTTTATAGGGGAGGAGAGGGGCACCTTAGGAATATCTCAAAATATTATTTTATATTAAAGTCAAAATCGGTTTATAATGGTTCCAAAGGGTCTTATTTCGAAGCTAAAGTGGGGATGGGTCGAAATCCTATCAACCAATAAGATTTAGACAAGTTTAGGTTCTTATTTTAACCTTATCAATTAGATTTAACTCTAAGTTAAATAATTTAACTTTTACCGTTTCTTTTTGTTTTCTTTCACTATATGGTTAATAAACTTACTATAACATGCCAAAAGAACCCCAAATTGTATATTATTAATACATATATCCTTATCTAAGTCATTTGGCCGAACCTTAGATTTTTAGGAATAAAATAACAATTAATAATATAATATTTGATTTAAAAACTCTTTTGTGTCAATTTTGACACTATTTGATATATGATTTTTGTGAAAGTCATAACAGAATTATATGTTCGAACAAAGTTGATTAAATCAACAATAATATATCATAGTAACCTAGAAAATTAGTGGAATTCATAAAAAGTCTTAAATTACATTTATTTTGGTATTTATATTATCAATTATGTCAATATTTCATTAATAAGATAATTACTGCATCATCTTTCTGTCATAAATAAATTATATTATTTGATGTCTAAAAATTAAAAATAAAATACCATCATGTAGGAAATCTTTTTATCTTTCTAATGAATATTTATAGTCGAATTTATCTTATGTATAACCCCATATTAAAAATGATTTACTTATTAAACTTTGATTTTAACTATTTTAACCCTTCTTTAAATAAATTAATAATAAATGTCCTAATCTTATCCAAGTGGGCCTAAATGGTCATATTTTATTCCTAAGTTTGTTTTTGGTCGAATTACACTTGTCCAATAGAATTAGGACATGTGTTAGGGTAATATTAATATCATATTTACCCTTAATTACCCTATTTACTATTTACCGTGGTAAAAAAAAAGTAAAAAGTTACTATTCACCAAAAAGTTATTTTCATCTCATTGAATCACATTTTAGTCCTTGATATTAACCGTGTCTCTCGGATTTTCGAAATTCCATTCACAGAAGCGGTAAAATTAAGTTTTATGCAAAATTCAGTGTTTAACCTACCACTTAGTAGTTTCACTATTCATCAAAAATTGATGTTTTTCAGAACAATGCCAAAATTTCATCCCAAGCTATATTTCATATTCCGAATTCAAAAATGAAGTCTATTTTACCAAATTCATAACATAAAAGTTGCATTAATTAATTTTATAATTAAATCCCGCTGTTAAAACAAATAGCGTGTTTTTAAGAAACAATATCTATCAAAAGATTGACACTTGTTTATGTCTAGTTTAAATGTGAAATTACATCCAATGACCAACATTGTATTAAATTGTAAAAGTATATTCTAAATATACTTTAAAACTACTCAAATTAATAATTTATCACTATTAATTATTTCGATTAAAAAAGTTGTTTTTTAATTATAATTTAGTAATTTTCACTATTCATCAGAATATGAAAGTTATCCGAAATGTACCAAAATTTCACCTTAGGCTAAATTCGATACTCCGAATCCAAAAATGAAGTTCATTTTGAAATATAAGATTTACAGAATTTTAAAAAGTGGTTATTACTATTCATAACGGCTAGTTTTAATAATATTTTAATAGCATATCGTTGTTTAGTGAAACTCGGTATTGCGTATTACACACGCTATCGAGGAAGGTCGCGATTGCGTGTAATGCAAGGCAAGTCAAGGATGCGTGTTGTGAAAGCTCCTTTTGGTGTAGCGTACAACACAAGACATTAATAAAATTAAAAAGAATATTTTTTATAAAATCTTGGGCTGTTACATTCTACCCCCCTTAAAATGAATTTCGCCCTCGAAATTCGTCGGGGTTATAAATGGTTTACTATTCGAAAGTTTCTTTAATAGAAACCCACATCGTAAAAAGGAATACCAAAACTTGGCTTTAAAAACTAAAGTATGAAATGTAACGATTACCCAAATAAACTAATCACTGGGTTTCCACATAGGTGAAAATATGGATATGGAAGAGAAATCTAACCATCATGTTCTGATGGAGAGTGGTAGAGAACATGGCTATGGAAAAGCGAGTAATCACAAATCCATAAATTTGTGACGATCTAAGGTACCATCTGATTCATCGGGTATAAGATCACTAGGACAACATTTTTGGTTTTCAAGATCATTTCCCTAAAGTTGAAAATTTGAATTAGAATAAATACTTACTTTATTTTGGTACAATCTCACTGTTGTTCGTGCCTTGAACAATTTCCACTTCATCTCTTAAATAAATGAAGTTGAATTTGTTATTCGTGAAGTGTTAGCAGATCATGTGATAGAATGACTGTTCATTCCATCTATCTCAAACAAAAGGTTAGCAAAAGTTATAAGTCATTCTATAGTGAGATTAATCATATATGGTTCCTAAAATGGACTTATACTTCATATATCATACTGCTTAATATAAGAAAACTAGTTTCTACTAAACAGGGACTTCCTGTAGGCCAGTGGTAGGCGATAAAGGCCAGTCGCACTTCGATTGTGGGTTCGATTCCTACAGCCTTGTCCGAAGCGATGGGCTGTCGCCCGTCCTGCAGGTTGTCCCTTTTTCTAAAACTACGTTACTATAACATACCATCAATAATATCGAAAATCTTCTATCCTTAAACAATACTAACTTATGTCCAACATAATCCAGTCTAATCTTTAGGCTTATACATAATACTGCAGTCCACTCTCATAATATAGTGACATCGATTACCAGAGATTTAATACTGTCGTTGATCCCCACATATCATAAGATATGTCTTGTTGGTCACATTCCAAACATTCAAAGTTCTTAATCGTGTATTCTCTTGAATACCTTAGTGAAAACATGAATGCAGTTAAAATTTAACAGTTTCCACATACCAAAATCCTCAAATTTCTATATACTCAAACAATGATATCACTTAGTCCTTATATCAATCATGAGCTCATGAATAAAATCAAACATCTCATTATATTCTTATCCTTTCATTATGCACTTATCATCTACTTTCCAAATGTATCTGAATAACCTTTCATGGTTACTGGTACCATTCATCATACACTTTCAAAACTCAAGGAAAGACAACAGTGTAACAATCCTTAGATGTCTCTTTATTCCATAGTACCATGAGATTTCTTATACAACATTACACATGATAAACATGTAATCATTCCACTACATTCTTAAACCATTGACCGAGCTTCAACAATTCTTTCATCTCACATATCATTTGTAGTCTCTTCATCATCATCAACATAAATACTTCCCATACGACCATACTGATTATCTTCATGAGACTTTCCCTTAGGGAATTGGTTTGCATAATGCCCGTACATTCCACATTTAAAGCATTTAACCATTGTTGATGTCGTAGCAATACCATTATCCTCATCCATGATGTTAACTGAACCTTTTCCTTTGCACTTACTTGCTTTGTGTCCTTCTTTTCCACACCCAAAGCATCTTCCAGTTCCTTTGAAACATTCTCCTTGATGCCTCTTCCCACATGATTTACATTGGGGAAATTGAACTTTCTTTCCTCTATGATCATCATGGAACTCCATCTTTCTATTATTAGTCGAGTCAGGAAACTTACCAAATTTTACTTTATTGATCATATTATGAGATTGATGATTCAGCATAATAATGATGTTTGGACATCCAAATCCCATTTCATTTGGTTTCTCATGAAAAATATCATTCCATTGTCCAGCATATCCTCCATTATCGTGAATCACCTTGTTTCCAGCCATTTTCTAAAACCCAAAAAGAATAGTGTGAGAGGCAAAAATCATGCTAGGGAAAACAACATTATAAAGGGGGAGTGTCCTCAATATCTAACTTCTTAGGTTAAATTCTATGATCGTTACCATAGTTCTAGGACTGTATCTTATACATATACTTATCCTTAGGGACATCTCTAGACATACCTTAGAAATATCTCTAGGGATCTCACTAACGTTCTCACATCCTAGTTTCCAAAGGTTGACTAAACCTTTCCTCTGATACCAACTGTAGAGACCCGAAGCTTATCGTACATGGACATTACATTACTTTTGCGGAATACTTAGTACATAACAAAAACACACACACAAGGATCGTAACAGTTTAGTGTCTTTGGAAACTCAGAACGTAATCTTCTAATCGTGGTGAAAGATCTTCAATATCTCCCATAAAGATCTTCCCTTTTTTTACCTATAAACCTTTCTTTATATCCTGGGGAAAAGAAAACATAAAAAGGGTGAGCTCAAATGCTCAGTAAGGGTAAACAAAAGAAATATCAATCACATCATATACAAAAGAACATAGCTTTTTGGAAATCTTAACCTGCAAAAGAGCTCATAATATCATAACATGGGTTAAATCATAGAAGTGAAAATGAGATCCCCATAATCATAACATAAAACTTGAAACTTTGTGGCATGCACACATAATCATGGAAAATCATTTCTTGTTAGTCATGACTCATTTCCAAGACTATCTTAGTGGACAAAGTCCCTTTCTGAACCGAGTTCACTCCTCGTTTCAGTCCTGTATCACTGAACCGAAATAACCTTCCGTTCCAGCCATGTCTATCTCATGAGATATAAAATCATTACCCAATGCATTGGAGGGAGATATAGGTCCCACCCATCTTATAATGAATCCTTTCTTATGTGTGCCACATAATCATAAAACATACATCATCGCATAACACATATAACAAAAATGGGATTCTTGAAACATCATGACATCATAAATCAATTCATATATGATAAAGGAATTAATAAACATAATTCCATCACAACATAGTCAAACCAATGTAAAAATATGGATAGAAACAGAACCCTTTATTATCTTAGATGGAAAATAATTTTGATAAAACACTTGAATTGAATTCTTGAGGAAAATATCCTTTCTTCTTCAAAAACATTTTTCCTTTCATAACATGTCATACAACTTTAAAATAAAAGAAGTTGATTAAAAATAAACTTGAAAACTTGTAAAGGAAGCTTCTTTGAAGTAATGTTTTAAAAATCCATTCATTCCGTATAAGTTAAAAAAACATTCTTCGTACTTTTGTCGGAAAAGTCAAAAAGTACCTCGTACGGAAAAACGACAAAAGATTCCTTTCATATTCTTTACTAAAACTCACCTAAGGGTAAAATTGGATTTAAACTATTTCAAGTGGATGGAAACAATATTACATATTGAGGGAACATGGATGTGGATGATAAAATACACCCCAGTAAATACTTACGAATAAACAATCTCGGATAAAAATGAGATTGTGATATTTCCCTTACCTTAGGTCCGACTTGCTTTGTAAGTGTCCGAACCTCCTCTTCTTTGAAGTGCCTCTTTGAGACCTCCTCTTAGGGCACTAAAATTGGTCTTTTAGGAAGACCAGAACCTCTAGGATGTTGCTAGGGAAGTGGAGAGGATAAATTGGCAGGGGTTGGCCGAGCTTGAGTGCTCAAATTGGTGTGAGGAGGAGGGGGAGGAGGTGTCCTTTTATAGGGGAGGAGAGGGGCACCTTAGGAATATCTCAAAATATTATTTTATATTAAAGTCAAAATCGGTTTATAATGGTTCCAAAGGGTCTTATTTCGAAGCTAAAGTGGGGATGGGTCGAAATCCTATCAACCAATAAGATTTAGACAAGTTTAGGTTCTTATTTTAACCTTATCAATTAGATTTAACTCTAAGTTAAATAATTTAACTTTTACCGTGTCTTTTTGTTTTCTTTCACTATATGGTTAATAAACTTACTATAACATGCCAAACGAACCCCAAATTGTATATTATTAATACATATATCCTTATCTAAGTCATTTGGCCGAACCTTAGATTTTTAGGAATAAAATAACAATTAATAATATAATATTTGATTTAAAAACTCTTTTGTGTCAATTTTGACACTATTTGATATATGATTTTTGTGAAAGTCATAACAGAATTATATGTTCGAACAAAGTTGATTAAATCAACAATAATATATCATAGTAACCTAGAAAATTAGTGGAATTCATAAAAAGTCTTAAATTACATTTATTTTGGTATTTATATTATCAATTATGTCAATATTTCATTAATAAGATAATTACTGCATCATCTTTGTGTCATAAATAAATTATATTATTTGATGTCTAAAAATTACAAATAAAATACCTTCATGTAGGAAATCTTTTTATCTTTCTAATGAATATTTATAGTCGAATTTATCTTATGTATAACCCCATATTAAAAATGATTTACTTATTAAACTTTGATTTTAACTATTTTAACCCTTCTTTAAATAAATTAATAATAAATGTCCTAATCTAATCCAAGTGGGCCTAAATGGTCATATTTTATTCCTAAGTTTGTTTTTGGTCGAATTACACTTGTCCAATAGAATTAGGACATGTGTTAGGGTAATATTAATATCATATTTACCCTTAATTACCCTATTTACTATTTATCGTGGTAAAAAAAAAGTAAAAAGTTACTATTCACCAAAAAGTTATTTTCATCTCATTGAATCACATTTTAGTCCTTGATATTAACCATGTCTCTCGGATTTTCGAAATTCCATTCACAGAAGCGGTAAAATTAAGTTTTATGCAAAATTCAGTTTTTAACCTACCACTTAGTAGTTTCACTATTCATCAAAAATTGATGTTTTTCAGAACAATGCCAAAATTTCATCCCAAGCTATATTTCATATTCCGAATTCAAAAATGAAGTCTATTTTACCAAATTCATAACATAAAAGTTGCATTAATTAATTTTATAATTAAATCCCGCTGTTAAAACAAATAGCGTGTTTTTAAGAAACAATATCTATCAAAAGATTGACACTTGTTTATGTCTAGTTTAAATGTGAAATTACATCCAATGACCAACATTGTATTAAATTGTAAAAGTATATTCTAAATATAATTTAAAACTACTCAAATTAATAATTTATCACTATTAATTATTTCGATTAAAAAAGTTGTTTTTTAATTATAATTTAGTAATTTTCACTATTCATCAGAATATGAAAGTTATCCGAAATGTACCAAAATTTCACCTTAGGCTAAATTCGATACTCCGAATCCAAAAATGAAGTTCATTTTGAAATATAAGATTTACAGAATTTTAAAAAGTGGTTATTACTATTCATAACGGCTAGTTTTAATAATATTTTAATAGCATATCGTTGTTTAGTGAAACTCGGTATTGCGTATTACACACGCTATCGAGGAAGGTCGCGATTGCGTGTAATGCAAGGCAAGTCAAGGATGCGTGTTGTGAAAGCTCCTTTTGGTGTAGCGTACAACACAAGACATTAATAAAATTAAAAAGAATATTTTTTATAAAATCTTGGGCTGTTACAGCAGCGGTGCCTCCCTGCGCGGCCCTCGGGGGCGGCGTTGGTGGCGAGGTGCAGCTCCCTCGAGGTCTAGGCGAGCCATGTCCCTGGTGGGGATGACTCCCTCTTCCTCATATCTCCGCACCAAGTTGTTGATCACCCTTCTTTGGATGACCTCCGAGGGGGAGAGAGGGCGTGGTTGCCCCGCAGCTGCGGCTGCTGGCACGGCTGTGGAACGGGCGGGACCGCGCGGAGTAGCCGCGTCGGTGTTTCCTCTACCCCTGCGCCAGTGGGCGGGTGGCGATCGGGCACTGGATTGGGAGACCTGATTTCTGAAAGCAGGGAGAAGAACCCATTAACACTGACAGGAAAAGGAATCGACAACCAACCATTAGTGCCACGACGCCTTCCGTGGGGGGGACCCAGGCCCTTGACGTCGCGAGACGGAGTGCCCGAGTTCCCTTCCCCCGCCCCTGGCGGGTAAAACTGAATGCTCGGTCGAGCAGCATGCTGGTCTTCCAACACCTCTGAAAGCCATCGATCTTCGTATTGAGGAGAAGATATTCACGTCGGGTTCACCATTTTTCTGTTTCGGTGCGGATGTGCGTCGGGTTACGCTGTTCTGCCAGGACGCGTTCTGCGTGCACCCGTCAACCCGAGGGGATGGGCGCGCGGCTTGTGGTCCCGCAGTCCCGCTTTCCAAGGGCGGTCGGCATTCGTCCCTTATTCAGGGGCGTCTGCTCCTTGATCGAAACCGAGATGATGGGATGTCGGCTCCTCCTTCCGTGGACGTCTCCTCGGAACTCGTCGCCTAATCCGGGTCTCCCTCATAGATTTAAGAATGTTCGTGAATCTCGTTCCCGGCGCCATGTCTCCATGGACACCGGTTAATTACGCTGCTTCCGCCCGGACGCTCCAAGGAGTCTGGTCGGGGCAGCAACCTGCGGTGAGGAGACCGGGTGGCCCTGGATGTCGGGGCGTGTCTTAACACTGCACCTCTGCATGTCTGCCTTCCGTCCCTAATAGGGCTTCTCGAAGGCGTGATGGCCTGAGGCATCCCGCACTGGGTGCGGGGAACTGTGTTACCTGAGGTTTTCCTCAGCTTCCCATGTTTAACACGGGGTATGCCGCGAGTTTAACGTCCAGCGGGGACGTCATCGGACTGATCAACACGAGGAGTGGATCAGATGATAGAACCCCTTGCGGGGAACCTCCGACGCTGGGGCCAGCACATGGGCGGCTTCTCGAGTGAAGTGGAGTGGGATGAAATGGCATGACCCCACCGGGATTTGGCGGACCGGGTAGGGATCAGGATGGATGATGGAGTGAAGAGCTTGGACCCCGTAGGGGCTTCCTATGTACCGTGCGTTAGCGCGGATCAAAGTCAGCGTAGTTCGGATATACAGTTTAACGTCATGCTGGACGTCGGCAAACCGACTCACGAAGAGATCGAGGCCGCCGGGCGGAGGATTGAACCGAACCACCTCGCACGGAGGGGGATGGAACGTCCGGGTGAATCATAGTTTTACGTCATGCTGGACGTTGGCAAGCCGACTCATGAAGAGATCGAGGCTGCCTGGAGAAGGATTGAACCGAACCACCTCGCACAGAGGGGGATGGAACGGCCGGGTGAATCACAGTTTTACGTCATGCTGGACGTTGGCAAGCCGACTCACGAAGAGATCGAGGCGGTGGGGAAGCACAATGGAGATACACACGTGCAGTCCCCCACAGAGGCAGATTCATAGGTGAATCAACGCAAGTGTGAACCCGGGAGGGGTCCACTGATGGACGAACCGACGTAAATACGACCGGGACAACCAGGTGGTGGACTTGAACCACGGAGAGGCTTCCTACGTACCCTGTTTAGAAGACAGGGATCAAAGTCCACGTAGTTCGTTCTGTTTGTAACGCTCTACCCCCGTGGGCGAAGGCCACTCCAATCCCGACATCCCTGCAGAGACGAGCGGGTGGGGGCCACATCCAAACCGGGAGGACCCTGCGTGCGAGGCACGGGATCGGGTGAAGCGGACGGTTTAACGTCTTGCCGGACGAAGTACAGTTTAACGTCGTGTGTTGAGGACGAAGCGGACGGTTTAACGTCTTGCCGGACGAAGTACAGTTTAACGTCGTGTGTTGAGGACGAAGATGCTTGGCAGTTTAACGTCTTGCAGCGCGGACGATGGGGGCTAGGCAGTTTAACGTCATGTAGCTTGGACGTATGCAGTTTAACGTCGTGCAGGACGTGGTGCAGTTTAGCATCATGCAGGATGAATTACAGTTTAACGTCGTGCAGGACGAATAGCGTACAGTTTAACGTCTTGTAGCTGGTACGAAGTGCAGTTTAACGTCGTGCGGGACGTATGCAGTTTAACGTTGTGCAGGACGTATGCAGTTTAACGTCGTGCAGGACGTTGAAGCCGCCGATAGGTCCGTGTCACTTCGCGCAAGCCTGGAGGGTCGCACGGGAAGACAACGCACGGTGCGGGCACCCGGGATGAGGGTCGTCGGGCGCCACGCAGGCGGGTACCCAAAGGGGGTCAAAGGGGGCGACCCTGGCGGGTTGCGCGCAAAAGAGGAGCTTTGCGCGCAATACCGCGGGTCGGCGCGCAAATGGGCGCGCTGGCGCGCAATTGGGCTAGCACTTTGCGCGCGAATGATAGAGATTGCGCACACCGGGCTTCGGATAGCGCACGGGGGCAACGACTCATTCTTTAATGAATGGCCACTTTGAAAATGGGGGGTGCGCGCAATCGGGCTGGATTGCGCGCACCCGGGGGCAATTGCGCGCAAGAGGCTTCTTTTGCGCGCAAATGCCTTTGAGTGAAGGGTTATTCAAAGGAAAGGAGCCAAAGGTATTGCGTGCGAAGGCGAACCCTGAGGCTTCCTTGCGCGAAAGAAAAGAGGTTACCTGAAGATCGACATTGCGCGCGGAAGGGGTTGGATTGCGCGCATGAGAGACCTTTCGAATTCTGGCAACCTTCAAACCGTCGGGGGTCGCCTTATATTTATAGGCAACCCCGGGCACGGAATCCAGTTCGCGGGCGCAAAATTCTCTTCGCGGGCGCGGAATTCTCTTCGCGGGCATGGAATCGGGCCCGGCGCGCAAGGGAGTCGCGCGGGCCACTGGCGCGCAAAATTGCACGCCGGCCCGGCGCATTGCGCGCATCCCGGGAGGTTTGCGCGCGGCTCATCACCTTTGCGCGCGGGTCTCCAAAATTCCGCGCAAGGACTCCGGGCCCTCCGAAACATGCTTCCGACTCCAAATATGACCTCGCTTTCCGCATCCGGAGCTTTGTTTGGGAACAACGGACTTTTCCGGCGTCTACAGTATAATCCACCCATTTTTCAAGGTGGTTAAAAACCAGAAAGGGTGGAGGTGTGGTTGAACGTGATGAGTCAGATATTCAATTTCCTAGGCACACTAAAGAACTTGAAATTCAAGTTAGAAACATATATGTTGGAAGAACATACACGTTAGTGGTGGAAGTTAGCATTCTAGTCCTGAGCGGACCAAGGTATGGCATGAGAATATTTTGAAGAATTGTTTAACAAACAACTCTATCCTCATACATTAAGAATTCAGTGAACAATAGATTTATTCATCTTGAAGTAGGAGAATCATTTGGTGACAGAATATGCAGATAAATTCATGAATTTCGTTCAGTTTTCAGCTGAGGTTGCTACTAGTACTTTGTTGAAGGTTCACATTTTTGAATCTAGGTTGATGTAGGAAATTCATTTGAAGATCGTGGTGCTCTTTTTAATATATTATATAGAGATGTTAAATAGAGAAAAAGTGGATTAAAGAGATATCTTGGGAGCTATGAGTAGCAAAGGTATGTTGACACCCACAAGAAATGGTGGGAACAATAATGTAGGGAGAAAGCAGAAGAGGGACACTTATTTCCAAGGTGGGATTATGGATCAAAATCTAATAGCAGGATCAGTGAATCTTCATCCGAAAACTTTGAGCAATCCAGGATGTTTCTAATGTGTCTCTCTTTACAATTTGATGTGATAATGTACGAAAAAACCTAGGGCATGCCATAATTGTAACCAGATGAGGAATCTTCAACGTTATTGTCATAATACTCTAATGTCAGGTGTTCATGACACTTCTTAGGGGACACATAAATCTTATGCCTCGATAGGATGAAGGAATCATCACACCCTTCATCAACAAAATAGAGTTAGCCATGGTGATTCTAGGAATACCATTACTCCTTAGTCGGCAAAATTCTAGTAAGGGAGTAAGGAGTAAACTATGGCCAATAAACATGTGTATAGAGTTGAGCAAGCTATGGTGGATGATCAGTCGATACCATCCATTGTGAGAGGTATGATTGTTTTCAAGTATACCTTTATGCAATAATTTTTTGATACGTGTGTGTCTCAATATTTCATTGCTTCTCATGTTGTTGATTCATTAGGTTTAATTATTGAAAAGATACCTTCTCTTGTGAAACTTCAAAATCCTCTAGGTGAGAGAGAGTGTCAAGCCTTTCTGTGTAGAGTATTTCATATAACTATTGATGGGGTTGAGTTGATATGGTACTTCTCAATGATTAAGATAGTTGTTTATCATATAATACTAGGCATAAATTGGTTGACGATGTTTAAGGCCCACATCGACTGTTATAGGAAAAAAATTAGTTTCACGAATGATGATGGAATCAAGAATCTATTTAGAGGATAGAATCAGGTAAATATGGGTGCAACAGGCTTGTTGGAACCAGGTATTGGGACGATCTTGTATCAGTTTGCAGCTCTATCTCTAGAATCAATGGAAGAGATTGGGAGAAGTAGTTTTATGGCAATTTTGATCTATATCTAGATGTCTTTCCTGAATATTTCTCATGGTTGTCTCCTATAATGGAAATTGAGTTTATGATTGATCTCCTCCCAAGTACCATTCCTATATGACATCCATATTATTAGATGAAACTAATAGAATTTAGGGAATTTAAGTGAAGTTATAAGAGCTAGAAAACAAAGGGTTCATTTGGCCTAACAAATCTCCATGGGCACCACCAGTCTTATTCATTAAAAAGGCAAATGGAACTCTTCATCTCTCTATATATTATCATAATATTAACCAAGTTACGAAAAATAAATAATATCCACTGTCACACATTGGTGATCTATTCGATTTGTTGAGGGGAGATCAGTTCTTTTCCTAAATTGACTTGCGATCAAGATATCATCAGTTGTCGGTGCGGAAGGAGGATATTCGGAAAACATCCTTCAGGAGTAGATATGGCCATTATGAGTATGTGATTATGACCTTTTGTCTTACAAATGAACCAACGATATTCATGTAATTGATTAATAATATATTTTAGAGATATATATATTCTTTCATAGTGGTCTTCATGGAAGATATATTAATGTATTCATGGGAAAGAGATGATCACGAGAAACACTTAGAAACAATGTTGGCTATCTTGTGATATGATTAGTTTTATGCCAAATTATCAAAGTGTGATTCTTGGATACAATAAGTATTTTTTCTTGTCCATTTTATTTATAAGAAATGTGTCTCAAAAAATTTAAAGAAGACAGAGGTGGTTATTTTGTGGAAACTTCCAAATATTTTTTTTGAGATATGAAGTGGGCTAGGTCTAGCAGGTCATTAACGATGCTTCATTCATGAATTATCATGATTAATTTCAATGATGACATATTTGAAAAGGAATAAAGTTCTAATTTAGTGTAATGAGTAATTTTTGATGTCTTTTGAAGAGCTTAAGTGTCTCCTTACATCAACACCAATATTGGTCTTCCCAGAACTAGGGAAAGGGTATGTGGTGCATTGTGATGCATCGGGATCAATATTGGGGTTTGTTATCTTGAAAGGGTATAATGTTATTTCTTATGAATCATGATAGTTTAGGTTACATTAGAATAATTATGCAATTTTTGTTTTCGAGTTAGCGACTATGGTGCATGCTTTGAAAACATGGCGTCATTATCTCTTCGGTGAGAAATTCATAGTGCTTACCAATCATAAGAGATTTAAGAATATTTTCTCAGAAAGATATTTGAATTTGAGGCAAATGATATGGATAGAGTATCTCTATATGTTCAACTTTTACTTAATGTACACACCAGGTAAAGGAAATTCAGTGGTAGATGCATTAAGTAGGAATTCATATGATCAAGTGACTAAAAAAGATTCAGATCAGTGGTAGTTAATGTCGTTCATAGCCAAGATGTATTTGGAATGTGAGGCAAAGTTGATATAACAGTTTATTTCTAGTTAAATTTTTCCATAATTTGGTTGGATTGGTTAAATAGGTGCAGGTGTCTGATTTAGAATGTGTGGAAATGAGGTCAAAACTCAATGGTGGGGAGACCATAGAGGGATGGAAACTGGATAGGAATTTGGTGTTGTAGTTTTAGAATAAGATGGTTATACTAGTGGCATGTTAGGAAAAAAAATTTAGTGCATATAATCATTTGAGATGGGAATCCCACCCTTGAATTCAGAATATGTATAAGAAACTTAAAGCATAGTTTTTGTGGGTAGGTATGAAAAAGAAAGTGGCGGAATTTGTATCAATATTCTTGACTTGTCATCAAGTCAAGAAATATCATCAATTACTGGTAGGTATGTTGTAGTCTATACATATCCCTTCTTGGAAATGGGAGCAGAGGAATGTGGATTTTTTACAGGCGTCCTGAGAATGATCAAGAAGAACAATGCTATATGGGTGATAGTGGATTAGCTGACAAAGTCAGATCATTTCATCCTCATTCTTGAATATCATACGATGGAGCAACTATCCAAAATCTATATCTATGAGGTAGTAAAGAGGCATGGTGTACTAATTTCAAT
Source organism: Viscum album (assembly GCA_963277665.1). Classification (NCBI taxonomy): domain Eukaryota; kingdom Viridiplantae; phylum Streptophyta; class Magnoliopsida; order Santalales; family Viscaceae; genus Viscum; species Viscum album. The sequence continues at coordinate 301,291,981 of OY728145.1, read as the reverse complement.
TGTATTAGATAGAGATCCAAGGTTCACATATCATTTCTAGAAATCCTTACAGCAAGCCCTTGGGTATCAATAGACTATGAGTATGGCGTGTCATCCCCAGAAATATGGGAAATATGAGAGGACAATACAAACATTAAAAGACATATTTTGGGCACGTGTGATGGAATTTTTTGGCTCATGGGAGGAGAACTTACCATTAGTGGAGTTCTTGTATAATAATAGTTATCAAGCCTTGATACACATGGCTCCATTTGAATAATTGTATTGGAATCAATTTGATTCTCCACTTGTTGGGTGGAAACAAGAGATACATCAATGGTTGGACCAATCCTTTTCCAAGAAACTATGGAGAAGATTAAGTTGATCAGGGATAGAATGGAGATGGCTCAGAGTAGTCATAATTTGTATATGGATCATCGTCTATGACCATTTTAGTTCTAGGTGAGTGATCATGTGTTCTGGAGAATCTCTCATAGGCTTGGACATCATTGTTTTGTAAATTATGGAAAGCTATCTCATAGATATATTGGTCCTTTTGAGATACTTGAGTGGGTTGGAGATGTGGCATGTCATTTGGTCTTGTCACCATGGTTTAGTGTAGTGCATAATATATTTTAGGTATCCCAGTTGAAGAAGTATCAGTCAGATCCTTACCATGTGATTTGATGGGGTCATGTTGAGATAGAGCTGGATGCTTTATTGGTGCACGTGCTAGTGAAGATTTTAGATATACAAGAGAATGTCTTTCTTGGGAAAATTAATGGTCTAGTGTGGGTTGTGTGGAAACATGGTCAGAATTAGTAGGAGTCTTGGGAATGAGAGCAGGAAATGGTCAAGCAATGGACCAAACTCTTTAATGAATACAATGGTTTTATAATTTCTGAGGAAGGAAAGGATAATGGTGGGGAGAATGTAGAACCCCCTGATTTGATGAATGTAACACTTAAACATGAATTTTTATGTGTATAATGTGTTTGGGTTAGGTTTAGGAGAGTTTGGAGGGTTTTTGGGAAGGTTTTGGGGATTATTTAATGGTACATGGTTTGAGAATGGTTTTTGAAAACCATGGAGCTTCTCTAGGAAACCATGAACAATGAGGCATAGGGATTAGGAGGGTGCATAATTTACTAGACCATGGGGCCTCCCTAGGTAAATCATGCAACTTGAGATAGTGGGATTTCACATGGTTTAAAAATAGTTTGTCTAACAGTGTGGGCCAACCATGCAGGGTACCCTTTTGAGGAAGTAGCATGTGCATGGTTAGTGCACATTTTACCTAACCGTGCAACTAACCATGCGTAGTATAAAAAGTGGGTTTTTTAAAAACGAATCTCACATGATTTTAACACAAAAAACCCCATTTGAGCCCCATTTTGACCCTCACTTGGTATTTCCTTCTATCCAAGTCTAGGGAACCTCTACCACTCATTTCAGAAGTGATTTGAAGGGTTATCCCAGTGGTTTGAAGTTGAATATTACTTGGTAAGTATTATTTATTCGTAATTTCATAGTTTTTCTCAGATCTATTCACCCATATCTTCTGGTTTCTTAGATATCGTTCAATTTTAGATAGATATTGGGGTTTTCCCCAATATAGGTTATATTTGGCCTTGTTGATATTCGGATAAGGTATATAGGTTGGTTTTGTGGACTTTTCACCCAGATTTAGTGAGCGTTGGTACTATTGGTCGATTTCACCAAAACTGTAGAGGTAGGTGGATTCAATCTCTACTTCTCTTATTAGAAATTGAAGGATTTTATTTTAAATTTATTAGTTTTTCTCGATATTGATTTTGAAATTGATGTGAAAATTTTGGTTGGAACCCCTTGGGTGATGATTTGTGGACTTTGGGGGAAATAAGATATTGTTGTGAAATATACTTTGTTGTTGTATTTCAAAATAATAATTTGAAAATTAGTTTCTTTGTATGATTTATGGAAATGGTTTGTGAAAAAGGTTTTCAACAAAAATGTTGTTATATTGAAATGATGTTTGGTATAATTGGGTGGAATAGTTTTTGGCATAATTAGTTGAAATGTTTTTTGGCATATATGTGGATTATGGGAATTTTCTATTAATGGTTGATTTTATTGAATTGGTTTTTGTATGTGTTGTTGGAAATGTTGTTGGATTAAAGTGTTGATTTTGTTTGGAAATTGTTGGGTATCATGGTTTTGTAAAATATTGGTTGACATAGTTTTGGTAAATATTGATTTTATGGCTGTTGGCTTAAGAGGTTAATTATGAGTTTAAAGGGATGGATAGTGGATGTAAAGTAACACCATCAAAGGATTGGAATGTGGTGTGAAGTACCACTATAAAAATGGGTATGAGGCGTGGATGTGAAGTTCCACCATCAATGGTAACACCAAGCACGAGTGGTTGATTTAAGTGTATGGTTGAGATTTGTGTGTGGTCATGAGAGAAGAAATGGGTTATGCTAACATGAAATGGTAAAATGGGTAATGAATTATGTGATTTCTTTTCCTTGTCAATGTGTTGGTTTGGTGAAATGTTTTTGTAAGGTTTTTTTTGTCTTGTTCTACATTTTTGAACTGTTTAAATAATTTTATATAAATTGTTTATATAAATGTGCTAAATTGCAATATCCTAGTGACATGAGTAGGTAAGTCATTTTTGGAAAGCCTATTGAGTATCATTACTCATCCCCTGATTAGAATCTTTGGTGATTTTTTAGGTTTTGTATTCTGAGACAAAGGTAAAGCTAAATCATCTCATCTTTTTAGTGGTTCCTCATGATGCTTGAGTAATCTTGTGGTGTTAGAGATTGATGTGGAGTTATGGATCTATATATTGAATCCTTTAGTTCTTGTTGTTTTATTATATTTTTGTAGTTTTCTATTTTTGGTTATGTGGTTGTTGGTTATGATCATATTTTAAAATTTTGGTATTATATATACAATGTTAACATGCATCATGTATTATTTTTTGGTAATAGAATGTTTGGTTGGTTGTTTTTATTTCAAAGGGAAAATCATCCCTGAATTGTCCATGAAGCCTTCGACTTTTATTTCTAGCCTTTGATGCCTTAGGGATGTCTCTTATAGCAGCTTAATATTCCACCTCCTTCTCAATCCAATGAGAAGGGGAAAGGCTTCACTTCATTCATTCTATAAAAACGGAACTTGCCAATTTGGATCAATGTATATAATTTTATGATAAAAGTAATTTTTTCCCAATTGGGTCAGAGTGTAATTTTTTAATTTATAACATGTTTTTAAAAAAATAACTTAGAATATTTTTAGACTAAAAAAGTTTTTATTGGGGGGATTATAATCCCCATAGATAATATAAATATATTTATAAGGTTTAAATTAAATAATACGTCTCTATGTGAACAATTAATTGATGAAATACTTTTGTATTTCATATTGAAGGTGGAAAATGTTTAGCATATAAGATAAGTTTTGAATATCATGAGAAAAAATTATAAATATATAATGTTTTATATGTTAATGTCTAGGAAATGCGAGGATTATTTCCTTGGATGTATCATATCTAGGTAGGGAGTGGTGGTTTACCCTTTAATTATCTAGATTGTTGTTTCTTGGATAGAACATATGAAATTTTTTGTTTTTTATAATTACATTTTTCAAATAGGAAATTATTGGATGATCATATATAATTTATATAGGATTATGTTACCTTGGAAAAAATTGACCAAAGAGTATTGTTCCTTCATATAGAAAAAAATATGTGTCAAATGGTGTTTAATTAAATGAGGTAGAAGCTTGTTAGTATTTCTTTTATTTATTTTCTTGAAGTGGGCGTCAAGTTTAAAGTGTTTTTAATGCTTCGAATATTTCCCTATGATATGTTTAAATGTAGAAAAGTTCATTTATCTTTTATAATTTTTGGTATTTATGTCCCCATGAATGTAATTATTCCACCCATTATATTGAGAATATAGAAGTAGTGTTTTATTGGATTTTGTGGTAGTATTATCTTATCAATGATTTATTCAAGTTCTTTATGGATCATAACATTCTATTATGTATAATCTATTTATGTAATATGAATTTGTGTCAATGAACATAGATGATATTTTTACAGGATTACGACTTTCATATCTCTTAAACTCCATGGAAAGTGAATGTGGTGGTTGATTTTATGAGAAGGATGTACCTTGGTGATATTATCAATGTTATAATGATGATTAGAGTATGATTAATAATCTTTAATATTTACATGTTGACTTGGATAATTAAAGTTGTAAAGTTTTCATGTATTAGATAATAGTTTATTCTTCCTTGATGTAATAGGTATAATTTATTAACTAGTAAATATTAAGATATAGGTATAGATGGATAAGTATATTAATAGAGACAATTCATATGGATTCCTAAGTATTATCAATTTTTTTGATTCATGGTAAAATATTTGTTCAACTGGTAATGTGAGAAGCGGTGTTCTATGAGTTTTTTATCTCAACTATAGAAATTTATCTAGTTTTTTATAATATATATCATGATTTTAGAGATCATCAGTAGTTTTAAGGGATACATATGTCATTTAATGAGTCTGGGTCTTGGTTTTTGTTAATTAGTGGTGAAGATATTAGAATATTGTTTTATGTTGTCAGTTTCAACTATTGGATATTCCTCAGTGGAAGTGGTGTTGTATATCATTGGATATATATATTCTTTTCTTACGATTTTGGTGTATATTATATTATCTAGGTGATTATGGATTAATTTAACAAGATTTCGATTTTCTTTATGATAAAGGATCCAAGTTTGGTGGATTAATTTTCAAATCTATATATAGATAAAGTGGGGTGGGTTTATAGGATTTTTTAATAGTGATTTTGGATCAAGATACACATTTATCTTATGAGTGTAGAAGATTTTATATACTTATTTTAGCTCATATTTTTGAATTATCTCTTTTTTTTATCCTCAAATATACTATCATATGTATAACAAGATCTATATATTAATAGACTTGTTTTGTTCATATTTAGTAAATTTTAGAGGTTTATGGGTGAATCATTTTCTTTATTATGATATTTACTATAATAATAGGCATCACTATTCTCTTTGTATGGTACTATTTTTGTTGTTTCTTAATTGGAATTATAGTTATCCATTTTATATAGTGAAATATAGAGAGTTGTTGATTCTTGGATAAGATTTTATTAAAACCATAGAAAAGAAAGTGATGTTGATCCATTAGAAGATGATGAATGCTCTTAATGGTTCAAAGTTTTCTAATGATCTTAGGTGGAGAACATGGGTGTTTGAGGTTTGTGGTATAGTGTTTTTTTATATTTTATCTTCAATGAGGTTAGTAGATGTTTGGTAGGTGAAACAATAATTATCATTGGTTTATTAAACCTCTTAAGCTATTCTAGTATGTTAGTGAGAAAGTGTATAAATTAACTCTTCCTATATAGATGGATAATATTCATGGTGTTCTCAATGTGTCACAACATTGGTGATATTTTTATTATGACCCACATTTCAATGAATGAGGTGATTTTTATATTTAAGAGGATATGATATTTATAAAGTGATCTTTTGCGATCTATGATTTTAGGAGAAGATGTAGTGAGGGACTATTATTCCAATTGTCTATTTATTATGTAGGTATGGTGTCTTGGAAAAATTCATATAAGAGAAATAGTCTTTAATTTAAATCTATTATCAAGACTTATTTTTAATATTTTATTTTTTTAGTTTATGTTCAGATTTGATTTTTTGAGTATATGATGGAATATGTTTTAACCTTATCCTTCATTTTTTTCTGCTATAATAATGGTAGGGACCAATTTTAGAGGAATATTGTAGGGTCGTTTATTTTTTAGAATACTTATATTTTTCTTGGTTCTATTTTTATTACTAATGATTTGAACCATTTTATAGATATCTGATATAGAGTATTAGATTTTCATGGATCTCTATAATACCGTAAAGATATGTTTAAGGTGTTAAGAGAATGTTTGGGGGTGGTTGGGAGGTAAAGATTTTATTTTTTACACTTTGAGTATAACCATGCTGTGGTCAAGTCTTATAGATGCCTTTTTAGTCCTAGGTTTATTTTTGTACTTGGTGTGGTCTTGGTGGTTGAAATTTTTTGAGGTTTCAAAAGCATGAGATAATTATGTGTCCTTAGGAGAATATATCATAGAATGATAATATGGATTTGATACTATAATTTTAACAGTCATTGTTGGATATTGGAAACTTTATAATCCATGAGTAGTTTGTAAATGTGAACAATTTTTATCATGGTGGATAGCATAATGGTTTTCTAAACATCACACCTTAGATTAGTAATGAATTTTTTCATAAAATAGTGAGGATTTTTTGAATTACATAATGGTGGAATTTTTTGTGTGTGTTTGGTGACGAGATTGACATGAATTACTCAATGTAATGATTTGGTTTTGGTGGAAAATGTCATTGTTAAAGAGGGAAATGATCTTAAATAAAACCAGGATGAAGCTGTTTTGAATATCACAAATTTATATTTGTGTGAACTAAGATAAACCACATCATGGTGAGATCTGATTACATCGGGTCTATGTCCCATTTATTCTTTATTATATATATATTGTTTTCCACCTCTTAGTCTAACTTTTTTGCCCCACTAAAAACATTGTTGAATTGAAGCATCATATATAATTCTCTTTGTTTTAACTTTGTGGAAATCTAAATATGGATTCATGAGATCATTCCCTTTTGATCTAAAGTTTAATTTTCTCCATCATATATTATATATTCTCATGGTTTTCCTTCTTATAATCTTACATAAGGGAATATTATTTATTTATAAATGGGTTTTCTCAAAGTCTTGATAATGGATTGTATTTTCATAGATGTTGACGGTTTCCCATAGGATTTGTACTGATTGATTGTGGGTTTATTTAACCTCAGTTGGAATTTCATTGTTCAATAGTTTTTCATAGTATAGTATTCATGATCATTAAATTTTATTTGAGTGTCAACTTGGAATAACATTAAATTATATTCCCTGGATAAGAATATGAAATTGACCTAATGATATCAATAATTTTGATTAATAATTTGTATGGGAAGAGTTAGTCATGATTAATTTTATTATTTTATTATTTTCATGATAATTTTGTTTGATTTGTAGAATAAAATAATACTGTGATTTATATTTTCATTTATAAAATTAATAATGCGGACATTTCTTATTTAACTTAATGGCATCAATTTAAAGATAAATTATATGTCTTGAAAATTATATTATATATTTTTTTGAATATGATTTGAAAAATTAATAAAGTATCCTGAATATGTAAGATTTTCTAAATCATTAATCTGATTTATTTACTATTTTGGTTGGATTGTGAAATTACTATTATAAAATAAATGGTTCTAGTATATTTATTTTTTCCTAGAATCTATGGATTTTTATGATATGTTGATATATTATCATTTAGGTGGCATGAGTGGTTTTTTTATTTTGTGTTTTAGAGTCCTAGACATATGGAAGTGTGCTATAATTAACGGCTAAATTTAATAAAAATGAAATGGGAATAGGCTAAGATAAGTAAAATGTGAATGAAACAATTTTTGAATTAGTGGTATAAATAAAACATGATAATTAAAACCTAAATGTGGAAGTTAAAGTTATTACATGAAGTGGTACATTTCTATAATAAATGAGGTTGATTACTTATTATAGTTAGTAGAAATTAACAATGAAAGGACAATGAAATATAAACTTTTATAAGGATGTTTTATGTAATGTAGTGGGGTTTATAGTAGTGGTGTTATATGGTTAGAGGTTGATGTATTTGATGCTGAACTATGGTGGTGGAATAAAAATTTGGGTTATGGTTATAGTAATGTTGTGATAAGAAATATAACCTAATATTTAGTTATTTTGTATCTATTATATATTCATTATAGTTTATTTGTTATCATACTAACCCCCACCCAACTATAGTATACATACTGACACACATATTTTGTTTTAAGTTTCAAATCTTTTCCCCAATATCGATGATTTAGTTTGTTTGGATATTTGACTACTCCCCCCTTGAACTCTCTATTTTAGATATAGAAGAGATATTTTGTGGTGGGAGATATTTATGGTATGTGGTGGAGGCTATGTTGTAGTGATGATGAGATGTCTCAGTGGTATAATGATTTGGTAGTTATGTGGTTATGTATTATTATGTGGAATAACATTTTGGTATGAGGTATGAGGGTATGATTATGTGGTTTTCGACAAGATTTGGTTATGGTGATGTAGTTTTTTATGTGATGTGGTATGTGGTTGTGGTACATGGGTATAGAAAGGGTAAGAGAATTGGGCCATATTTTTTTGGGACATAATGGTAAATACATTGGTAGTTATGTCCATACAGGCTATCTTCCTATATATTTTAATGAATTATATATTATTTTACTTGTGTGATGTTTTTTTAAGTGAGTCATAGTGTGTTTTAGATGGTAGTTGAGTTATTAAAGGTGATGAATTTAATTTGATGCTTATTAAAAGAGGATTTAGTATGCTTCTTCTATATTTCATTGAGAGTTTCTAGGGATGATCCAAAAGAGTATACTTATATGCTCTCCCATATCCTCTATGTATTTTTTTTATAGAATTATAGGTTGTTGTTGGTACCATCCTATAAATTTATAAATTGTGCTAATCATGGTTAGTTATTGAGGCGATGACATAAGAGTTATTCGATTGGTACTCTTTTTAGATATTTTTAATGTGTGATTTTTTGTGAATTATACATTATATATGGGATTATGTTTTTTAATATTTGGATTTTAATAGTATTTTTAATTTTTTCCATAGTATTTATGATGGTATTTCCACCCATATATATGTTTTATACCCTCAATTATATTTGTAAAGCTGTAGATTATTGGTGGTGGTTTTGAGGGTTACACTTTTATTCACTACCAGTTATGGAGGGGTTTCAATAATGATGGTTTATAATAACATGTTTGTTTATACATCGGTAAAAATGGATATAGTGGTTGGTTATTTGTACTACAAGTGGGAATTTATGTGAATGGTCTAGGCAAAAAAATGAGATAATGGTCAATATAAAACTTAGGTTATTCTATTTTATCTACAAAGCTTACTAAAGTTTCCAAAAAATTATTATGAGGTGTGTTTATAGGTTTCGGGAACAACAAAAGTGGTGGATGGGGCATTACCAGATTTTATTTTTTTCATGATCAATGATTAATCCAATATTTACACGACGATAAACACCATGATCAATGGAATTGAATGAAATAATATAGGCAATGGATAAAAAACGAAACCAAATGGAATGATCATCACATATTATTTATAATTAATTTAAGAAATTAAAGAATTACCTTGTGAGAAATTCTTTCTTCATTGATGGATATTGCAATTTCTCTGCATTGTAAAATCATTACATTGTAGGAATATAGGATATATTCCTTTAAGTAGTGATCCACATGTGTTCTAAAAACCCACAAATGTAGCAAAAAGAATAAATGGGAGCTATCATGGAAGATCCTAACACTTGCTTCATTCGTCTTTGATCTCCCCGAGTACCACTTCATGGAAGGGTTCTCTTCAATCTCTTTATACTTGAGAGTGGAGGTGGTGGAATATCTCTCTCCATTATTTATGAGATTTCTTGGAGTGGGAGCTCTCAAGGTCTCTGAGAGGATTCTCGCCAGATCTCATTATGCACAACAAAATGAATTGGCTCACTAGAGAAATAATATAATTGGGTTTTTATACCACTAGGGTTAAAAAATAATAATTTCACATGCACCCTTATTATTTATTTAATCCCCGTGGAACCCCATGTTACTACTACTAATAATATAACTATTATTTATTGAATTTTTCTAAACTCATGAATTAAATTAAATATTATCCATTCAGATAATATTTAATATATATTATATCTCACAAGACCATTAAACTATGTTTACTATTACTATAAAGTATTTATTGAGCCTTGAATAATGACTATTTATTTAATGAATAAATATCAATGCACTATTCTTGTAACACCCCAAGATTTTATAGTACGTTATCTCATTAAAGTAATTCAATAGCTTGCACTACACGCAACACTGATTTCGAGCGCACCACAACTTATTAAACTAACCGTTCAAAAAGAGGTTATGAATAGTATTAACTGCATTTTGAATCTTATGTAATCTATATAATTTTAACATCCATATTATGTGTTTCAAAGCCATAATATAAGAAAAAATTCATTTTTATCAGATAAAATAAGTATTTTTCAAAAAAAATGCAATTTTACCTCTTTTTAACGGAGAACCCTTTTTAAAACTAATATTTGACACTTTGATATATTCAATTTAATGAAATTAAATTATTCTTTAGTATCGGGACAGAAAAATATAGTTTGGATAAATTTTCGGTACTTTTTTTGATGAATAGTGAAAAATACTATGTTTTAATTAAAAAAATTTTTTTTAATCAAAATAATTTATTATGATAAATTATGCATTTTAATGGTTTGTAAGTATAATTAGATTATATTTTTATCATTTAATACAATGTTGTTCATTATAAGTAATTTCATATTTAAATTTGACATAAACACATGTCAATATTTTGATAGTTTTTACTTTAACAAACAACCCGCTTTTTGGTTATGACAATGGGAATTAATTTAAAATTAATAAATGAAACTTATATGTCATGAATTTGGTAAAATAGAATTCATTTTTTAATTCAGAATATCAAAATTATCTTAGGGTAAATTTTTGGTATTTTTCTGAAAACTTTCAATTTTTGATGAATAGTGAAAAAACACTGTGTTTTTGGTTAAAACCAAATTTTTATTTATATAATTAGTTATTTTATTTTAATTTATTTTAGGTTATAATAGATATATAATACCTATATATGTTCAACATAATTCTTTGTATTCATTTTATAATAAGTTTAGATATATAAAATTTTATAGAACTTTTTACCGTCTTTTTCCCACCTCCTAGGAGCATTTGCAAATTTGTATAAAACTTAATTTTACCACTTATGTGAGTCGAATTTCAAAATTCCAAGAGACGTGGTTAATATCAGTAAGTAAAATATGGTTCAATAAGATGAAAATAATATTTTATAAATAGTAACTTTTTACTTGTATTTACCACGGTTAAAAATAAATAGGATAATTAAGGGTAACAATGATATTATTATTACCCTAAAACATGTAATAATTATATTTAATTTGTGTAATTAGACGAAAAACAACATTAGGAATACAATATGATCCTTCAGGTCCACTTGGATTAGATTAGGACATTTATTATTATTTTATTTAAAGAAGAGTTAAAAGAGTTAAATTCAAAGTTTAAAAACTAATACATTTTTAATACAGCATTATACATAAGATAAATTCGACTATAAATATTCATTAGAAAGATAAAACGATTTCCTACATAATGGTATTTTATTTATAATTTTTAAACATTATATAATTAAATTTATTTATGACACAATGATGATTCAATAATTACATTATTAATGAAAGATTTAAATAATTGATATTATAAATATCCAAATAAATATAATTTGAGACTTTTAATGAATTAAAATAATTCTATAGATTAACATGATATGTTAGGGATGAGTGAATGAATTTTTTTTGAAGTAATAATTCTGTTATGAATTAAAAAAAAACAAAATACCAAATAGTGTCAAAATTGACATAAAAGAGTTTTTAAAACAAATATTATATTATTAATTGATATTCTATTCCAAAAATTCTAAGGTTCACCCAAAGGGATTAAATAATATTATATATGTCATTAATAAACCACTTTAAGTTATGTTTAAAGTTTATAGTAAGTTTATTAACCATATAATATAAAGATACAAAGAGACATGGTAAATGTCAAACTATTTAACTTAGAGTTAAATCTAAAAGATATGGTTAATATGATGAACTAAACCCATCCAAAACAAATTGGTTGAGAGGTTTTCGATCCATCCACACCTTATAATTTAAATAATTTATTTTTTATCCATTATAAACCGAAAAGTATTTTATTATAAAATAATATTTCAAGCTTTTCCCAAAGCGACCCTCACCTCTCTTATAAAAGGGCACTTACCCTTCTCTCAAATTCACAGCTTTAAAGCCATTTGGATCGGCCAAAACCTACCCAAATATCCTCTAAAATTCCCTCCCTTCATTATAGAGGCCTTACTTTAGTCATAAATCCAACCTAAGGAGCCCCTTTGATAAAATAAAAAGGAAGAACCCGAAGAAGAGGTAAATATTTCATCACCTCTTTCAAGTTATTTTCTTCTTCCACTTACTATTTCTTTGTTGTTTCCATTATAAAATAATAACTCTATTATCTTCTATATACTGTGATGTTATTATAAAAATGGTACAACCATATTTATTATTCTATCCATCATATGAATGAAAAAGTCACCATACGTGCATACATACGGCTTACCGTCTCCACGCTGCGGTGTAGTTTGTTATTTAAACACTTCATTATTTGGAAGGTTAAAATAATAATGTATAATTGATGTAAATAATAAAACTAAAATGTTAATTATTCTTTATATATTATATAGAATTCAATTATATATTATTTCACCTTCAATTGAATGATATTGTTGCTCATGCGTACGTACAGATTACCGTCTCCACGAACGCGATGAGATTCATTCCCCATCGTAATAATTCAAGAATAATTTTCATTTGAGGATTAAAAATAATGTTTAGGAACTTAATATCATTATGGATATGAATAAAATACATTCTATCCATAACAAACATGGCTTACATAATAAAACATATAAAGGAAAATGAATCAGTTAACACCCGAAACGACGATAATACTAAAATATTATTAACAAAGTAATATTTGAAGATCATATATTATATCATATTAATATATATGGTTCTTGTATAATTTAATAACAATTATTTCACCATTATATAGGAGGTTAAACTTACCCTTTACTAAAGTAAATTACAAGTTAAGTGTTAATTTTTCAATCTCATTATTATCCGAGATTGTTTATGTGTACGTTTTTACTGGGATATATTTATTATCCATGTACATGTTTCATGAAAGAGTTTTCAAAGGGATTATTTTAAGGGATTTTTTTACTGAAAAATCATTTTAAATGTTTTAAATATTTATTCTTCTAAATCATCCTCATTAATTTCCATGTTTTCAAAATGGTTTTTAAGGATTTATTTATATGGACATGAATGTTTTTAAAATGTTAATTCCTTTCAAAAGTTTTGAAGTGGTATGGGAAAATTTGATTCAAATATTTCTTTAAATGTCTTACTTTCTAAATTGTGTGACTTTTAAATGTTTTCATGAAAAAGGATATTTTTCTCAAAGAGTTTTACAAATCATTTTCATCTATGTCAACATCCTTTGATAGATTTTTAATTTTTTTGAAGTTGATTTTTTATGATAAAAATATTCCATATTGTATTGAAGGTTTTGTGATATGTTTGACTGTGGATGTGTTATTTTTATACCATTTATGGTTTATGGATAAATTATTGACATTCCGTATTCTTTTTTTAATACGAATGTTTATGTTATGTTTAAACCTTTTCATATGAGGAAGGAATTGGGCTTATTAAGGGATGGGTGGAGCCTGGTATAGCTCCTCGATGCATCAGTAGGTCTCATGAGACAAACTAGTGTCTTGGAACAAGTCCTTGAAAAAATATTATTTGTAGTCTTGGTACAAGGCCGTGACTATGTGGTTATGAAGTATGGCATTATGCATTCCATCATTATAAAGTGGATATTGATATTGAATGTGATTATTCAACTAGTAGAATATCCATGTGAATAAGTAAATAGAATTATTTGATTTTATCTTTTCCATATTATGCTGAAGTTTAAGTTTAAAAGGCTTTTGTTTTAGTCTTATACACTGCCTTAAATGTTTATGATTATTTATGAAAGTTTTTTCTATATTGTTATCCTTACTGAGCATCTGAGCTCACCCCTTTCTATGTTTTATTTTTCCAGGATTCCAAGAAGTGTATTATGATTGATAAGTAGCGTTAAGCTAGGGGATTAATGGAGGTCTCAAAGGATCATTGATGTTGTGTTTTATTTTCTAATGTGTAATGTAATGTTCATGTATGTAATATATTTTCCAAGACTGCTAAACTGATCAGTCTTTCGAGACTTGATTCCTTGTAATCATGCCAATGTATCAAAATAATGCACCAAATCTGGGTAACTGAGGTCTGGGCATTACAGTTGGTATCAGAGGAAGTTGAGAAACATCCTTGGATATAAATTTAGTTAAAATCTAATTAGAGAACATCACCCTAAGATAGAATTTGAGGATTAGTATAGAAGAACTTCCTAGAATTTTGGTACTATAGATATTTTGTGTGTTTTCCAAGCAATGCATCCCTATTCGGATATGAGCAGGTAGAGGTGGCTCTGGCACAAATGTACCTAGGGGTAAAACCCGAAAACATCACTTTGAGCTAGACTAGAATGGGAACTGGTGCACAACAATGGGCCTTGTTTCACTCTTGGTTACGACACTCCCGGGGGATATGCTTAGGATAATTCATATTTTCATTACAACCATTATGAAGGATTTAGGAGCAAATACTTCCTCAAAGAAAAACATTTTATGATAAGATATTATATACATAATCTTTTCAATTTATTTTAGGTATTTTACAAGTATGAAATTTCACATTGAAATTTATAAACTAACCCAGTGTATGCTATTTTTTAGAAATGGAGTATAGTAGAAGGAATGATAATTACATCAATACTCATGATCGAAATATTAAGAAGGATCATATCTTTCCTGGTATTAAGCCAACATTTAAAATAAAAATAGTATCCCATGTATTCTCATCATATGAATAAATAATATCACGTGTTAATAAGTTAATTACAGAATTTTCTAAGTCCTATGACTTTGAAGGGAAGCAAGAGAATAAATGAATGGAAGAGAGAAAGGTGGATAAATGGAAGAGGGGAAAGAAGAATTTTCCCATATGTGATAACTTTGGAAAGAATCACCATGGTAAATTCTTGAAGGGAATGAGAGTTTATTATAATTATGGAGAAAAAGGGCACCAAGTATGTGATTTCAAGGGTAAGAAAAAGGTTTCAAATGTACAATAATTCATCGGCAAGGAGTTGGGACAATACACGAATCAATGTCCAAATCATCAGAGTATACCCCAAATGCTGCTATTGGATAATAATCAAGTTATGATACTACCAAAGATGAAGAGGAATGATTAAGAGTTCTTATGTTAATATTAAAGTATTGTTCTATTTGAGTATTGTATTAATGATGTACATGTTATAAGAATTACAGAGAATATAAGTACTGTACTGTAGTACTATTTCATTAAGGACTTGAGATTGTGTGGAACCAAGAAAAGTGACTCAAAGGGAGGTTAAATTTTTGGAGAATACATGGTTGAGAGAAAGATAAACCTTAATATGATTCTAATACTGAGGTAGTGATTTTGGAATAAGATATGATTGATTTGGATAAATGATATTGGATATTCTTGACTACCTTGAAACTGATTAATGATTTGTATATTCCATAATTGTTTAAATTTACAACATTTTTGGATATAAATAGTATATCTAGTATTCTATAAGGAATAAGGGAGCATAAATGTAATCAATACAGTTATATGATAATTTAGGGTGTTACCGTGTTTTAAAAGAATACATTATGAAGGTATTCACATGTTATTACATGGAAAATGACCTTCATTGTGTTTACCTTCCTTATAAATTTTGGACAGTGAGTTTGAACAGAAGTATTTTGGATAAGTCTAAAGGTTGGAATCAATTAAGTTTGAAATTGGATACTATTGTTAAGGTTAAATTATTTCTTTATATTATTTTTGGATTGTCATAAAAAGGACAACCCGGAGGTTGGGCGACAACCCGTCGCATCCGGAAAGGCTACGAGACTTGAACCCTCAACTGAAGGGTGAAAAGGGTGCATCACCTACCACTAGCCTACGTGATGTCCTAGTTTGTATAATGTAGCCGTTTTAAATAGTCTGAAAAATTAAATATAAATTCATTATTTTTGGAACCCAATACGAATAAGATAAATAGAATATTTTTGAATTATATTATCTTTTGGAGTGAAAGATGAGTTTGTGGTAGGAATTGGTTGAAGGATAAAACTCTACTTGTCAAGTATATTTTTTCATCTTATTCTATGAATAAATTAATTCTTAAACTTTAGGGAATAGATATTAAAACCAAAAATGTGTAATCCAAACACCTTATGTTTTGTTGAACCGATGATATTTTACATCATCTTAGATTAATGGCTTTGAGTCCCTCAATTTTACACTTATTTGTGATTCATGATCTCAATTGATCCCTATAAATAATTACGTTTGTCCTCCAATTATGTGTCTCTAATTACCCCCAATTTTCTCCTAATCAAGATCATAATTTGGTGGTGACTTTTTCATTTCCCTTTCCCTCTTATTAAGAGTAAATTTTATTAAACCAATTTCCGATGTGGGTTTTCCACAAAGGTATTTTTCTATTTTTAACCATTTATTTTTAAAGAACAATTTAAAATTGCGAGGACACAATTTATTTAAGGAGGGTAGAACGTAACACCCTAATATTTCATAGTACGTTATCTCATTAAAGTAATTCAATAGCCTACACTACACACAACACCGAGTTCAAGCACACAATACCTTATTAAACTAACCATTCAAAAAGAGGTTATGAATAGTATTAACTTCATTTTTATTATTATGTACTCTATATAATCTTAACATCCATATTATGTGTTTCAAAGACATAATATAAGAACAAATTCATTTTTTCAGAAAAAATAAGTATTTTTCAAAAAAAATGAAAATTTACCACCTTTTAATGGAGAACCCTTTTTAAAACTAATATTTGACACTTTTATATATTCAATTTAATGAAATTAAATTCTTATTTATAATCGGGACATAAAAATTTAGTTTGGATAAAGTTTGGGTACTTTTTTTTTGATGAATAGTTTAAAATACTATGTTTTAATTAATATTTTTAATCGAAATAATTTATTGTGATAATTTTTGCATTTTAATGTTTTGGAAGTATAATTAGATAATATTTTTATCATTTAATACAATTTTTTTCATTATAAGTAATTTCAAATTTAAATTTGACATAAACAGATGTCAATCTTTTGATAGTTTTTACTTTTTAAAAAAACCCGCTTTTGTTTTTGACAACAAGAATTAATTTTAAATTAATAAATGAAACTTTTATGTTTTTAATTTTGTAAAATAGAATTCTTTTTTGAATTCGGAATATAAAAATTATCTTAGGGTAATGTTTCGGTATTTTTCTGAAAAATTTCAATTTTTGATGAATATTGAAAAAACAACGCGTTATTGGTTAAAACCGAATTTTTATTTAAATAATTAGTTATTTTATTTTAATTTAATTTTGGTCATAATAGATACATAATAACTATATATTTTCAACATAATTCATTTGAGCGAATTTCTAATAAGTTTAGATATATAAAATTTTATCGAACGTTTTACTGTCTGTTACCCACCTCCTAGAAGCATTTCCAAATTTGTATAAAAATTAATTTTACTGCTTATGTGAGTTGAATTTCAAAAATTCGAGAGACACAGTTAATATCAGTAAGTAAAATTTGGTTTAATAAGATGAAAATAATTTTTGGTGAATAACAACTTTTTACTTTTATTTACCACAGTTAAAAGTAAATAGGGTAATTAAGGGTAAAAATGATATCATTATTACCCTAACACATGTCCTAATTCTATTAGATGAGTTTAATTTGACCAAAATAAATCTTATAAATAATATATGATCCTTTAGGTCCACTTGGATTAGATTAGGGCATTTATTTTTATTTTTTTTAAAGAAGAGTTAAAAGAGTTAAATTCAAAGTTTAAAAACTAAACCATTTTTAATATAGGGTTATACATAGGCTAAATTAAAATATAAATATTCATTGTAAATATAAAAATATTTCCTACATAATTTTATTTTATTTATAATTTTTAGACATTAAATAATTAAATTTATTTATGACACAATGATGATGCAGTAATTACCTTATTAATGAAAGATTAAAATAATTGATATTATAAATATCGAAATAAAACTAATTTGAGGATTTTAATTAATTGCACTAATTTTATAGGCCAATATGACATGTTAGGGTTGATTAAACGAATTTTTTTCGAAGTAATAATGCTGTTATGAATTTAACAAAAACAAAATACCAAATAGTGTCAAAATGGACATGAAAGTGTTTTTAAAATAAATATTATATTATTAATTGATATTCTATTACTAAAAATATAAGGTTCACCCAAAGGGCTTAAATAATATTATATATGTCATTAATTAACCCCTTTAGGTTATCTTGTATGTTTATAGTAAGTTTATTAACCATATAATATAAAAATACAAAGTGACATGGTAAATGTCAAACTATTTAACTAAGAGTTAAATCTAAAGGATAAGGTTAAAATGATAACCTAAACCTATATAAAACCCATTGGTTGAGATTTTTTCACCCATAGCCACCTTATAATTTAAATAATTCATTTTAGATCCATTAGAAACCGAAAATTATTTTATTATGAAATAATATTTCAAGCATTTCCTAAAGTGACCCTCACCTCTCTTATAAAAGGGCTCTTCCCCTTCTCTCAAATTCACACCTACATAGCCATTTAGATCGTCCAAAACCTTCCCAAATATCCTCTCAACTGTCCTCCCATCATCCTAGAGGAATTTCTTTAGTTAGAAAGCCGACTTAAGGAGCCCTTTTGATCAAATCAAAAGGAAGAGCTCGAAGAAGAGGTTAATATTTCATCACCTCTTTCAAGTTCTTTTCTTCTCCCACTTTCTCTTTCTTTGTTATTTCCATTCTAAAATAATAAATCTAGTATCTTATATATACTGTGATTTTATTATAAAAATGGTACAACCATATTCATTATTCTATCTATCATATGAATGAAAAAGTCACTATACGTGCGTACATACGGCTTACCATCTCCACATCGTGGTGTATTTTGTTATTTAAACAGTTAATTATTTGGATGGGTATAATAATGATGTATAATTGATGTAAATAATAAATATAACATGTTAATTATTCTTTATATATGATATAACATTCAATTATATATGATTTCACCTTCAATTGAATGATATTGTCGCTCGTGCGTACGTACGGATTACCGTCTCCACGAACATGATGAGATTCATCCCCCATCGTAATCATTCAAGAATAATTTTAATACGATGATTAAAAATAATATTTAGGAACTTAATATCATTCTGGATATGAATAAAATACATCATATCCATAAAAAAATGACTTACGTAACAAAACATATAAAGGAAAACAAATCAGTTAACACCCAAAACGACGATAATACTAAAATATTATTAACAAAGTAATATTTGAAGATCATATATGATATCATATTAATGTATATGGTTCTTGTATAATTTAATAACAATTATTTCACCATTATATAGGAGGTTAAACATACCCTTGACTAACAGAAATTACAAGGTAAGTGTTAATTTCTCAATCTCATTATTATCCGAGATTGTTTATGTGTAATTTTTTACTAGGACATATTTATTATCCATGTCCATGTTTCATGAAAGAGTTTTAAAATGGATTATTTTAAGGGATTTGTTTACTACAACATCATTTTAAATGTTTTAAATATTTATTCTTCTAAATCGTTCTCAT
This sequence comes from Viscum album, assembly GCA_963277665.1. Lineage (NCBI taxonomy): Eukaryota > Viridiplantae > Streptophyta > Magnoliopsida > Santalales > Viscaceae > Viscum > Viscum album. The sequence goes on along the minus strand of OY728145.1, from coordinate 301,272,210 downwards.
TAATTTCTATGTTTTCAAAATGGTTTTTAAGGATTTATTTATTTGGACATGAATGTTTTTAAAATGTTAATTCCTTTAAAAAGTTTCAAAGTGGTATGGGACAATTTGATTCAAAAATTTCTTTAAATGTATTGCTTTCTAAATTGCACGGCTTTTAAATTTTTTCATGAAAAAAGGGATATTTCTCTCAAGGATTTTTATAAATCATTTTCATCTATATCAACATCCTTTGAAGGATTTTAAACTTGTTTGAAGTTGATTTATTATGATAAAAATCTTCCATATTGTATTAAAGGTTTTCTGATATGTTTGATTGTAGATGTGTTATTTTTATACCATTCATGGTTTATGGATAAAGTATTGAAATTTCTTATGCTAGTTTTAATATGAATGTTTATATTATGTTTAAACCTTTTCATATGAGGAATGCACTGGACTTAGTAAGTGACGAGTGAGCCTGATATAGCTCCTCGATGCATCGGTAGGTATCATGAGAAAAACTAGTGTCTTGGAACAAGGCATTAGGAAAATCTTATTTGTAGTCTTGGCACAAGGCCTTGACTATGTGGTTATGAAGTATGGCATTATGAATTCCATCATTATGAAAGTGGCTATTGATATTTCATGTGATTATTTGACTAGTAGAATATCTATGTGAAAAAATTAATGGAATTATTTGATTTTATCTTTTCCATATTATTCTGATGTTTAAGTTTAAAAGGATTTTGTTTTAGTCTTATACACTGCCATAAAATGTTTATGATTATTTATTAAAGTTTCCGCTATATTGTTATCCTTACCGAGCATCTGAGCTCACCCCTTTCTATGTTTTATTTTCCTAGGATTCCAAGAAGTGTATTATGATTGATAAGAAGGGTTAAGCTAGGAGATTATTATAATTATCAAAGGATCATTGATGTTGTGTTTTATTTTCTAATGTTTAATGTAACATTCATGTATGTAATATATTTTCCAAGACTGATAAACTGATCGGTCTTTCGGGACTTGGTTCCTTGTAGTCATGCCAATGTATTAAAATAATGCACTGACTTTGCGTAACTGGGGTCAGGGCATTACAATTCTCCGATAAATGAATAATTATTATATTCACTAAATAGAAAAAAATATTAATTAAATATTCTTCTCACATAATATTCTCTCAAATAATTGGTGATGGAATATATGTGATCAGGAAAACATGAATAATTATTAAACCACATGTAAGAATAATATTTATTTATCTTATTAAATAATAAATAATAATATATTATTTAACTGACATTCTAGATATATGTAGTGTGTGACCCTCTTGGACATTTTTCAGTGGAATTAGGCGAAATAGGCTAATGTACAAGGTCAGTGTCTTACAGTATTCCAAGGATCCCATATAAAAAAAATAAATGTCACAAAAACATAATTACTCATACAGTTCTTACTATGTAATATAATGATTTTATCACGATACCTCTGACCAATCAGGTTACATGGTGGTGCCATTAACCTATGTTCTCGATGTCTCTTTCTTTGAATTTTTGGAAATATAACTTTCCTATAGAACACTATTTCCATAAATTTGTTTAGGACATATCATTTTCAACAATGTTCATGAGATATCCACTTTTGTGAAATAAGTGATGGGGAAAATCCTTTCTCACATTATTCATTAATGAAATATTACTCTTGAAGCACCTAACATACCCTACCTAACCACAAGCATATTTCATCACTATTTTCATTAATACCTAAAAATACAAGACATATAATACTCATTAGTAATAATATTAATGTCTAAGGATAAATGCACATATCCACAAATAAGAACATGCAATAAAACAAATTAATGTGGATTTCCAACTGGTGAGTCTATTTCTCATAATATCCTAAAATGGATATTACGAAGGGAATAAATATTGAGAAGCTTCTTAGAAGTCCTATGATTCTCAACCCCTGATTGTTTGTATAATTTGTATCCCTCAAATTATTTCATGCATCTATAGAACATATATTTAAGTATACAATCATGGAACTTCTTGGTTCTCATCATAATAGGGATCTATTATGTAATTTTAGTATAAAAACTACTCTTAAGACATTATCACATGCTATCTTACAAAAAAGAAAAATCATGATGTGTTTAGGAGTTTATCAATATTCAAAAAAAATAATACAAGTTATCATAAAGTACAAAAAGTTGGTTCCAGGCCACCAACTCCAATAGACTCCTACATTCACTAGATCCAACTTCTAACAACCTTCAATATCCAAGATATCACATGATACTCATGATTTTTATGATATAGGACACTAGTCAAGGGTTATCCCACATTTTATTATTTTTTAACTATACTTACTACTACTTCAACCCTTTGAGAAAAATACCTCAAGAGGTGATACTTATAGAGTATTTTATTTTTCCATTGGCATAACCTTGTCTCTTTTTCAAGATCCACTGCTACAGTATTATCACAATACAATGTGATAGGGTCTTTACTGATAGGTACCATATCAATATCCTAGACAATGTATCATATCCAAAATTATTCCTTATATGTATTTGAATCCACTATATATTCATACTCCACTGTATAATCAATGATAACTAGCTACATTGAACTCTTCTAAATCACAACTCCTCTATTGAGACAGAAAACATATCCTAACTGAGACATCAAATCATTATAATTTATTTAAAAACTTGCATCACTATTATTGTTGATAACTAGATCATGTTCTCCTCTATACACCAACAAATTATCCTTAGTTCTTCTTAGATACTTAAGGATATCCATAATAGTATACCAATGTTGTTCTTCTGGATCAGATTGATATATAAATACTATCCTCAATATGTAGGCAACTTCAAGTATAGAACATAACATGGAATACATTATTGATGTTATCAACAAACCATATGGGATATTATTCATTATATCTTTCCCCAATTCTGTTAAAGGGAGTATTTTCTTAGAAATATTTATACTATGTGACACTAGAACCAATTCCATCTTGGATTGTTCCATTGTATATCTATTTAGTATCTGGTCAATGTATGTAAATGACTTAGTACAAGTATCCTCTTAGATATACCATGAATGAAATTTATCCCTATAATATAGGTTGCTTCACCTAATTCCTTCATGTAGAAACACTTGTTTAAATAATCCTTAATAGAAAATAATACTAGTATGTCATCAATATATAATACTAGGATAATGACCACATTACCACTAAACCTCTAGTAAATACATGTCTCACAATAATTATTAATGAAAATTAATTTTTTATAGCATCATAAAATAAAATTTTATATGGATTAGATATTTTATTCAATTTATAAATGGATTTATACAACATTCATATCCTTTGGCATCACCAAGAGCCGCAAACCATTTTGGTTTTATCTTGTAGGAATATTCTTGAAGATTCCCATTAAGAAAATCTATTTTGACTTCCATCTGAAAAATTTCAAATTAAAGGTATGTATCTATAGAAAGTAAAATTCTAATGGATTAAAACATGGAAACTGGTAAAAATATTTCATCGTAGTCAATTCCTTGACTCTATTTGAACCCTTTTTCAACTAACATTTCTTTATAGTTGTTTTCCTTACCTTCCATGTCCATTTTTCTCTTGAATACCCATTTTTACCCTATAGGATTTACATAAACTAGTGTATCTAGAAGAACCAAAATTTTTTATGATACATGGAATCCATTTTAAAATTCATGGATTATTTCCATATTGAGGCTTCTGAGCTCTCTACTTCCTCTTTATAAGAGAGTGTTTTATAATTTTCAACCAATAATGAGTCTCTATCTTCGGTGACTAGAAAACCATATCTATTTATTTCTCTTACCTCTCCTATGATCCTATGAAGTACTTGTGATTCAGAAACTAATTCTTCCAGGGGGACTTATAGAATCTGTTCCTATACTAACTCTTTTGTATATTATCCATCAACTTCATCGAAATAAATCTTCCCCCACTATCATTTTGAGGATGTGCTCCCTATCAAGAATGACACCTTGTCTGGTGACAATCATTTTCTTGTTTTAGGGTTTATATAAGTAGTGTCCCTTTGATTCCTTAATATACCTTATAAAGATGCACATTGTTCCCCTGATTTCTAGTTTGTTTCTTAAGAAGGCCTCAATTTAACCTCATACAAGCTTATGTGATAAAATGAGTTTCTTTCCACCCCATCACTCACAAGATTCCATTTTTTGGTTTATTCATTACTCAGTTTAGTTTGTATACCGCAGTTTTTAATGCATATCCCCAAAAGGATAATCGAATATCTGCATGACTCATAATCAAACATACCATGTCTAACTAGGTACGATTCCTTGTTTCACTAACACAATTCCACTGTGGTGTGTGAGGTGGAGTGAGTTGATATATAATTCCAAACTCCCATAAAAATTCAATAAATATTTGGTTAAGATATTTACAACCTTGATACAATCAAATATTATTTATCTTATTTATAATAGGGAAATCTACATTATTCTTGAATTCTTTGAATTTATCAAAGGAATCAGACTTATAACACATTAAAGAGACATAAAATTATTTGATCAAGTAATCAGTAAAAGTTATGATGTAAGAATATCCACCTCTATATTCTACTAAAAATGGTCAAAACACATCATTTTGTAACAATCCTCAAATATATATATCCCTTTTACCCTATCCACTGAATGAATGTTTAGCCATTTTTAATTTTAAACAATCACAACATCTATCAAGTGGGTTTATCTGAAAAGAGTCTAAATATCCATCTTGATAGATCTTTTTCAACCACTTATTATTTATATGACCAAGGCAGTGATGCCATATCTTAGTATTAAATGATTCGTGTGAACATGATCCATTATCAATTTATAGTACTTGTTTTCCATAATTTAATACATAAATACCATTATTTAAATGCGACATACCATAAAATAAGTTTTATTTATAAAAGAAACAACTTTTATTTCCAAATTTGAAAATAAAAACAATTTTATATAGGTGTGATACATAAATTATGTTCTTGGTAATATTTGTTACATAATAATAATCCCTTAAAACCAATATATTTTGTGTTGGAAATGAATGGTGGTAGTCACCAATGGCTAGAGCATCCATCCTTGAACCATTGGTAGCTCTAAAATCTAACTGTCCTCTAGAAATATTTCTAAATCTACTTGTTTCCTAAATTTGGACACAAATGTGAGCACCACAAGATGTATTTAATACCCAATGTATAGATATTAAAAAATTAAACTCGATAATGAATTCACCTTTATATTACCCTTGATTTTGGGTGTAGTTATTCTTCCAGTGTCCTTTCTAGACACATGCAAAACAAATTTCTTCCCTTTCCTTGCCCTGCCTATGGATCATCCTCTTCTTGGAAGGATGGTTTTTGGGATATTTAGACTTATTATGAGTCTTGGTCCCATTCTCCTTCTTCTTCCTTTTTTATTCACCATAAGTACATCAGGTTTGTCACACCCTATATCCTTTTCCACTTGGAGAATTAGAGTAAGTTAATCCAAAATACTCTTCTCATTATTGATCATGTTATAATTAATAATTAAATTGGTGACAAACTTGGGTAGTGAGTAATGTATGGGAATTTCTTTCCCAACCCATATGGAAATTTAATCCCTATAATTTATAATAATTCAATATATCCAATAATATTGGCTACATGAGGCCTAGATAGCAGTGAATCTCAAAGATTAGTTGTTAATATAGCATTGTAGATATCATATAACTATTGTATCAACTTCTCTTAATATAAATTTGGAAGTCGAGACATCATTCTATATGCATCCAAGTCCTCATGATGCTTCAAAATCTCATTGGTCATGGTTGATAGTTTGAAACAATGAACCTTTGTACCATCATTCAAATATTTTTCATAGAGTGAAAACTCTACCTCACTAGCCTATTTACCAAATTCATCAGGAATAGGTTCTTCCCACAAATACAATTTCCATCCATGGAATAAGATAATGTGTAAGTGCCTTTTCCACTCTTAGAAATTTTTTCCCGTGATAAGGTTATCATTCACATGTATAAATCAAAGTTATATGTTTGAATTCATTTTTATTACATTTTTTATAAATAATATGAGTAGAGTTTTATTACTTTATCTAATAAAATTTAGAAAAATAAATAAATATTATATTTATCATTCTCCCACTATTTTATCAACACCCAATATCCCTTTCCATTGGCTTTGGAATAGCCGATTTCTTGGATATTCTAGTGGAAAGGGTCCATATTCCCCTTATCATCACATTGAATTTGATCGATAATGCAATTTGAAGGGTTTTATATAGGCATTGCAAATTTCAAATGCATTAACTCATAGTTCCTTGATCTATTGAGTGGAATCCCCAATCCTAAAATCCTAAAATTGGATTTCCTCAACCTTTTCCTATCAGTTTCATGAAGTCCTTATTTGGAATTCAACCCATGATATGAACTAAGTTAAGTCAACCCAAAAATTCAATTCTGAACTCACATTAATTAAAAGTACCCTAATTTTGGCTGGTTAAGAACTTTAAACTATGGGTATATTTTAACTGATGTAGTGGAAGGCTATACTAATTTAATATATATAATTGAGGTATTTTATATTTTATGTGTAAATTTCCAATTATTATCTTTATCACTTTCCTTTTAATATTAATTAGATTTACTTAAGTGATTAAACATGTCATAGATATTGTTTACATGTATGTCAAATTATTTTAGTTATATATTTCATGCCTGTTAATTCATTAAGTCTTGTGATTACGATTAAAAATCCATAATAAAAAAACCATGAAACTTGATAGAAATAAAATAATAAAGTGGTATTACCATCAGCTTTTACTAATGGTTAGTGTATCTAACATATAATAAACCAACCATTAACCTAGGGGAAAAACACATTGAACCATTTATGGTTTGTGGAGTATCTTTCCACTCATCCAAATATGTATCTCTCTTGGATTGGTTTCTCCATAGCCCCAAAACATGAACTAATTCCATTAGATTTGAATCTCTATCCATTATATATGCTTTTTCCAACACGCACGTGAGGGGAACCAAATAATTTGTTAAGGGGTTTACATAAAAGAAACCATGGGCATGTAGTCCCTTACATAATGAGAGGAGATACGACACGAAGTCCAATAATTTAATTTAGTAATAAATTAAAAGAAACTAATATTATAAAAAGGTATGGTCTTACCTCATGATCATCCACATGCATGAGAAAAATTACACATTTAATTAGAATTAATTTATAATCATTCTTATTTAAGATAAATTGCACTCGGATCAATTAATTATATTCCTTAATTAATCAATTATTTTATCTTAATTATCATCTGAGTTTTCTTGAGATTCTCACCCATCGTAATTTTAAACAAATTAAATAAATTTATTTAAAATTAACTATGTAAAAAAAATATACCTTTGAGGCAACACAGTGAGTACCCCTTCAAACCAGCTAAAATTTACTACAATCATATACTATTCACTCTCAAAACATATGGTATAAATGAATTATCACATAATTTAATGGCATGTACTATCATCAAAATGACCACAAACAACACATGGACTTTATGTAGAATGCTTTGCTTCAATTCACATAAAATAATAACTATAATATGACTTATACAAGATATATGGATCCAAACATTATGTATAAATTAATAAGAAATTTATATATATAAAACCCATCACATGGAATGTACTATCAACTTAAATACCACACCTAACACATGTTGATAAGGTTTGAACAATATAAACAATTTATTTTTCATTCTTCTTAATTTGTTAAACATACATGGTGTTTACATTGCACTTTATATGGAATTTATTATTCTCATCTTCTATTGACACCACATGCCTAGGGACTCAGTGTGTAACCATTACATGATAAATATTGGATTACATGGCATGCACATGGGCTACATGGGGTGTTTTCTCCAAGTTTCATGTTCAATAGTCATGTTGGTTGTGTAAGAGAATACATGGACCGTCTATGACTAAAGGACTACACATCGTGTATAAAGGTTACATGGTGTGTACTCTAGTTGGATGTGCACCAAGATTGCCTAGTCAACATGTGGAGTATAATTAAATTCACCACATGTAACTAATGAACATGGATTAAATTAATTCTAAATTAATTCAGGATGTATTAAACACTAGTACATTACGTGAACCCTATTTTATCCGTCCAGAACCATCGACACCTACGAATGAGATATTTGAATTTATTTCATTTATAAAATTGATCAATTTGCTTATATTTTAGAGAAACAGTAGGACAAAAGAAGATATCATAGTTTAGATTAAAGAATTATTAAACTGAAATTGAAAATTAATGAAAAATGTGTAAATAAATCGGTGATCATTAAATAATTATAAATAATTATACAATCCATTTGATACCACTTGTAAGTTGCAAGTAAAGCGGAAGCAGAAGATGGGTCATGCCCAATTTTTATTATTATCATTATCGATGATTAATTAGATATTTATGTGATGGTAAATGCCTTGATCAATGGAATTGAATCAATGAATATAGGAAATGGATAAATACTCTAACAAAATAACAGGATCATCACATATAATTTTTAATTAATTTATTCAATTAAAGAATTACTTTGTGAGAATTTTTTTCTTCATTAATGGATATGAAAACATCCCTATGTAATACCATCATTTTGTTTTTGGAATAAAGAATAGATTACCTTCAGTAGTGTTCCACACATGTTCTATGAACCATCAAATGTTACCATAAGAATCTCCTAGTGCTAGCATGACAGATCTTAACACCTGCGTTGTTCTTCTTTGATCACCCCGAGGTATGCATCAACGAAGGGATCTATTCAAATCTATATATACTTGAAAGTGGTGGGGTAGGAGTATTACTCTTTGTTATTTGAAAATTTTATTAGAGAGGGATCTATCTAGGGATTTGATATGATTCCTTCCAAATCTCATCATGTATAAAAAAATAATTAGCTCACTAGTAAAATAATATAATTGGATATATATACCCCTAGGGTTAGAAAATAATAATTTCACATGAAGACTTATTATTTATATAATTCCTGTAGAACCCCAAATATTTAATAATATTAATAATATTTTTATTTCTTGGAATTAACTAAACTCTTTAATTAAAGTAAATATTTTTAATTAAAATAATATTTAATATATATTATTTTTCACCAGACCATTAAAATCAGTTCGTCATTTCTCTATAATATTTATCAGACCTTGAATAATGAATATTTATTTTATAAATAAATATATCTAAATTATTCACTAATAAATAAATAAATATTATGTTCACTAAATAGAAAATAAAAATTTATTAAATATCACGCTCACATAATATCTCTCGAATAACTAGTGATGTAATATATGAGATCGAGGAAACATGAATAATTATTAAAACACATGAGGGAATAATAATTATTAAAAAATTTAAATAATAAATAATAATATATTATTTAACTAAGATTCTGTATACACTTATTATGCGACCGTCTGTGCCTCTTTCTCAATAGAATTAGGTGAAACAGCCTAAAGTCCTAGGTTAGTGTGTAGAAATATTCCAGGGAACCCATATAGAAATACGTTAATGCTGAAAAAACATATTAAATCATATGGATACTTACTGTGTAATATAATCCTTTTATTACGATATCTCTAATCAAGTAGGTTTCATGCTGGTACCATCAGCCTATGTGCTCTATGTCTCTTTTTATTTGACTTTATGGATATACAACTTTCATATAGAACACCATGTCCATGGATTTATTTAAAGAATATCATTTACATAAAAGGGAATGAGATATAAACTTCTATTAAATAATATAAGAGACAAAAACCTTTCTCTCATTATTCATTAATGAAATATTACTTATGACGCACCCAATGTATCCTACCTTGCCACGAGCATATGTCATCATGATTTTCATAAATATATAAAAGTATATGGATCAAAATAATAATTAATAATAATCATAAATTATAAGGATCAATAAAAATATCTACATATAGGAACATCTAATGACACATATAAATATTGATTTTCTACTCAGAGTTCTTGTTCTCATAGTATTCTACACTGGATATTTCCTAGGGTGTACACCATGACAAGGTGACCCAAAGTACTATGAGTCTCCACCCATGATATCCTATATCAATTTCCCTGAAATGATTTCATCTAGGTATAAAAAATATATTTAACAATAATTTCATGGAACTTCTAGTCTCTCATCATTTTTGGGAACTTTTATGAGCTTTTAGTGTGATAGCTACTCTTAAAACATTATCCCATACAATGTTACATAGAAGAAAAATCATGATGTGAAGAGGAGTTTATTAATATTCAAAATAATGAATACAGGTTACAATAAAGTACATAAAATTTGGTTTTAGGGCACCAACTCCAATAGTGTTTTATTTTTTTCAATATGAGTAAAGTAAATATAAGACAAGTTTAGATAAAATAGATGAAATAACGATTTAATAAAAATTAGCTCCATATGAATGATAATGTATTTCATGAAATGATGGATTTTGAAGAACTCATTGAATACTATTGGGATACATCATAGAGTTCTTAAGGATCATATGAATTATTTTTATTACAAACCCTCCCCCCAAAGGTACCCTGTTGGGCTATCCATGAGAGAAGTGAGATAATTATGTTTGATTCACAACTTTAATAGGCCATGTTTTGGTGAAAATAATCGAGGGTATACCACACACAAAAAATTTGGAGGCATCATCCTCTAGGAAGAACATGAAGAATGATAGATAACATAAAAATTAACAAACTACTCATGATCATAAAAATATAATATATAACCCTAAACATGAATGAAATGTGAAAAAAGTGAAACAACTAAAAAAAGAAACTATAAGTACCATAAAGGGAATCCTCGGTAGCAACCTCGAAGCTGAAATGTCTCCTAAACAAGTCCATGATTTAGTAATGTATAACATGATCATAAAAAAATCCCACATAACTAAAAAACAATTTATAAATAAATAGGGTGATCATAATAGTTTTATTTAGTAGGATCCTACCCGGATCACCTTATTATAAATTATAAAGAATGTATATTAAAAAACAGTGAATAAAAAATTCATGCTAACTCATCCCCTAAATTGGTATGATATGTTTCCACCCTTACCCAATATCTCTCACCATGTTTTTAAAATAGGTAATAATATAATATATTATATAACATCAATATATGGTACCTAGAAATCACTTCAACACTGGTTTGTTACTCTTACACAATGTTTCATGTCTTAAGCCATCACTATCAAAATATAAATAAGATTGCTTGAAAATACCTAAGAAACTGTAACATATCAATCACATTGGGAATCACATGTTCCTATTATCATTAACATCTCTAGATAATAACTTAGTAATTTCTTTGTCCCCAATAACATGTAAATCATGTATTATATGTCAAGTTTTCACTTACCATACAAAAAACACTATAATAATCCATATATTACTATATATGGATATAAATGTGTGGGAAATTACCAAAATCCAATATATCTATCTACACACACATATGGTAATGATAACCACTATGAATAAAGACACATAAAACTACCAAGATAAAAGAGAGAGGAAAGAGGGGGTAGTTATCCCTTCATCCCTTTCCATCCTAGATGTTTGGAAAAACATCCTTTCGATCCCCTGGTCTTAGTCTCTCTATTGAAATTTGTGGGATAGTGTATCAAATCACATAGAATAATGAAGATATATAGATCACATACCAAAATTTGGATAATATCTTAGACATATACTCAACTATATCTATTGTCTCTCAGATTCCCGACTTCCGCTGCTAAATAATAGATATATTATAACTATACAAAAATTTAAATAATATTCTATTTAATTTATTCTTTAAAAAATATAATAATTTAATGAATCACCATCCAATTACCAATCACTCCGGTCATAATCCATAATCTTAAAAGGATTTTCAGTATTTATCATCGTTCAATATTATAATTTTTTACAAACCCCATGGGATAAAAAATTTAGTATTCATTATCATTCCATAATTATAGCTAATATAGGAATAATACTAAGTTATCATAAAATATGTATCAACAATGAACTTCTAGTAGTGTTAAGAAGTTGGGAAAGTAAAGGGAAAAAGAAACAACCTAACCATCCAAACAATATGAAAAATTCATTATCTAGCAAGCATCCATGCTACTATCACAACTAAAAATAACGGGTAATCCCTACTTTAACCCATTCTATAATTCTGGTTTCCATACTCGACACCACACTTTATATCACCATGTATCCCACTATCACATGAAATAACTAATTCCAAATACATAGGCATCCAAAAAATTCTCTCTATACCATTACCCATCCCATCCTAACATCGTGTCACTTCACAGGGCTCACAACCAGTGTAATAACACATGGGAGAAAGAAAACATCAAACATTCAACATGGAGTATACATATTAAAACCAAGGCATCCGTCCTTCATAATAAAACATGCTCACTTATCCCTAATAAATTATCATTATCAATCAATAGATTCATTACCATCTTGAATTAACTGAACCATTTATCACATGTTACAACCACAAGAAACCTATGTCATCAACTATCAACAAATACTATAAATATAAAAATGGTTCAATGAATAACTTCACATTTCATCAAACTAGAAGGAATAATGATTTAAATTAAAAATTCCTCAAGAATCACTTTGATTTACATCAAATTATATGGAATAATGATTTTATTAAAACATGAATCATTATAATTTTTATAGAATGAATTAAAATATATAAATTATTTATCCAATTAAATGAATAAAAATAATGATAAACCATACCTTAAAAAACCGCACACTATCTATAAAACCATGAGGAAAACCATTAACACGGTTTAAACACAAGTGATCCCTATAACCAAAACGAAAAAATACATTAATTCAGATTAATATTTATTAATGCTAAGTCCACCATTATCCAAAGTGGTAAATAATGAAAACATTATGATTTCATGTAAAAAAAGGAGAAGAAACTGGTCCCCTTACTCAAGTATTTGAATATTCATATAACAAAAATGGAATAACAACACAAATCTATGATCACCTCATCTATAAGTAAACTATATAAATCTAAGTATTTTGTGCCACAAATACCCCCAAAAAACATCCAAATAACTCAACAATGATTAAGGTGATCAACCACATATCATGAAAAGGTAGAACAGAAGGAAACCAATACGAATATAGAAAAACTACAAGAGAAATTTTGGAAAACTCACCTCAGATCACCATGGATCAATCCCTCTCAAAATTTCTTTACAACTCCCAGATAGAGAAGTTTTGGATTCTTAGAGTTAAAAATATTTAGAGGGTTTTTGGATTTTTTAATGATTTTTTTAGTAATTCCTCCAAATAGTATTTCTTGGCCTGAATGGGTTATTCAAATCATGAATTTTCTAAGTTTAAGATCCAAAAAATAAAGCATCACCCAGATCTAACATTCATGGGATTAATTTACATAGTGAACTACACATTCACATATTTATTTTTTAAAAATAAATTCACTAAATCAAACCCATAATTCATTCACATCATGAATTTATGGTTTGTGTCATGAATTTATCCCTACAAACAATCATTACTCAAGATTCTAAAATCCCTCTCAGGTCACAAAGTATTTTTGACACCATGAACATTAAACCAATAATGAATATGTTTTTCTACAAAATTACATCTCCACAAATATATATAACCTACACAAAGTTTATCCCAAGTAACATAGACCTCAGAAACTCAAAATGGAATAATCTAGAAGGATTTGATCCCTTACATCAGATATATACCAAGAAAATATTACCTTATATAATTTAAAAACCAAACATGAAGAGAAGGGAAAAGGAAAATGGAATCCAAACAACCACCTCATGAGATAAATCTCATAAATATCCCCATCATATGATCAGACCTACCTCACTTAAGAAGAATAAAAAAATGAGTATCACCAACAACCATCTCCCAAAAAAATCACGGGGGATATACCTATCAAACAAGATAAAGACCATAAAAAGGAATAAAATATGATAAAACCTTTTCATAAACTATATAAATGACAATGTAAAAAAATATTTGATAAAAATGAATAGTTAAGAATCAAATAACTTAGGTTACTGAGCATTTATCTAGGTCTTACATTACTAATTTGTATCATTCAAACCACCACGACTCTATAGGACATGAACTAAGAGAATAACATGTTCTCCCAAAAACTTCTCCTAGTGCTCCTATATCTCCACTGTCTACTCCTCGAAGGTTGCATCATCATCAACGTCTATCTCACACCAATCAATGATGTGAGAATATTCATGAAGATAAAATTGAAGCTACGATACATCCAAAATATCATGATTTTGGAATATTTGATAGAGAAGTGTTATTCGATACAAAACATATCCAATAAGAGAAAAACATAGAAAATTACAACAAATATGGGAGAAATATTACACCCATAAACCAGACATTACTACCTAAGATGAGGAGTAACCTTCAACATCACATGATCTTCATCATCAAACTCTAATAGTTTCATCCTATGGACAGTATATGACTTTTGATAATCATGTGAAACCTTGATCCTTGGGTGGATCACATGAACCATATATTTTTTGGCCCACACCAGTTCTTTCCCAGAACTAAAAACTCACAAAAACAAATCCAACATAATAGAGAATGGAAAGGTCAGCCAAAAAAACCTTGAAACAATTCCATACTAATGGTAGAGTGGAAAATATTATTGTATGGAAGCCTAACCAAAGGTAAGTACCTCACCCAAAAAACCTATAAAATATGGTACATAAGAACATAATATTTCATCAAGAATATAGATGACCCTCTCTCTAACTATCCATCTACTATTGAAAATTGTTACAATGGAATGAATAAGAGTGAAAATATTGATGAAAATATCTCCAAAACCCAAATATAAAATGATTATTCTGATCATATATGATCATCCTCAAGACTCTATGGGGCATCACCATATCCACTATATATGTTTATGAAAAAAACTCCACTGTAATTGACTCCATGATCGCCAAGAAGTGAAATGATTTTGCTAAACATTACACTAAAACCCATATAGCACAAAAGACTCTGTACGACTGAGGTATACTGGTAAAAAAGTCCATCAAAATTCTTTACCACTCCCCCTTAGGAACATTTAATAGCTGGAAAAGCCACCAAGAATATGGTGTTCAGACATCACTATCTGGAAGACTAAATTTCTGGACATGAACTCAGTAACTAAACACATCAACATTTGACATGAAAACAAACATCTCAAAAAATGGTATATCTTTGTCACAAAAGGATGAAATACTAAGGGTGAGATATGTAATTCACATATAATTACACCATGCATCACGATATGAATGAAACACCTCCCCTTAAACAACACTTGGTGTTAATCATCCTTAGACTAACTGTCAAGGGCATCACAAAAAAAACTCAGTATCGCCAGATCTCCACATCAGAATCCCTTAGCTAGAAATCCTCTATATTATACAATAAAGATGAATGAAATTTCATATAAAAAGAAATCCTATTCCACAAATATCTCCCATATAAATATTCACCATGGATATTTCTTCTATCGGTCTCTATGGATCTCATGATTCACACATGACATTACTGTGTGACTTCCTGTTTAGTGCATGAACCAAAAAATTACCCTTTCTTGGTGTATAATAGTTTCTGAATTCATAAAACTATAATAATTTATTCCAATATTACCTATATGAGTTTTGTTTATGCTTGGAGAAGACATAAATTAGGATTTTGTGATAAGTGAAAACCAAAAAGTGTTCACCGATGATGTAGTAATGCGAAAAATTCAAGGAAAACATGAAAAATACCAACTCAAGGTCATGGGTTGAATAGTTATGTTAATTAGTATATAATTAATGATAACTATAAAAATAACTTCTCTCTAATACCTAAAAACATTTCCCAATCCAATACACAAAACATCAATTAAAACCTCAAAATGAACTCCTTCTTTAGGAATATGATGAGCTGCAACACTTAATAAATTCTCCTTATGGTACTCAAAATAAGTCTGACACTGGTTAGTTTATAAGAATTCTTGATACTTACTATTCAAGGGTGTCAATGGAGTTATAACTCAAGATATTTTAGCTATGAAACTCCCATAATATCCTGCAAGACTGAGGAAACACCACACATGTACAACATTCCTAGGGGATGCCAAAAAAACAATGACATTGATCTTTAATGGATAAACAATTAATCCAGGTTGGGATAAAAAATCCAAAAGAAAATAACTTCATGACCCCATAACTCATAGTTTGAAAAATTTCCAAATAGTTACTATTGATTAATAACACCCAAATAGACTACATATTCTATGTGTTCTCCTCCCCAGACATAGATTGCACAAGGATATCGTTAATGAAGGACACCATGAATATGTCTAGAAACTCATTAAACTATATGATCATTATGATCATAAAAATATATGGAATTTTATTTGAGATTAATGACATTATAGATTACTCATATTTCATATAATGATCTTGGATGAAGGTCTTTGGAATATCCTCATCGTTCTCCTGTATCTGACGAAATCCTGATCACATATCAATCTTCAAGAACCAACTAGATCAATTCATGTGATCAAATAAACCATAAATCCATGGAAGACAATGGTGTTTCTTCACATTAAATTTATTCAAGAGATGATAATTGTTACATAGGTTTTGTAACAGCCCAAGATTTTATAAAAAATATTCTTTTTAATTTTATTAATGTCTTGTGTTGTACGCTACACCAAAAGGAGCTTTCACAACACGCATCCTTGACTTGCCTTGCATTACACGCAATCGCGACCTTCCTCGATAGCGTGTGTAATACGCAATACCGAGTTTCACTAAACAACGATATGCTATTAAAATATTATTAAAACTAGCCGTTATGAATAGTAATAACCACTTTTTAAAATTCTGTAAATCTTATATTTCAAAATGAACTTCATTTTTGGATTCGGAGTATCGAATTTAGCCTAAGGTGAAATTTTGGTACATTTCGGATAACTTTCATATTCTGATGAATAGTGAAAATTACTAAATTATAATTAAAAAACAACTTTTTTAATCGAAATAACTAATAGTGATAAATTATTAATTTGAGTAGTTTTAAAGTATATTTAGAATATACTTTTACAATTTAATACAATGTTGGTCATTGGATGTAATTTCACATTTAAACTAGACATAAACAAGTGTCAATCTTTTGATAGATATTGTTTCTTAAAAACACGCTATTTGTTTTAACAGCGGGATTTAATTATAAAATTAATTAATGCAACTTTTATGTTATGAATTTGGTAAAATAGACTTCATTTTTGAATTCGGAATATGAAATATAGCTTGGGATGAAATTTTGGCATTGTTCTGAAAAACATCAATTTTTGATGAATAGTGAAACTACTAAGTGGTAGGTTAAAAACTGAATTTTGCATAAAACTTAATTTTACCGCTTCTGTGAATGGAATTTCGAAAATCCGAGAGACACGGTTAATATCAAGGACTAAAATGTGATTCAATGAGATGAAAATAATTTTTTGGTGAATAGTAACTTTTTACTTTTTTTTTACCACGGTAAATAGTAAATAGGGTAATTAAGGGTAAATATGATATTAATATTACCCTAACACATGTCCTAATTCTATTGGACAAGTGTAATTCGACCAAAAACAAACTTAGGAATAAAATATGACCCTTTAGGCCCACTTGGATTAGATTAGGACATTTATTATTAATTTATTTAAAGAAGGGTTAAAATAGTTAAAATCAAAGTTTAATAAGTAAATCATTTTTAATATGGGGTTATACATAAGATAAATTCGACTATAAATATTCATTAGAAAGATAAAAAGATTTCCTACATGATGGTATTTTATTTGTAATTTTTAGACATCAAATAATATAATTTATTTATGACACAAAGATGATGCAGTAATTATCTTATTAATGAAATATTGACATAATTGATAATATAAATACCAAAATAAATGTAATTTAAGACTTTTTATGAATTACACTAATTTTCTAGGTTACTATGATATATTATTGTTGATTTAATCAACTTGGTTCGAACATATAATTCTGTTATGACTTTCACAAAAATCATATATCAAATAGTGTCAAAATTGACACAAAAGAGTTTTTAAATCAAATATTATATTATTAATTGTTATTTTATTCCTAAAAATCTACGGTTCGGCCAAATGACTTAGATAAGGATATATGTATTAATAATATACAATTTGGGGTTCGTTTGGCATGTTATAGTAAGTTTATTAACCATATAGTGAAAGAAAACAAAAAGACACGGTAAAAGTTAAATTATTTAACTTAGAGTTAAATCTAATTGATAAGGTTAAAATAAGAACCTAAACTTGTCTAAATCTTATTGGTTGATAGGATTTCGACCCATCCCCACTTTAGCTTCGAAATAAGACCCTTTGGAACCATTATAAACTGATTTTGACTTTAATATAAAATAATATTTTGAGATATTCCTAAGGTGCCCCTCTCCTCCCCTATAAAAGGACACCTCCTCCCCCTCCTCCTCACACCAATTTGAGCACTCATGCTCGGCCAACCCCTGACAATTTCTCCTCTCCACTTCCCTAGCAACATCCTAGAGGTTCTGGTCTTCCTAAAAGACCAATTTTAGTGCCCTAAGAGGAGGTCTCAAAGAGGCACTTCAAAGAAGAGGTAATTACTGTTACCAATTCTTTCATCTTTATTTCTTCTTCCACTTCTTCTTCTTAGGTTGTTTCATTATGAAGTAATAACATCAGTATCACTCATATACGGATATGTTATTATAAGTATGAAACAACCCTATTTCATCATCTATCCATCCTGCGGAAAAAGAAATCACCGCGCGTGCGTACGTACGGAATACCGTCTCCACGCCGTGGTGTAATCTATTTTCCACCACCACCTTACATGGATGGGTATAATGGTGTAAAGAATAACTATACATAGTTATTACAACATCATATTGATTCTGATATATTGTATAATCCACTCCAATTCAATTCAATATTTATAGAAATGATATCATCGCTCGTGCGTACGTACGGAATACCTTCTCCACGACGCGATGAGATTCATTCTCCATGTTAACCATTTAAGAATGATTATAATGTATATATAAGAAATAATAATGAAATATATGACATTATAAAGCTACTGGATTTATGTATATATATACATATGTATGTCATCTACTTACTTCCATTTCAAGACAATAAGGAAAGGAAAACAGCGTTCATGCGTACGTACGGACTACCGTCTCCATGAACGGTGTTTTTCATTTTATTTATCTACCTATTATATATATATATATACTGAATATATATGATATATAAATCATATTTTATATTCTTGAAGTAAGTAAATCATGATATAAGTAATAATTATGTCAAGAACAACAAGTCAAAACACCTACGATAAATGAAACGATTTTACCCAAAACGCTTCTTTAACATGGAATTTACAAAAGAACGGGTAATATAATGTCATAAGTGAACCATATATGATATCATAACAATGAATATGATTCTGTAATAAGTCAATAACATGATTTAAATCATTATACAGAAGGTTCGGACACTTACAAAGCAAGTCGGACCTAAGGTAAGGGAAAATATCACAATCTCATTTTTATCCGAGATTGTTTATTCGTAAGTATTTACTGGGGTGTATTTTATCATCCACATCCATGTTCCCTCAATATGTAATATTGTTTCCATCCACTTGAAATAGTTTAAATCCAATTTTACCCTTCGGTGAGTTTTTAGTAAAGAATATAAAAGGAATCTTTTGTCGTTTTTCGTACGAGGTACTTTTTTTGACTTTTCCGACAAAAGTACGAAAGATTGTTTTTTTAACTTATACGGCATGAATGGATTTTTAAAACATTATTTCCAAGAAGCTTCCTTTACAAGTTTTCAAGTTTATTTTTAATCAACTTCTTTTATTTTAAAGTTATATGACATGTTATGAAAGGAAAAATGTTTTTGAAGAAGAAAGGATATTTTCCTCAAGAATGGAGTTCAAGTGATTTTCTAAATTATTTTCCATCTAAGATAATAAAGGGTTCTGTTTTTATCCCTATTATTACATTGATTTGATCATGTTGTGATGGAATTATTTTTATGAATTCCTTTATCTTATATGAATTGATTTATGATGTCATGATGTTTCAAGAATCCCATTTTTGTTTCATGTGTTATGCGATGATGTATGTTTTATGATTATGTGGCACACATAAGAAAGGATTCATTATAAGATGGGTGGGACCTATATCTCCCTCCAATGCATTGGGTAAAGATTTTATATCTCATGAGATAGACATGGCTGGAACGGAAGGTTATTTCGGTTCAGTGATACAGGACTGAAACGAGGAGTGAACTCGGTTCAGAAAGGGACTTTGTCCACTAAGATAGTCTTGGCAATGAGTCATGACTAACAAGAAATGATTTCCATGATTATGTGTGCATGCCACAAAGTTTCAAGTTTCATGTTATGATTATGGGGATCTCATTTTCACTTCTATGATTTAACCCATGTTATGATATTATGAGCTCTTTTGCAGGTTAAGATTTCTAAAAAGCTATGTTCTTTTGTATATGATGTGATTGATATTTCTTTTGTTTACCCTTACTGAGCATTTGAGCTCACCCTTTTTATGTTTTCTTTTCCCCAGGATATAAAGAAAGGTTTATAGGTAAAAAAAAGGGAAGATCTTTATGGGAGATATTGAAGATCTTTCACCACGATTAGAAGATTACGTTCCGAGTTTCCAAAGACACTACACTATTACGATCCTTGTGTGTGTGTTTTTGTTATGTACTAAGTATTCCGCAAAAGTAATGTAATGTCCATGTACGATAAGCTTCGGGTCTCTACAGTTGGTATCAGAGGAAAGGTTTAGTCAACCTTTGGAAACTAGGATGTGAGAACGTTAGTGAGATCCCTAGAGATATTTCTAAGGTATGTCTAGAGATGTCCCTAAGGATAAGTATACGTATAAGATACAGTCCTAGAACTATGGTAATGATCATAGAATTTAACCTAAGAAGTTAGATATTGAGGACACTCCCCCTTTATAATGTTGTTTTCCCTAGCATGATTTTTGCCTCTCACACTATTCTTTTTGGGTTTTAGAAAATGGCTGGAAACAAGGTGATTCACGATAATGGAGGATATGCTGGACAATGGAATGATATTTTTCATGAGCAACCAAATGAAATGGGATTTGGATGTCCAAACATCATTATTATGCCGAATCAGCAATCTCATAATATGATCAATAAAGTAAAATTTGGTAAGTTTCCTGACTCGACTAATAAGAGAAAGATGGAGTTCCATGATGATCATAGAGGAAAGAAAGTTCAATTTCCCCAATGTAAATCATGTGGGAAGAGGCATCAAGGAGAATGTTTCAAAGGAACTGGAAGATGCTTTGTGTGTGGAAAAGAAGGACACAAAGCAAGTAAGTGCAAAGGAAAAGGTTCAGTTAACATCATGGATGAGGATAATGGTATTGCTACGACATCAACAATGGTTAAATGCTTTAAATGTGGAATGTACGGGCATTATGCAAACCAATGCCCTAAGGGAAAGTCTCATGAAGATAATCAGTATGGTCGTATGGGAAGTATTTATGTTGATGATGATGAAGAGACTACAAATGATATGTGAGATGAAAGAATTGTTGAAGCTCGGTCAATGGTTTAAGAATGTAGTGGAATGATTACATGTTTATCATGTGTAATGTTGTATAAGAAATCTCATGGTACTATGGAATAAAGAGACATCTAAGGATTGTTACACTGTTGTCTTTCCTTGAGTTTTGAAAGTGTATGATGAATGGTACCAGTAACCATGAAAGGTTATTCAGATACATTTGGAAAGTAGATGATAAGTGCATAATGAAAGGATAAGAATATAATGAGATGTTTGATTTTATTCATGAGCTCATGATTGATATAAGGACTAAGTGATATCATTGTTTGAGTATATAGAAATTTGAGGATTTTGGTATGTGGAAACTGTTAAATTTTAACTGCATTCATGTTTTCACTAAGGTATTCAAGAGAATACACGATTAAGAACTTTGAATGTTTGGAATGTGACCAACAAGACATATCTTATGATATGTGGGGATCAACGACAGTATTAAATCTCTGGTAATCGATGTCACTATATTATGAGAGTGGACTGCAGTATTATGTATAAGCCTAAAGATTAGACTGGATTATGTTGGACATAAGTTAGTATTGTTTAAGGATAGAAGATTTTCGATATTATTGATGGTATGTTATAGTAACGTAGTTTTAGAAAAAGGGACAACCTGCAGGACGGGCGACAGCCCATCGCTTCGGACAAGGCTGTAGGAATCGAACCCACAATCGAAGTGCGACTGGCCTTTATCGCCTACCACTGGACTACAGGAAGTCCCTGTTTAGTAGAAACTAGTTTTATTATATTAAGCAGTATGATATATGAAGTATAAGTCCATTTTAGGAACCATATATGATTAATCTCACTATAGAATGACTTATAACTTTTGCTAACCTTTTGTTTGAGACAGATGGAATGAACAGTCATTCTATCACATGATCTGCTAACACTTCACGAATAACAAATTCAACTTCATTTATTTAAGAGATGAAGTGGAAATTGTTCAAGGCACGAACAACAGTGAGATTGTACCAAAATAAAGTAAGTATTTATTCTAATTCAAATTTTCAACTTTAGGGAAATGATCTTGAAAACCAAAAATGTTGTCCTAGTGATCTTATACCCGATGAATCAGATGGTACCTTAGATCGTCACAAATTTATGGATTTGTGATTACTGGCTTTTCCATAGCCATGTTCTCTACCACTCTCCATCAGAACATGATGGTTAGATTTCTCTTCCATATCCATATTTTCACCTATGTGGAAACCCAGTGATTAGTTTATTTGGGTAATCGTTACATTTCATACTTTAGTTTTTAAATCCAAGTTTTGGTATTCCTTTTTACGATGTGGGTTTCTATTAAAGAAACTTTCGAATAGTAAACCATTTATAACCCCGACGAATTTCGAGGGCGAAATTCATTTTAAGGGGGGGTAGAATGTAACAGCCCAAGATTTTATAAAAAATATTCTTTTTAATTTTATTAATGTCTTGTGTTGTACGCTACACCAAAAGGAGCTTTCACAACACGCATCCTTGACTTGCCTTGCATTACACGCAATCACGACCTTCCTCGATAGCGTGTGTAATACGCAATACCGAGTTTCACTAAACAACGATATGCTATTAAAATATTATTAAAACTAGCCGTTATGAATAGTAATAACCACTTTTTAAAATTCTGTAAATCTTATATTTCAAAATGAACTTCATTTTTGGATTTGGAGTATCGAATTTAGCCTAAGGTGAAATTTTGGTACATTTCGGATAACTTTCATATTCTGATGAATAGTGAAAATTACTAAATTATAATTAAAAAACAACTTTTTTAATCGAAATAATTAATA
Organism: Viscum album; assembly: GCA_963277665.1. Lineage (NCBI taxonomy): Eukaryota > Viridiplantae > Streptophyta > Magnoliopsida > Santalales > Viscaceae > Viscum > Viscum album. The sequence continues at coordinate 301,248,511 of OY728145.1, read as the reverse complement.
GTGATAAATTATTAATTTGAGTAGTTTTAAAGTATATTTAGAATATACTTTTACAATTTAATACAATGTTGGTCATTGGATGTAATTTCACATTTAAACTAGACATAAACAAGTGTCAATCTTTTGATAGATATTGTTTCTTAAAAACACGCTATTTGTTTTAACAGCGGGATTTAATTATAAAATTAATTAATGCAACTTTTATGTTATGAATTTGGTAAAATAGACTTCATTTTTGAATTCGGAATATGAAATATAGCTTGGGATGAAATTTTGGCATTGTTCTGAAAAACATCAATTTTTGATGAATAGTGAAACTACTAAGTGGTAGGTTAAAAACTGAATTTTGCATAAAACTTAATTTTACCGCTTCTGTGAATGGAATTTCGAAAATCCGAGAGACACGGTTAATATCAAGGACTAAAATGTGATTCAATGAGATGAAAATAATTTTTTGGTGAATAGTAACTTTTTACTTTTTTTTACCACGGTAAATAGTAAATAGGGTAATTAAGGGTAAATATGATATTAATATTACCCTATCACATGTCCTAATTCTATTGGACAAGTGTAATTCGACCAAAAACAAACTTAGGAATAAAATATGACCATTTAGGCCCACTTGGATTAGATTAGGACATTTATTATTAATTTATTTAAAGAAGGGTTAAAATAGTTAAAATCAAAGTTTAATAAGTAAATCATTTTTAATATGGGGTTATACATAAGATAAATTCGACTATAAATATTCATTAGAAAGATACAAAGATTTACTACATGATGGTATTTTATTTGTAATTTTTAGACATCAAATAATATAATTTATTTATGACACAAAGATGATGCAGTAATTATCTTATTAATGAAATATTGACATAATTGATAATATAAATACCAAAATAAATGTAATTTAAGACTTTTTATGAATTCCACTAATTTTCTAGGTTACTATGATATATTATTGTTGATTTAATCAACTTGGTTCGAACATATAATTCTGTTATGACTTTCACAAAAATCATATATCAAATAGTGTCAAAATTGACACAAAAGAGTTTTTAAATCAAATATTATATTATTAATTGTCATTTTATTCCTAAAAATCTAAGGATCGGCCAAATGACTTAGATAAGGATATATGTATTAATAATATACAATTTGGGGTTCGTTTGGCATGTTATAGTAAGTTTATTAACCATATAGTGAAAGAAAACAAAAAGACACGGTAAAAGTTAAATTATTTAACTTAGAGTTAAATCTAATTGATAAGGTTAAAATAAGAACCTAAACTTGTCTAAATCTTATTGGTTGATAGGATTTCGACCCATCCCCACTTTAGCTTCGAAATAAGACCCTTTGGAACCATTATAAACCGATTTTGACTTTAATATAAAATAATATTTTGAGATATTCCTAAGGTGCCCCTCTCCTCCCCTATAAAAGGACACTTCCTCCCCCTCCTCCTCACACCAATTTGAGCACTCAAGCTCGGCCAACCCCTGCCAATTTCTCCTCTCCACTTCCCTAGAAACATCCTAGAGGTTCTGGTCTTCCTAAAAGACCAATTTTAGTGCCCTAAGAGGAGGTCTCAAAGAGGCACTTCAAAGAAGAGGTAATTACCGTTACCAATTCTTTCATCTTTATTTCTTCTTCCACTTCTTCTTCTTAGGTTGTTTCATTATGAAGTAATAACATCAGTATCAATCATATACTGATATGTTATTATAAGTATGAAACAACCCTATTTCATTATCTATCCATCCTACGGAAAAAGAAATCACCGCGCGTGCGTACGTACGGAATACCGTCTCCACGCCGTGGTGTAATCTATTTTCCACCACCACCTTACATGGATGGGTATAATGGTGTAAAGAATAACTATACATAGTTATTACAACATCATATTGATTCTGATATATTGTATAATCCACTTCAATTCAATTCAATATTTATAGAAATGATATCATCGCTCGTGCGTACGTACGGAATACCGTCTCCACGACGCGATGAGATTCATTCTCCATGTTAACCATTTAAGAATGATTATAATGTATATATAAGAAATAATAATGAAATATATGACATTATAAAGCTACTGGATTTATGTATATATATACATATGTATGTCATCTACTTACTTCCATTTCAAGACAATAAGGAAAGGAAAACAACGTTCATGCGTACGTACGGACTACCGTCTCCATGAACGGTGTTTTTCATTTTATTTATCTACCTATTATATATATATATACTGAATATATATGATATATAAATCATATTTTATATTCTGGAAGTAAGTAAATCATGATATAAGTAATAATGATGTCAAGAACAACAAGTCAAAACACCTACGATAAATGAAACGATTTTACCCAAAACGCTTCTTTAACATGGAATTTACAAAAGAACGGGTAATATAATGTCATAAGTGAAGCATATATGATATCATAACAATGAATATGATTCTGTAATAAGTCAATAACATGATTTAAATCATTATACAGGAGGTTCGGACACTTACAAAGCAAGTCGGACCTAAGGTAAGGGAAAATATCACAATCTCATTTTTATCCGAGATTGTTTATTCGTAAGTATTTACTGGGGTGTATTTTATCATCCACATCCATGTTCCCTCAATATGTAATATTGTTTCCATCCACTTGAAATAGTTTAAATCCAATTTTACCCTTCGGTGAGTTTTTAGTAAAGAATATAAAAGGAATCTTTTGTCGTTTTTCGTACGAGGTACTTTTTTTGACTTTTCCGACAAAAGTACGAAAGAATGTTTTTTTTAACTTATACGGCATGAATGGATTTTTAAAACATTATTTACAAGAAGCTTCCTTTACAAGTTTTCAAGTTTATTTTTAATCAACTTCTTTTATTTTAAAGTTATATGACATGTTATGAAAGGAAAAATGTTTTTGAAGAAGAAAGGATATTTTCCTCAAGAATGGAGTTCAAGTGATTTTCTAAATTATTTTCCATCTAAGATAATAAAGGGTTCTGTTTTTATCCCTATTATTACATTGATTTGATCATGTTGTGATGGAATTATTTTTATGAATTCCTTTATCTTATATGAATTGATTTATGATGTCATGATGTTTCAAGAATCCCATTTTTGTTTCATGTGTTATGCGATGATGTATGTTTTATGATTATGTGGCACACATAAGAAAGGATTCATTATAAGATGGGTGGGACCTATATCTCCCTCCAATGCATTGGGTAAAGATTTTATATCTCATGAGATAGACATGGCTGGAACGGAAGGTTATTTCGGTTCAGTGATACAGGACTGAAACGAGGAGTGAACTCGGTTCAGAAAGGGACTTTGTCCACTAAGATAGTCTTGGCAATGAGTCATGACTAACAAGAAATGATTTCCATGATTATGTGTGCATGCCACAAAGTTTCAAGTTTCATGTTATGATTATGGGGATCTCATTTTCACTTCTATGATTTAACCCATGTTATGATATTATGAGCTCTTTTGCAGGTTAAGATTTCCAAAAAGCTATGTTCTTTTGTATATGATGTGATTGATATTTCTTTTGTTTACCCTTACTGAGCATTTGAGCTCACCCTTTTTATGTTTTCTTTTCCCCAGGATATAAAGAAAGGTTTATAGGTAAAAAAAAGGGAAGATCTTTATGGGAGATATTGAAGATCTTTCACCACGATTAGAAGATTACGTTCCGAGTTTCCAAAGACACTAAACTATTACGATCCTTGTGTGTGTGTTTTTGTTATGTACTAAGTATTCCGCAAAAGTAATGTAATGTCCATGTACGATAAGCTTCGGGTCTCTACAGGTTTAGACTACCATTGAAATTCCATTCAAAAAACAAATCAGTGCACTCCAAGGTGACACGTTCAGCTAAATAAAAACTCATTACAAGAGATCGTTGATCTATATATGTATCACTCACAAATAAAAAGTCACCAAAATATATATATATATTGAAATCAAAAAATAAAACATCTGTAAATAATTCCAAAACTCAATCTCATATTGATGGGGTAATGCCACAACATGATCAAGAATTACATATGGGTACTCTTCCACAACCATAAGAATCACCACATTGAGATCATCTTATGGATAAAGTATCAACTAATCCATTAAGGAAGAGAAGGAGAGAATATGAATATGACCCATATAATGGTATAAAGTTCCAATGAACATAAAAGACTATATATCAACAAAATTGAACAATATCTATCTCTTGAATAAATCCTTGTTAGCTTGCATCAAATACAACTAGTCCATGTTATAGATGTTATCATATGGTTCTATTTTAAAGCATAGGAAGTATCCAACAGAGTAGTACTACCCCATCATAAGCTCATTGTATTAATATAATTAAAACATATAAGCTTGAAATCATACTAGAATAGTTAATTCCATGTAAACTATAATCCTTTCCACCTCATCAACCAAAGTACATACTAGGGTAGATGATATGAAGGTGTGAGTATATCATAAATCAATCAAAGAATGCACCCAAGTAAAAAGAACATAAAAGGGTAGATCGAACAATGTTTATTTTTCATAGTGTATGAAAATAAAAGTCATAAATCTTTCTATAACCCATACATAGCCTCTCTGACCCTAATAGAGGCCGCCTCCATATTCGTACTCTTCTTATTGAGGATGAGGTGCATCATAAGGCTATCCTCTTTCCAACCTCGTCTCCAATCTACTTATCAAAAGGTGGACCAACCTACTGATATTTGCTCGGATGAAACTACTGAATTGGTGTAACCTATTGTATAACACTAGACATACACCAACTTCTTATAATTGTTAGCTACACTGGCCGTCAATGACCACATCCTTAATAAGAAAAACAGATATCTAATCCCTTGGCAGGTTCCTGAGAGCCACCATCCCCATAGAAGCGATATGAAGTGGGTAAGGACCTACCAAAGACTATATAATAACTCATATATCTAGGAAATAAGGAACCCTATACCATTGATATAATACCACAATATTCAAAAAATACTATCTATGTTTGAGAGCATACAAAATACACAACATTTGGCATAATTGTACCACAAAATATTATTTTATGATTGTTATAAACTAGAAATTAAATTTGTGTGTATTAATAAAATTAACCAATTTTTGATATATATATATATAAATTATAATAAATACAAATTTATTGAATAGTTCTTAGGAAATAAGAACTCATTTTTTTCAGTAATGTCATTTTATTCTTTAAAAATATGTTTTTTTCAAAAATTATTATTATAGATTTTTATGAACAAGTATTAAAATTAATTTTTGAAACTTCCAATACATTTATATGTTAAAATTAATATCATTTTAAATAAGTATATCAAAATTATCCTTGGGTGAAATGTTTCTATTTTTCTTAAAAGATTGATTTTTCATTAAATAGTGAAAAATACAGATTTTTATTGAAAACTATATTTTATTTTTAAAATTTTACAATGTTAAATTATATTTTTGGATTAGTTTTAAATTTAATTATTTAATTTTTATTTAAAATGTTCCAATTATATTTTTTAATTGAATTTTATACATGAATTTATTATTGAAAAATTTTATATTTTAAAAGAAAGTTTTTATGAAAAACCAGTTTTGTCATGTTTTTTCAATTTGATTTTAAATTAAATCCCCCAATTTATGTATTTTGAATTTTAATAAATGTATTTTATAATTGGAATAAGTGGGTCCAAATTTTTTGAATATTTCCATTTTATTTTTTGTCAATATGAATAGTAACATTAGAAACCTTTGTTACCACGATAAAGGGTAAATCATGCAATTAAAGATGAACAAATAAAATGATAAGGGCTATAAAATAACCAAGAAACAAGACTTTATTTTATTTTATGAGTCCATATTTCCCATAATTATTCAATATTCGGTTATATAAGACTTTTGTTTCTACTTGGATGTGATTATAACGTATATAATATTTTATTTTAAGAAAAGAAAAAATATCACAATCTTGTTTTTTATAACTAAAATATTTTTAACATGGGGATATACAGAGGATATGATCAGTTATAAATATTATTTTTAAATTTAAAAGGTTTATCTTCATCATGGTAATTTATTTTTAATTTTTAGGGATGAAATATTTACCTTAAATTCTTATCCAACAATGACGTAATAATTCTTCAATTAGTGATTAAATAAAATAAATAATATTAAAAATATTAAAATAAATATATTTTGAGAAAATTAATATTATCAAAAACATTTATAGACTAAAATTACATTTTATGTAAATAATGAATTAATTGGTTTTAATTTTACTTATTTATTGATGTTATTAGAGTCAATGTGATGAATAGTTCTTAAAATAGACATTAATGATAGTTTATAATAAATAATATTTTATCAAATGATATAAAATTCATAAAAATATTATATTTATCTAAGTGATTAGTATATGTATTATAATATTATACACATTCTATTTATAGTACTTTTTTCTATTTATAGTAACTATCTTGACCCTCAAACTGTAAAAACCTATGTTGTCACGGTAAGTTTGAAAATGGTTAATGAAGTGTTGAAACTGAATGATAAGGGTAAAAACATAGTAAAAAATAGTATAAAATTTATTGGATAAATTTTAAGTTTACCCTTATCATATTATCCTTTAAATTGTGTTATTTAATGGGAACTTTTCCATGAAAATGACTTATATAATATGTAATTAGAAGAATATTACAAGATGTCACTCTCTTTGTTTTTAATATATATTATGTGTACACATAAGGAAAAAAACTATACTAATAATAAAAAAATTATTTTCATGGTGTAAATTTATTTATAATTTTTATCAATTATATATGACTGTAATTTTTTTTGAAACACCAATACAATATTTCTTCAATAAATAAGAAATATAATAAATAATATTAAAAATGTTAAAAGAATCATAATTAGAGTGAGTTAATGTGTGACATGAATTTCATAGGTTAATATAATATATATATATATATTTTAAATTATTATTATATAATGTAAACTTGTTATTTATGTCTTTTAAGTCAAATTAAGTGAATAGTGTCTAAATTGTTAATAACGAAATTTTACGAGAATTATATTTTATTAAAATTACTAAAAATAATAAATACCTTAAAAAATAAAAAAGGAATCATATATTGTCTAAAATTTCATCCCATGTCCATTTATATTTTTTTGAACCATTTGTATTGAGAATAAATTTATTATAATTTAATCTTTTGAGAAATTCCAAAAGAGTCCCTCAACTCAATTATAAAAGGGCACCTCCTCCCTGACATTTTTAGACCACATTTATCATTATAGATCAAAAAAAACTTCAAAATTACCATATGAACTTCTCTATACACATCCTAGGGGTTTTTCTTCCAAAAGGAACAATCCTAGGGCCCTTTAAATGAGATCAAAAGGCGACGTTTCAAAGAATAGGTAATCACCATAATCGATCACATTCTTTTTTCTAATATTATTTATCTCATATTAATATATGGTATAAAATTATAAATTCTTAATCATAAAAATTCTAAAATTTTATTATGATTATGAAATCTCCATTATACACCCTCTTTCCCATCAAATGAGAAGTGAAAGTATCGCTCATGCGTACGTACGGATTACCGTCTCCACTTGACGCTACAATTCATTTCTCGTCACCATATTTTTTGGATGGGTATTATGATGGTTATATTTTTTATATATTATATATATATATATTTATTTTATTTTTTAATGATAATATAATTTATATCTTATTACCTTCCAAACCCTTGGAAAACAATGACATCATTCGTACGTATGTGTGGACTACCACCTTCACGAAGTGATGTGATCTGGATTTCATTTATATTTTATGTGAATGATAATGAGGAATAATTTTATGAATATATATGAAATATATCATATAATAATTATTTTATAAATATGAATTACTAATTTCCTTTATATTGTACCATCTATTAAAAAATAAAAACAACATTCATGCATATGTACGACCTACCATTTTCAGGAACTGTGTAATTCATTTTTATATCTCTATCATTTATGGGTGGATATAAATATGTATATAATGAATATATATTATATCTATATCATTATTAATTTTATATAGGTTATGTAACCAAGATAATTGTATAAGGAACAGATCAATTGAATTGAAATACACATGATAAATGAAACAATTAACAACAATAAATAACAAATTTAATAAGGAATTATTGATAAAGAGGGAATTGAAATATTATATTGTGATCATATATGAAATTATATTTATTAAAATTATTGTTTTATATAATTATAATAAATTAAAATTTATTATATAGGATTTTAGATTACTTTCGAAGCAAGGTGAACTAAATTTAAGGAATGACCATCTCACTTATATTTTTGTGGGACATATGTCTTATATAAAATTTGTTTATTTTTTATGGTGTATATAATACCCATGAATGTATTTTATGATTATTATAATGAAAATTATGGGATTTACATACCCATATATGTTTTTTCACAAGGCTTATGATTTAAATGATACCAAACTAGTATGGGTTTTATTTCACATTCTCATTAATATTTGGGATTGTTTACATTAAGTCACTATTGGGAGTATTATTTGATCTTTCTCATTAATATCCATGTTTTATAAAACTTTTTTCAATAATATTTTTTTATTCTCCAATTATTGTTTAAAATCATTTTTACCCATGTTTTAATTTTAACAAAAAATGTTTTAAAAGGAATCTTTTGGTGGTTTTCTGAATGAGGTATGTTTTAAATTGATAAAAGGAATGTTTTTTAAACTTATATGACATGGAAAAATTTTCCCATCATTATGAATAACATTATAATTTAATCTTCCTTTAAAATATCCCATGTTTATTTTCAAATATTTTTTTTCCTTTATAATGGTACAAATTTTTAATAATATATGATTTCGAAATAGAAAGGTTATTTTCCTTAAGAAATATTCCAAATGATATTTCAAAATTATTTTTACCTCTAAGATGATATCCAGTAATGTCACTTAGATTTATTGGAATATGATATAAGGATACCATCATTATTAATTATTTGTCTGGTTTATTTTTATGATGAAAAGATGAAATGTTTATGAAAACTAGTACATTTCCATGGGTTATGGTATGATGAAATGTTTATGAAACCAATTTCATTTCATGAGTTTGGATATAATGAATTTTTTATAATATTGTGGAACAGATATATATGATTTTTATTTTGTGATGGGTGAGACCTTTATATCCATCCAATACATTAGGTAATGTATTATATCTCATGATATTGTTATTGGAAACAAGTCAATGTGCTTCATCCGTATTGTGAAACAAGTTGAAGTACTTGATCCATTATGGGAACCAAGTTGAGATGATTGATCCATTATGGTAAACAAGTTGATGGGGATGATCCATTATGGGAAACATTTTTTGATGATTGATATGATATTATTGGTAGTTAACCTTGACATATTAAATGGTTTCTATACTTATGGTGATTTCTCCCACATTTATGACATAAATTTATGGTTCATGTTTGAGTTATGATGATTAATTATTCTTATGATTCATGTATTTTGAAATTCTATTTTTTATTCCATAATCCATGTTTATAATATTTTTCATATCAGTTATGAACTTCTTATGTTTGGACATGATTTTATACACTTACAACAATACTATGAATTCATATGATCATCTATTTATATCTCCCATGTTTAACCTTACTGAGAATCACAGAACACCTTTTTTATGTTTCGTTTTCCCAATGTTATGAAGAAAGATGCTAAATGATTTTTTAGAATGGTTTCATATATATGTAATTTTATTGGATAGTTTTAGGACATAACATAGAATGTGAATATATGGGGATAGTGGGAGATGGTGTTGATATTTACGAACCCGTTGTTTATGAACCCAAATTATTGAGTATTTTTCCTAATTATATAAAATTCTAAAACTGAAAGGTACTTGGTTATGTGTGTGATTAAATATTTCTATTTGATATTGTATATTTTGGATGGAAATAAAATTTTATCATATTTATCAGTATTAATACCTGAAATATATTTTTTTGTTTTTAACACTGGAACTAGGAGTAAGGGTTACATGATATTATATTTGGTATCATAGAAGAGTTTAGATAATTTTGGATATTAATATATTTTCAAGTGAATATTTTAGAATAATTATGAAGTTCCCCAGGCCAAATTGACCATTTATAGGAGAGGGGTGAATTAGTTTTTCATTTTTATGAATTAATTTTCTTTATAATTCAACCTCTTGAACTTGTTAAGGTTATTGATCCACTCAATAATAACTCCAAATCTCACTTTGTGTACAATAGTAATAATAGAAAGAGAAAAAGTATTTAAAAGGTTCGGATGAAAGCGTTACTCCTTTACATGTTGGTTATACACCCCAACATTGATTATATACTATAATATTATTTCAATTATTACATCAATTTTGGTAGAAACTATTTATACCCCCAGTAATCAATCCTCCAGTTGATTCTAGTTATACCACCAACAATCCAACTCTTCTTCCTTGGTTGGTTATACCCCCCAACTGTCTCCTGCTCCCAGCTCTAATTGAGAGGCATCTTCTACTATATCTCTAATTGAAGACATAAAATTTATTGAAGTGTTGATACATTTCAGGATGATCTTATTATATTCCTCAATAAGATTGCTGAATCTGACTTACTCGTGTACCAGTTTATGTGCCTTTTCAATGCTTATTGGTCTTGCTCAAATATCTCTGATCATCTGTGTCTAATCGGTTTACTTAGTGGAATTATGATATAACTAGAATTATTCATTCTAAATAATGTCCCAACCTCACTTAGATGTGTGAAAGTGGTGCAAAAAATCTTTTTTAATATTTTATTCAAGGAAAATACTTTCACAATATCAATCAGCTTCCGTCCTAGTTCATGCACACTTCATGCATGGATTGCATGGAATCCAAAAGTCATGTTTTGGGTAAATGAAGTTGTTTCATGTGTGCATGGTTTATGAATGAATTCATGTAAGTGATTATATATTCAACCCTTGAATCATTTTCAAAACCTGAATGGGTGTAAGTGAAATCTTGTTCTTAAGATTACTTCACACACACACACACACACTATCCACACACAAAACTTGTGTTCTCTTATTTAAATTCAATGAATGTGTACCATTAATGTGGATTTATATATGCATGAAAGTTCATGACCATATACACTACCTCATCCATTCATTTTTAGGATTAGATTAGTTATATAAAAGCTTTATGTATACATGGACATGTACACACACAGTTCATGTTGTAAAACACTCTTCATACAGATGATGATTAAAAACCTTTACGTATAACAATTTACTGTACTTCATGATATGTGTCTTTTCTTATTTCAACTTACCCCAAATGGGTATAATCCATTTTTGTTCCCAAGCTCTTCATGACAAGTCATAATTTAAGTACACACAAACTTTTGATTATCTCAACCCCCTCGCACAAGTAAGAACATGCATGAGTTCTCTATGTTCTTCATGAAAGCTAGGGAGTCATGGTTGTGATATCCTAATTGCTTCAAAGAAACTAGTTTCTTCATAAAGATATCTAAGTATTCTTAGAAAAATTCAAACACTCATGGCCTTCTTCTCCTTCAAATAATAAGTAGCTCTGTGGAACCTCTACCCTTCACGATCTAGAGAGGATCCCAAAACATTATTTCTTTCTAAATAAGAGTCTCTCACAGAATCACCTACCCCTCTCTTGAATGAGGGATTATCCTTTTATAGTTGATGAGGAAAATGACTCACACAACCTTAGATCCACATTTAAAACTTTGTCCAAGACTTATTAGAATTCCCCACAAATACTTTTGATTCATGACTATTTAAATTCCCTAAGATAAAAGGTTATTTTAATCTTCACGATACATTTAAAATCAAGGCATTTATTTTCCATGAGTTTTCATTGATAATTTTTAGTTGTATACTCACATGTATGCGATGAGGATCATGCTATCATCAATACATTTTCCGAAAGGACTCATGTAAATGAATTTTTAGTTTGGATGAAGAAACTTCTTCGATTTATCAAATTAAGGTATAGCGTAGTTACATGCATTATATCGATTCGATCTTGAGTTTCTCAAACCATTGAAAACATCATAAACAATGGTTATAATCAATCAATTGATGAATATTTTTTGCTATAGAAAGATAAATTTGCTTGATGAAGATGGAGATAAAATATGATCACTAATTTTGATCATGCAGATTAGATCTACTCAATCTGATGACATGTGAAATGTCTGAAAGTTTTTTAAGCGGAGGAATATTAACCCACCTCTGGATGTCCCATATCAGTTCTTCCTATGTGATTTTATTTAGTTTATCAGTCAAATTAGTGATTGCTACACCATATATCTAACTCTAGATTCAACACCCAGATTCACTTTAACTCATGCCCACGTGGGATGCGACACTCTGTGGTCCATGGGTACCCCTATGGGCTTCTGGTCCAATCTATGCACACCTTTAGGTGTTCACTCTACAGACCCTATACATGGGCCTACTGGACACCATGCATTGCTTTTCTGGGAAGGATCTCTGATGGGGTTCAAACATTGGGTTACCATTTGTGTGGATGAGGGATAGACCATGGGGGATCCTTTTGTTGGACATCATTTTTATTAAACCACCCATATAATTATATTCTAATTGTAAACCCAAAATACCAAACTAGCTCAACCATCTCCTCTTATCATGATTTTATAATTTGTTTTGGAATATAAAATTCAATTATTACTTTATTCATGAATATAAATATTTACATGGACAACCTTCACTTTTTGTATCTAATGTGAAAACTCCATAGCACATGTATTTAAGTTATAAATATCAACACAAATAATCGTCACATTTAACATGAAGAATTTTACAAGCATGACATATGTTGCCATAATATGAATCCATAACACTTTTCTAGGAATCACTACTTCATCCAAACTCACCAAAATCATGTTGAAAAATCATTGAAAACAAATGAAACACATGCCCCAAATATCACCCCTTTTTATTTTGTTGTAAATACCTCTTTATCACACTTCATAAGAGTCAATATGTGTGCTCAAACTTTTCTACCCCCTTATTAGAAATCAAATGAAAAGGAAAATTGATAATTTTTCCAAAGACATTTTCTCCTCTATTTAAAGATTATTTCTTAAATACCTATGAGAGAGGGATGATATCACTTGATTGTCTTAGCAAAGAGCCTTTAGTTAATCAACTCTAATTCTACTTGGGCTCAACCAATGTAGAAAATAAGAGAGATATGACCAATGTTTTAAATGATACCCATAAACAACCATGCAGGTGAAATCTTGATCAAAAGTTATCAATTATCATCCAAGGGGTTTTAAATAGTCAGATTTATCAATGACATGCTAAATCCAACACATAATTCAAAAAACACATTATAACGTTCCAATTCAACAATAAAGCTCTCCCTTTATTTCATTTTATCATCAACCAAACTCTCCCCTTAATTGATATGATAAAAACAATTAAGAATGAGGGATGGAAGTTTTATTGGCATACCTCATCCTTCAGGTTTAAAATCTATTCATAATTTTAATCTTTAATGAAATTCATTGAATTGAAATATTATTCTTAGGATTTCTTCCCTTAAGGAATGCACTCTTTCCTTACATTCCATGGAAGTTATTAGACTTCATGAAGGACAATATTTTCCTAATGTCCAATAGTGATAGTCTAAAAAATCCCCTTCAATTACATACATTATTAGTTTTAAAACACACACAAAGACACACACATATATGGAATAAGGAGGGAGCTATTTAGTTTTTTAGAGGCAATATTCATCCTGAGAGATTATTCTTAATCTAGGCTTCTTCTTTTTATTATACATAGAATAATTACATGAATTGAAATTTTTTTATATTTAATCCTTTTCCTGTTCTCTCTATAGTGAATATCTATTGGCAGTATTTTAAGGCCTTTCATAGCTTTATGACCCTTATAATTACATATTAAGCAAACTTCCATTACACCTTCATATCTATTTTGTCTTGGTATCTTTGATTAATTTTTCAATACATGATTATCTATCTGAGAGTATATTCTCATTTGTTCCCCATGATTCCACTTTTATTCAGGCATGTTTTCTGGTAATGACATGTTATAGTGATTCTCTTGACAAATTTATTTATCCCTTTGATATAGGATATGATCACTAATTTTTCTTCGTTGTGAATGTTAAGTTAATAGTATTCTTCTTTTATTCACAACACTAAGATGACTTGTCACCTTTGTTTTTATTTGGATTTTTCTACCTTAGTGTAAGTATTTTATTTTACTTCGATTATCCCCCATAAATACAGGATTATATTATCCTCATGAATAGACATTTTATTCAAATATTCCAACACCTTGTACCCAAACTTCCAATAACACCAATAGTATCCTAAGAGCCTTCCTATTTTATTTTGAGTAATAGTCTATTTAGATTTCATAGATTATAAACCTTACAAATTATAATAAAGACCATAACTCTTTGAGACAATTCATGGAGAATAGTTCCTATTCTTATTTTCACATCCACTCTTGATTTGGTCGATTTAATAGAATTTTATACCATCCATTCTTTCCTAGACCTTGTTTTAAAACTTATACCAACACTTGAAACATCATTTGTACATAAAATAGTTTTTAGGTAATCAGATACCTTCTTCTTAAAGGATGTTTCCTTTTGATTAGAGAAAGATCTCAATCTCATTTTGGAATTATGATCCTTAATACAAAATTAAGTGGAAGTATCTATTCTTTTATCTATTTGGTAATTTATGTCTTGGGGAGATTCAAAATTCTTTAATTTCAACTCCAAATACAACACTTCATTTTGCGGGAGTATTTCGCATCCTCAAATGATCTCATATTGGATTCCCAATCCTCCTTTAGTTTCATTATCTATTCTTGATGAATTTTTCTTGTCTCTTGAAAAGAATTTTCAATCTCTTTTAACTAAGTAGATTTGAAATCCATGAAACTTTGAGGAATTTTTCAAGTTCATGGAAATCTTCTTCAGCAACAATTTTAGAAACAACTTTTCACATTCATACCTTTGTAGTTATTATTCAATATATAGAATTTATTTCTCCCTTGATTATTCTAAGTCTATGAGAGTGATGCATGTTTTGAACTTCTAAACTAGTGCATCTTCCATTTTGTTTAATTCTTCTTCTAACCATGAGATATCAGAAATAAGTCAATTGATGCCTCTCAGAATACGTTTTAACACTTATTTGGGAACCTTATTCAAATATTAATTGAATATACAAATTATATCACTATGTGATTCATCACCATCATAGTTTGAATTGGATTTATTTGAAGAATCATATTTTCAAAAATTATTTTATATTGTACCTTTCAGATTAACTCTAATTTGAGGTGTCTATCCACTTTCAATGTGATTATTCTTTATATTCATTTCCTATTTATTCTTACCATTATTATAATTATTGGAAGAGATATCCATCTGAGGAAACTCACTCATTTTCTGAAATCCACACTTCATAAAGAATAAATTGGATCTTTTGTGGTGATATATGATATAATTACACTTGAATTGCCCCTGTCCAGATTGACCATTAATAGGAGAGGGGGGAATCAATGATTTATTTTTATGAATTCATATTCTTTAGAATTAAACGTCTTTAAATTGTTAAGGTTCTAGATCCATTCAATAATATCTCTCAATCTCACTTAGTGTGCAGTATTAATAATATAAAGAGTAGCACTCAGTATTTATAAGGTTTGGCTGAAAGGCCTACTTATTTCCATGTTAGTTATACCCCAAACTTGGATTCTCCACTATAATCCTATTTCAGTGATTAAAATGGTTTTGGAAGAAACTAGTTTTATCCCCCCAGTAATCTAACTCTTATGCCTCATTTGGTTATACCCCCAACTATATTCTTCTCCCAACTCCAATTGAGAGTCTTATTCCACTCTATCTACAACCGAATACTAAACCTTTCTTTAAGGATTGATCCAATATAGAATTATTTGATATTAATATAGGATATCACTAAATATTTATTTCTCATGTACCAATTAAAGTACCTTTGTAAAGATTTCTAGTCTTTCTCTAATATCTCTGATCACCTATGTTCGATTAGTTAACCCAGTATAACTATTCTCGGGTTATAATTCTTACTTCTGACTAATTTCTCAACCTCTCTTAGATGTTTCAAAGTGATATACATAATTGTCTTCAATATTTTATGCAAGTAAAATACTTTCACAATCTTAATCTGCTTCTTTATCAATTTATGTACACTTTATGCATGGATTTCATAGCATCTGGAAGTCTTGTTTCAGGTATATCAAGTTGTTTCACATGTGCATGGATTATGCATGAATTCATGTAAGTGTTTCCATGTTCAACCATTTTATCTTTTTCACAACCCTAATGGGTGTTAGTAGACTCTTATTATCAACATTCCTTCACATACACACACTTTCCATGCATGAAACTTGTTTTCTTTAGTTTACATTCAAGGTATGTGTATCAATCATGTACATTTATATATGTATGCTAGTGTATGAAATTATCCACAAACTTCTTCCTTAATTTGTTTTAGTATTCTCTAAGTTATATTGAATCCTTATGTATTCTTGGACATATACACACTATTCACTTTTCAAAACCCTATTCATGATAATGACGATCAAAACCCTTCATGCATAATAGTTGCATGTACTTCATACATTGTAGCTTTTATTCTTGCATGCTACCATGAATGGGTGTACTCCATATATGATCACAATATCTTATTCAAGAGTCATAGTTTAAGTATACAATGGCTTGTAATTATATCAACCCCTTCGCACAAGTAAGAATAATAATAGTTTTTCTCCATTTTTATGAAATCCAAGGAAATGTAAATCACGCTGTCCCGATTACTTTACAAAAACTAGTTTCTTCTTGAAGATATCTAAGTGTGCTTAGCATAACTAGAACAATCATAGACTTGTTTTAATTAATGTAAGTAGTGTCTATGTGGAACCTATTCCCTTCATTAATTAGAGAGTATTTCATTGATCTGTTTCTATGCAAATGGGATTCTCTTACAATATCGACTTCCCCTATCTCGAATGATAGATTCTCATTTTATAGGAGATTAGGGAAGTGCCTCTGTATGGGCCTAACACTAGTTTTGATTAAATGGTGCCTTATTTTATTACATTGACATATAAAAAATGAAATTTCATCCT
This sequence comes from Viscum album, assembly GCA_963277665.1. Taxonomy (NCBI): domain Eukaryota; kingdom Viridiplantae; phylum Streptophyta; class Magnoliopsida; order Santalales; family Viscaceae; genus Viscum; species Viscum album. Next base: position 301,231,184 of record OY728145.1, on the reverse strand, counting down.
AAAAGGCAGAGTATTTTAGTAGATTTGGAAATAAGATACATACTTAAGTTTAACATTACAACTTGAAATGAAATAAAACATATAAGTTTTATTGGGAACATCCACAACTATATGTTTATCCTTGAAAGTCACTCATAATAAACTTCTTCATTTCCTAAAAAAATGAAACATAAAAAAGGGGTGAGCTCAAATGCTCATAAGGGTAAGAAATACTACAGATGATATCACAAAAATAAATATTAGGCATGGTGAATAACTAAAAACATGTGCCTTTAAAAATAAACTTGAAAACATTATGGAAGGAATAAGTGCTGAATAAATAATTCCATAAAAAACAAAATAATGTGTATTCTACGAGTAAAATAACCACATGAACTGTCAATACTATTTTCATAATGAGGTAATGCATAATGTGGGAAGTTATAACCATACCGTTAAGGCCTTGTGCCAAAGACCATAAATATCCATTTTGTCATGGCGTTGTGCCAAGACCATAATTTTTCTCATGAGACCTAGTGATGCACCGAGGGGATATAGATATCCCCACCCAACACATAATAAGTCCAATTCATTCATCATATTAATGGGGATAAACATAAACAACATATACATTCATACTGAAACTAATGTATGAAATTTAATTAACTTTCCCGAGACATTAAGAATAAACACTAGCCATTCAGAGTAAATTGGTGAGTGGTTTTAAGACAACAAATCCATAATAAAACTAATAACAAACCACTCAATTAAATATGGTAGATGATATCATAAAATATTAATCCAAATAATACATAATAATCAATATTAGTGTTGAAATATATGAATATAATTTATAAAATCATCGAGTAATTCTTGAGATAAATACTATTTTACGTAGAAAATCATAGTTCTTTTAGAAAACTATTTGTATAAAGTGAGAGGTGAATTAAGATAGTATTTTAATAATTAAATTAGTTATTTTATAAAGATAATGGTTTATAAAAACATATTATATAGTGACCTTTAAAATAGGCAAGAATTTGAGAAATTTCGTTGAATTGGGCTTGTATTGCGGGACAAAATTTCGAAAGATCCTTTTAAAACATATAACTCCCCATAAATGAAAGTAGAATTCTGGTTTGAACACATATATAGAAAATTATCACGGAATATATGAGGAGTAAATATGAATTAATAATAATTTAATGTAGGTAAGTAGAGAAGAAGAGTAACCCAAATGAAAGTGGAGGTTCGGGTAGAAAATCCTTACCTTAAGTCTGAAGGTGTTCCCCACTTGATCTTAATGACCTGAATAATAAAATTTAGGTTCATAAATTAATTAGTCCATAACCACCTATACAATTAATTGATTTAATATAACCTAATTAGGTTCATTCATGGCCTTTTTATGGGTTAAGTGATTCAATTTCATTGTTTGGGAGTGTTTTCTTCCTTGGGTTTCATGATTCGTTCACTTATATTCATGTATGGATAAACATGTAGAATGAGAATGGAAATACAGAATAGAAGTTGTAAGTTATTAGTGAACAACCATAATATAACATGTTCATAAAAGGTTTTTGGTTATTTGGAGTGAATATTTATCATTCTATAAAACTTTAATGACAATTGTTTTGGTTAATTGGCGGTTCTTGATCACAACAAACTCATTTTGATGTATAAATTAATATCATGTGTAAAAAAGGATTAAAGAAACTTAAATAGGTTATAATACATATATTATAGTCTGGTTAAACCATCAGAATGGTTTCATGACCACAATTTATTATGGTAATAGAAATTGAAAACCCATCGTCCTTGAATGTGATATATTAACACATCTCAGATGGTGTTTTAATTTCTAGTATAAAAGAAAGGGAAAAGAGAGATGATGATGAATTATTAATTTATCATAAAACAATCCAGTACATATAAGTTACTAGATTCATCACAAAATTTGGATTAAAGGAGCAGAGGAAAGAAAAAGAAAAGAAAGGAACTTGAAATAAAAGAAATGGAAAGAGGAATTTACCTCTTAAAGTAATCTTCCTTGAGAGACTCTTTCGGAGAGAGGTTTTGGTATTTTTATATGACCAAGGGATTTTGGACATGGGGGAGGATATTTTGAGGATAGTTGGGTAGAATTTAGGCAAGGAAAAAGGCTTTAGAGGAGTGAATAAAAGGAGTGGGGGGGGGGGGGGGTTATAGTGGAGGAGAGGAGGGTTTTTCCATTATTTTACTCAATATTTTATTATTTTTCCAAAACAACCAAAAGTATTGATTATTGTGACCATTAATTGTTATATTTTCATGTGAGTTCGAACCAAGTGGTCTTACATAATCCTTACATAGCCTAGGACTCAATAAATCATATATTTAGTATTTATCGTAATTATCGTACTTCACTATTTACCTAAAATAGAAGTATTTTCGAAAAATCCCCAAAATTCACCCCAACCATTTTTGAATGTGTAGAATTTAAAAATGAAATCAATTTTTTGAAAATAAATTTCTAAATATTTTTAATTTAATATTTAAGTAAAATCATAATTTATACAAAAAAACAACATTAAAATTATAAGTTGTTTTTTAACACCTTGAAAAATTAATCAAGGTCCCATAAAATGATATTATAACCATAAGAAAATAAAATAAAAATTTATGATTACATTTTATGAAAATAAAATTCCATTTGAAATTATTAATTTAATTATAAAATTTTAATTTAAATATTTATGATATACAAAAATACCAATACTTATACTATAATAATTTCTTCACTTATAAGATGTTTAAATTGTATTTATATATTCATGGGTGAAGTTTTTGTTTTTGTTTTCGATTTAATATTTATTACTATTCATATGGGTATGTTACTATTCATCAAAAATTAAGTTGATTATATCAGACTATAAATATCTTACTGAACACAACTGTGTATGTTAGTCTTTCGAAACTAAATTCACAGAGGCAGAAAAATTATGTTTACTAGATAGGTTATAAAAAAGCAGAGTTTGTAGAGACTCAGTGTTTTACGCATTCCATATTAAATTTATTTACAAAATCTTGAGGTGTTACAGCCTCACACAACCTTTGATCTGCATTTCAAGACACATCAAATATTTATTCAAATTCCCCACAAATACCACTGAGTCATAGTCCTTAAAAATTCTCGATGATATCAGGTTATTTAAATCTTCACACGACACTAAAAAACATGGAATTTATTTTTTGTGAGTTCACATTTCTCCTTTGAGGGGGTATCCTCATGTGCCTGTGATGAGGATCATATTATAATCCCTAAATTATCTAAATGACCTCTTACAACTATGTTTATAGTTCAACCAAAGTAACTTCTTAGAGTTACTACATGCTTGATAATAATAGATGCATGCTTGATATCAATTCGATCCCATGTTGCTCACCCCATTGACAACATCATCAATAGTGGATGTAATTAATCATTTGATGGATTGAATTTTCTCAAACATAATGATGATTATCAAGGAATATAGATGCTGAAGATGATATATGATTTTGATCATATGGATCTAATCCACTCAATTCGATGGCACATGAAATGATTGTAAGATTATGAAGTAGAGAAACAATACCCCACCTTCGATTGTCCAACACTAGTTCTTCACATTCGATTCTGTTTTGTTTATCAATCAAGCGGTGAGCACTGAACCATTGAGAGGTCACCAAGATCAACACCCAGATTCACTATATCTCACGTCTACATGGGTCACAACACACCATCCACATACACCCCTGTGGGATTCTTGCCTAATCTATGTGTGCCTTCAAGCGTGAAATCCACAAGCCCTATACAGGAGCCTTCCTACCTCCATGCACTACCTCTTTGGGAAGGATCTCATATGGTGGTTGACCTTTGGGTAACCATATGGGTGGTTAAGGGATAGCCCTTTGGGGCTCCATTGGTTGGCCATATTTTTTTTATTAAAACACCAATAACAATTGTTGGCCCACATGAGATTTTTGGCCATACTCTATGGTTTTAATAATCACAAATCATGTCAAATCTTATTAATCATGTATAATCATTTCAATAATGTTCATTTAACCTTAAATATGTGTAATTATGACTTTATATGATCAAATATATGTTTAACACATTTTGATAATATTTATGTAGTAAGATAGTCTAAACAGAAATATTTCCTAACAATGAGAAGCTGACACCGACAGACAAGTGGGTCACCGATGCCAATATCACAAAGGAATCACTGATACCAACAGAAAAAATGTATCACTGATATTTCAAATGACTCACCGATAGTTCAATTATCTCACTGATAGAAGGACTGACCTACCGACACATGGTGCTGCCAACGCAAGGACTTACCGATGCAAGGACTTACTGATGCACAAACAGACCGACAAATGGAGACACTGATAGAATGAGAGATCAATACTGATAAAAGGACTCACCGACGGGATGATTCACCAATTCATTACTCACCGAAAAAGGAGTCACCAATAGACTCTTTAAATTTCAATTTATTTAATATTATTTCTAACGGTCACATTTTTGAGTATTTTAATGTGACTGATTAATTTAATGCTTTTTGAAAAAATATTTAATGAGGATTTCAGAAATACAAGGTAAAACATCTACCTAAAAAATTCACATTGTTGGGGTGAAAGAATATAAAAATGAAAAGGACTCAAGATGAGAGATAAAACACACGAAATACAGATACAAAGATACATATAGACATAATAGAAGACTTACACGAGAAACACACAGAAAGGAAGAAAACACGAAGGACTCTTAATTCCTACTTGTTGTGAACTAGAGAACTATTGTTTATAAAAGTTACAACATCTCTGAAACATTTAAATGAACCTAAGGAGAAGAAAATATAATCTTCCTGGAAGACAAAACACAGTGCTATATGACACTCTATTTTGCAGTGTCTGCTTCCAGAAGAGGACTCAAACTTCATCTATGATACATCAAAGATTCCAGAGTTGAACTGCTTAACACATAGAGCCTTATAAACCCTACCTAACATTTATTGACATGTTTTGTTCCTTTTTATTTTCGATCAGTGTGTGTGTATGTTTGTAAAACACACACTGTCTCCTGCACTGAACTGGAGGATACTAGATATCCTCAAACAACATTATTTTTACACTTGTTTATCCCACATAGAACTATGGCCGAGGTCGTGTGTGACCATGCTGTATCTTGTTCCCATGTAGAAATTTGGTAGAGTTCAGGTGACTTGGATATTTATAAACTATTGTGTAAAACACAATCCAGGGTCTGGATCAAAACCTTTATCTATATATATTTCTTGGTGGCAGGTGATCCCCAAGTGGAGAGGACTAAGTCTCAGCTTGAGAATGAAACTCTTATTTTATATCTCTTGTATTTTCAAATTTAGTTTTCTCTATTTTTTCTGTATTTCAGAAAATCGAATTTTAATTTGATAGTTATTATTGTATAGTGTTTATAACTATTTTATCTTATTAGATTATTTTCAAAAGTTATATCAATATCTCATATTGTCAAAAATGAGAAATAATCAATCTTTTGAAAAATTAGTTGAATAGTTAGACTATTATAAATTCACTACTTTGATTAACCTGTATGTTAACTTTTAAATTGGGGGAATATTTTAAATAAACTTTATAATATTAATTTTTATATGAAATCAATTCACCCTCCATATTTTGTCCTACTGAAACCAACATTTGATATTACAGAGAAATTCTTTGAATGTTTTTACAAATATTTTCAACTGTGATTTAGCTATGTTTGAAGAATCTCAAAATTTCTGTTACTTCTAAATTTTTAGATATTTAAAAATATTTTTTAGTATGGATAATAGATTGGAAGGTGCTACTACAAACGTAACTACCTACTTTTATGGAACAAACTATTCCCATTGGAATGTTAATATAAAAATTCATTTAGAAAGTATGGGCTTTGATATTTGGACAGTTATAGAAGATAAATATGAAATACCAAATAATTATAAGAATAACTGGAGTTATTCCACAATGAACGATTATAATAACAATAAAAAAGTTATGAATGCTTTGTTTTGTGCACTAGGAAATGAAGAATTTAATATAATATCTTCTTGTACATGTGCTTATAAAATTTGGGACACTTTAGTTATTTCACATGAAGGAACTTCTAATGTTAAAGAAATTATACTCAACACCTATACTATTAAGTATAATAATTTTAAGATGAATCCTGATGTGAATATTTATGACATGTATCTTAGGTTTAATGAAATTGTGAACACCATGATCACTTAGGGAAGAATTGTTACCACTAAGGAGAAAATCATGAGAAAACTAAAATTCTTACCATATAGATGGAGAGGGAATTCTGTATCCATTAGAAAATCCTGTGACCTCAACACCTTTATAGTGAAGGAGATGATAGGAAAGTTTATGATGTATGAGGAAAAAATAAAAGTAAACATAGAAGAGTATGATGAACCCAAAATAAAATCTATTTCTTTCAAATCTAATACATCAAAATAGAATGGAAAATATCAAGATGAAACTATAAGTTCAAGTGTTGAAAAATCATCAATAGATAGTGATGAGGATATGAATCAAGTAGTCCAAGGGTAAATAAATTCTACAGGGAGAATAAATTTTTAAAAAATCCTATCTAAAAAGGTAAATATGAAAATAACGTCACCTGGAAAAAGTATTGGAAAAGAGGTGATACCTCAAATGAGAGAATCTTCTATGCATGAAATTGAAAGGGACATGTGAAGGTTTCCTGTCCCAAACTAAAGTATAAGAAGAAGTTTGATGATAAGGACTAAAAATTTAAAAAGTCCAAGAAGGAAACATGGAATTACTTTAAGGAGAGTTCATGTGACTCATAATCCTCTCATGATGAAAAGGATAATAAGGAAAATATGTGTTTCATGAAAAACACATCTAAGGTAACACTAAACTCTCTTGAATATAATGCTTTTTATTTATGATATTAAAGTGATTCTGAAAATATGATCATTAACGAAATTTTTGAATATTTTAGAATGATTGAACACAATTTTAATGAATTAAAAGATAAATAAAAATCCTGGAATATATAGCATGATTTTAGTGCTAATGTTAAATCTGAACTTTCTATAGAAAAAGGGAAAAATTATTAACTACTTAAGGAAAACAATGAGCTTAAATTGTCAAATAAGAAATTAAAAAGGATTTAAAAATATTTACCAATGAAAAATGTATCTTCGTTCAAATTATTGGTAAAAAAAAGTAACTCTTAAATATACTACAGGAATATGATACCAACCAGGGAGGAGGAATCTTTCTAAAACTCATTTTGTATCAAAATTTGGAACATCCAGTTTTATGCCTAATTCTGTAAATTTTCTACATGTTCTAGCCATGAAACATCTGCCATTTCAAAAATTTCAAGACCAAATAAATTATATTTTTCAAATACATTACATACTAGTTATAGAAAACCCCTGAAGAAAATGTGGGTTCCCCAAACTATTATTACCAATGTTATTGGACCCAAACAAATATGGGTACCAACATTTTTTCTTGTCTAATTTATTTTTGTAGGAAATTTGTTTGAAGAGATCCAGTAAAAGCTTATGGTACATGGACAATAGATGTTCAAGACACGTGATAGAAGATTATTCATGATTTATGAACTTGATAATGATTGATGGTGGTCATGTCACTTTTGGTGATAAATAAAATGGAAAAATAATTGGCCTTGGAAACATTGGTAACTCTAACTCAGTTTTAATTTCTAAAGTACATTTTTTGGACAGATTAAAATAAAACCTACTTAGTATCTATTAGTTATTTGATGATGGTTTCAATTTTAAATTTGAAAAATATTCTTGAAATGTTTTTATTTCTAAAAATGAGTTATTATTTTCTACTTTTAGAAATGAAAATGTTTATGGTGTAGATTTAGATTATTTAATTTCTCAAAACATTTATTATTTGAATAATTTTCATAAAGAGTCTTGAATTTGGAATAGAATATTATGGAACTAAAATATAAAATCACTTAGAAATATGACTAGGAAAGTCTTAGTCAAGGATCTACCTAAACACGAGTTTCCAAATGAAAAAGTATGTAATCCTTTTCCAAAGGGAAAAAACACAAAATATCTTTCAAACTAAAGAAATAAGTTTCACGTTCTCAAAATCTCTAGTTGGTTCACATGGATCTATTTGTACCATCTAGAGTTTCATGTCTATGTTAGAATAACTATGTCTATGTTCTTATAGATTACTATTCTAGATATACTTTGACCTTCTCTTTTTCTCACAAAGTGAATATTTCTATCATTTCACCAAGTATTCTAGGGCTGTAGAAAATATTAGTGGTCTTAGAATTAAAACACTAAGAAGTGACCATGTCCATGAGTTTGAGAACCAAGAGTTTGAATCCTTTTTCCCACAAAATGGATATAGTCATAACTTATCTACTCCTTGGACACCCCAAAAAAATAGAGTTGTAGAACTAAGAAATAGAACCCTACAAGAAATTACTAGAACCATGCATAGTGAGTATGACCTACCTATAAACTTTTGGGTAGAATATGTTAATATAACATGATATATAAGAAATAGAGTCTTGTGTAAACATATCCTTAATAAAAATCATTAAGGGTTCTGGAACAATAAAAAATCCAAGGTTAACTACTTCAAAGTTTTTGGTTGCAAAGTCTATATTATTATCCCTAAGGATAATCTGAAAAAAATTTCCTCCAATAGTGATGAAAGAATTTTCCTAGGATATTAAATTTCTAGTAAATCCTGTAGAGTATTTAATAAGAGAAAAAATGTCTGTAAGAATATGAACAAGTCATGTTTGATGATACAGATCCACATGAGTCAAAGACTACTCTATAAAATATTGAGGATGATATGTCAAATCTGGACATCAATACTAATTTTTTTGACCATCCTGTTAAGGAATATTTTAAAACTTCCAATCCTATAAATTATCCAGACTCTAGTCATGATGAATATGAACCTATAGAATAACCTGAAGTGACAATCCCTCCTTTCTCTAGACCTAATATAACTCTCAAGAACCATCATTTAGATGCTATAGTTGGATATTTAGACAAAGGAACTCAGACTAGAGCTTCTCTTAGAAATTAGACTGAACATAAATCTTTCTTATCACATCTTGAACCTAAGAACATCATTGATGCTATAAATGATGAATTTTAGGTGATTTCTATGCAAGAAGAGTTAAATAATATTGAAAGAAACAATGTTTGAAAACTTGTAGATAGACCAAAATACACCTTGACTGTAGACACTAAATGGGGGGGGGGGTTAGAAATGAAGTATATGTATATGGTAATATAGTTAAAAACAAAGCTAGATTGTTTTCACAAGGTTATAGTCAAGAAGAAGGCATTGACTATGAGGAAATTTTTTCGCCAGTTTCTAGACATGAGGCCATTAGAATCCTACCCGCCTATGCAGCAGGTCTAGATTTTAAACATTATCAAATGGATTCCAAGAATGAATTATTAAATGGTTATATAATCGAAGATGTTTTTGTTGAACAACCCCTGGTTTTACAAATCCCAACTTTCCAAATCATGTTTTTAAATTAACTAAATCTTTATATGGTTTAAAGCAAGCTCCAAGAGCTTGGTATGATGGGATCAACACTTTTCTTATTTTTAAAGGTTTTACAAAAGGTATTTCTGATCCTCCCCTTTTTATAAAAAAATTTCCAATTATGTTTTATTAGTACAAATCTATGTAGATGATATTATTTTTGAATCCTAAAAAATTATTTTTGTGTTAATTTTTTAAAGATGATTCAAATCTAATTTGAGATGAGTTTGATGGGGGAACTCACGTTTTTTCTTGTATTTCAAATATTTGAAAAAACAGAAGGTATTGTTTTGAATCAAAGTAAATATACTAAGGATATTTTAAAAATATTTGGATTTGAAAGCTCTAAGAGTAGTGGAACTCCAATGAGTACCACTTGTAAGTTGGACCATGATGAAGATGGTAAATCTGTTGATCAAACCACTTATAGAGGAATGATTGGGAGTTTACAATACTTAATTTCTAATAGGTCATATATTATGTTTGTTGTGTGCATCCGTGAACATTTTCAGGAAAACCCAAAAGAATCTCATTTAAATGCTATCAAATAGTTTTTTAAATGCTATCAAAAAGAGAACCTATGAAACATGTAACTTTTTAAGAAATCCTTTAGTTTCATGGTGTATTAAGAAGCAAAATTCTATTTCATTTTCTACTACTGAAGCTGAATACATAGATACTATTAGTTTTTTTGAAAACAATTTGTGGATGAAACACACATTACAAGACTATGGATATCAATTCAAACATGGCCCTATAAATTATGATAACACAGGTGCTATTAATATTTCTAAGAATCCTGATTCACATTCTAGAAAAAATACATTGAGGTAAGATATCACTTTTTAAGAGACCATTATCGAAAAGGTGATATAACTTTAGAGTTCATTGGAACTTAACATCATCTTGCTGACATTTTCACTAAGCCATTGAACATTGAAATAATTAACTAAATCAGACATGTGTTAGGAATGATCAATCTATAGGACCTTATGTTGTTATTCCTTTGATAAGTTTAAGTGAAGTTTTCATGCTGATACTAACAATATGAAGCAAACAATGTCACTATGTAATGATGAAACTATTGTCATGCCGATGCTAACACCTTGTCACGCTGACATTGTTAGTGTTATGAAAAATATGTCACGCCGACATTGATGACTCACATTTTTTTTATCTATTTTATGTTTTTACCTGAATGATGCTGTTTAATTTATTTTGTTGAACCTAGTTCACAATTTTATGATCTCCAATGCCCTAAATGATATAAATTTGAGTCGATCCACTCTACTTCTTCACCCCTACACTCACTAAACTATTGCCCTCTCTCTAACCTATACCTTTCACCTCTCAAACTTTCACCTACCAACCTTCATACCGAACTATTGGAATGACGCATGTGAAGTGATCTATTAAAGATGGAGAGTCTCATGCAGCTAAGAAATATAAAGTGGAGTCAAGTAAATATTTTGGACCTATGAATCCTGCTATGGAAAACCATGTAGTGACTTCAAAAAATAGGTTCTTATTGAATGGATGTTGTAAAGAAACTCTCTACGGGTCAGGGTTTTATGAGATCAGGTATGTCTTGAGTGGTTTTTAGATAACGAAAGACCTTTCTACCAGAAGTTAGTTCATGAGTTTTACATGAATGTGGTGTTTCAGTTAGAAGGAAGTGAAGTTTCTTGGATTAAGTCCATAGTGAAAGGAAAGATAATATCTTTTTCATCTAGACAGTGGGATGAATGTCTTCATGTACCTCATGAGGGAGTGTTTGATGATTATTAGTGTACCTCTCCACCTGAGAGTGATATTTTCTACATTGAGACAACTATGAAGGAGCTTACTAATAATGACGAGCACATGAAACCCATTGCTATAGAGTTAGATGGGGAGTGTAGGATTTTTTTTTCAAGTTCATAAAACATTATATATATCCCAGGAAAGGGAAATTTTCATCTCTAATTTATCAAGATGTCTATTTGATTTATCTTTTGAGAAAAGGAATTAAGGTAAATCTATGTAGATATGTTTTTTGTGCACATAAATTAAATGATCAATCCTTCTGGAAAACCAATTTCCCAATTTTATAAAATGTTAATATCATCCATTTTGAAAGAGAAAGGTTGTATTAGTGAAGGAGATGAAATTTTTTTAGAGTATAATGGGATTGACCAAAGAAAATACATATGTAAAAGGATGAAGATCAATTGGAACCATTGGAAGAAAGAATGGGTTGGGTATGAAGATAAGATTTATGATAAGTTCCATCTAGAATATCATCCAACTAATCCAATAGATATGACTGATCATGGTTTGAAACCATATGGGGAAGTTTTTACTCTTCAGATGGGGAAGAAGATCTTTTAACACTATCCAGAGATCAAGGGTCACCTATCGATGATAGGAGTGATCCTGACACTATAGACGCTCACAAATGTTTTTGTTTTGGACCTCCAGGTCCACCACATTCTTCACCCTTAGATGAACCTACTCTTGGCACTAATGGTGATAAGTAGACATAAATATTAGGCAAGATAGAGTATGTTTTCAAGTCTGGTAGCACTGAAGATGGATCAGAAGTAGAAGAAGAAGATGCGAGACAAGCATAAGAAGTTCACAGTGATTAATGTAGTAGTGGCAGTGGTAGTAAAGAGGAAGAATGTGAAGAAAATTTTGATAGAAATGGAAGTGTAGATCATGCGTCTAGAAATGTTGAGGATGATGAAGCTAGTGGTGAAGGTAGTAAAAGTGATTTTAATCATCATGAGGATGACCAAGGAGAAGATATAGATATAGTTGATGCGTTGGTTTAGAAAGTTATTGTAGAACCTTATATACTTTCTGTTAAAGAAAGAAGTGTAGTTGAAACTTGAAGGTAAGTGGATGATCAAATGATACCCTCACCTTAGTTAGTGTTTGGAAGAAGGATACCTCATGTTGAGGGTGTGAAACTAGTGAGTAGAGCATAGTTTAAGGGGGAGATTCAAGATAAAAGATCTTAAGTTGAGTAGGAGCATCAATATGGAAGAGTTAGACTTGGAACTTTTACCCCTTTGGATGTTGTTGTTATGTTTGAATGGGAAAGGAATCATGGATATATAGAATTTGGTTTGGACTATGAAGACTCATATGATGAGGTGTTTATACCTATTTCCAAAGAATCAGTGGCTGAGACCCTTCCTATTGACTCTATCAATAAAGAGATATTTGAAAGGTTTAAAGAGGAAATTTGTTTAGCTGTGAGTGTATCAATTCAATCTCATATGGTCGATGAGATTCAACAAGCTATAATAGAAAACACTTAGCTGAGTAATGAATTACATTCTCTCAAGTATTCAATAAAATTGATGAAGCAGTGTGTGAAAGATTCTCCAACTCTAGTTCAGGTAGTTTGTGTGCATGAGGTCCGATGAAAATAGGGTTTCCGGGAAGGTTATAACTAAAATTAAACAAAACATAATCACAACAGCTGAAAAAATTGTTGAAAACACAACCAAGCTGAGAAAATAAATGACTGGGCTTGTATTTGTAATAAATAATTTGACATTTGAGTATAAAGTCTATCTGGATACTGTTCTTAAATCTTTTAATACTCATACCTCAGTTCCTTCTACCTATGATCAACCATCTCAGTACTTGGACATTTAGACAATTAGAAATATTATTAAGGAAGAGCTTCAAGCTCTGTTTTGTGCTTCTAGATTGGGAAAACTTGCAAAGATTGATAAGAATGATGACCATGTTCATGATAGTTCATACTATATTCCCAGAGTGCTGAGGCTTCCAATGCTCATTTTATAGATAAGGTGGATCATTATTTCAATAATATTATTATCAAGAATCAACTGAAAATCATTTTTATGTATTTGATAGAGAAACTGACTTTTCCTCCTATAACTAGAGCCTTCAAAGACCAAGTACTACAATTGAAGGTCTTCATCCCACTATTGGACAAGTTCATGGATAATAAAGATGATTTTGATAAATATATAAAGCAAGGTGGTGAAATAATTGAGTATTTCATCAAGCTATTGAAGACATACCTTTATGTATAGAGTGAAGCAATTGTGGTACCTGCTGCTTCACTTATTGGACCCAATAGATCAGTGCCTCCACCTTGGATGATAGTTTCTCAGTCTTTTAGTTAGATTCATCCAATTATAACAGAACAGGTTCAACCTCTATTTTTTCATAGCACAAACCTATCCTTTTCCCTACAATTCTAGAATTAGTGATCCTACCTCCTCTGAAGATCCATTCAGACCCTCCTACCTCTCAGCCTCTATATTCTATTGGACCTTCAATTGACCCCTTTGAGAAAGGGAGGTAACATTTTGATCCTTAAAGTAGAGTGTATGATTTTTGATAGGGATGATGTATTATAATTTTTTTGTTTTCCACTGACCATTGTAATACCTTGTACTTCACTGATTAATGGAATTCAGTGATCTTGTATTTCATATATTTGTGTTATATTTATTATTCTTTTATACATCTTATTTCTTTGATACCTATTTCTTTATTTATTATTCCTTTGATTCCATTTCATTATTGATTTTACCCTTTGAAATCCTTGAACTTTTTGATAATCCCAAAAGGGAGAGAATAGTTTGGAATTATCCTTACTTATTTTACCTTTGATACCACTCTTATTTATTTTATTTTCCTTACCTATGATCACTTATGGTAAGAAGAGGAATTTGTATTTGATACCATTATTTTTTCCCTCTTTGATACCATTACTATTTATTTTACCTCACAACCTTATCAAAATATTGAGAAAATTAATTAGTAATGGGAGATGATAAGTGGAATGATTATGTTATACATCAAATTATTGTACTTTATAATTCCATGATTTGTGATCATCAAAAATAGGGAGATTGTTGGCCCATAAGAGATTGTTGGACACCGTCTCTGGTTTTAATAATAAAAAATCATGTCAAATCTTATTAATCATGTCTAATAATTTTAATCTTATTTAGTTAAGATTCTATAAGTATAATTATGATTATATATGACCACATATAGGTTTAACACATTTTGATAATATTTATGTTATAAGGCAATCCAAATAGAAATATTTCCTAGGTATGAGAATCTGACACTGACAGAGAAGCGAGTCACCAATGACGACAACACAAAGGAATCACCTATACCAATAGATAGAATGTCTCACCGATAGTTCAAATGAGTCACCAATAGTTCAATTGTGTCACTGATATAAGGACTAACCTATCGACATATGGTTCTACCGACACAAGGACATACTGACACAAGGAATTACTGATGGAAGGACTTACTGATGCATGGTGCTACCGACGTAAGTACTTATTGATGCAGAGATAAAATGATAGAAGGATACACTGATAGAGTGAGACATTGATAGAATGAGACACTGATAGAATGAGACATTGATACCAATATAAGGACTCATCGATGGAATGATTCACCAATGCATTACTCACCGACAAAGGAGTAACTAATAGACTATTTAAATTTCCTTTTATTTGATATTATTTCAAACAGTCACTGTTTGTGTGTTATAATGTGACTGTTTAATTTAATGATTTTTGGAGACATCTTAAATGAGAATTTCAGAAATATGAGGTACAATATCTACCTAAAACATGCACATTGTTGGGGTGCAAGAATATAAGAAAGAAAAGAACTTGAGATGAAAGATGTAGCACATGAAATACATATACAAATATATGCATAGACATAGTAGTAGACCCACAGGAGCAACATACAAAAAGAAAGTACACTTGAGGAACTCTTCATTCCTATATGCTGTGAACCAGAGAACTGTTATTCATCAAATTTCCAACATCTCTATAACAATCAACTGAACCTAAGGAGAAGAATATCTCATATTCTTGGAAGATAGAAAATTGTGCTCTACGACACTCTGTTTTTAGTGTCTACTTCAAGAAGAGGAATCTAGCTTCAACTCTGATACATCAAACCATCAAGATCTGATCTGCATAACACAAAAATCATTCTAAACCCTATCTTATATTTATTGCTCAGTTGTGTGGCTTTTTATTTTTGAGAAGTGTGTGTGTGTCTATCATTAAAACACACACCGTCTCCTGCACTGAACTAAAGGATAGTAAATATCCTCAAATAACTTTCTTTTTACACTTTTTTTATCCCATGTAGAACTGTGGTAGAGGTCCTGTGTTACCTAGTTGTATCTTTTTCCCACGTAGAAATGTGGTAGAGGTCAAGTGACCTGGAAATTTGTAAATTTTTTTTAAACCTTAATCGAGGGTGTGGATCAAAACCTTTATCTATATATATTTCTTAGTGGAAGGTGATCAACAAGGGTAGAGGACTAAGTCTTATCTTGAGACTGAACCTCTTGTTTTATATCTGATGTGTTTTCAAATTTAGTTTTCTCTATTTTTACCTATATTTTAGAAAACTGAATTTCACTTTGATAGTAACTCTTGTTTAGTGTTTATAACTATTTTGTCTTATTATATTAGTTTTTAATGTTTTATAAATACATCATATGGTCACAACTAAGAAATAATCAATATTTTGATAAATTATTTGGACAGTCAGACTATTATAAATTCACAACTTTGATTAAATGGCCTGTTAAGTTTTAAATTTAGGGAATCTTGTAATTAAACTTTTTAACAGAAATTTTTTTAGGAACTCAATTTTGCCCTATCTAGAGTGTCTTACTTTAAAAAACAACAATATATTCTATGTGTAAGCCTAAAATTAAAAACTACCTCAACCATTCCTCTTCTCATGAATTTATAATTTCTTTGAGAGGAAACTTTAATTCATTCTCCCTTCATGCATATATATATTTTCATAGAAACCTTGACCTGTCATATCCAATGTGAATACTTTTTATCACTTGTATTTGATAAATAAAGTTCATCACAAAAAATAAACAAATTTAACTTGGATAATTTTCCAAGTGTAACATGGAATTCTATAATATTAAGGCATGGCAATTATCTAGGTATCACCACTTCATCTAAACTCACGTAACACATATTGAAACATCATTGAAAAAAATTCAGCATTGTTCCCAAAAAGTTATGGATACCATAATGGGTTTATAATTTTAAAGTTTATCATAAGTTAAAATTATTAGAAACTGAATTTGAGGTTTTACATGATGAAAATTTAAGGCAAATAATGATATTTTGGGAGACATTTGTTATTGAGGTATATAGAACCATTAATCTTAACATGTGAAAAATTTATTGGAAGAATAGTTATCTATTAATTTTATGGTTATAATTTTAAAGGTATTAATAACCTTTAGGGTTTATCTCAACATTGGTTTTGAGGTAATTATGTTTCATTACATTTTTAGTGATGCAAAATAAATGGTATGAGGTAACCATTGAGCGTAAAAAATTTATTTAGTATTTAATATATCAAGATCATTTTTAGGATATTTATCACATTTCTATTAATGTTATTAGGATTATATTAATATAGTTTTAGAAAAAGGACAAATCATAAGAGATAATACAACCCATGTCATTCATTAAGGTAATGAGGCTTAAACCCATAACCAAAAAAATAAGGGCGAATCACCTACCGTTGGCCTATGTGATAACATTGTCAGTATGAAATTGTTTTTATTTATTTAATATATCTAAAAAATGAAATTTATTTTCATTTTGGAAGATAATTTTTTTTATTTTATAGATAACCATGATATTGATAGTGATTTTTTGATTATGATATTATCATTATTTTATAAAAATATTACTATTTTGGTAACCTTATATGATTAAGGTAAAGAGAATTTTATAATATTTTATTTTAGGAATAATGTTTGAATTATATTATGACGAAAAATGATTTTAATGTGGATTTATGGTGATTATGGTTATTTATATAAATAATTATAATATCTTGGTTATTATGTTATTAGGGAAATTAAATTTTAAAATGAGACATTTGGAGTGATTGATGTCATTTCAAGATAAATGTTAAATAAATCTTGGAAGACTATGTGATCAATTCCTTATAAATTTTGGGTTTCAATATTTGACTAGAATATTTTGAGGAATTTTAAAGATATTTATTTATTGAATGGTTTTTGTTGAACATTGGGTATTACTATTTAATTTTGTAAATTAATGTAGTTTTTCTTTATATGAAGTTTTTTTCATTTTTGGAATTATCTTATCTTGTCCTAACCATTTTGATTTTTGTTAATGTATAAAGGCATGGGGAATACCATTTTATCCTTTTAGATATTATGTTATCAATTAGAAGTTGATAATAGTGCTTTAGGCATATTATTTTTTCATCTTGAATACTCATCATTTGGGAAAAATGAGTTTGGGGTGGAAATATATAAAATTTGAAATTCTTCTTAAAAAATAAGTATATTTTCTATTTATTTTAGTATAGATGATAAATAAATTACTCAACTTTAGGAAAATTAACTTGAAATACAAACTTTATTCGTTTATTTTTCTAAACAAGAATGAAATTTCCTTTTAAAGAGTGAAATAATTATGTTTTTGTGATGGTTAACTTTCTCATGAACATGTTCTCAATCAAACTATATC
Source organism: Viscum album (assembly GCA_963277665.1). Lineage (NCBI taxonomy): Eukaryota > Viridiplantae > Streptophyta > Magnoliopsida > Santalales > Viscaceae > Viscum > Viscum album. Next base: position 301,213,011 of record OY728145.1, on the reverse strand, counting down.
TGTCCTTGGATGTTTGAAATTTCTTCTATAACCATGTTTTCAATTTACAACAATGTTTTCCTATATTTAAAACTAGTTATGTCTCATTTCAAATGACCTTCATATTTTCATTTCACTCTTTTCATGTAGAAGTTTTATTAACAATTTATACAATGTGGGATTTAAACAAAGGTATTTTGAAAAGTATAAACCTCAATTATAGATATTTAGTTGAAATTATGAGGATAACATTTATTAAAGGGGGATAATTTAATAACCCATGATTTTAAAAATAAAAACTACATTTGATATCATATAAAATATTCAACACTAAGTGTAATCAAATCGTGAAATATTATAACATGACTGTTATAACCTAGAAATTAATTGATTGGAATGAATATGAATAAATAATTTTTTAAATATATATTTAATGGTTCTATTAAATAAAAAATTTATTGATTAATATTTTGGAAATATTTACTCATTGTTTAAGTAAAGTCAATCTATTCATCAAAAATATGTTTTCTTTAGAAATGATTATTATTGATTTTTTTGAGTGAATATTATAAATAATTTTTATAAATTCTTGAAATTTAATATGATGAAATAAATATCAATTTTTAAACCATCGTATAAAATTTATATTTGGGTGAAATTTTGGTATTTTTATAAAAAGATTGATTTTTTCATTGAATAGTGAAAAATACTGAATTTTATTGAAAAAATTATTTTATTTTAAAGTATTTAATAAATAAAATTATATTTTTGGATTTAAAAAATTTAATTAGTTAATTTTCATTTAAAATAATCAAAATATGGTTTTTATAATGAATTGTATACTTGAATTTAATATAAGAACATTTTTTATTTAAAAAGTACATTGGTCTGAAAAACAGGTTTTCATCGCGCTTAATTAGTTCAATTTTAAATTAATAATATAAATTCAATGTTTTTAATTTTTAAAATTGGATAAAATATTTGGAATTATTGGGTTTGAATTTTTAAAATACATCCCTATTATTTTTGGTCAATATGAATAGTAACTTTAGTAATATTTATTAACACGATAAAAAGTTAATCAAGAAATAAAAGAAAAAAAAATAAAATGATATGGAATATAAAATAACCATAACACTCACCTTAATTTTATTGGATGAGTCCATTTCTTATAGAATCACCCATTATTTAGTTATATGTCCTTTTTCCCTTTATATGTGATTATAACCTTTATAATATTTTATATAATGAATAGTAAAAAACGGCAGACTCCTGTTTTTAATAACCATCATATTTTGAATATGGAGATTAAAAGAGGATATGTTCAGTTATAATTATTATTTTAAAATTTAATTGGTTTACTTCATCTTGGTAATTTTTTTTAATTTTTAGGGAATAAATAATTGCTTTAAATTTTTACATAACCCTAACACAATAATTCTATAATTAATGGTAAAATAAAAGAATATATATTAAAAATATTATAAGAAACATAATTTGAGATAATTAAAGTGATAGACAAATTTTATAGATGAAAATGACATGTTAGGGACATAATAAGATAATTAGTTCAAATTTTACCTATTTTCATGATTTTATTAGAATCAATGTAATGAATAGTTATAACAGCAGGCTTTAATTATATATTATAATAAATAATATTTTTTAAAATGATATAAAATTCCTAAAAATATATGATTCAGTAAAGTGATTAGAAATTGTCTTATAATATCATCGATGTTAATTTATAAGCCTTTTCCCCTTTATTTTAACTATCTTGACCCTCAAATAGTAAAATATCTTATTGTCACGGTATGTTTGAAAAAGGTTAATGAAGGATTAGAACCAAATTATAAGGGTAAAAAGTCATAGTGAAAACATGTTTAATTTGATTGGAAAATGGAAATTTGACCCTTATAATGTAAATCTCTTTTTTTCTAATATATTTTATGTTTCCACATGGGAAAAAATTTAGTTATCAATTAATATAATATTATATTTTTATCTTAATAATTTTATTTTTATGATATAAATTTATTTATAATTTTAGTTAATTATACCTTAATAGCTTATGAAACTCCATTACAACATTTCTTTAATTAATAAGTAATACAATAAAAGATATTAATTTTTTAAAAGAAATATAATTTGATAGATTCAATGTTTGACATGAATTTTATAGGTTAATATAAAATATTAGTGTTTTGTTAAAGGATTGTATTTGAATTTAAACATTTTTATTTATATATTTTTTGTCAAATTAAGATAATAATGTCAAAATTGAAAACAATGAATTTTTTTAATAATAATATTATTAGTAAATTATAAACAAATTATAAAATAATAAAAAAGGAAAAATGGGATATGATATGGTTTTAAATGTCAATACTTTTCAATTTATATGATATTTGGAAACATTTTTATTAAGAATTAATTAATTATAATTTATTATTTTGAAAATTCTAAAAGTCCCCCTCACCTCAATTATAAAAGGGAACTTCCTCCCTCACTTATTTATACCACATTTATCCTTATAGATCAACCAAAATCTACAAATTTCACTTATAAAATTACATATACACATCCTAGAGGTTTTTTACTTCCCAAAATATCAACCCAAGATCCAATTAGGTGAGATCTAATAGAGCTATTTCGTAGAAGAGGTAATCTCCTAAACCAAAAAATTTATTTTTCTACTCCTATTTTCCTTATATATATATATTTTATCATAAAATAAAAATTTAGAATCATAAATGTGATGAAATATTATTATAATTATGAAAATTATATTAAACATCCTCTTTCCCATCAAATGAGAATTGGAAGTATCGCTCGTGCATACGTACGATTTACTGTATCCACTTTAAGATAAAATTCATTTTTTATCAACATATTTTATAGATAGGTATTGTGATGGGTTTAATGTTTATATATAATATTTTTCATAAAAATATTCTTATGTAATCATAATATCATTTCTGCTGTCTTACCTTCTAAACCTTGGGAAAATGATAACGTCGTCTGTGCGTACGAGTTGACTACCACCTCCATGAAGTGAAGTGATTAATTTTTCATTTATATTTTACTTTTATATTAATGAGTAAGAGTTTGATGAATATATATGATATAATAATTATACCATTAAGGTTAATTAATATTTACCTTCCTTTTATTTCATCAATTAAAAATGAATACAATGTTCAATCTTAAATAAGGCCTAGAGTCTATATGAAAGGTGTAGATCATTTTTATATCTCCACATTTCATGGATGACTCTAAATATATATATAATGAATATATACGGTATTTATATTATTATAAATATTATGGATGTGATTTAATCAGGATAATTGTACAAGGACCGAAACAACTGAACTGAAATACTCATGATAAATGAAACAGTTAACACCCATAAATAAAATATTTAATAAAATATTATTGATAAAAGGGGGTGTTGAAATGTTATAATGGGATTATATATGATATTATATTATCAAAAATTAATATTTTATATTATTATAATAAATTTAAATTTATTATACTCGAGGTTACGATACTTTTAAAGCAAGGAGAACTCAAGGAATGGAATGTTCATCTCACTTTTATTTCTGTGGGATATATGTATTACATGCCACTTGTTTCTTTTTTTTGTTGTGTATATACTGCACATTAATGTGTACAATGATTATTATCCTAAAAAATATTGAATTTCAATATACATATTTGTATTTTTTTTTCATGGGGATTACGATTCAAATGACACCAATGTGGACAGAGTTATATTTCACAATCTCATCAATATTGAGGATTGTTTAAGTTTAGGACTCTTTTTGGAGAATTATTAGACATTTATCTTCCATATCAAAATTTTATATTTTTCTTAAAAAATAGTTTTAATATTATATAATTATTTTATAATTTCATTTTTACTAATGGATTACTTTTTAAAATAAATTTTAAAAGGAATGTGTATTTTTGTTTTCCGAATGAGGTAAATTTTTACTTTATGATAGTATTTTTTTAACATTTAGGGAAGGAAAGAATTTTAACTCCATAATGAATAATTTTTTATGTTGAGGATTCCATTACATGTTCTCATTGTTATTTTCAATGATTTTTCCATTATAAATGTGCAACTTTTTAAAAACAAGGGATTTCAAAATGGAATGTTTATTTTTTTCATGAATTATTCAATATAATATTTTTGAATCATTTTTCCATCTATAATTAAATCCTTTGATGTTACATAATATTTATTAGGATATTATATAAGGATACCATCTTAATTCTTTCAATGGATGGTTATGTTTCTGATAAAAAGATGAAATGTTTATGAAACCCATTTCTTTTCCATGGGTTATTCTTTAATAAAATATTTATGAAACCCATTTCTTATCATGGATTTTGATATAAAAAATGTTTTATGACATTTTGAAAGAAATATGTATGATTTTCATGAAGTGATGGGTGGGACCTATATCTCCATCCAATTCATTGGGTACAGTATTATATCTCATGAGATAGTTATGTGAATCAAATCAATGTTATTTTTCTATTATGAATAAAAAGTTGATATACTAGATCCATTATAGGAAACACGTGTTGACGCTTAATCCAATGGTCTTTATAGTTAACCTTGACATATAAAATGGTTTTTATACTTATGATAATTCCAAAAACCTTTATGAAACAAACTTATGGTCCATGATTGAGTTATGAGGATTTATTATTCTTATGAGTCATGTAATTTGAAATGCTAATGTTTTATTCGATAACTCATATTTTTGATCTTTTCATATTTGGTATAAACTTTTTATGTTATAGTCAAGGTATCATACCATTATGATTATCTTATTCTTTCATATGATCTTTAATTGATATCTCCTTTTCTTACCCTTACGGAGCATCTGAGCTCACCCCTTTCTTATGGTTCCTTTTCCCAAGACTATGAAGAATAATTATAAATGATTTTTGTTAAAAAAGTTTTAATATATAAATAATTTTATGGGAGATGTTAAATAATTAACGTGGAATATGAAAATCTGGATATAGTGGGAGATTATGTTGATCTTTATGAATTGGTTGTCTATAAACTCATAATGTTAAGATTTTTTCCATGTTCTATAGAACTATAAACCTAAAAGGCCTTTATATATATAAGTTAAAAAATATTTCCATTTTATGTTCTTTTTTGGGATGGGGAAAAACTTTTGGTCACATTTATCATTATCAAATCCATAAATGTACAATTTATATTTTTAAAACTAGATTTGGGAGTGTGGGTCATTTGCCGTTATAATCTTTCTTCAATATAGAGAATACGGATGACTACCCTATTATGATTATTTGATTCTGACCAACATTCTCTCAACAGCCACCCCTATTTCTTACACCTCGAGACATGTCACAACATAAAAGGAGTTACTTAGAACTGGATATTTGATTGTAAAGCTTCTTTAAAATTTCTCTCCATGGACTCCTCATCTGGAATTAGGTATAAATAATATTGGAGAAGGGTCCTCACATTGGATTATGGGTGGCACAAAATACCCATTACCTAGATAGTTTACATTGTTTATATCTCTTATTAGGCTTATCTGACAAAATTTATATACACCCATATAGTCTTAAACAATGCCTACCTCCAACCTCCATCTGTACCATATACATAAACCTTTGTTACTAGTTTATTACAAACCCTATCTCCCATAGGTTACTCTCTAAGGCTGGAAATGATATATGAAAGATAATTATTCCTGGAGCCTCCCTCCAAAGATCCATGGGTTAGAGATAAGAGTCAAGGGTACATAATAAACACACAAATATGAGGTATTTCCATCTAGGAAGAACATGATGGATAAGAGATAAGATAAAAAAATTCTCATATTAAAAGTATAAAGAACCTGAAAATTCATTTAATGTCATAAAAATTGATATAACTATAAAAGTAAATAACAATTACGTGAAATAAAATCCTTGGTGATGACTTTGAATCCCAAATTGCTTCTAAAAACACCTTTTGTTAGTAATGTCATGTTCGATCACCAACCAGATCCTAAAAACCTAAAATATTGTTTTTATATTTGTAGGGTGATAATAATTGGTGCACTCATTAGGATCCTCACAAGATTCTAACACACAATAGATAAATATGGCATACAAAATCCTAGTAAATAAACAAATGAAGCAAACTCATCACCTAAATAAGTATACTATGTTCCCAGGTTCACCATGTATCTGGACCCAAGTTCCAATTACATGTAATAGTGTAAAATCCAATATCATATCAAAATAAGGTACCCATATTTCACTACCCAATTGGTTTTCTTCTCTTCCCTTGCATCATATTTCTTGAGCCATATCTCTCCAAATATAAATAATGTTTCATGAAAACAACTATTATACTATAACATATCATGGACCATGCACTTCATATCACTTAATTATCATAAATAAATTATCTATATATTTACTAAGTAGTTTCTAGGAGCCACCAAATCCTCTATATCATGTATTATACCCAACTACATCACAATATATACACAACATACCTATTATATTCCTTAAGATACTATATCTAGAGATACAAGTGTGTGAAATAATCATAAGAAATTAAGTCCTTCTATAAACATATATGGTAAATATAACCACCATGTATACTAGTATAAAATACCAATAGGTGACCAGGGTAGGGAAAGAGGGGTAGTCAACCATCCATTTCTCACTGACATAGAATTTGGGGAAAACACCCTTCAGAGTCCACTGGTGTCTATCAACCTACTGACATGGGTGGTGCAACATATGAAATAAAAAAAATTAGATGATATATAGATCAAAAATCACACTATAGTAAATAACATAGACATAGACACAACTACATATATCATTTATTGGGAACCTATCCGCCAATACTAAGGAATAAATATCCTATAAGAATATAAAATCTTCAAAGAAACATTTATTTAATATATTCTTTTTACCATTTTATAATTATATTAATGACCAATTGATTCATGTGTCCTATATGAAAAATCCAACCTCTATCAAGGTTTTAATGATTTATCATTATTAATCATTATATTAAACAAAAAAACCCATGGGTTGAAATATTTTTCATTCATTATCATTACTTACTTCTTGGTACTCTTAGAATTATCCTGTACTACCATTAAATATGGATCAACTACGAACTTCTGGATACATTAATAAGTGGTTAAAGCAAAGAAGAATAAAATAAAACTATCAATCTAGAATTTTTTTAAAAAATTTATTCTCAATAAATTATCACTGATTTCAAAAATAATAATATAACAATGGGTTGTCCTAGCTTCAATTCATTCTATCAGTCTCACTTCTATCACCAACAACACCATGCACCTCATAGATACTGCCATCACATATACAAAATTATTCCACAAAATAGGGCCTCCCTACCCATTCTAACTAAACCTATAACAACCGAGTTAATGATATAATAAATCACTTTCATGTTTATTAATATAGATATATTTATTAGAAAATTATTAAGTATTTTTTTAAATAAAAATGGAAATAATTTTAATTAAACACTTTTATTATAATATTGTTTTTAAAAGATTAATTTATAAATTTTAGAATTTTCATTTTTAAAAATTAATGTAATTTTTTAAATCATCACATCAAAATATACTTATTCTAAAATTATTGAAGTTTTTGGAAAATATTGATTGTTCATTGAATAGTGAAAATACTAATTTTTGTAAAACATTTATTTCATCTCAATAATTTCTGTATTTTAAAAGTTTCAATATGTTTTAAAAATAATTTAAATTAACATAAAAATTATTTATTAATATTTAACTAACTAAATTAATTTTGAAACAAATTTATATTGGATTTTAGTATACATTTTTTATTGGGTTTAAAAATATGTTTTTTTATAAAATTTGTTCTAAAGTACATAAGGTTTCTTCAATTTAATTAATTAAAATAATCCATAATGAGGAATTTTTTAAAGGTGACTTATATATTATATAAAAATAAAAATAAATTTATATTTATAAAATTATCATTATTAATCATACCAGAAAACCCCAGTCAAAGACAAAGTCCCTGACTGTTTATTAAAATAAAGGAAAAGTTCAATGGGCAAGCATTGAAAATGAGAGAATACAATTACAAGTTTAAAACCATACCCATTGTCATACCCATCACCAGCTCCATGATAAAATGCCTCATCTATAGTTACCGACTCCCATTCCTAACTTTCATATTGCTTCATAATCTTCACATACTTCTGTCTAAGATTTAACTTCTCCAATTGAAAAAACTCATCAGAAGAATTCATCCCTTTACCTTTGTTTAAAGAAGATCTGGTAGACATCGGCCTTGACATAGATGAGTAGTCTTTACGCTACCTTATTTTTGGGGGGGCGGTCATATTACCCACACTACCTGCCATAACCTTCTTCCCATACTGAACAACATCACTAAATGAGGTTCGGTCTCTGCCATCATTCTCCTTCTCACGGTCAGATAGGTCCCCCCATTTCCCAGATAAAAATAGCATCTGATTACCGTTATCCACACCTTGTTCCTGCTCCACATGAATTTTAGGGTCAATCAGTGCTAAGAACTGTGGTTGCACCACAGTCTCAAGATCTCCAATCACCCCGGTTTGTAAGAAACCTTCACTAGATACAACATCTTGGGGGTTCAGTCCAACCTGCATGTTACCACTTTCAGTCCTTGAATAATCCTCACCATCATGACATATTTCCCCATGATCCCGATCTTTAGCACAATGGAAGGGTCCCTACCTCTGCACCAATCAACTATTGCTACCATTCTGAGCACAAGTCATACCCATGCCCATCTCTTCACTGTCATGCAACTCAAGAGCTTCAGCAGATAACCATCCAGGAACCAAATCAGGAGCAGTTTGATCCTAACCCACCTCCTGTTCTTCATTCACCAGACTAGAAAAGTAGTTTCTTACTTCAATGCTACCCACCTGCTTCACATGAGGAGTCTTTGGCCCAGGAGAGGCCCTCAACCAACCACCAGCTTCTTTCGCAGAAGCCTCTGCCTGCACAGATTCAAAAAATCTATCCACTACCTCCTTACCCCCACTGAAACCAGCACTTGGCCACCGCACACCCTAGCAGACTAGACTACCTGCCTCAGAGCATTGCTCAAACCTCCTACAGTAGGCATGCCAAGATTATTTCTAAGTCTTCCAAACACCTCATCAACCTTTGGGTTCAAAGACTCTTTCAATTCCCCCTTCGCCTTCTGTCCAAAGTACTTGTACTCATAGGACCTGGTTCTGTCTGGATTCCATTACCCAGGTTTTTCTCCCTTTGCTGAGGTTGTAAAGCCACCATATCTGCAACATTTGGGGCCAATTCCACATGAGAAACCACCTTATTACCTATAAAATCATCCCTCAAATGCCCGACTTTATGACACCGAGAGCAGTAATCAAACTAGGACTCAAAGACATCAGACTATTTACATCTAAATTCCTCACTTACAACAATGAAGATCGACTAAACCAGTGGTTTCAAAAGGTTGACATCAACACAAATTCTCGGTGAAATCGGATGGCAAACAACCCTAGTTCGACTGTCCAAGCATAAGTAATGAACAACAATATTTCCCAGCATGCGGATGATAAAAATATTTTGAAATGGAAGCGGCAATTCAAGAAATCTTACCCATATTTCCATAGTCGAGGAGTCACGCTTCATATAATGATCATAGGACCAGCAGAAGAGCAGGAAACGACAACCATCACAGGTATGCGGGGTAGAGGACCAGGCCAGGATAAAATCATCCTCAGACTCAAAGCACACCATTATATGTTTCGCATCCAGAAGACCCACAGTGGCGCACTCCTGAAGATTCCACGAACCAAAGATGAATCGATCAAAACAATCCACAGACGAACGTCACTGCTTGAAGCGAGAAATCAGCGTCAGGCTCAGCAGGGACGAAGCATCATTAAAATCCGAAGCTGTGACTGAGATATGTTGAATCCCATCATGTAACATAGGAACTTTGGGGGAGATAAAGATTTCAGGGAACAAAGGTAAGAGGTCAGGTTTTGAGAAAGGTAGAAAGCGTCGAACACTAGAAGATTGCGGAAATCCCTCCTCCACTAATGGAGGAGGGATCTGCTCGGAGGTCATCACCACCTATAGCGGCCATCACCATTCCCAAATCCTAGCTCCCCGAACACTCACCATCATCTCATTATTAATCATAGAGTTAATATAAAATCATTATTTTCTTGAAAAATACACTTCTTGATGACCCACTATTTTATCACGTCTGTGAGTTTTGTTTTAAATTTAAAATTTCAAATTATATGAATTGAATTTGATAATATGGATTTGATATTAGTAATAAAGGATATTTAAATTTTATAATATGTTCAAAATAATTTTTTACCCTAATGAGTAGTGAAAATAGTGGAAATTAATTATGACAGTTAACGCAAAATGTTTTTTACCAGGGGGTTAATCTAAAAAGATAAGGGTAAAAATGACATAATAAATTATATAAAATATATTTTATGGACATATTTAGGATTTATCATGTGTAAATATCTATAATAATACATTTGGATCATTTTTAAATTTGAAAATATGGGTATAACCTTTTCTTTTCAAAAATTACAGGTGTGCCACTTGTCTCACTAATAAAATTCCATCTCCTATCCTCTCTTCTTCACACCATAAAACCATTTTGTATCAGACAATCCCTACACAAATCACTTACCAACTTATATCCACTCATAATATAACCCTTTTTGGTCATATATTCACTCCAGGAATACTTTATGTATAATCCCTAAAGAGAGGATATGAGAAGATGTAAAATTATTAACTATGTGTTTTTGTTTTCATTCTTCTTCAACCTCCTTAAAATATTATTCATTTATTCTTATATAATAACAAAAGTATCTCTAATATACTAATATTTTATTATTTTGTGTTCATGACCTACATAAATCTCCTCTTCCCTCACATGGGGAACGATAACATCACTCATGTGTACGATGGACTACCGCCTTACGAACCGATATTACATGTTTTCCATCAATAATTTTGAAGGTTGAGTATGATAATGGATATAAAGTTCATATATGATATTAATATAATAATTATACCTTTGGATTAATTATATCATATATAATGTTTTTTCTTTCCATTCCATAGGGGATACAATAATGTCTCTCCTATGTACGGAAGACTATTGCCTCACGAAATGTGATCCATTTTTCACTAATGATTTACATGTAAGGTAATAAGGATAATGTTAATGAATATATATGATATAAATGAAATAATTATTATATTATTAAAAGAAAATTTATCATTTTATTTATTACATTTTCACTCACTGAAAAATGATAACGTCGTTTGTATATGTGTGGACCACCACCTTTGAAAAGCATTGGGACACTTTTTAATCACTAAAACACATGGATGATATATATATGTATATTTAAAGAAAAAATATAGTATTTATGATGTTATAATTATTCATTAATTATAAAATATTTCTTTCCTCCTTTCCATATTGATTATTGAAAAATTGAAATTTTACTTAAGCGTATGCATGACCTACCGTATCCTTGATTGTAACATAATTAATTTATAAAAAAACTAAAATTATTGTTATAAAATGTTTAATTGATTTAAAAATATAATAATTATTTCATTACTATTATTCTAGATATGTGTTAATACCAGCCTCTTTGACTATAGTCTACCTACGAAATTCATTTTTGACATAAAAGCTGGATATGGTCGAAACATCTGATGTAAACCTAATTGATTAAGTAATCATATATAAAATGGTAATAAGTTAAATAAAAGAAACAATAAACATGAAAAAATATTTTAATAACAATTAACATAAGTGTATTATTTAGGGAGATAAATAATTTACATGACGAGTCAGACTTATGGTAAGGGACGTCATCTCAATCTCTTTTCAATGAGGCATATTTTTATGATATTCACATATATTCTCTTATGAGGTGGATATAAAGTAAATTTGACATGTTATATAATTAATTTATCTATTATCATGATATTTAATGACTTTTTAATGTTATTCATTCCTGGAGATTTTGATTAAAATGTTTCTAAAGTGGAAAGGGACTTTTCTTAAAATAAATACCTTTTAATGTTTCCCTTATAACTATATTTTTCATCCAAGTCCATTTATTAAAATAATTTTATTATAATAATGAGTGTTTTATAATAGGGTCTTTTATTTCATTCAATGTTAAAAAAATTTGAATCTTTTTATGGAATGTGTGGCTTTCTTTAAAAATGAAAAAAAGGAATGTTCTATATTAATGTATATAATGATAATGAATTTTCTTCCACCATAACCATTATTTGATGTTTGGATTCCTTTAGAATATTTAATTTTCTATTAAAATAAAAAGAATAATCTCATTTTTGGTTATTTTGATATTAAAATGTCGATTTTTAAAAGTAATAGATATTTTAATATCTAAAAGTATTTTCTTATTGGTGAAGAGAATATTCTATAAGTGTGATGTTGAAAAGTGCAAGATTTTATGTGTTATGATTATGTTATAGTTCTTGTTAATTATTTACTTTGATGGGTGGTTATGTTTTAAACCTAAGACAAGTGATTAATTTATAAAAAAGGATGCGTGGTTACATTATAAACCCAGGATGGGTGATTACATTATAAACAAAGGATGGGTGGGTCCATGATAGACATCCAATTCATTGGGTATTGAATTAGATCATATGGATAATCCATTTGTAAGAGTGATATGGATAATTATGTCTCAAGTTGCCTATATTATTTTTCTATGCCTTTAATGGGATTTAATGATTTTATTTGAGAAAAAGTGTGGCTATTTTCCATGTGAAAACGATATATTTATTTCACTCAAAGAATATAGATATAAAGGTAAATATTTCTTGGGTTTTTATGTTTTCACTAGAAAAATAATTTTATTTACTTTTTATATAAATTACTAAGACTTTATTTCTCATACCATGTTTAAAAAAAATTTCATAGGTTTTAAGGATGGGTAAGGGAATTTAATAATTCCTTTTGAAATTCATGAATATTTTCATGAAAAGAAAATATGTTTTATCTTAAACATTTCATATTGGGAAGAAATTGATATTTATTTAAAGTGTCCACTTTGTATTATATGGTTATGTTACGTATGAGTTATGGATTAATTATATAAAACTATAAAACTAAAAAGATCCTAAAATGTAAGAGAATTAATTTTTGACATAAAACTCAACATTATGTAATGCTTAAGTTTAGGTTATAATAGTTGGTATTAGAGGATGGTTTACATAACACTAGATTTTAGGAAAATGATAATAGTACACCCTTGAAAGATTTTACTTTATAGTTAGGATAAAATTATATATAATTTAAATATTACCATGTTGCTTCATCTAAAATAGGCTTTTTTATTATTTTTTCCATAGAATAAATAAGGAAGTTGTTGTGGGAAGGCACTGATAGGAAAATATCATTCTAAATCAGAATCTAGAGTTATTTGGAATTTGAATAGAATAGTTTTTTACAATGATGGATTAGGTGAAAAAATACATTAATGGTGGTGGTATCCATGCTAGATAGGAACCCGATTAACTATGAATGGATATGACTTTAGTGGATCATTTCACGATAAGACATCCCCTATCATTCAACGAATCATCTAACCCCATGATATACAAAGGATGGATTAAATACCTTGAAAATATATTCAATGACAATTTATATTCAGATCATCAAAATTAGATCATGCTATTTACTATTTTTAAGGTGAATCCAAAAATTGGTGGTCGATAAATAAGAATATCATAGAAATGGAATAGATTGATGCATTGGAAAAAGATTAATTTGAGATATTTTCCCTAATAAATATTATCCTAAGGATGTTTAAATTTGTGTGAAAATACTATTCTTGTAATTGAGATAAAAGGAGGAAGATTATGTAGCTATATATGAATAAAACTTAACCTAATTGGAATGGTACTTCTAATTTTTTTCTTGAGATTTGGTTAGTAATATTAAATCATTTCACTCAGTATTTAATCCAAGATATTGAATGGAATTATCTTATTGTGAATTAAAAATATATGAGAAACTTATTCTATGTGATAACAAGCTAGATTTGTAATTTTTTAACGATCATGTATTCCATGAAAACAAGTAGAAGAGGAGGCCCACTTGGCAGGAAATGGGGAAGATTCATCAAAGAAGTCTAAAGGTAAGAAAACTATGTTCCCATCTTGTGATAAGTGTAGAAATAAGAATATTGGAGGATGTATTAAAGAGTATAGGATGTTCTTACGACATAAAAAGTTTGATAATATACCTCATGTCTGCAAGGAAGATTATTAGATAGGTAATGAAAATCTGACGATAAGATGTTTTAAGTGTAATAAGTTAGGGAATTATGCCAACATGTATTGAAAGTTGGTTACTTAGGGTCAAAATCAGAAAGGTCGAAAATAGTAGGGTGTTGAAAAATCTTTTTCTGCTACTACGGTAGATACTGGCTCATCAAATGAACCAGTGATAGGTATGTTACTGGTTTATTTTAATTATTCATATACCTTGTTTTACTCTGGTTCTTTACATTATATAATTTCATAGAAATTATAATGTAAAATAGAAATATCACCACATCAATGAAAGACAGAAAATTTGTTGAAAACACTATGTGGAAATATTAAATCCTCCAAGATTTATAGGAATCTTCTTATTTTTATTACTGGGATAGTTTTTCCTATAATTCTTGTTAAACATTACGTAGTATAGTTTGATATCATTCTTGGTATGGATTAACTTTCAATTTATCATGAAATGATATATTATAGAGCTATTAAAGTAAATTTTAATGATTACATACCTTTGATAACTTACTAAGAAGATGAGAAATTGATTTGAGATATTAGTGAAAGTTACCGAGATTATACTGTTGAAAAAAGAAACTATTCAAACTAGTGACATGTTAGTAGTAAATGAATACATGTATATATTTCCTAATGTTTTTTCTGGTGTTATTGATGATCACGAGGTTGAGTTTACTGGTGACATAGTGCTTGATTCTAAGCTCATTTTTAAACCACCTTATCAAATGAATCAGGAGGAACTGTAGACGTAAAAAAAATTATAGGAGTTGTTAGAAAAATATTTCATTATACCTAGAACTTAACCATGGGGAGAACCAATTATTTTTGTTAATAAGAATTATGGTTCAATGAGACTTTTTATTGGTTATAGTTCCTTGAATATAATCAATGTTAATAAAAAGTATCCTTTGCATCATATAGATGATATTATTTATCAGATCCAAGGAACAAAGTATTTTTCAATGGTTGACCTGTGGACCAAGTATCATCAACTGAAGATGAATGAGTATGAAATTCGAAATAATAATTTTAAAACTATATATAGAAACTATGAGTTTGTAGTTTTGAAATTTGGGCTGTCTAATGAACCTCTAGTATTTATAGACCTTATGAATATATGTTTTCATGAGTTCTTAGAAAGTTTTATAGTTATATTTATTGATGAAATTTTGGTGTATTGTAAAAGTCATGGGAATATAAAATAAACAAAGGGATTATTTTTCAAAATGAAAAATAATAGAAACTATAGGGGAAAATATATCTATAAATTTCAGGGTTTTATTTTCAAAGACTTATTGAGGTAATAATGAGATTTGGGTTTTGTTAATTGATTAACTAAATATGAAAATTTTATTTCTATTAGAGATAAAATTTATTTATATAATCATTATTGAATTTATTTAAAGGATATAATCTGGTTACATGGAGTTCCTCTCTCTATTATATCAGATTGTGATCCCAAGTTCACATCTAATTTTTGAAAGGAATTAAAATATCATTGGATACTGAATAAAATTTCATCACACCTTTGCATCCTCAAATAAATGGTCAGCATGATAAAAATATTCATTCCATGTAAGATATGATTATTTCTTTTTTTAATGGATTACCAGGGAATTTGGGAACAAAAGTTTTATTTGGTTGATTATTTGTATACTAATAGTTTTCATTCTAGTATACAAATGACACCATTTGAGGCATTAAATGGAAATCAGTGTCAGAAACTATATTTTTGGGAAAAAGTAGGATAAATGATGTTGATGGGACTAGAGTTAGTAAAGTTAATGGATGAGAGGGTTTAGTTTATTCAAAAACATATGATAACAACTCAGAGCAAGAATAAATGTTATGTGGATAACCGGAGGAAGGATATTTCTTTTGAGGTAGGTGATCATGTTTTTCTTAAACCATCTCTTTGGGAATGTGTTATTCATTATCTTAAATATGTAAATATAGGTACATAGTTCATTGGATAGTATGAAATAATAAATAAAGTTGGATTAGTTTCTTACTGATTGTCTTTGTCTCTAAGTTTATCCTAGGTACACTACATATTTCATGTTTCAATGGTAAGAAAACTTGTGTTGGATTCATCTCATGGTTTTAAACTTGAAGTAGTTCAGTTGGAAGAGAATATTTCTTATAAGGAACTACATCTTCAGAATCTTTAATATAGAAAACATTTGTTCTAGAATAAGTCGATTCCTTAGGTTAAATTTTTTTTGTAAAAACAATTCAAATGAAGAGGAAACAGGAGAATCTAAAATTTCATGATGGAAAGATATCCAAAGTTATTTAATAAGTGGATAAAATTT
The DNA here is from genome assembly GCA_963277665.1 of Viscum album. Classification (NCBI taxonomy): domain Eukaryota; kingdom Viridiplantae; phylum Streptophyta; class Magnoliopsida; order Santalales; family Viscaceae; genus Viscum; species Viscum album. The sequence goes on along the minus strand of OY728145.1, from coordinate 301,196,291 downwards.
TGTGGATGAAACTTCCCAAAGTGGGGAATAATGTAACAACCTTGTTAATGATAGAATAAATCACTTTCATGTTATTAATATACAAATACTCATTATAAAAATATTAAGAATTTTTTTTAAATCAGTAAGGAAATAATTTTACTTAAAAAATTTTAATATAAGGATTTATTGAAAAGTATATTTTATAAATTTTTGAATTTTAATTTGAAAAAATGAATATTATTTTTGAAATCATAACATAAAAATTTACTTAGTGTGCAATTTTTTTATTTTTTTGGAAATATTGATTTTCAGTGAATGGTTAAAAATACCAATTTTGTTCTAATGTCATTTATTTTCAATAATTTAAGTAATTAAAAAGTCCTAATATGTTTTGAATATAATTTCATGTAATATAAGAATTATTTAGATATATTTATCAACTTAATTAATTTTAAATAAACTTTATATTTTGTTTTAGTATATGTTTTTTTGGGGTTTAGAAATGGGGTTTTTTAAAAACTTTTTTAAAGTACATAATGTATCTTTATTTTAATTAATTTACACAATAGACATTGGAGAATGATTTAGATTAAATGTATATATTATATAACTATATTTTTTAATTTATATTCTTAGAATGATTACTATTAATTATATAAGTAATATAAAATTTTCTTAAAAAAGCACTTTTAGAAAACCACTTTGTTCATTGCGTTTGTGGGTTTTATTTTAATTTTTTTTCCAATTCCATGAATTGAATTTAGAAAAATGGATTCCATATTTTTAATCAGAATAAATTATTTTTTAAGAAGGTTAACATAATTTTTGACCATAATGAATAGTAAAAATAGTAAAATATAATTACCACAGTTATGGTAAAAATGTGTTTATAAGGGGAATAAACTAAAAATACAAGGGTTAAAATGTTCTAAAAACTTTTCTAAATATATTTTATGTTCATATTCTGAACATATAATATCAAATCCTCAATAATAATACATTTTGAACCTTCTGTAATGTTACAAATGTGGGTTCACCTTTATGTTTTTAAAAATTACTGGTGTGGCACTCACATCACTTATAAAAGGTCACCCACTCTTCTATATTCTTAACACATTCAAAACCTTCTAGATCAAACATGAACTAGAAAAATAAATTCTCAACTTCCATACCCTTATCCTAGAAGCCTTGGTTTGTTCACAAATCCATCATAGGAATACATTAGGTATAATCCATAAAATGTGGTTTGAGAAGAGGTAAAATTACTATGTGTTTTTTTAAATTTTTTTATCCTTAAAATCACATTCATTAATGATTATATAATGAAAAACTATATCCCATATTCTAAGATTTTATTATGTTGATGGAATTAATTGTGCATATCCTATTCCAATAAATGGAAAATAATAACATCGCTCAGGTGTATGGAAAACTACCACCTTGAGAATTGATATGACATGTTCTTCATCAAAACCTCTCATGGCTGGGTATGATGATAGATATAAAGTATATATATTATATTCATAACATATTTATACCTCTGGATTCATTAGATCATGTATAAATTATAAATTCTCATTCCATAGGGTATAAGATAATTTCACTTGTGTATATGATGTAATATCACCTCTCTAAGCGTCGTGATTCTTTTTTCACTAACATTTTACATTGAAGGTGTAACATCCCAAAATCTGATGAAATATCTTCTTTTAAATTAATTTAAATTCTTTAATAGATTTTTTTACAAAAAATACATAGTTTATCCAACATCACATGAAACTACTTGTTTATCTTGAATTGTACAAAACATGAAATTACTTTTATGACTTCTGTTACATGCAAGACTAAGTTGTAATAAACAATAATATACTTTGGATATTATTATTTAATATTCCTATTTTTACACCTTTTAATGAAGAACCTATTTTAAATATAAATATGCCACTTTTATATTTGTTATATTAAAAAATAAACTCTTTTTTTTGAAATAGGAATATGAAAATTTACTTTTAGGTTAATTTTTTTGTATTTTTCTAAGAAGATATACTTTTTGATGAATAGTGAAAAAATACTGCATTTTAGATGAAAACTGCCTTTTTGTTTAAATAATTATTAATGTTGACCTATATTTTATATATTTTTTAAAGTAAAAATAATTCAATTTTATATGTATTAATCCAAGTCATTTCATTATAATATTTTTTTATATTTAATTTTTATATAAATACTTAATTAACTTTTTCACATTTTTCACTTTAAAAATCAATTTTTCGCTACATTTGTGGGATTAGCATTTAATTTAATTTTACCACTTCTGTGAATTGATTTTTTAAAAATGGGCATAAAGAGTTATAATGAGTATAATATTTATAGTTTGATAAGATCAAATTAGTTTTTGACAAAAAATATTAGTGAAATTAATTACAATAAATTACAAAAATTGAAGTAAAATTAAGCTTAATAAGGGACTAAACCTTAAAATTAAGGGACAAAATGACCAAGACAGTTATCCAAAATTCCATTTTCATCCTATAGTTAGACCATATCCCCTCTTGGTTCAAATTTTATGAGTTAGTGTGATAATATTTTATGAAATTGACCAATATAATAAGTTAAGGAAAACGAAAAAAGGAACCTTCCATTCCTTTAACATTTATAAAGATTTAGAGTATAGAATAAGATACACAGTTTCAGTTATAAAACTTATTTTTAAATGTAAATGAGTTTTTTTGTCATGAAAATTTAAATTTAATTTTTAGAGATGATATAACTACATTTAATGCTTAATAAATGGCAATGCATGAATTATTTAGTTAGTAATTAAATAAAATAAATGACGATTAAAATACTAAAAGGAAAATAAATTTAATGAATTATTGTGTTCTATTATTTTTTAGATTACTATGTCATTTTAATAGCTTTTACCTTAATATATTTTAATTCCAGCATTGTATTTATATTTTTTAAATTTAAATTAAGTAAATAATATCAAAATTGACATTAATGTTATTTTATAATAAATGATTTTTTAAAAAAAGAATAAAAAAGAATAAAAATTTATATTTTAAAAATTGATTTATAGATGTTAATAAATATAAAATATGGTCTATTTATGGACCAATTTATCTTTTATAATGAACATATTGTCCCCAAAATTGTAAAAACATTTTTCGCATGGTTCGGGATAAAGTAGTATTTTTTTAACGTTACATGCACTTGTTTTAAAATTATTTTCCAACAAAAATGAAGTTTTTTATTTTTTAAATTAGATATCATATTTTGAGTTAATCAGGACCATTTTTATAATAAATTTAGATTTAATTTAGTATTAACGGTTAAATTACTTATGTTTGAAAACTAGTTTCTTTAATAAAAACTAAAATGAAAAAAATAAGGAAACTTAAAGAATAAGGAACAAAATAATAAAAATGATTTTTTATTTGTGCATTTTTAGTTAATTTTTACCTTAAATGTCATTTTATGCACCATTTGTCCATTTTTAAAGAACATGATGTTTGGGAGACCTCCAAATAGTGTTTAATATTTATGATTTACAAGAATTCCACTCCCCCTCCACTATAAAAAGGAATTCCCCCTCACCCACTTCAAAACACCTATAAATCCCTTTGGATAATCCAAAACCAAATAAAATAATCTATAAAATTCCCTCACTTCACCCTAGAGTCTGGAATTTATGTATAAATCCAACCAAGTAAGACCTTTGGTGTAGATCAAAAGGAGTTACCTGAAAAAGTGGTAACATTTTCAAAATCCATTTATGTTTTATTTCTCTATCCACCGATTAAATTATTATTTTTACAAGATTATATGATAAAATCAGTATTCTAAATATATTGATTAGTTTGTAAGTTAATGTTTATACCTAAAGTTACACACACATGCAACAAATGGGTAGTGAACGTACCATTCATGTTTTTAGAGAACTACTACCTCACAAAATGATGTCATTGGTTTTTTACTTTACCACCTCTCATGGTTGGGAATTTTTACGGGAAAAATTTTCTATACTATAATATATATATGATATTTATTTTGTATTAATAATTATTTAACTATTATATAAAAAATAAATTTATGCTTTTGATTTTGTGTAAATATGATAACATCGTTTGTGGACGTGTGGACTACCACCTCCTCAAAGCAATGTGATATGTTCACACATTACATGGATTGTATTAATGATGGGTTTAATTAGAAATATGTGACATAGATGAAATATATATTATATTCATACCATAATTACCTTTTGGAAAATATAATATATAATTTTCATTATTTCCCTTTCACACACTGAAAAAGTGACAACGTCGTTCGTGGACATGTGGAATACGGCCTCCTCAATGCGATGAAATTACTTTTACATCACAAGAATTATATATATAAGTAAATATTATGAAATAATATGTTATTTATTACATAAATTTAATTATTTTAAGATAAATGTTACCTTACTTATTTGCACAATGACCTTTGAAAAATTAGAACGTTACTCATGGAAACATACGACCCATCACCTCTATGATTATAATGTTGGTTAATTTTTAATAAAAATCATTAATGATTGGGTTTAAATGTATAATTTATATTTAAATATTATAATTATGTTATAATTATTATTATTTATTTGTTTTAATAATTCCACCTTTGACCATAGTTGACCTACCAAATTCATTTTTGACACACAAACCAATTGTCATCAAAACATTTGGGTTAAAAATTATTAATTAAGTAATTGAATATAAATTTCATATAAGTGAAATAAAAGTAAGAATATACTTGTAAAGGGTTATTAATCATGTAAATAATTTTATTAATTTTATTAATTAGTAATATAGAGAAAAATATTGAAAAATTATACTCGAGGTGATGGATTCTTATCTCGCTTTTACTTTCGTGATACATAAATCATAATCACCACTTATTTATTTTTTGTGGTGTATCTAATGACCTTTTTGATATATTATATTAGGAATTATTTTATATTCATAGTATTTAAACATTTAATTTAATGGGTTTTTTTCAAGGGGTTTATGATTTCGAAGTTACCAAAGAGGTAATTGACTTTTGTCACAATTTGACTTGTTTGAGATATTTGATATGTTATACGCCTATCATATTTTATGAGTTGTATATAATTATAATTTGGAATTTTATATCATGAATTTACTTATTCTCATTATATTATAAGTTTCATTTATTTTTATTCCACTAATGGGGTTAATGGTTCAAATGTTTCAAAGTGGTATGATATGATTTGGAATGTTTAATGACTATTTTAAACAAGAATGTTTTAATGATAATTCCGTTCATCAATGTCAATAAACCTTGTTGTTACTTATCCTATAAAGGGGATATTTTGTATTAACACCACCCCATTCATTCTTTTTATATATTATGTTTGTTTTAATGAGATTTTTATTTAAACCATTTCGTTTCCATGGGTTAATAATTTTGGAAGGATATTGTTATTTAACCCATTTATTTTCTATGGTTTACTCATGTTTAAAAGTTATTTTTATTTAACCCATTTATTTTCCATGGGATAGTCATGTTTCAAATAGACTGTTATTTAATCCATTTCTTTTCCATGGGTTATTCATGTTTCAAATATATTTTAGTGGAACCTATTTTCTTTTCACGGGTTAATCATGTTCTAAAAAGAATAAAGGCTGTTTCAATGAGTTTTGATGAATTTTATATGTATTTGGTTCTTTTACATTATAAATGATGGGTGTTCCTTGATAGTTCTGGGTGAGACTATTATATCATATATGATGTGGGCTCCCAGATAGCACTCTAACACATTGGGATCTCCAGAGATGTAAGTCGACCATATTGGTTATTCCATTTGTAAGGGTTCTGTAAGGGTTTTGTAATGGTTCAATGAGATGATGTTTTAAGATACAAAAATGTTTTATATATTATTTTTATGGGTTTATAATGTTTCTAATGATCTATATTGATATCAAATGGATTATGCATATTGATTATGATGACTCTTGACTTTTCCTTGTTTTCATATTTTATGGTTCATTTATTGATGGGTATGAGTTCTTTTATGATTCAATCGTTCCCTTTGATTATGTCATAATAACCTTATGTACTCTTATTCTCATTGATGAAATTTAATTGTTAATTCTTATGCTTATTATTACTAAGAATTTCATCTCACACTTCATATGTTTTTCCCTAGGTTTTAAATAATTATGTTGAATGATTTATGTCTATAAAGTATTTTATAAAAATAATGTTGATGACCTATTGTAAAATAAAAAAATCTGTGCTAAATGGGAGAAAAGTTATTTTAATGACTTATGAGTCCAAGATGTTAAGAGTTTTTTATGTAAGAGTTTTTTCTAATTATCTAAAACTATAAACCAAAATGTTCTTCTAGTTTTTAAGTGATCCAGGTTTTCCTTTTGATGTTGTAAGGTTTTGATAAAAAAATCTAGGTAACAATTATTGGCATCATAGACAGAAATGTAATGTTATGGATTTCAACATAGGATTCGGTATTGAAGATTCTGGGCTGTTATAGTTGGTATCAAAGGTTATTTTAGATAACATTGAAGATTATGATGTTTTTCTGTGAGGATAAATTAAGATTTATGGATACCATCATAGGTCTATAATATTACAAATGATCATAAGTTCAAAGTATTAGACACCCCATTTAGGTTTAAAGAAATGAGATCTTACAATGATTTTTTCAGATATTTTTTTGGATGAGGTATTTTTAACCCCTAGTTTAAAATGAATATTTTTTTGGAGGAATTATTTTTCATGTTTAATTTTAAAAAGGGGGACAACCTATATGATTGATGACAAATCATCACATCTGGTTTGGTGGTGCAGTTTGAAACCATGACTGAAGGATGATAAGGTTTTTACACACTACTAATGGCCTACTTGATGTCCTTGTTAGTATAAAAAATATTACATGTTAAGATTGTGTTTATTTCGAAAACATATGAGATTATATTTGAGGAATAATGGTTGATTTATCTCGGAAGAATATACAATCAAATCCTTCAAATATTATGGTTTCAAACTTCATCAGGAAACGTTTGAATAATTTTAAGGGTAGTTATTTATGGAATCATTTAGTTTGAACATTGGGTATTAATATTGAATTTTAAATAATAGTGTATCATTTAAAGTTTTACTCATTTTGGTAATTATCTTACTATGTGCTAACAATTTTTTTTTTGGTTAATATATAAATACAGGTGGATTATCTTGACTACCCATTTTATAGTTACGTGGTCTTTAAAAGTTAATTTTACTGCTTTAGTAATTAAAAGATGATATTTTTGTGGAAATTAATTTTAGTATAAAATTATACTCATCAATTAAGTATAATTATGTTTTCTTTTTCTCTTAGTCTAGATGGTAAGATAATTCTTTAACACCATGAATATTATTTTTAAAGAAAATTATTATCCCAGTATCTTCAATTTTAATGAACCAATGGTCTTTTAGATCATCATAGATTAATGGTTTTGAGGAATTTAATTTTCTATTGATCATTAATTTTTTTGAGATCAATGACCTTAATCAATCTCTATAATTATTTACATTTTTCTGATATTCCAACCTATGTTACCCCCAAGTGGAAACCTAGTTATGCATAACATATAGTGGCCTTTAGGTTTCCCACATTCCCTTTTTAAGAGGATATTTTATTAAATATTTTTATGATGTGGGTTTAAATAAAGGAATTTTATAAATGTTAATCATTAGATAACCAAGAATAATTTCTAGGGAGAAATTCATTTCAAGGGGGTAGGATGTAACATCCCAAAATTTGATGAAATATCTTCTTCCAAATTAATTTATATTCTTTAATAGATTTTGTTAGACACAATATATAGTTTAGATTGCATTACATGAAACACATTTTTTATCCTTAATTTAAAAAAAAATAAAATTCCTTTAATTAATTATTTACATTCAAGACTGAGTTATACTGAACAATAATATATTTTTAAGATTATTTCATAATATGGAAGTTTTATCCTTTTAATAGAGAAACTGTTTTAAACGCACCTTTTGAAATTTTTATAATTTTTATTTGAAAAAATAAACTTAAATTTTTAAGTAATAATATAAAAATTTAATTATGGTTTATTTTTGGAATTTTTTTGAGAAGTTTAATTTTTTGACGAATTGTGAAAAATACTGCATTTTAGTTGAAATCTACCTTTTCGTTTACATAATTATTAATGTTAAATTATATTTAATTTTTTTAAAGTCAAAATAAATCAATTATATATTTATTAATCTATAGTAGTTTATTGAAATATGTATTATATTTAATTTGAATACAAAGACTTAATGAACTTTTGAATATTTTCACTTTAAAAACTCACTTTGTCGCCACATATACGAGATTAACATTAAATTTTATTTTTCCACTTATAAGAATTTATTATAAATCAATTTATATAAACGGTTATAATAGTTATAATATTTATAGTCTAATAAAATCAACTTATTTTTTGACCAAAAAATATTAGAGAAATTAATTAATATCAATTACAACAATTAAGGTAAAATTAAGCTTAACAAGGGACTAAAACTTAAAATTAAAGGACAAAATGAACTAAAAACTTTTACAAAGGCCATGTTTTCCAATATTTATACCACATACAATCTTTTTTTTAATTTTATGAGTTATTGGGAGACATTTTCATGAACGTGACCCATATAATAAGTTAAGTAAGGGAAAAAGAAAAAAAAGGAAGCTTCCTTACCTTTAACATTTATAAATATTAGAGTATGAAATGAGCTACATAGTTTCAAATATAAAAATTATTTTGAATGGAAAATGAATTTTTTTATCTTATTAATTTATATTCAATTTTTATATTTTATATAATAAAATTAAACTCTTAACAAACTCTAATGCATGGATTATTTAGTTTATAATTAAATAAAAAAAATGAAGCTAAAAACATTAAATAAAAAGTAAATTTAATGAATTATTATGTTTCATTATTTTTTAGATGAATATTTCATGTTATATAGCTGTGAAAAAAATTTATTTTAATTCCATAATTGTCTTGTTATTTTTTAAATTTAAATTAATTAATAATTTCAAAATTGACATTTATGTTATTTTATAACAAATGTTTTTTAAAAAAAGAATTAAAATTACTAAAAATCACATCTTCTTCCAATGAATTTATAAATTTTATTAAATATTATGTTTTCTTTTTAAGGAGAAATATATCTTTTATAGTGAACATATTGACCCCTAAATATTAAAATCATTTTTAGCATGGTTCGAGTTAAAGTAGAGTTTTTTGTTCATTACATGTACTTGTTTTAAAATTATTTTCCATCACACATGGGTTTTTTATTTTTTAAATTAGATATAAAATTTATAATTAAGTGGGTTTATTTTTTATCATAAATATCAGATTTATTTTTTCTTAATTGTTAAATTACTTGAGATAGGAAACTAGTTACTTTAATAAAATAAAAAATAAAAAAAATAAGGAAACTTAAAGACTAAGGAACAAAATGATAAAAATTATTTTCTTTTTGTGTCATGTGAGTGTGTATCAACCATAATTCCAATTGAAATAAGTATTTTTCTATTTTGGAAGAATAGTAGGTAAGGGATACCTCTAAATATTGTCTACCTTTTATGATTTACAAGAATACCACTCCCCCTCCACTATAAAAAGGCACCCACACTGCCCAAATTCAGCACACTAGTAAAGCCATTTAGATCATACAAAAACGTCCCAAATAACCTCCAAAATTCCATATCCTCACCCTATATTACTCACTTTTTGTAGAAAGATAACCAAGGAACCCCTTTGGTGCAAACCAAAAGGAGTTGCCCGAAAAAGAGGTAACATTCTTCAGCATCCATTTATGTTTTATTTCTTTGTCCACCAAATAAATTCTTATTTTTACATGATTCTATAATAAGGTAAGTATACTCAATATACTGAGATGTTTTTTATTTAAGTTTTCTACCTAAACCTTCACACACTTCCATCAATTGCGTTATCAACTAACAATTCACGTATGCAATGAACTACCGCCTCACAAAACACTGTCATTCATTTTTTCCTTTACCACCTCTCATGAATGAGAATTATGATGTAAGATATTTTTTTTATTATATATATGATATTTATGTTCTATTTATACTTCTTTAATTTTTATATAACAGATACCTTTTTTTTACATTCGGTGTAAATACGATAAAATTGTTTCTAGATGTGTGCACTTCAACCTCCTCAAAGCATTATGATACATTCACATATTACATGAAATTTATTAAGGATGTGTTTGATTAAGAATATGTGAAATAAATGAAATATATATCATATTAATGACATAATTTTTATTTTTGAAATATAACATACCATTTTCTTTATTACCCTTTCACACACTATAAAAGAGATAACATTGTTTGTGGACGTATAGACAACCACCTCCTCGATGTGATGTGATTACTTTTACACCACAAGAATTATCAATATATAAGTATATATGATTAAATAATACGGTATTTATTATATAATTATAATTATGTAAATATAAATATTATTTTTCTTCTTTCCATAGTAGTCATTGAAAAATGTGAATGTTACTCATGCGTACGTACGACCCACCATCTCTATGATTGTAGCACTGGTTCATTTTTCTTAATCATCATTTATGATTTTTTTAAAATTATAATTGATTTATAAATATGATAATTATTTCATAATTATTATTTTTTAGATTTTTTAATCATGAAACCTTTGACCATAATTGACATAAAAAATTTATTTTTGACACACAAACCAATAATGGTCAAAAAAATTCAATTAAACATTATTGATTATGTTATTATATATAATATGTATATAATTGAAATAAAAGTAAGAATAAAATTTTAAAAGGTTATAAAGAAATTATATAATTCACATAAGATTATTTATCAATAATATAGAGATCAATCATGAAAAATCACACTCGAGGTAATGGATTATTGTCTCACTTTTACTTTCATAAGGCATACGCCATAATCACCACTAATTTTTTTTGTAGTGTATATAATGAAGTTTTTGATATATTATATCATGAATTATTTTATATTAATGGAATTTAAATGTTTCATTTAATGAATATTATTTCATGGGGTGTATGGTTTGAAGTTACCAAAGAGGTAATGTACTTTTCCACAGTCTTTTTGAGACATTTGATATGTAATACAAAAATCTTATTTTACATGGTGCATATAATTATCCTTTGAAATTTTATATGATGAATTTACTAATTATCATGATATTATATGTTTACTTTATTATTATTCTATTCATGGGGTTAATGGTTCAAATGTTTCAAAGTGGTAAGTGACACTTTGGAATGTTTAATGTTTATTTTTAAAAAGAATGTTTTAACGATATTTTAATGGAAATTCCATTCATCAACGTCAAAAAACCTTGTTTTTAGTTATCCTCTACTAGGGATATTTTGTATTTATACGATCACAATTAATCATTTGGATATATTATCTTTTTTTCAAAGAGATTTTTATTTAACCCATATTTTTAACATGGGTTAAAAATGTTTAAAGGATATTGTTAGTTAATCGATCTCTATTCCATTAGTTACTCATGTTTCAAAGATAGTGTTATTTAACCTATTTATTTTCCCTTAGTTAATCATGTTTCAAATATATTTTTATTAAACCCATTTCTTTTCCATTGGTTAATCACGTTTCAAAGAGATTGTAGCCGAACTTGATTCATTTTCATGGGTTAATCTTGTTATAAAAATATTACATGTTCTCTCAATGAATTTTGATAAATTATATATATATATATATATATATATATATATTAGGTTCTTAGACATTATAAATGACGGGTGTGACCAGATAGCATCAGGTGATACTATTATAGCTTAACTATGGGTGCACCCAGATAGGGCCCTAATGCATTATTTACTCTCAAGATGGAAGTCCACCATATTTGTTATTCAATTTGTAAGTGTTATATAAGGGTTTAATGAGATGATGTTCCAAGATACCAAAATTTTTTGTATATTATTTGTACAGTTTTATAATATTTATAATGATCAATATTTTTATCACATGGCTTAAGATTATTGATTCCAATGACTCTTGATTTTACAATGTTTTCATATTTTATGGTCTAGGTATTCGTGGTTATGAGTTATTTTATGATTTGCTCATTCCATTTGATTATGTCATTACACCCTTATGAAATCTTATTCTCATTTATGAAATTTAATTAATAATTATTATGCTTAACCTTATTGAGTGTTTGAGATCACCCTTCATATGTTTCCTTTTCCACATGTTTGAAAGAATGATATTGAATGATTTATGTCTATAAGGATTTTATAAGGATTATGCTGATGGCCTGTTGTAAAATACGAAAAGATTGGTTAAATTGGAGAATTGTTTTTGATGAATTATGTTTCTATGTTGATATGATTTTTTATGTAATAGTTTTCATAATTCTCTAAAACACTAAACCTAAATGGTCTTCTAGTACTTAAGTGATCCAAGTTTTCTTTTTGATTTTGTAAGGTTTGGAGGGAAACATTTGTGTCACAATTATCGACTTCATAGTCGGAAATGTATATTTAGGGATTTCAGTACATGATATAGTAGTAGAGGTTCTAGGCTATTATAAAAGATAATATGAATAATGTTAATTAAAATAGATGATATGAAATAAATAATTATGATATTACAAATGGTTGGGGAAGGAGAATTAAAAATCTATAAAGAAACACACAAACACACACAGGTAGGAAGCCGAGGAGACTCGAACCCTAGGGCTATACAACACCCCATAGGGACCTATTCCACTAATTTAGACCATGGAGGAAAATAATTATGATATTATAAAAATATAATATATCATTTTACCTATTACCTTTTCACTCACTAAAAAATGATAATGTCATTCGCGTATGTGTGGACTACTACCTGCACAAAGTGATGCGACTCTCTTTTCATTACCAAAACACATGGATGATATATATATGTATATTTAAAGAAATAATATGGTTTATATGATATTATTATAATTTATTAATTATAAAATATTACTTTTCATATTTTAATATTGATATTTGTAAAATGGAAATGGTACTCATGCATATGAAGGACCTACCGTCTCCATGTTCGTAACATACTTCATTTTCCAAAACCATATTTCATGATTGGTATTAAAAGTATAATTGATGAATAAATATTATAATTATATAATGATTATTATTCTATATATTTTTAAATAATGATCTCTTTGACCATAGTCTACCTACCAAATTTATTATTGACACAAAATCTAAATATGGTTAAAACATACGACGTAACTCTAATTTATTATGTGATCATATATAACATGGTAATAAGTAAAATAATATGAATAATAAAATTAAAAAAGGTTCTTAATAAATTAAATAGTTAACATAATTTTATTATTCTTGATGATAAATAATGTACATGATGAGTGAGACTAAAGATAAGGGACTTCATCTCAATTTATTTTCATTGAGGCATATTTTTATATTATGTAGCTATAATTTTATATTTGGTGTATATACAGTCCATTTGACATGTTATATCTTTAATTCCTCAATTATAATAGTATTTAATTTTTTGTTTAATGTTATTATTTCATGGGTATTTTGATTCAAATGTTTCCAAAGTTATATGTTACTTTTATTTTAAAATATTTTATTTTAATATTGTCCTTCTAAATATATTTTTATTCCATGTCCATGTCTTTAAAATGATTTCATTATGGAAATGAGAGTCTTATAAATGTTTTTTTGTCTTTATTTCAAATTATTTCATAAAGATGGTAATCTTTTTACAGAATTTGTGACTTTATTTACAAATGAAAAATGTAACATTATATTTTAATTCGTACAGTGACATTGAATTTTTTACCTCCATAACCATCATTTGATGTTTGGATTCATTTAAAAGATTTCCTGTTTTATTCAAATAAAAAACATCATTCCATTTTTTAGGAATTTTGGTATTGAAAATTTGGGTTTTAAAAGGGATTGATGTTTTAATATATGAAAATGTTTTTTATGGGTGACAAGAATATTTTATGTGTGTGATGTAGAAAATTCCAAGATTAAATGTGTTATGATCATGTTATGGTGATCAGAAATTATTTATGTTGATGAGTGGTTATGTTATATACCATGGAGGGGCGGTTAAATTATATACCAATAACAGTTGTTTTTGTTATAAACTATATATGGGTGGTTACTTTATGAACCAAGGACGGGTGGGTATTTGAACTACTGAAAAAACGACATATACCCACGGTTTTGGGAACCGTGGGATGGAACGGTGTCGGTATAGGTCCCCAGCCTATACCCATAGTTTTCCAAAACCGTGGGTATAGGTGTCCTGCCACCGTGTCACCGAAACATAGCCAATTGCCATGGTGTTGACGGCTTTTACCCACGGTTTCAAAACCGTGGGTATATGTCCTAAAATAATGCAGGCGCCGAGTTTCGATCCCACAACCTCTTCACTGCAAACACCGTGTCTAACCACTACCCTAACATTACCTATATGTATATATATATATATATATATATTTAGTTAAATATAGTTATAAAAACTGTGGGTATAGATGGAATAACCATGGGCATAGGGGTCCCGCCAAAAAAATTTCCTTCCCGCTGAATTTTTTTTCCCGCACACACAAAAGTGACCTATACCTACAGGTTTTCATAACCGTGGGTATAGGTATTTTATCCCAAACCTATCCCCAGGGTTTTCCCCAAAACTGTGGGGATAGGTACCCCTAAACCCATGGTTTTGGGCTACCATGGGAATATGTCACTTTTCAGGACCTATCCCCACGGTTTTGGAAAACTGTGGGGATAAACCCCCTATACCCATGGTGTTGGAAAAACTTGGGTATAGGTATTGAAAAGTCACTTATACCCACGGTTTTCCAAAACCGTTGGTATAGGGGTACCTATCCCCACAGTTTTGGGGAAAACGGCGGGGATATGTCCATTTTCTAGTAGTGTTGGTGGCCCTCTAATGC
This sequence comes from Viscum album, assembly GCA_963277665.1. NCBI lineage: Eukaryota > Viridiplantae > Streptophyta > Magnoliopsida > Santalales > Viscaceae > Viscum > Viscum album. The sequence continues at coordinate 301,181,217 of OY728145.1, read as the reverse complement.
ATTGGGTATGGAACTTGACCACATGGTTATTCCATTTTCAAGAGTGACAAGGATAATGATTTCACAAGATTCCAATATAATTTTTATATTATTTATATGGGATTTAATTATTTTCATTGAGAAAATGTGTGTTTGTTTTCCATGTGAAAAGTATTTATTTATTTCGCTCTAAGAACATTTATATAATGCTATATATTTTATTGGTTTTTATGTTTTCACTGGACTAATGGTTTTATTTATTTTCATATTACTTAATGAGATTTTTAGGATCATCTACCATGTTTAAAATATTTTAACTTGGTTTAATAGTGGGTAAGGGAAATGAAGAAGTCAGGTTGAAATTCATTAATATTTTTATGAAAATAAATCATTTTTTAGTTTAAATGAATCATATTGTGAATAAATGGATACTTATTGGAAGTGTTAAATTTTAAATATATGGTTTTTTATCTATTATTTATGGAATAATTATATCAATACCTAAACCTGAAAAGGTCCACAAATGTAACAAAATTAAATCTTGACTTAAATTAAACTATGTAATGTTTAAGGATCGGTCCTTATAAAAACATCAGCCATCCAAGGCCCAAATCATATTTCATCATGAGGATCACATCTAGAGAAAAAATATAAGGAAACATGAAAAAAATGTAAATATGGAATATAGGCCCTAAAAATATGGAATTTATAATTCATAAGAAAATATGCTCCCTCCACCCCAAAATAACTACCTTTTTAAAATAGCGGATTCATTACTATCTTGAATTATCTAATTTATTTACCGTAAGTTACAACCACATGTATCCTAAGTCATCATATATAAATAATTATCAGATATTTAAAAAAATTTATCCTAACTTTCATTTTCACTAAAATATAAATAATAATGATTTTAATTAAAATTCCTCCAACACTACTTTGTTTTCCATCAAATTATAAGGAGGAACAGTTTCAACTAAACACTAAAATTTATTATTTATCCAATAATAATTAATAGATTTATATTAATTGCCCAATTTTAATAATAACATAAATAATAAACTATATATAAAAAAGATAGAACACTATCTGAAAAATCAACACGCACACCATTAACATGGTGTAATCACTTTTTATCACTATATCCAATACAGAAAACCAATTGATTAATTTAGTTTAATATTCATTAAGTTTAATTATACCATTACCAAAATACGTGAATCATGATAGAATTAAAATTACATATAAAATAAGGATGTGGAAATAATTCCATACCTCAAGGATTTCATCATTACTCGAATGATAAAAGAATAAAAATAAAAATCTATGATACCGTATCCTATGATAAAAATATAAAACTATAAGTAAGTTATTACTTGAACACAAAAAAAACATCAAAATAATAATATATGAATGAATGGGATCACCTAATATAAAATTAAATGGTAGAATAGGAGGAAAGAACGATGAATGGAGAAAAAAACACAAGACAAAGAGTAAAAAACAGACCCAAAATCACCCCCAATCAATCATGGGTAGTCAGGGATCAACATATTTCAAGAGGGAATCAAAATAATATAATGTATCACCTATAGAAACCTATATTTATAGAGGATATATAGGGTTTTTAGAAAATTCTATGGTGAAAGTTTAATTAAAGTATTTCATTCAGACACAATTTCATGGCGTGAATGAGTCATTGATGTCATGAATGTCATATTTTTTAGAATTTAAAAAATAAAAGAGGCCAAAATATACAGGAAAATGTGTTAATTTCACTCTATATTCCTCCCTTACTAATGTTGTGGAAAACCCCCTTTGGTTATAGACTATCTCTCATAATATAAACCTCATTCATTCTATGAATTCCTTATACCTCTAGATTCTAGCTCCCAACTCTATTTAACACACTCCATTCCCCCCCAAGAACAACAACCCATGTAAGCTCATAAAATAAAGGGCTATATGGTTTTAGTGATATACATTTTTAATATACCACTAAACATTCTCGGTTAGGTCTATTCATTTGATGGAAATGGTGATTGGGTCAAGTGAAAGATATTCTTCCATGAAAGATTGAAAAATGTTATTACTGGTATAAATTAAAAGAAGATACTCATATATAATTATTGTGGAGTTAAAATTTTATTGAGTCCAATTTAATAAATACAATTCTTAATGGTTATTGATGAAATTTTATACTATATGTTCTTACTGAAGATGAAGATTTCGTTTCTTGGAGTATTAATGTATTCAGTAGACTACTCATGTAGAAATAATTATTCAAGTTAATTAATCTATATGAGTTTGAGATATTGGTGTACAGATATGATATTCATATAGAATGAATATTGATTAATATAACAAACGTATCATTAAATGTTGGATGCCAATTATGAGAAATAATATAGAGACGTTTAATGAGACAATGATTCTAATTTTGAAGGACATATTCGACATTGTCTGATAATAAAATAATTCACTATCATTGATAATATTTGATATTCACAAAGTTTAATTTGTTGAGGTAATTTAGATTAACTAAAGATGTATAGATTAGTTTTTGTATTCTATATTTACTTTGGGAACTCTGCCAAAGTGTGCTATATATGTTTTATAGATTCTAAAAATGTTTTGAGATATTTTGGGGTGATAAAAACTAGGCGATGAAGCTTGAATAATTTTTTAGTCTGTATAATGAAGTTTTTAATAATCCATGATCATAAAAAATATTATGAAGAAAGAAATATAATGGAAAAATAATATGTAATATCACTTAGAGATGATATTTATAAAAGAACTGAGTTCACTATGATACCTAAAATATCTCTAATCAAACATAAGATTATATAAAATGTTTCAGGGAATATGTAACATATCGTCTCTAATATGTAATATATCCAAGAACATGTATGATTAATTCAATGATTAATATAGTTTCTAAGAGTAACTCAGAGAATATGAAAGAATCTATTGGTGATATGTAATATTATATTGTGGTTACTTTAAATGAGGAAGATTAAATTGAGGATATGAATGAATAAATATGAGGATATATAAGAGTAAAATTAAGAAACAATTATATATATAAGATCATTTATATGGTCACATTAGGTTAAATAATTTTTTTATTTAATAGATAATATTTAATATGATAATTTTATTCTATTATTTATTATTGAAATTTCATGATGAATAGGACATTGAGTTCAGATTCAATCCAAAATTTGGTGCTCAAATATTAGGAAGAATATTATCCTATGAGATATATATTTACACTACAACATTATAATTTTATTAATGAAATTTTATATTAAAAAGAAGATGTGGGATTATTATATTATTGTTTTAAATTAGAAGACATGGTTTTAAGAGAATAAAATGAAGGAAATTGAGGAATTTTCAAATGATCATTGTTTATGAATTATAAGGATTTAATAAATAATATGTCACGAACTAACATGAATAAAATTTTACAATAGTACTCAATCCAAAGCCGACAATGAACAAAAGTATTTTTTGATACCCTCGGGATAGAGACTAGCACATGGTCATCAAAAAAAAAGGTTAGAGGGAAAGATTTATCCACAAGGAAAAAACAAACAATATAGAACAAATCAAGAAACATTAGTGAACAATCTGTATGAAAAACAATCCTCAAATATTAAAACACCACAATAAAAAATATAGAGATCGGAACATCACATAATCCAATAAAATGAAATGATATCCATCAAGAAGAAGTGATAAAATCTGTGTATACTAGGTATATCACATATCCCCCAGTCACCACCATCACCCAAGGCCCCAGTAGCCAAACACACCCACCACCTCCAAGTGGTTATTTATCTTTTACCATACCGTGAATAACATAATTTACAAAAAAAAATTGAATGTGTGAGTAAAATGAACCATTATGATATCAAAAAATTCTCCATAAGAGATTTAATAGAAAATAAACTATTTATATTTCAATTTAATTAATGTCTAGTCATGGAACATCCTTCTAAAATTATCTATTAAACTAGATTTGGAATATATTATAGGTAATGTATATAAAAATAGTCATAACTATTTTTTTTGTAAAAACGTAAGGGCAAGAATTAAACAGTTCAATTACACCAACATGAAATAATCAAATCAAAACAAATCACCACAATCATATTCTGTAATGATATTTAGTTCATCATTCTTAGATCCTCAAACTACTCAGTAAATAAATCACATATCCAATTGTGAAAACATCATAAATTCTCAAGCCATTAGGATAAAATCAATCAACACACCATTTGGGGAAGTCATGCAGAATTTTATTAATTTAGATTTTTTATCTCCAATATATTTCTAGGGGGTCATAGTGAAAGATTTATTTTCCTAGCCACCTAATAAATACTCATAGTCACATGTCCTTCTAGTAAATTAATCAATCACGGGAAAATGATATTTTTATTCATTTCATCATTCACATTTAAAATAAACAATTTCATGATTCAAAATACCATTTCTGTTGAAAAAAATTCATAAGTGTTTATCAAGTTCATTAATTTCAAAAATGTTTTTCATTTAAATCCATTTTTCTCAAAAATTATCATCAAATCATTTCATCAGAATATTTTTTTTATTTCAATACCTATTTAATCAAAATACACCTAACATTTTTAGTACCACTGAAAAAGGGTTTTGTTTTAAAATTCCATAAATTTTAAATACAATTATCTAAATCATGTAAAAAAAAATGTTCACAAATCAATTAAAAATACACTTTAAATCAATAAGTAATTTAAGGTTTCATATGTAGGGAATTATTTTACAGAACCACCTACATTTATTCACATAATAAACCATCCAACCGATATGAGAACCTCTAATGGAGTTCTGAAGGTGAGGATGATAAAAGAAGAATCCTTAGAATACGGTTCCATCAAATAAAAGTTCCAATACATCAATACTTTAAAGATTAACAACTCTCAAATGAGGTGATATAAGAATTAAGGGTTTTCCCGTTAATGAGGTTACAATTAACAAAGTGGGATCCATAACATCTAACAATATGTTGATTTGAGAAGAAAATTGGTTGAATCAGCCGAAATTGCCTCTAGAGAGCCTTAGAAATCATGAGGGTCATATTAGGTTTGATTATTGGGAGATTATAATTTATAATACGGTTTTCAAGAAATTAATTAAAAAATTTGGGGAATTAAAATCTTATCACATGGTTTTCTAGGATTGGCCACACAGTTACAGCCAACTGTGCACATAACCATGTTCGATTAGTAGGATTCTGGAGGGATTTTTATAGTTTGGACACATTGTTTGAAAAAATGTGCACCAACATTGTAATACCTACTAAGATTATAGAAAAAGGGTAAATGGTTCAACTTTATGGTTTATCAATCATCTACCAATCATGCACTCCCCACTATCCCATGAAGCATAATTTTATTGGGTGGTCATATTTTTTGAACTAACCAAGATCTACCCTTCAGAACTCAAACATATGAAAAATGATTTCATGGGATTACCCTTAAAGTTTTTCAAAACAATGTTCCAATAATTCATTATCCATTAAACTTATAAGAATTTCTAAATGTCTAAAAATACAACCTTAAACTAGATCTAAATAAAAGAAACTCAAAACAAGGGGTCATGTGTACCTAAAATATAGTAATGAGATGTTATATTATCCCCACAATTCATGGTTTATTCCCCTAGAAAGCTTATTAAGAAGACTCTATATTAATGATATGAGGTTATTTTTCTATCATAATTGCCTCACACAACCAACTCTCATGAGAATCAGATCCATACTACTAATGAAATTGAACCAGGGGAATAAAAATTCTTTAAAGAACCTTCATCTCAGAATCAGTAATATGATCTTGATTCTTAGTCACAGATAAATCATGTTCCACATCAAGTCCTCCAAGATCAATTCATGATATGGGTTAGAAAGATAGTTTCTATGTTGTGACACATTAAATATGTTATGAATTATCATCATCTGAATTGGAAAAGAAAAATGGTAAGCCACCATACTAATCTATTCAATAACCTTGAAAGGTCCATATATCTTAGTGCTAGTTTTCCTTATTTTAAAAGCCATTGGTGGCCTACCAGAGGTGAAATTCTAAAAAGAACATGGTCAAGATTTGAAAACTCCAAAGGACATCAATAATGATCAGTATAGGATATATATTGATATTGAGCCATTGCCATTATATGATGAACCAACCGAATCATTTCATTTTTCTATTAGAGAAAACTTGGCCCAACTAGGGAAGCTTAACTAATCTTTGACCAACAAAAATAGAGTTACATGGTTGGCCATACAAGTCCTCATAGGGTTCCATCTTGGTAGACTATTGGTAACTATATTTATATGAAAACTCAATTATTCCTACCACTAGTAGAAATAATGTATTCAATGTTGAGTTTTTCATATTGGTTTTATAATAAAATATCAGTAAATGTTTTACAACCACCATTTGAGGTCAGTTTTAAAAAAACTAGCATGAAAAAATTTAAAAAATACATTTAAATGTTAGTTTCTATGAAATCATACATTAAATGTATTTTAATTAAATGTTAGAACCCAAAATCCCCTTTTTCTTCAATCGAATCCACATCCTCTTTCAACCTTCAATGACACCGATGGCACCCAAGACCCTCTATGATGAATGATATTACATTTTTAGTAAATATTCATTATTTTTTACATAATTTCTCCAAAAATTATATCTTTAACCATTTTGTGATAATCCATGGTATTATTTAGTTCAAGGAAAGATGATTTTGATTGATCAATTACTATAGTTCAATGATTTTGGTGGATATTATTTCTACTATATTTTTGAATTTTTTCTTCATTCTTGTAGTGTTTAACTAGTTTCCACTGACTTTGAGTTAATTTATTTAAGTTTTGGTTATATTTTTCATTATCGACCTCCATATTTGGAATATTACTTTTTTATTTTCAAAGATAAATTAATTTTTTATAAGTTATAAATTTTATTGATTCAATCATTCATTTTTAATGAATTTTGTTATCAATTATAAAATTTTCATTAATTTTTTTAATATTATAATTCTTATGATTATTAATTATTTTTCAGGATAATTTTTTCTGTAACTTTTTGAATTTATATTTTTATGTATTTTTTAAATATTTAATCCTTATAATTTTTTTGTGGTAGAAATTGTGTTTTTCTTTAATTTTTTTTCATTTATAAATTTTTTCTCAGAATAATTAATTATTTTTAATTTTTTATTGTTTTAATTTGTTTTTAAAATTTTAAATTATTTTTAAGAAACTATATTTGTTAAAAATTTATTCATGTTTAAATTAACTTTTGATATATATTCTTAATAAATTATATTTAAAAAGTTCAATGATATCTTTTATTATTTTGTATAATTTTTTGTTATGATCAGATATTTATCAATAATTTATTTTTTGATTATATGTTTTTAGATATAAAAATTTTCTATTTATTTATATATTTTAACATTTTATATGTTTTAATATATTCCCTTTTTATATTGTGATTTTAGGTAACTAATTTATCATAATTAGATAAATCTATAAAGATCTACTAATGAATACAAAGAAGGATTTGATTATTTATTGAAATTTAATAAATGAAATCTTAAAAAAATGAATTGAATTTATTTCCATGTGTGAGGTGTTTGAAAACGAGAAAATTAAATTCCAATTAAATCAATGATCATCACATTTTCTATGGTTTTTTCAATTAATATACATGTTGGATATATCAGGGTGAATGATATAAAAATTCAACATATAATGTTGATAAAAATATTAATAATAAAAGAGAGTGTTTTATTGAAGAATTAATTCATGATGTAGGCAGAGAAACTGTTAAAAAATAGCATCTTTTGAAAGACTGTATAGAGATTTTGAGAAACCATTATTATCAAGTTACACAAAATTTATAGTGTTATAAATATTTCTGAGATTAGTTAACTTGAAATCAAGAATTTGGTGGAGTGATAAAAGTTTCTATGAATTAGTTGAACTTTTAAATGACCAAAATCTAAGAGTCAATAGGCTTATAAACTCCAATTATGAAGCAATGAAAATATTTTTCCCAATAGTATTGGGGTATAAAAATATACATGCCTTCCCCAATGATTGTGTTTTATATAGAAATCATTATGAATGTTTATCAAAATATCTTAAATGTGGGATATAATGATATAATTTGGATGAAAAATTCAATTATGATTTATTCAATGGTACCGAAATTAAATATCATTATAATTAAATTTATTACCTTCCAAAAATTACTCATTTAAATCACCTATTTGTAAATTGAAATGTTTTAAAAAGGTTAAGTTGGAATACATATGTTCTCAACTCTGATGGTATCTTCCATCACCCTGCTGATTCACCACAGTGTTGGGATTTGATAAATAATTTCTTAATTTGGGATGTGAAGTTATAAATATAATAATTGGATAGTGCATAGATGGAATGGATTCATATTGAAGTGTGAGTATCCAAAATAGTTCATGGCATGATTTCATGGTAGTGTAAACTTTTCCTCAAACATATATATGAATGAAAAATATTTTATGTCGAGCTTGATGACTTCTAGACCAAGAAATCTATGTAAAGATATTGATATGTATCGTTCACCCTTGATTAATGAATTGAAACTCACATGAGAGACATGTGTCACAATTTTTAATTCATATATAAAATTTTATTTTATGTTTCTTATAATGATAATGTTCAATATAAATGAATTTATTAAATATGGAAACTTATCTGGATACTATGTTTAGGGACATAAATAAAATCCCCTTTGTGAAGAAGAGACATCATATTATCAATTATAGAATGGAAGATATATTTTTCACATGGGACTTCAAATATTTTTATGTATTTATCATCATTGTCATTGATTTGAACATGAGTTTAATAATTTACAAGATTATAGTCTCATATCACAACCACTGTTATTTTTTGAATATTATACCAAGGTGAAATATTTTGATTTCCCATTTGAAATGAAAGGATGTTTTGGTCATCATAAAAATACTTTGATGAAATAATCAATCATATTGAAACTACCATATATGTAATTTTTAAAGATAAAACATAACATTGACATTATACATGTTGATAAAAATATATGTGATAGTTTTATTGGAAATTTGTTTTACATAAAATAAAATCAAAAATTAATATTACTATCTAGATTGGAATTGATATCCATGTGAATAAATTTAGTGTTATCTCCCAATATAAAAGGAAACATAAAATATTTACCTTTGTCTATTCACACATGAAGAAATAGTGAGAATTCAATTTTTTTCATTATCTTCATTTCATTAAAGTACCAAGTGGATATTCTTCAAATGTCAAGAATTTTGTGTCATTGAATGATTTTAAATTAATAGGTTTAAAATCCCATGAATGTATTGTGTTGGTGAAACAAATTATAGCGGTCTCACTATGTGGTATTTTGTCGAAACCTATTATAAATAATATAATTAGGTTATGCTATTTTTTTCAAATTAATTTATAGATAATTCATTAATCTAGATTTGTTATATGTGTTGGAGAATGAAGATTTTATCATAATTTTTCATCTTAAAATGTTTTTCCCACCCACAATTTTTGATATGATGGTTCACATGGTGATTCACTTGGTGTGTGAGATAAGAATATATGGGTTTTTTTATTTTTATTGGATGTGTCCCTTTGAAATATTTATGAAAATATTGATTGGATATATTAAAAATAATTATCAATCAGAGGCCTATATTGTTCAAAAACATGTATAAGAAGAGGTGATTGAGTTTATTAATGATTATTTGTATGGAGTGGAGTATATTGGTCTCCCTATATAATGACATTATTTTTTTTAGATAAGGTAGAGGGATTAATGGATTAAAGGTAAATTGTATTCAATGTGATAAAGGGATACATGCACATTTATAAATTTTAAACAACAAATATATTGTTAAACTATATACATATACTCATATATTGATAAATAAAAGGTATTATATCCACAATGAAATGAAATGTGGTTGATGTTTGAGAATAAAATGACATTTGTTTCATGGTTTAAAGTGAAAGTAAACAAAAATATATTTATATCAGAAACATTGAAATGGTTGGTAGGGGGATTATCTCTTAATGGTAATACATTTTATGATTGTGATATTAATGGGTACACATTTTACACAAAAAATCCAAACTACAAGAGTACTTTTCACAGTAATGGGGCAACAATCATCACTAAATAATTACAATTTTTTGAGTGAAAAAATATACACCCAATTTCTGTATCAATTACATATTATTGAGTTATTTAGTATACGTGATAAATTGATTATTTTTAATTTTAGGTAATAATATTTAAGTGTAACTAGGTTGATAGTAATATTAGTGTGAAACATTATTATCATGGGTTTACACTGGTTGATTTGAAAATATTTCGTTTCTAATAGAAACCAATTATCACGGAGAAACATGAAAATAAAATATTTTTTTCAATTGATCCATCAAATGATCTGTTGTCCATTGTTTTTAAAGGAAAAAAAATTCATTTTGGCGGTGATGATAATGGTGATGATGTTATGGATTTATGTGAGGTTTCTTCATTTATTACGAGATTTCTATACAATAACAATAACTATAATGAGGATATATTGAATGATTTAATAAATGATCTTGCAGAAGGGATATCCGAAAACTCTAAATTAAACTCATAATTATTTAGGTAAATATTTATATTTTATTTCATTTAAAAAATTTACATGTTTAAAAAATATATTTTTAATTTGGATATTTAATTATATATATATATATATAGATTATTTATTTGATTTTGGTATTAAATTTTATATTCAATAGTTATGATTAAACATTTTTAGATTGAAAAACCCGATGTACGTCATTATGTTCTGGATAAACTTATTAATATAAAAACAGTTTTATAAAACTATGATATTTAAATTTATAAATGTTGATCATTTCTATAATTTTAGAATTAATATTAATATTTAATAGTTTATATTTCATATTCTTTATTTATGAATCGTGTTTTTTTAATACTAAAAAATGTGTGACACTATTTTTTTTACTAAAATAAAATTAATCATTGTTTTTAAATGTTCAACTTTTTAATAATATACAAGTACATATAATACCATTAAAATTTTTTATTGTAATGACATACAAAGAGTCAGAGGATCATTTACCAAGTAAAATGTATTTTTTTTCATATTTTTAAATATAAAATAATAATTTTTTTATAGAAAATGTTTAATTTAAAAAAAATAATTGCAAGACTACTGATGCACCTTCTATGGAGGATTACAATTCTTCTTCTTCTACCTAGAAAAAAATTCACAGTGTTGGTGTATAGTGCAATAGATGTTTAGAAAATCATTTAATTTCTAATGGAGACCAAATAATACATATTAATTATATTGATAATAATAACCCATCTAGTGTAAATGCAATAAATTTTATGAGTTATATCACCATGTATATCCGTTTTAGTATTAGAATTTTACATCCTGATTAGAAGTCCATTGACCATATAGAGAAATAATAGATTTGGGAGTTTTAAATGGTAAAATATCACAATTTATTTGTTTTTATCTCATTATTTGAATATTATATATTTTATATGACTAAACTTTTATGTATTCAATTAACAAATGACATTTAATTTTCATTAAATGAAATAAATTAAGAAAAAGTTTCTATCTTTAGAGGCAGTTCGATGGAATGATTTAAAAAAAAATTGAATAATTTTTTTGGGAAGTTACAGAATGACACCCTATGCCTCATGTATGTGTTTTTAGATAAAAACTCATGGAATAAATTTTTCTCCAGCAAAAATGATGAAGCATTTATGGTGTGATAATTATTTTTTATAGAAAAAGTTCTTATATATTACCAGATAACTTATTAATTTATTTTTATTTTATAGGCCTCCAAAATATCTCATCAAGAGTTCCAATAGAAGAATGTATAACCATATATATTATTATGTGGAGGGTATCATTTACTTGAGAAGAAAATGATTGCAGAAACTTTTGATTTATTAAAAGTAAAATCTATTTCTAATATGAAGTGGTACTATTCATCCCTCCATATCCTCTAATATCTATGAAAAATTGAAAAGAGAGATAATGAAAAAATATGAAAAGTATCTTATAGATAAATCTAAGGAAGTATCTGAAATAAGTTTAGTAAATTATGTTTTATTTTCCATGAATGATTGTATTTTTTAAATTAATTATAGTAATATAAAATTTTAATTTTTCATTTTAGGAAGACCTTTAGGAGAAAAAGATGTATGCTAATATTGTCACTAAGGGTAGGATAGACACCTAACAATTGATTTAGGAAATCCAGAACACCTCGACCATGTAATAGGATATGTGGAAGGTGTCATTATTAGGAAATATTTTTGGTCATCAACATAATAAATCAAGATAAATATAAATAGATTCCATAAAAGCTAAGATAAAAGACCTAAAACAGTCTATGTGGTATCAAATTCAATTTTCTATGAATGCTATGTTTAAAGAATTAATGAGACAATCAAAGACTACATAGCTTTCACAGCCTATGTAGCATACACAACCTACATCATTAGAACCTCTATCTCCTAATTCAGACCTAACCATATACTACGAGTTATATGATGGAGATACTAATATATGTATTCTAGCATATAGAGGCATACATATTTTTGGAATTCTGTACATCACCAGTATATGCAGTTGGGACATTTAATATTATTGGAACATGATATTATTGATCAAAATTCCCTATTTACACTACATACAGTAGAGGCTTTTAGAATTTGAGATTTCATGGGTCATTTTTTTACTTTCATTTACTAGCCATGTTACTCATTTGACATACGAGGTATGCGTTATATTTGAAATAATATTTAAATTTGATTGAAAATTACTTATAATGTTTTCTTATATTTCATTTATAAAGGAAAATTTAAAATCAATATAATTAGTAAAAAAGAATCAAAAGGTTCGATAACTAACAACATCAGATACTTATGAGATTTTTAACAGCCTAAAAAGTTTATCATAAGTTTCTACTTCCTTGTATAATATTTTTTAGTTTCAAATTGTACATGATATATGTGGAATAGATAATCTGTTGGGAATATTCCAAAAAATTATCTTGGATATAGTTATTTTTTTTGAGCTTAGTGGGGTTGTGTTGTGGTTATTTTCGATTTAAGTAAATTTATGATTCATTTTTTATTTCTTTAAATAAAGATGAGTTCATGTAAATTAATATATTTTTTATATAATTAGGTATCTACACATGAATTTCATTCAAAATGAGACTACTGATGGTTATGGTATTATAGATATTGAATACATGTCAATGCCTATAAAATATCTGAATAATTATACTATAGTTATATATATATAGTATATTATAAAATATAAAGATTGGGTGGTGGATTTTTACATTCATTGATGGGTGAGAAGACTATAATAATTATGAACTAATATTCATTATAATTTCATTTCTCAAGGAAATTTTATATTTTAGTGGTACATAGATTTTAGTTGTATTCTATCCACATGAATGAACATTTTATTGGTTTTTCTCTTATTTGAATGTGTTTTTAAAAGTTGTAGAAATTTTTTAAACAAGTTTGTTTTATTATTATTTACATGTTCTTTATTTTTAATTCTTACTATTAATACATGTGTTTTTAGTTGATATATATGAAAATAAATGTCAATGAGAATGTTAAAGGAAGGTCAATTATGAATACACGAGCCAAATAAAATCCAATATGAGAAATTAATAGTAAATATATTTAATATTAGATAATATCTGTTTTTTATATTTTTATTAGTCTTTATTTTCATGTTAATGTTTTATAACTTCCATGACATAATTAAAACCAAAAGGTGTAATGTTCTTATTATTTTTTAGGATTCATCTTTGAGATTTTCACAATTGGTTCAACAAATAAAATTTACAAGGAAGTTATATTAATTAATTTTGATTTTTTATCAAAATAATCTATTTATCAATATTATATCATTATTTGTTATTATAGATTTCAAATTATTTCAATTCCTATTCGAATGTATCCATTACCCATATTCAATGTTTTTTTCCCAAATATTTTTTATTTATGATTAAGTTTTAAATTATCAAGTATGTTTATTTCAATCAATCTTTAAAAAAATTACAATTTAGAAAATAGATTTCCACTTTAAGTTGGTATATTCTATTTTTTACATGGTTTTCACTTTTCTATAAATGGTTATGGATTTATAAAATAATTGATACACTACACAAGTGCTTAATTCATAAAAATACCAAAGGACTTAAGATAACAAAACATACACTCATATGAGTGAGAGAAAATCAATTATTAAGGTGAATATAAAAATTCTTTAATTCATGTAACTCTAGGAAAAAATCAATTTAACATACATGATTAAATTTGTAGAAACTTATTTACAAAACAAAAAAATTAAACAAATTAAAAATAGAAAAAAATATCTCTCCCAACTTTATATTGTTTTTTAAAAGAATTATATTTTATAATGTTATAAAAAAATCATACCAATCAGACCTTACTTTATAATAATTATCAATTTGAATATAAAATCTTTTATTAAAGTAAATTTTCATAAAACCCTAAACAATAAGTTTTTAAATAAGGGAAACATAAATTGAAAAAATTATATACTTTATGTAAAAACAACCTGAAAATAGGTTTACTATATATATTCGAATATATTTAAAAACCATCCATTCATAATTATAAAAACATAGGGTTATTTTTATCATTCATTTGGGTAAACAACTAAAAGGTAATTCACAACCATATCATGTAATTTAACTCGATGAATTGGGACTCCCTATGTTTTTAATTGAAAATTTCTATCAACCTAATGATCTCTAAGGAATTATTCAAGTAAAACCAAAAATAATTATTGATATATTAGACAAGATTTTATCACCAAATAATCTGGGATAGGACACTATATTTAATTAAAAATTAAACTCCACAAAAATATATATGTAATTATGAATCCCTTTTCTTAAAAGACTTTCTAAATATATTGTTTTGATAAATAAAATCATAATTATTTTTTTACTTGCACATAATTAATTTTTTTTTTTGTTTTATGTTTCTATAAATGTTACTTAATATTTATGATTTATATCAAAATATTCATTTTTTAATTTTATATAATTCATTATTATTATAGTTTTTCAAAGAAGTGTTATCACCAAGTTTTGTTTTGTTTCTATTTATTGACAATATACCAGTATGATTATTATATCGAGGAAAGAAAATATATTGAGAAGATGATGTATAGAAATACAGATTGAAGAAAATTTTAAATTAGATATTGAACATCTGGATGAGTCAATACGATCCATCAGATTAGGCTGTTGATAAAAATTCATATGTTGGTGGAAATCAGATTCACCATCGTAATAAGGAATATGCTTGTTAGTGAATTGTTTTTCTTCTAAAGAAGAAAATAATCAGCTCACTTTGTAAAATAAAATGATAAAACTGAAAAATCATATTTAGGAATTCATCATATTCAATAATTTAGTTTATGTTAGAATTCATCATATTTATGAATTCATCATATTCAGAAATTCATCTTATTCATGAATTCATCGAATTCCAAAATTCATCATATTTAGGAATTTTGACTTAGTACTTAAGAAAGTCCATCGTATTCAGATGTTTCTTACTGGTTGAAAACGATCATCAAATACAGCTTGGGTTCGATAAATAAAAATATGATCATTATGAGTTTGGGATTTAGAATGACTTCAATATAAATGTGAATATGCTTTTCTGATCTTGGAGTTCTCAAAAATCATAAGTATTCTTTAAAACTTTGGATGTAAGCTTGATACAAGAAAGGGGAAGAAAAGTTGATGGAAATTGAATTCAGTCTGATTATAATCATGTCAATTGTATTCTATCTATGAAGGAAAGAAATATGTTTATAAGGAAGTAAAAATACTTTCTATTGAATGTTAGATGATGTATAATCTTATCTTTAATGTATTCAATGTCATGAAATAATTCATAATACATGCTTAAAGAGGATGAAAGATGGTGAAGCCAGAGATTTCTTGTCTCTAGATTATTATAATGAGTTTGTTGGATGAAGATTTGTTAAAAGGCTAAGAAGAAGGATCGTAATAAAGAAAATAAAGAAGTTACTAAAGTTGAAGGTGCTAACACTGGTCCATCGTATTCTGTGTTTTATCATTTTCATCAAAGGCAGAATTGGTTGAGCTAGAAAAGTCATTGGTATCATATTCATAAGAGAAATGCGCTACTAATACCGGACCATCATACTCTATATTCCATCATAATAATCATAGGAAGAATTTTTTGGGACTGATGAATGAAAAAAGATGAAAAGTATGTGATGGCCATAAAAAGAAGAATTTCATAGTTTAATTAAAATGGTAGTTAACCATGTGAAATGTGTTGAATTACTTTGTTTTTCATTCAAGTGGTCTAGAGAAGTGATGAATAAAAATATGTTGGGTTAAATTTTTATTTATCATAATGAGGAAGATCATAATGATAATCAGAATTGGAATTGGACTTGAGTTTGTTAAGAGTTTGAAAGAGGTACAAAAGTGCATGAAAGGTGGAAATCAAAGTTCAAAGAATATTTTTTTCCTCATTTGGTATATTGAAACATAAAGAAGCAATTAAATTTTTCAAATTGGAATGGATAAATAGAATCATATTGAGGTTTGATAAAAACAGAAAAGATTCCAATTTCTTCATATATGAAATTGGTATGGAGCATCACAATGAAAAAATCATACTGATAAAATCATAATGTGAAAATTGAATCACACAGATGTTTGTAAGAAAATTCTGAAAGATATATGATGTTCTTAGAATATTGGATAAGGATCAGAAATATTTGAGAAGCATTGATGAAGTCATAAATGTGTCTGAAATTCAAGGAAACATGTAATTTTGATTTTTTTGAGCGGGAAAAAAAATCCAGAATCCCACCCAAAACATATTTGGGGCGATTATGAAAGGTGAAAAGTACATTGTACTTTTCTAAAAGATATAAAGTTCCTTAAAAGGAGGAGATAAGGTGTATCTCTAATGAAATTCTAGAGAGAAGAAGAAGTTTCCAAATTACCTTTTTTGAACAAGTACAAAAGATAGAAGATGAAAGAGAAGATACAATATTGAAACATTTCAACTAATTAACATATCAGACCAGATAATCATATCAGAGAAATCACATTAACTTTTCTATATTTAATAAGAAGTGGTACAAAATTGTTTCACTAACATTATGATAGATCTATATATTTTCTTATTGATCAATTAGACTGGGAAAATCAGGTAAGGATATCTAGACTTAGAATTGAAGGGGTTTAGAGCTGTCTTAATAATTTCTGATAGAATTATATTATCATATTTAGAAAATAAGACTTGGGATTCGAACTAGGAAATTAGACTATGTTTAATTATAAGTCTAGAAAAATTCTTACCAACATCTGGGTAAGAATGTGAAGAATTGTTTTAAAAGTTCATATCTGTGAAATTTGGTCAAGAAGCACTGTAACATGTTTTTCTACAAAAACTTTGTATGACATCATTTTTTATAGAAGTAGCACACATACTATTGGATTGTTTATATAGTGGTACATGTGTGTAAGGGCATATCCTAGCCATTTTATTCCACACAAAAGGATTGTTTACTAGTGGATTCTGTGGTATTGGATCATTTTCATACCATACCAAGGATGTAGCTATTCTCATTGAATAGTGATCCTTGTAAATACTTATGTTATTTTGGATATTTGTTTGATTTGATTTAAGTAGGGAAAGAAATATTTAATAGGTGGTGAAGGTCATTTCTTAATAAATAAACTTAAATGAAAAAGATATCACTAATTCACCCCTCCCCTCCCAATGATATGACCATCATCTCTGGGAAATTATATAAAGTGGTGTCATATATAAATGAAGACCTTACCCTTATTCTATGTTTTTTTGAAAGCTATTTTTTAGTTAGGATTAAATTTTAAATTATCAGGTATGTATCTTTTATTTAAATTTTAAAAAATCAGTGCTTAGATAATTAATTTTGACCTCTAATTGGTATACTCTATTAGTTTTTACAAGGGTTCAGATGTTTCATTAATGTATCTTCTAATTAAAGTTTAAAAAACTACTATTTAGGCAATCGACTTATAGCTTAAGTTGGTATATTTTTTATATGTTTATAGGTATGTTCTTTTCTTTAATTTATTATATTCTATTTGATTTTATTGGTTTTTAGATATATTTGGGGAATGCAATTTAATATGTTTCTTTAAAATGAATGTAGCTTTCTAGGTTGGTTTTTTATAAACCGATGTTGAATCCAAATGATAGGACTCTTGATGTCTTTTTTTGTTAAAAACAACATGTAAAGTATCTTTCAACTTTTATTTTTTTGGTAAAAACCGATATCAAATTTAATTTCTAGGATCAAAAGAACAATACATTCAAAGTTAGTTTTTTTTTGTAAAAACTCACACTGAAAGTCATTTCTAAAATGAAAATAAAAGGAATATAAACATTGTTTTTTAGCAATATCCAATGCGGAAAGGTACCTTCCATGTAGGTTTTTTTAAAACTGATATAGAAATTTTTGAAAGTTACTTTCAAAAATGGGGTTTTAAAAAAATTTACATTGAAACATCTGTTAAATTTTATTTTAGTTGATGCTTTGGTGTTAGTTTTTTAAAAACCGATATCAAAACTCTTATTTTTATTATCCCCTTGACCAACATTAGCTAAAAACTAATGTCACAATATAAAAAATTTTATCATTAAAATTTTATTTTCCACTAGTGTAAGTGGCTATACCAAAATTCAAAAAAGACAATAATAGAAGCATAAATCCTTTATTTTAGGAATGTATAGCTCATTCTAACTAGCCATTTATTTAGAGATGAAATTCCATGCTCAAACTAACTTGGTATACCATTTCATCCAGAGGTACTCTTGGAAAAAAATAAGTGAATCAAAGATCTATATTATAAAATATTACAAAAGGAAGTCTTTTCAACCTAAAGATCTCTTTGACATATGGACTTCCCAATTCTTTATGTTTGATCATATCATGAATGGGAATAAAGTGGTTCATGAACCAGTACCCATATATAATTATTTTTTTTAGGGGTAAGTGGGAACCCAACTATCAAAAATCAGTGAAAATATCATCCCACTTTCAAGTTGGCACTTGAAGGGGATGAAGGAAACCTAAAGGTTTCTAGTTCTTAACCCTGAAATATTAATTGGAATAATGATAAAAAATTAGTGGTGTTTCATTCCATACCTGGCCATAATAACCATTTTTGAATTTCATATAACATAATCATTGTGATAGTGTGTACTAGACACTCAAAACTATTTAAATCATCCATCAATGTCTTTATTATAGGAAAGGGAATGACATATCGGCTCTAAAATTGTAAGAACCTGTGTTTTTCCGGACAGTTGTTTTGAGAAGAAATTAAAATTTTTGCTGTTGGATACTCGTAAGGGGTCAAATGGTCATTTTTCCCTAACATATGATCTCAAATAATTTTTCTGACAACTCCGTTGGTCCCGCAATATGGATTTCACCCTAGGATATAAGTTTGGAGGAAATCTGAGCTGTTCAAATTTTGGCGGAATATTTAATATTTAATATTATTAAATTAAATATTAAATTATTCTCGTAGGTTCGTTTGTAAATAACTTTTAAACGGAGCATCAGATTGAGATTCTGTCTGTGCCATTGAGTCCATAATGCGGAGTTTAGCCTAGGGAAGGCATAAACTCATGTCGGGCGCAAGGGCCGGCCCTGGACCCTTTTTCTTCCTTTTATTTTCTTCTTTCCTTTCCTTTTCTCCTCTCTTCTTTCCTCCTCCTCCTTGAACATGTCTCCTATTCCTATCTTCCTTGTCAGTGAACTATGGGATATTTTGGAGATTGAGAAAATGATAGTGAAGGAAGGCGAGAGGGGTACCGATTCGAAGCTCTCGACGCGCTGAGTCGGCGTGCGGCAACCAGGAACTAAAAAATCAATTGAAGCGTCTGCAGTTTCCGCTCAAAGGTAGGGCCTGTTATGTTTTTTCCATAGATCCCCATTAAAAATGTTGTTTTATGTTTTTAAAGACTTATATTTCTTGCTTGTATGCCCATGGGGCTCGATCTATTATTTTGGGGGCGAAAACGGGCGAATCAGGTGTTTTTAGGGTTTTCCCGTCAGAAAACCTAATGTACACGACGTGTATTATAGGGGTAAACACCATTTGTTCTTCCCATTCAGGGAAGAGAATATTTTCTTAAGTACACACCGTGTACTTTAAGAACAATTCATGTAGTGGATAGCCGTGTGGCTGGCCGTGTGGAATAGAACACGGTTTTAGTGGTTTTTAAGGACTACACGCCGTGTACTTTAAGTACACGCCGTGTATTGGTACATGGAAATGTGTTCAGGTGAAAATGTACACAATATAACTTTTTGTGAATAGTACACTCCGTGTACAGTAAAGTACACGCCGTGTACTCTTACACAGGCAGGCCCATTGTGCTCTGGCCTTGTACTCTGGCCATGTACTGCTTTAGTTTAGTAAGTTTGATATATCTTGGGCTCTAGAAGTCAGAATTAGGCGTGTGAGTAGTCGATTCTGAGAGTTTTTCCACATAGATTGAAACGGTGGAATCCTTTGGAATTTTAGAGGTCATCTAAAGGGGGTTATGGGGTTTCTATCTAAATGGAGGGGTTCTTCCTCCACTTATCGAGTTCAGTTGTCACCTGAGAGTGAGACATGGTGTGGATGATAGGTTGAGTGTTCAGACTAACTTAGTTGAGACATTTAATAGGATATGAGCTATGAGAAATCTCCTGAAACCCATGCTTTAGAGGACGTCTTACTTGTGAGATGTTCTATTCTGGCCTATGATACTTTGAGACCAAGTACTTCTAAGGATCCCCTGAGGGATGCCTTTGCTTGTGTGCAGACCTAGGGAGTCCCTTGTAGGATCTATCTATTGTTCTCCCTTTGAAAGGAACCATGTTGTGGAATTCCTATCTTGTCCTTCCTTTGAGTATACCATAAAGTATTCCTCCCTTTCTCTTCGCTAAGGATTCTGCGTTGGATGCCTTCGCTTGTGTTTACCTGGAAGATCCCGAGTATGATGCCTCCTTTGTGTTTGACTTGAGGGACCCATTGTGTGCCCATTGTTTGACCGACCCTGAGTTGTTATGTCGGGTTTTGGTAGAGATGGTGATTGGGTATCACCTAGAACCCGTGCCAAACTGGTAATCCCTTTGGGATTTGTATGTTTGTTGGGTTGGGTGTTCGGGCCACCCTCACTGTTTGTTTATATCTGACTTGGTTTGCTAATGCTATAGTGTTTACTAGAGGTGCTCCCTGGTTGGTGGCTTCTGAGGCTGACATGATGTGTCTTCAAGTTTTTTCGGATTCCTATTATTCTTTGTGTGCCTAAGTAGAGGTGTCTTGATTGTAAATAGTTTATTTTACCTTGCTGTGGACATGTTTACCCATGTTACTTGATTTTGACCTCGGTCTAGCTTTCCTGGTAGGATGTTGTTTTCCGGCCTTGATTTTTTTCTTATGTAGAGGTAAGTTGATCATGTTTGAGGATAATTTCTATGCTTGGATGTTTTCCCATGCCTTGTTCTATTTACGACCTTTGGGTCTTGTTAGCCCTTGTCCGTTATACCCGTTTTCCATGCCTTGTGACTATAGGATGGAATGATATTCTTGACATGCTTTTTTCTGTAGACTGGTTATCCATGTAGATCTATAGGTGTAATTTGTCCTTATAGTATTATTATGCACTGACTAGCATGGGATTGTGAGAACCTGGTGCTATAGACTATAAGGGATAGACCGAGTGAGCTTCCTAGAGAGTCTTGGATATTATAGACTACATGAGGGTAGACCGAGTGTGCTTCCTCAGAGAGTCTTGGACATTATAGACTACAAGGGATAAACCGAGTGAGCTTCCCAGAGAGTCTTAGATATTATAGACTACAAGAGGGTATACCGAGTGAGCTTCCTAAGAGAGTCTTTACTTTGTTTTAATTTCTTTAAATCCTTTCCAGACTAGAGAAAAAATTGACTGAGTGAGCTTCCTTAGAGATTCTGTGATAGACATGAGACTATAAGAGGAATTGACCGAGTGATCATCCTCAGAGAGTTTCTAGACCTTGGGGATATAAGAGGGTTAGACCACGTGATATTCCTTTGAGAGTCCCTGACTACCCTAGACTATAAGGGGAATTGACCGAGCGAGCTTCCCCAGAGAGTCTTAAAATTTCGTATGACCAAACCAGAGGGGTTAGGCTGAGTGCACTGCCCAGAGGGTTGTTGGTACTTCTGGGATAGGACCAGAGGGGTTGGCTGCAAGTACTTCCAATAGGGTTACCTGTTGTGTTATCTTCTTGTTTGTGTTTGATTGGTTGATCTAGAGGATATCTTGTCATTGTTTAGCTTGTTGAGAGGCATATATCCAGCGTTGGATGAAACAGGTACATGTCGATGGGATTATGAACCCAAAGATCGACTTTTTGAATATATAGCTTGAGTGGAACTACGTCCATCTCAATGCCCTGAATGTCCCAGAGATTGGGCTTATAGTCCCAATGATCGACTTCTGTTGTTGTTTCTTGTTATTTGAATCACTAAATCCTAAATATTCATATTTATGTATATGTGTGTAGGTATAGGACTATACATGTGTATGTATAAAGATATGGACATCCATAGTGGCACTTTCCTAGTTGACAGGGATTTCATACCCTGAGTTCAACTGTGGTTGCACGTTGGTTTACTTCCTTTTGTTGTGTTCTAGCTAGGCTGAGCACATTGTTGTTGCATACACTTTTAGCAGCACAGTTTTAGGTTTCTTGTCAGGGTTCCCTACTAAGATTATTTCTCACCCCTGCACGTGAACCTCGGTGTACGTGTAGACCTTATGTCTGATTTTCAGGTTGAGCACAGGTTTCATGGTGGATAGGGCTGAGGCCTAGTGTTTCATGATCGAGCGGAGCTGCTCGAGTGGTTTTACAGATTAGGCTACTGAAGTTGGACAGTGTCTGGAGATCGGGTATCTGGTTTGTCTCGGAGTTAGTAGCAGAGCCCTGTAGTTTTACTTTCAGTTTCTTTTGTACTTGTATTTGTATGGTCGGACCAGTGGGTGACCAGTGTTGTATTGTATTGCATAGCTATTCGGGCTTTTACAGAATTTTACTATTACAACTTGTTCTATTTTAGTTGTTTACTGCTTCCACGCTCTTTTTACATTCCGCTGTGTATGATACTTATTTGTTTCCCCTGTTTTCTTACTCTGGTTTGAGGGAATAGTATCCCCACTATCACACCCTAGGCCCTCGCTGCTAGTCGGCAGACTCTAGCACATGGGGAGGCGCGCTTGAGTCCTTGTGGAGAACCGGCTCAGAGCACTGGTTTAGTGGCTTCTGGGTCGGGACATTACAAAGTGGTATCAGAGGATTTTTCCTTCCAAGTTATTACTATTTGGGATATGGTAGACAAGAGTATTAGGAATGTGTTGGAACCTGTGATGGATATCAGGCTAGTGCATCGCGAACACTTGTTCTGGTAATAAGTCTTTGTTTCCAGGGTTTGGGATTGCTGTTCTGATTTTGTGATGTTACGGTTGTATATGATTTTCGCCTTGAGAGACTCACATGTTGTGTGGTGTTTTGATTTACTATGGATCTATAGCTCTTGTCCATTGGTAATATGACATGGATAGATTTTGAATCTTGGCTGGCTAGGGCAAGAGGCATCTCATGCATCATACTAGGCACGTAGAATTCATGGCATATAGGCCTGCTAGTGTGTGTTTTTACTGATGACTGAGACCTTTGGGTATTCTTACACATACTTTTTACTATGATGATAGGTTATGTGGATCTATGTTAAGGCCTCTTTGATGGAGCTGATGACTCAGTCCTTTTGCACAGGTGGTTCAGTGACCCTAGTTGGTCTATGTGGCATGTGTTGCCTTTTTGTTTAACCCCTTATTGGGTGTTTTTCTCAGGTATGTGGTTATCTAGTTGGATCTTTGAGAACGATGTCGATAGATACCAAGGATTTTCTTGTTAACTAGACCTCCTTGTGGTATTGTTGTATGCAGATACCCAATGTGTTTTATCACAGCTTGTCTCTTATGTTTTATTTGTGACCTCTAAGGAGTAGTTCCTTCTGAGGATGGTCGGAGAGGATCCTGTCCCTTGTTGGCTGTGTTTCAGTTTTGAGTTTCTTTGGTTGTTGTGTTCTGTACCGTCCTCTGAGTGGTTTTGGATCTTTTGGTCTAGGTGGTTAGACCTTGTGACCCAGTTGTGAGGCTTTTTCTATAGGGCTAGGTGGAAGACCTAGATACCCTTGGTTTTGAATCAAACCTTTGTAGTTTGATGTCTGTTCTTTTTTAGGGAAACCTGGGTGAGAAGGTTAGACAGATTTTTCTAATGCCTTTTTGGCGGAGTTTGTTTTCACTACAAGTTTCAATGAGCAGGCCTGTTCGGGTGTCTGGCCTGGTTGACCAGTGTTTTTGATGTTGCAGTTGTAGAGGTGACTTTGTGAAATTTCTGGTTACCGTGAAATGGTTTACCATGTGACTTCTGGTCAGGTTTTGGTAGGATGTTAGCGTGGCTCAGAGGGAGTTAGACACGCCTTCTGTGAAATCTTAGTGCACTCCTGTAAGAGACGATCATGCGCTATCTTGATTCGTCTTGAGTATGCTGAGAGAGCTTCGACCCTACATCAAGCTCCTTTTTTCTTTCTTAATGTTCTTCCCTGTTGAGGGTGAAACCTGTTCTGGTTATACTCTTGAAGTGGTTTAAGGAAAGCCATATGGTGGGGAGTGCACTATTGGACATTTGAGGGTGGTTTTCCTTTTTTAGGTTAAACTTCAGTGTTTTCCAGTGGGATTTTGATCTCAGAGTTTCCTTTTAATATGATGACATGGGTGTTCTTATGGTGGGGAGTACCAGTTTGGTCGTAGTTATATATCTTTTGAGTAGAAGGTGGTTGTTAACTCTAAGGCTGGTCATTGGACTATCTAGGTAGCTTGGATGTGCAGATTCTCGGGTTGGGGGAATGGCTGCTGGTCCTACTACTGGTCCTTTTTCTGGGCTTCTCGGGGATGATAAGGTTTATGGTGGGGAGTTTGTAAGAACCCGTGTTTTTCCGGACAGTTGTTTTGAGCAGAAATTTAAATTTTTGCTGTTGGATACTCATGAGGGGTAAAATGGTCATTTTACCCTATCAGATGATCTCATATAATTTTTCTGACAACTTCGTTGGTCCCGGAATATGGATTTTACCCTAGGAGAGGAGATTAGAGGAAATCTAAGCTGTTCGAATTTTGGTGGAATATTTAATATTTAATATTATTAAATTAAGTATTAAATTATTCTCGTAGGTTTGTTTGGAAATAAATTTTAAAGGGAGCATCGGATTGAGATTCCGTCTGTGCCGTTGAGTCCGGAATGGGGAGTTTAGCCTAGAGAAGTCATAAACTCATGTCGGGCACTGGGGCCGACCCATGCCCCTTTTTCTTCCTTTTCTTTTCTTCTTTCCTTTTCTTTTATTCTCTCTTCTTTCCTCCTCCACCTTGAGCACGTCTCCTAAGCCACTCCTCCTTGGCCGTGACCTATGGGATATTTTGGAGATTGAGAAAATGGGAGTGAAGGAAGGAGAGAGAGGTACCGATTCAAAGCTCTCGACGTGCTGAGTCGGCGCGCGACAACCGGGAGCTGTGAAATCAACTGAAGCTTCTGCGGTTTCCACCCAAAGGTAAGGACGTTTATTTTTTTTCCATATATCCCTGTTAAACATGTTGTTTTAATTTTTTAAAGCCTTATATTTCTTGCTTGTATGCCCATGGGGCTCGATCTACTATTTCAGGGGTGAAAACGGGCGAATCAGGTGTTTTTAGGGTTTTCCCGTCGGAAAAACCAGTGTACATGGCGTGTATTCCAGGGGTACATGCCATGTGTTCTTCCCGTTTGAGGAAGACAATGTTTTCTTAAGTACACGCCATGTACTTTAATTACATGCTGTATAGTGGGTAGCCGTGTGGAATAGAACACGATTTTAGTGGTTTTTAAGGACTACACGTCGTGTACTTTAAGTACACGCCGTGTAGTGGTACATGGGCATGTGTTCGGGTGAAAATGGACACGGCATAACTTTTTGTGAATAGTACACACTGTGTACAGTAAAGTAAACGATGTGTACTATTACACATGCATGCCCATTTTTCTCTGGCCATGTACTCTGGCCATGTACTACTTCAGTTTAGTAATTTTGAGACATCTTGGGCTGTAGAAGTCAGAATTGGGCGTGTGAGTAGTCGATTCTGAGAGTTTTTCCACATATATCGCAACGGTGGAATCCTTTTGACTTTTAGAGGTCATATAAAGGGCTTTTTGGGGTTTCTATATAAATGGAGGGGTTCTTCCTGTTGGGTTCGGAACAAACGAGGGAATGATGGCAAGAGGGGGGGTGAATTGCCTTTTAAAAAAAGATTAACAAATTAAAATCAAAGTTGAAAATGCAGCGGAAATAAAGAGGCAAGACACAAAAAATTGATAACGGAGTTCGGCCAAAAACCCGGCCTACGTCTCCGCTCCCAACTCAACCGTTGAGAGATTCCTACCGCTTGCTTTTCAATGGTTTTAGCAAGAAACCCACTAGGCTTTGAGGTAGCACTAGGACCTATTACAGCTTGATTTTGGTGGTAATGAAAGAACCCACTTGCTTTTAATGGTTTAGCAAGAACCCACTAGCCTTTTTAACGGGTAAAGGCTAGCTCACCGAAAACTCAAGCCTTTTAAAAGGAAAGGCTTGAAGAAACCTCTTCACACCTTAATGGTGATGTGAAACCCAAAAGAAAGGGGGATGAGAAAAGGGTTGGGATTTGTAGGCACAAACCCAATTTTAAGCTCAAAATAAATAAACAAGAAAAACCGTATTGGAGGAAGACTTGGGCGCCAATTGGATGATGGAGTTGATGTAGCGTGCTCTCCCAAGCTTCTTGAGGTGCTCCTTGGATTGGAAATTGGTTGGAGCACTTGAGGATCCTTGAAGGTGGAGCGCCGGAGGTTCGCCAAATGTTCAACAATATGTCCGAGCGCTTGGTATATGATCCGCACTACTGGAAATGGGGTCTATCCCCACGCACCTATTCCCACGGTTCTTTAAACCGTGGGGATAGTATGTTTTTTTTGATGTTTATACCCACGGTTTTATTAAAACCGTGGGTATTAATTTTTTTTTCGAGCCCTTCTATCGGGCTCCTCCTCATTCTCTCCTCAAATCCGCGACGCATCGCTCTACCCTACCTCCCCAAGCCGCGACGCCGCTCCCCGACCACTGACTCCCAACCCTCCCCTCTCCTCTCCGACTCCCCTCCCCGGCCTCCGACTCCCCTCCCCGGCCTCCAACCCCGGGCTCCGACTCCGGGCTCCGACTCCCGGCTCCGCCTCCCGGCTCCCGACTCGCGGCTCCCGACTCGCGGCTCCCGACTCGCGGCTCCCGACTCGCGGCTCCCGACTCGCGGCTCCCGATTCGCGGCTCCCGGCTCCCGACTCCCGGCTCCCAACTCCCGGCTCGGCCTCCCGGCTCACGACCTGGACCTCCCGGCCTTCTCAGTAGTGATTTTTTTTATGCTGGAGTCCCAGATCTCCTGGTAATTTCTTAGTCTTGGCTGATTTCCCATAATTTCATCATATTACCTCTTGATAATCAATTAGTGTTGTAGTCAAAGGTAGCAGTTGATGCATTCATAGGTTAATGGAGTGGTTTGATTCTAAATTTTTTTAAGCAATTTCATTTTTTTATGATGGAATACTAAAAGATGAATGATATAAATATCCTGATTATCAAACCCAGTGAGAATATTTCCCTAAATTAATTTAGCATTGATAATCCTAAGATGCACTATTTTGGCCTTAAAATAGTATATATGAAGGTATGTACATACACATGTTGAGCAGTTCCGGGTGGTTGTTTATAAATCTATCAAGTTTCAGGTGTTGGCTTGGTTCCTCTTTGAGGAAGGGTACCCTTCCAATTCCTCAAATTTATTAATGCATTAATTAGTTTCTTACTACACGTTTTCTTTGTTTTTAGTTAATGCAGTGAATACATTAGATTAAATTCCTCTTAATCTTGAATTTAGTATGTTTCATGATTTAAGAGTTAAAGGTAATAAATGATTGTTTCATAAGAAATATCATGTTTATATATTAAAACCCCTCCAACGGAGGTGCGCTGTCTTCAAGTTAAAAAACAATTATTAGACTTTTAGGATTTATTGTCTTGTTGTACTGATATTTCTTTATGAATTGATGTTATGTTTGAATTATGTCATATATGACCCCTAATGGAATTAAAAAAACTAAGTTTTCCTTTTTAAATGATTAAATAACCAAGGAACCGTTTAAGTTCTTTGACCGGTTTTTATATTGGAATTACCCATGTAGAATTGTTTCCCATAATTTTCATTTTAGTATGTTGACATGTTTGAGCCACCATTCGGTGAGCCTTAGATTTAAATTTCTAAGGGTATGATTTTCTATATTAAATGGCTTGAATTATCTTTTGAATTTCAGAATGGAAATTACCCTGTATGCACAACATTTAACCCGCCTAATGTAAGTGCTTCAATGTAATAATAAACTGTGAAATAGAAATTGTAAAGTATACTAAGTACATGAATTAGCCGTATTAGATGTAATTGAAAAATATGTTGCGTATTCATAGAACCCCTTACCATGTTAATGGAAGGTACCAGAGTGAACCTTGATTATTGAAAATGCCTTAAATGGATTAAATGAGTGGTTTCAAGCTACATGGCCTTGTCACACTAATGAAAGGCTAGGGTTGAACAAAATTGACTTATTGATTAATTATTACTTGATTAAAGGGTTTCATGCTACTTGGCCTTGTCACACTAATCAAAGGAAAGGCTTGAACCAAATGGAATATTATATGAATTCAATATCAAAGTAGGTGTGGCCTGACTCAAGCTCACCTTGGATACTTGAGAGAAAGCCTTGAGCACTCAAGGACCCTATTCCGAATTCAAGGATACAACTTTCTTAGGTTGAGACCTACATAGAACCTGATCCTTGTCTAACTTTAGATGCCTGGTATGACACCATATAATCCCTCATGTATTACAACAAGATTCCTTAGATACACTCCTTGGTTCCAGAATTGACAAGTAGGTGCCATGGTTAAATCCTAGCCCAATCTTTTCTTAGACCCATTTTACCTTGGATGAACTTCTTAGACTAGATAGTCCTCTTATTGTGGAATTAGTTGGACGGTTATCCTTGGATTACACTCTTACCCCATGTGAGGCTATAGTTATTACTAAGTTTTTGACACTTGAGGTCTATGTTTCCTTGGTTATAACCTTGGAACTTCATTATTAAATATCATTACATGTTTTCTTCTCACATCTTAGAACCTCAATATCTTTCTCATATAAATTATATTTAAACTGGATAAAATTGATTAATGAAATGGTTACACATTCTGACACCAGTCAAAGGCTAAAGAAGGTATAACTGCTATGTGTCCCATAGGAACCTGTACGGGTGATGTTTATTTATCTCTCTATTATTATTCTATATACTAGTGAACTATATATTTTATACTGCACTATCTAGATTGGGCTGGACATCAGTGGTTCCATCCTATTATTATTTATATCTCACACCCTACTCAGGCCGCTATTACATTGGGATACTCGAGTATACTTTCATTTTCTCAGGACCTTGGACCTTGCTTTTCAATGTATGCTTGTAACTAGAGTTAGGAGAAAAGGACTGAGTTGGATCTCGGGATGCTCAAGGAGATCGCCCATGGGGTTTTGATGTGACTTTATTATTTTTTTATTTTATTGAAAATAATGATGTAATGTTTACTACTTTTAGATATGTATCATTACCATGTCATGCATTCATCTGTTGTTTAAACTACCATTGACCACTTTAATTCAGTTATAATAATATTTATCTTATGCTGCTTTGTCATTTATTTACCTACCTCTTTCATTGTTGATTGTTATTTATTCAATTTTACCACTGTGTATATGTGATAAGAGGGTATAGTCCCCACTATCACCTCTCGAGACCCTCACTACAAGTCAAAAACCTCTAACGTATGGGGAGACTCACCAGCCCCCCTGCCCTACACAACCTCTCCCCCTCCCTCTACTGCACCAGTCCCTCCCCCTCCCCCTTCCCTTGCACCAGCCCCTCCCTTAACCCCCTGCTGCAACATCCCCTCCCCCTGCACCAGCCCCTCCCCCTCCCCCCTCTTGCACCAGCCCCTCCCCCTACCATGCACCAGCCCATCCCCCCCACCAGCCCCTACCCCCCCCCCCACTACACCAGCCAGCCCCTCCCCCTCCCCCCTTCCCTTACTTCAGCCCCTCCCCCCCCCACACTGCACCCCCACCAGCCCCTTACCCCATGCTTCCCCAGCCCCACCACCAGCCCCTCCCCCTCCCACTTTCCCTACTGCACTGGCCCCTCCCCCTTTCCCTGCTGCACCAACCAACCCTCTCCCTCCCCCCCTTCACTACTTTCCATGTGGAGTGTCTTTTTTAACTTTTTTCTTTAGTTTACATCTCAAGGAAGACCTTTTTCTCTTTTTCCCTACTTATTCAATCATGAACTCTTGTCATTAAATACTTGTCATTAAATATGTTTTGCTAGCTACTAATATGCTTTGATTGATTTAATAATAAAATTGATTGTAATGATTTTTTTAAATATGATTTACATTGTTGATTGAATGATAATTTTTTTTCTTGTTATAGAATGGATAGAAGCTGGATGTATCGTACCGATCGGATTTCAACCGAGTTTCAAAATAATTTGGAGAATTTTTTAGATTTTTCATTTAGCAATGCGTCAGATGGAGGTTGTATACAGTGTCCCCTGCTATAATTGTGTTGGAAGACCATGGTTAAGACGAGAAGAAGTTAGTTACCATTTAACGAAATTTGGATTTCAAGCAAACTATAATGTTTGGTTTCACCATGGAGAGATGAGTCAATCTTCGACTGTTCATAAACGAAATGAACGAAGTGACATGGAGAATTTGATATTTGATCGGTTTCCATATGTGCATCATTCCGAGAGAGATAGCATGCCGGTGCAAGAAGACAATGATATCAGTACACATGAGGAAAATGCTGAAAATGATGATGTTGACATAGTGAAAAATTTATTGGATGATGCCAGAACTCCAGTATATCAAGAATGTACTAGAATGACCAAGTTGGAATTTTTAATGCGGTTATATCATGGGAAAACTATGTATGGGATTTCTAATACTGCCATTGATTATATTCTTACATTTTTGAAGGACTTGCTTCCTGATGGTGCAGATATTCCCTCAAATCATTACATGGCATGGAAGTTAATTAAGCAGCTTGGATTTGCTACTAATAAAGTCCATGCTTGTCCAAAAGATTGCAGTTTATTTTTGGAGGAAACAGCTGACCGTAATGACTGTAAAGACTGTGGTACATCTCGATGGAAGACAAATGCAGATGGAACACCGTCTCGTGTGCCACAGAAAGTCATGTGGCACTTTCCATTGATTCCCAGACTTCAAAATCTATTCATGTCTCCAGAAATCTCAGCCAATATGCGATGGCACGATGTTGAGAGAATTAAAGGAAATGATGAGCTGGTCCATCCAGCAGATGGATTAGCATGGCGGGACATTTGACGCACAACATCCTGATTTTGCAGCTGAGGTGCGTAATGTCAGATTGGGGCCTATCATGTGATGGTTTTAATCCGTTTGGTCAGATGCTTACTGCTCATAGCACGTGGCCAGTTTTTATTCATGTTTATAATCTTCCTCCGTGGATGTGTATGAAAAAACCTTTCACTTTCTTGAGTATACTGATATCTGGACCTTCGGATCCTGGTAATGACATAGATGTATACATGCAGCCTTTAATAAAAGAGTTGAAACAACTTTGGGATTTAGGTGTGCAGACATTTGATGCTTCTTCAAAGAATACGTTTCAGATGCGTGCTGCCCTTCTATGGACCATAAATGATTTCCCTGCCTATGCAATGATGTCTGGGTGGAGCACGAAGGGAAAACTTTCATGTCCCGTTTGTATGAAGAATACACGATCGAGAAGGCTTAAATATCGTCGTAGTTTCAGTTTCATGGGGCATCGCCGATTCTTGCCAATGGATCATCAATACAGGAAGAATCGTCGGAGGTTTGATAATAATGTTGACACTGAAGAACCACCTCAACGTATGTCAGGAAGTGATGTGCTTGATGAATTGAAAGATTTCAGCTTTTCATTAGGAAAAGGTCATTTGACATCTCGAAAGAGGAAGAATGCTGATACTGAAGTCATTTACAATTGGAAAAAGAGAAGTATTTTTTTTGTGTTGCCATATTGGTCTACTAATTTGTTACGTCATTGTTTAGACGTAATGCATATTGAGAAAAATATATGTGAAATGTTGCTTGCAATTCTTTTGAATATTAAGGGGAAGACCAAAGACGACTTCCGATCTCGTCGGGATTTATTGGATTGGGGTATTCGACCAGAACTACATCCTGTTTGTATCGGTGAAAACAAATGGAAAGTTCCCTGTGCTTCTTATGTGATGACACAGGCAGAGAAAGATCAATTTCTGGCAGTATTGGAGAATATTAAGGTTCCAGACGGCTATTCCAGCAACATATCTAAACGAGTCAACAGAAGACATTTGAAATTGAAATCCCTAAAAACTCATGATTA
Organism: Viscum album; assembly: GCA_963277665.1. Taxonomy (NCBI): domain Eukaryota; kingdom Viridiplantae; phylum Streptophyta; class Magnoliopsida; order Santalales; family Viscaceae; genus Viscum; species Viscum album. The sequence continues at coordinate 301,148,323 of OY728145.1, read as the reverse complement.
CCACATCCTTCTTCATGAATTGATTCCAATAGCAATTCGACATTTGCTATCCAATAATGTAAGGGTGGCAGTGATTCAGTTGTGTCATTTTTTTAGAGACCTTTGTGCTAAAAGGTTATCCAAATCATTGTTGATAAAAATGCAGCAAGAGGCACCATTAATTCTGTGTGAGTTGGAAAAAATTTTTCCTCCATCCTTTTTCACTTGCATGCTGCATTTAACAGTTCATCTTCCAACTGAGACACTTCTTGGGGGACCAGTTGCTTTTCGGTGGATGTATCCCACTGAAAGAAATATGTGCACAATGAAATCATATGTCCGAAATAAAAATTATCCTGAAGGTTCCATTGTGAGGAGTTATCTGGCCCAAGAATGTATGGATTTTTGTTCAATGTATTTTTCTGATGTGAGCACAAGACATAATCGACCAATGAGAAATGAAGATGAGCAGTATGAGGAAATTCAACCCTCGTTTCCATCTCTTCCCCAAACAGGTGGAATTGTCGGGTCATATACATTGGTTACATTGAGCTCTGAAGAGCGGAATATGGCACATCGTACAGTCTTGTTTAATTGTGGTTTGTTCGATGCCTATATCAAGTAAGTAATTTGAATATATATATGTTATCTCATATGATATCATATCACATATACCTTATACTTTTATTGTCATTTTCTGTAGAGAACATAAACAAATTATAAGTAGAGTTCATCGGTCTTTGCCGTTGAGAAGGAGAGAGGCTATGCATAGCCAAGAGTTCCCAGATTGGTTGAAATCTAAGGTATGACCATTACATTAAATACCTTAAAATATAGATATATATTTAATTATATTACTCATGTATTCCAGGTATTGAGTTTACCTGCTGACTTCATTTCTCAAGAATTAAGAGCGTTGGCTTTTGGTCCCAATTCTTTGGTTCGTGACTGCAAATCTTTAATAATCAATGGATACAAATTTGTTACAACTGATAAAGCGGTGAAAATGAGAACACAGCATGATGGCGTTATGTTAATTGCTAGAACGGATTGTTATGCCAGTGCATCTGATAGTCGACCTCGATATGAAGATGTGTATTATTATGGACTGGTTGAGAAAATATTGTTATTGGATTACTACTCTCGAGGTCGAGTCACTATGATGCAATGTAAATGGTTTGATTCAATGACGCGCCATGGTACATTTATTGATGATTGCGGATTTAGAGTTATTGACATGAGTCGATTCCTGCATACCGATGAACCATACATTTTGGCATCAATGGCAAAACAAGTGTTTTATGTGAAAGATCATCTGAACCCTGATTACGGTGTCATTAATGAAGTAATCCCAAGACATATTTTTCATGATGCTGGGGATGAAATTGTCACCATTGACGCCCCCATCGGTGATAGCCAAAATATTGCATTTGATGACACAAATTGTCCCATTGTGAGGGATGATGTTGAACCTGAGGTAGTGGAGGGTAATATATAAAAGCAACCATATATATTCAGAGTTCATTCAGTTTACCTTGACGTGAGTTTCTCAGGTTGGTACTAATTTAATTACTTTAATTTACTTTTAGTTTGAAATGATATGTCTGTTTTAGTAATGTTTGGTTTCGTTTCATTTAATTCTATTTCTTTCAATTCAGAAAAGTGGTTTTAAAATGTGGTTTTAAAAATTGTATAACTTGGTTGTAAATTATCATTACTGAAAGATGTTATGACATTTTTTAAGTAGTATCTATGATTTGTAAAAATTGTTGCTAAAAAATATTTATTTCATTCTTATGCAGATTATGAAGAAAACTACAGAAGCTCGCAGGAAGAGATTATTTGATGCTGATCCTGTTAGACGTGAGCGCGAGTTGTCTTCAGTGAGTATATTAATTTAAATATTTATCTTCTGCATTACAAATAATATTAAGTTCATATTTTTGATCCAATTATTTAGGGACATGTAACTCCAGAGAATCCTCTTCCCAGTATGGGACCGAGTAGGGATCCTCCTAGACCTAGGCGGAGCTCCCGTCTTACCACTCCCCACACTGACCCATTAGTGGACATCCCATCTACCACACATGTCCGCCCTCCGCTTGAGACCCCTGGGATGTTCCCATACATGCCGCCATCATCATCCCGTTTACCCTCTTTTTCCCATTCCATGTCCACGCCGACTCGACCGATGTTCTCACCTGCACAGTTTTCATATCCATTCATGTATCCCCAGACCTACTATTCATATTCTGACATGTCTACGCCACATCCTTTTCCTACCATCCATCCTACACATATTGAGTCTGTTCCTTCAGTTTCCACTCCTGTTCATGAAGATCAGCCGGAGCATGCTGTGGAACAGATACTTCCTTCGGAGGATGCTGATCCAGCACAGTCTACGGATGCCTCACAGCCTATTCAGGAGCCTGCATCAGGTTTTTTTAATATAAATGTTTCAAATTATAGCATTTCACTTTTTTTCTATTGTATTGTCACCTAACTCTTCTCTTGTCACCTCTTATCTTATTTAGTGGGATCTTCTAGTAGGCGACGTGGGCGCACTCGAATGAGGGATGCTTGGAATCGTGAAACTCAGATTATGGTGGATTACAATTCTCAAAATCAAATGGTAGGTAAAAATGCTAAGGAGTGTAGAAGTTTCATGGCTACTTTAGCCAAATATCATGATATCGTTCCGGTGGAACCGGTCTCATGGAGACATATCAGTGCCGACATCAAGGATAGGGCATGGGCGCAGATATGGGTACGAAAATTTTATAAATTTATATTGATATTAGTAATGTATTTATATGACTTAACATGTTTGTTGCAGAGTCGATTTAACTTTCCTAACGGTGAAGCTGCCAAAGCTGCTAGGTTGAGTGATCTTGGAGAGTATTGGCGGTCATACAAGTATGAGTTACATATTGGTTGGAGGAGCAGAGTGGGTACTGAGTTAGAGGGTGTACCCACAAACCCTGACTGTCCAAAAAGTCAATATCAAAAAATGACCGCACATTGGAATACTGAACAGTATAAGGTACTACCCATCTTTACTGTTTTTTATATAAAATTTAATTTTTATTACTTGTATTGTTTTTTTGTTTCTTAGGAAGTGTCAGCGAAAAACAAAAAAAAACAAAGATGAAATGACATATCTACACACATTGGGGCGCACTACAATGCCCGATAAAGAGAAGCGGCTGGTACGTTCATCTGAATTAAAATAATGTCCTTATTTATAACATGTCATCATAACTTATTCATGCTTTCCCTTGGTTAGTCCATGTCTTTACCTCAATGTTTGTGGGTCTTTGTTGCAACTCACTTCAATCCAATATTTTGCATTTATCATATATGGTTGTAATTCAAATTTGTGCACTTCTTATATGCAGCAAGCTGATTTGGGCATTGAAGGTCCTGTACCTCGTGCCAAATTATTCTGCTTCAGTAGGAAAAAAAAAGATGGAACTGCAGTTAATTCACAAACACAAGATAAAATTGTAAGTTTGTTTATTTATATTTCAAACATTTATACGAAATTCATAATTTAATATGTTTATAATTTCAACAGTCTGCCTTGGAGGCCATGGATGAGAAGGAAGCTGACAACTTAGGGCCAAATGATCATTTCAGTCAGGTGTTAGGTGAGGAGCATCCAGGAAGAGTCCGTTGTAGACCAGGCAAAAACATTGTCCCCTCTAGGTATTGGTCATCATCAGACTCCTCTAAGGCCTCTGAGTTGGAAAGTGCGCGTGCTGAATTAGCTGCGACAAAGAAAATAGTATTAGAGGAGCGTGAAAAAAGTAAGCTGATGAATGAACATTTCATGAAAGCTCTGTCAGTTTTGAGTCAGTCACTACCATCAGAGGTTGCTGCCACTTTTCATTCATGTATGACATCAATGCGCTCTTTAAATAATGCCTCGGGTGATTCCCATGAGGGTCCTAGTGGCGATAACGGTGGTGGCGATAGAGCTGACGAGGATGTTGCTGATGATGTTGTTGGTGATGAGATTGCTGATGATGATGCTGACTGTGCGGTTGGTGATGATGTTGCTGTCGATGTTGCTGCTGATGATGATGATGCTGGACATGAGGATGACAGTGATGGCGATGGGGGGGATATTAATCCCCTCCATTTTTGACTTAGCAGAGAGACGTGTGTTGGAGTTTAATGTTTTTTTTTTTGTATTGGTGGACTGCTTGTATGTGAATTTCTTTATGCAATGAAATGCATTTTGGATTAAGTTTTCATCAGGGGTGTTATTTGTCAGTTATTTAGGTAATTTTCACATGCCATTCTGTTTACTCCTTGTTTTTTCATGAACTTTCTGCAGGGGGAGGTGGGGGGGGGGGTGGGCAGGGGGGGAGGGGGAGGGGGGCTGGGCAGTGGGAGGGCTGGGCAGGGGGGGAGGGGAGGGGGAGGGGGAGGGGGGAGGGGCAGTGGGGGGCTGGGCAGTGGGGGGCTGGGCAGTGGGGGGGAGGGCTGGGCAGGAGGGGGAGGGGGAGGGGGAGGGGGGAGGGGGGTGGCTGGGCAGGGTGGGGGAGGGGGGGGGGGGTGCTGGGCAGTGGGGAGGGGAGGGGGGTGGCTGGGCAAGGGGGGGAGGGGGGGGGGGGGGCTGGGCAGGGGGGGAGGGGGTGGCTGGGCAGTGGGGGGGGGGTGGCTGGGCAGTGGGGGGGGGGGTGGCTGGGCAGTGGGGGGGGGGCTGGGCAGTGGGGGGGGGGGGGGGGGCTGGGCAGTGGGGGGGGGGGGGGGCTGGGCAGTTGGGCAGTGGGGGGGGGGGGGCTGGGCAGTGGGGGGGGGGGGGGCTGGGCAGTGGGGAGGGCAGTATGGAGGGGGGGGGAGGGGCTGGGCTGTGGGAATCCTGCACTAATAAGTGCGAGATCTCTACAACAGGTATGTTTTCCTAAAATTGTGGAATAAACCTCCCTACCATGCATCATTTTTCATTTGCATTTACACACTATATGAATGCAGGTTATTGGTCGTAAAATCATGGAGTTGACCCCCTTTTCATCCAACATATGAATGCAGGTGATATGTTTTAACTATTGACTCCACTGTATATTGATTTTTGTGGGTCATGTCTAAGAGTTGCTAGACATACTTTGATTGTTCTCATCCCAGCATAGCGATGAACCAAAATATTGGTGAATGTGCATGGGCTGATGGAATGAATGCCTTCAATTTACAAGCATGGAGAAGAAACTGACTGGTATTTCTTATCATCATATTCAGGCTTTTTATTCTGCATTTTAATCTGCACTTTAGTATTTTATTGTCATGTAGTAATAACAAAATTTCTATATGACATTTCATTGCTTATGAGTCTTATATATTCATTAATAATAATTCATGGTTTTATTTGTTGCATGTACAGACTGTAGCAAATTAAAGTATGATTACCAATCAGTGGTTTGCCATTCGATCTTTATCAAGGTGAGCTGACAAATCTATGTGCCAATCTAACACGTCATTTGAGCTTATTCATGCATGACTCATCTATGTGAATTCTTCTTTGAGTTAAGAGTCTAGCTGAAACACACTTTAGATATTGGAATCATTGAACACACATGCATTCTGAATGTCCAATTTTTTTTTTCCTGCTCGTTGGTTATTGGTTTTAATCTAGCTTCTTTCATTTGGTTGGCATTTCCGATCACTTTTGTGCTGAATATGTTTTCCATCTGTTGCTGGCAGGGGGACAAGCAAGACGACACCTTGCGGCGGTTACTCCTCCTTAGAGAAACATTGAATGGTTAGCTCTATAATTTTTCATATTTCCTCATTCCTAAACTATATCTCCTCTCAGCGCTGCCTCTCATCCATCTTTCCACAAAACGTGCATAGCAGGTGGTACAAAAGCTCAATTCAACTGAAAACATTGGTTTGGAATTGTCTGGCATATTTTATTCCTCTAGGTATTCCTACACATTTCTAGATCTCCAAACCTCACCGAATTAGGTATATCAGGGGTCATCCAATCCTCTATTCATCACAGATTACCATTCATTTCTTTAAATCTTCTGAGAAAACATCCTCTCATGTTGTCCATATCATCCTATTTGAAACTAAGTGGAAGATGTTGCCCCGCGGATGTCGCTGGACCGGGCCAACACGCTGCGGTCACACTGCGGTCACGCCGCGGTCACGCCGCGGTCACGCCGCGGTCACGCCGCGGTCACGCCGCGGTCACGCCGCGGTCACGCCGCGGTCACGCCGCGGTCACGCCGCGGTCACGCCGCGGTCACGCCGCGGTCACGCCGCGGTCACGCCGCGATTTGGCCCTGCTCCAGGACGACACCCTGCGGCGGTTACTCCTCCTTAGAGAAACATTGAATGGTTAGCTCTATAATTTTTCGTATTTCCTCATTCCTAAAATATATCTCCTCTCAGCGCTGCCTCTCATCCATCTTTCCACAAAACGTGCATAGCAGGTGGTACAAAAGCTCAATTCAACTGAAAACATTGGTTTGGAATTGTCTGGAATATTTTATTCCTCTAGGTATTCCTACACATTTCTAGATCTCCAAACCTCACCGAATTAGGTATATCAGGGGTCATCCAATCCTCTATTCATCACAGATTACCATTCATTTCTTTAAATCTTCTGAGAAAACATCCTCTCATGTTGTCCGAACCAGATCATCCTCATCCTCTGCACATGTCGTCTGAACCGGATCAGCCTGTTGTGATAGAAATTCAATGTCTGCTTTTGACTGAATTTCACACCAAACCAAGAGATAATAAATGAGTCAAACAATCAGACAAATGGTTTAGGTTCTTTTTCCTCTGCTCACTACACCTATGACTCTAAAACTCTGGATGCCACTGGCACTGCTATAAAAACCAGAAAACTCTCCACTAATCTAAACGTCATTCATACCACTGGTTGTCCTATAAAAAATAGGTATCCTCATATTAGTCTAAAGTCTCTTTAGGCTAAGGCACAAACAAAACACACTAACATCGATAAACAAGGTACCTTGACACTGGAACCTATAAAACATACAAAAGGAAGCAGGGGGAAGGGGGGGGGGGCTGGCAGGGGCAGGGGCAGGGGGGGGGCTGGTAGGGGGCTGGCAGGGGGACAAGCAGGGGGAAGGGGGGGGGCTGGCAGGGGCAGGGGCAGGGGGGGCTGGTAGGGGGCTGGCAGGGGGACAAGCAGGGGGAAGGGGGGGGGGGGGGGGCTGGCAGGGGCAGGGGCAGGGGGGGGCTGGTAGGGGGCTGGCAGGGGGACAAGCAGGGGGAAGGGGGGGGGGGGGGCGGGGGCTGGCAGGGGCAGGGGGGGGGGGGCTGGTGGGGGACAAGCAGGGGGAAGGGGGGGGGGGCTGGCAGGGGGACAAGCAGGGGGGAGTGGGGGGGCTGGCAGGGGGACAAGCAGGGGGGAGGGGGGCTGGCAGGGGGAAGGGGGGGGGGGGGGTGGGCAGTGGGGAGGGGGGGGGGGGCTGGGCAGTGGGGAGGGGGGGGGTGCTGGGGAGGGGGGGGGGTGATGGGCAGTGGGGAGGGGTGCTGGGCAGTGGGGAGGGGGGGTGCTGGCAGGGGGGACAAGTAGGACGACACCTTGCGGCGGTCACGCCGCGGTCACGCCGCGGTCACGCCGCGGTCACGCCGCGGTCACGCCGCGGTCACGCCGCGGTCACGCCGCGGTCACGCCGCGGTCACGCCGCGGTCACGCCGCGGTCACGCCGCGGTCACGCCGCGGTCACGCCGCGGTCACGCCGCGGTCACGCCGCGGTCACGCCGCGGTCACGCCGCGGTCACGCCGCGGTCACGCCGCGGTCACGCCGCGGTCACGCCGCGGTCACGCCGCGGTCACGCCGCGGTCACGCCGCGGTTTGGCCCTGCTCCAGGACGACACCCTGCGGCGGTTACTCCTCCTTAGAGAAACATTGAATGGTTAGCTCTATAATTTTTCGTATTTCCTCATTCCTAAAATATATCTCCTCTCAGTGCTGCCTCTCATCCATCTTTCCACAAAACGTGCATAGCAGGTGGTACAAAAGCTCAATTCAACTGAAAACATTGGTTTGGAATTGTCTGGCATATTTTATTCCTCTAGGTATTCCTACACATTTCTAGATCTCCAAACCTCACCGAATTAGGTATATCAGGGGTCATCCAATCCTCTATTCATCACAGATTACCATTCATTTCTTTAAATCTTCTGAGAAAACATCCTTTCATGTTGTCCGAACCAGATCATCCTCATCCTCTGCACATGTCGTCTGAACCGGATCAGCCTGTTGTGATAGAAATTCAATGTCTGCTTTTGACTGAATTTCACACCAAACCAAGAGATAATAAATGAGTCAAACAATCAGACAAATGGTTTAGGTTCTTTTTCCTCTGCTCACTACACCTATGACTCTAAAACTCTGGATGCCACTGGCACTGCTATAAAAACCAGAAAACTCTCCACTAATCTAAACGTCATTCATACCACTGGTTGTCCTATAAAAAATAGGAATCCTCATATTAGTCTAAAGCCTCTTTAGGCTAAGGCACAAACAAAACACACTAACATCGATAAACAAGGTACCTTGACACTGGAACCTATAAAACATACAAAAGGAAGCAGGGGGAAGGGGGGGGGGGGGGGCTGGCAGGGGCAGGGGCAGGGGGGGGGCTGGTGGGGGCTGGCAGGGGGACAAGCAGGGGGAAGGGGGGGGGGGGGGGGGGGCTGGCAGGGGCAGGGGCAGGGGGGGGCTGGTAGGGGGCTGGCAGGGGGACAAGCAGGGGGAAGGGGGGGGGGGGGGGGGCTGGCAGGGGCAGGGGGGACAAGCAGGACGACACCTTGCGGCGGTCAGGGGGGGCTGGCAGGGGGGGCAGGGGGGGGGGCTGGTAGGGTGCTGGGCAGTGGGGAGGGGGGGTGCTGGCAGGGGGACAAGCAGGACGACACCTTGCGGCGGTCACGCCGCGGTCACGCCGCGGTCACGCCGCGGTCACGCCGCGGTCACGCCGCGGTCACGCCGCGGTCACGCCGCGGTCACGCCGCGGTCACGCCGCGGTCACGCCGCAGGGGGGGGGGGGGCTGGCAGGGGGGGGCAGGGGGGGGCTGGTAGGGTGCTGGGCAGTGGGGAGGGGGGGTGCTGGCAGGGGGACAAGCAGGACGACACCTTGCGGCGGTCACGCCGCGGTCACGCCGCGGTCACGCCGCGGTCACGCCGCGGTCACGCCGCGGTCACGCCGCGGTCACGCCGCGGTCACGCCGCGGTCACGCCGTGATTTGGCCCTGCTCCAGGACGACACCCCTGCGGCGGTTACTCCTCCTTAGAGAAACATTGAATGGTTAGCTCTATAATTTTTCGTATTTCCTCATTCCTAAAATATATCTCCTCTCAGCGCTGCCTCTCATCCATCTTTCCACAAAACGTGCATAGCAGGTGGTACAAAAGCTCAATTCAACTGAAAACATTGGTTTGGAATTGTCTGGCATATTTTATTCCTCTAGGTATTCCTACACATTTCTAGATCTCCAAACCTCACCGAATTAGGTATATCAGGGGTCATCCAATCCTCTATTCATCACAGATTACCATTCATTTCTTTAAATCTTCTGAGAAAACATCCTTTCATGTTGTCCGAACCAGATCATCCTCATCCTCTGCACATGTCGTCTGAACCGGATCAGCCTGTTGTGATAGAAATTAAATGTCTGCTTTTGACTGAATTTCACACCAAACCAAGAGATAATAAATGAGTCAAACAATCAGACAAATGGTTTAGGTTCTTTTTCCTCTGCTCACTACACCTATGACTCTAAAACTCTGGATGCCACTGGCACTGCTATAAAAACCAGAAAACTCTCCACTAATCTAAACGTCATTCATACCACTGGTTGTCCTATAAAAAATAGGAATCCTCATATTAGTCTGAAGTCTCTTTAGGATAAGGCACAAACAAAACACACTAACATGGATAAACAAGGTACCTTGACACTGGAACCTATAAAACATACAAAAGGAAGCAGGGGGAAGGGGGGGGGGGGGGGGGCTGGCAGGGGCAGGGGCAGGGGGGGGGGGCTGGTAGGGGGCTGGCAGGGGGACAAGCAGGGGGAAGGGGGGGGGGGGCTGGCAGGGGCAGGGGCAGGGGGGGGGGGGCTGGTAGGGGGCTGGCAGGGTGACAGGCAGGGGGACAAGCAGGGGGAAGGGGGGGGGGGGGGCTGGCAGGGGCAGGGGCAGGGGGGGGGGGGGGGCTGGTAGGGGGCTGGCAGGGTGACAGGCAGGGGGAAGGGGGGGGGGCTGGTAGGGGGACAAGCAGGGGGAAGGGGGGGGGGGGGGCTGGCAGGGGGACAAGCAGGGGGAGGGGGGGGGGGGCTGGCAGGGGCAGGGGGGGGGGGGCTGGTAGGGGGACAAGCAGGGGGAAGGGGGGGGGGGGGCTGGCAGGGGGACAAGCAGGGGGGAGTGGGGGGGCTGGCAGGGGGACAAGCAGGGGGGAGGGGGGGGGGCTGGCAGGGGGAAGGGGGGGGGGGGCTGGCAGGGGGGGGCTGGCAGGGGCAGGGGGGGCTGGCAGGGGCAGGGGGGGGCTGGCAGGGGCGGGGGGGGGGGGGGGGCTGGCAGGGGCTGGCAGGGGCAGGGGGGGGGCTGGCAGGGGCTGGCAGGGGCAGGGGGACAAGCAGGGGGGGGGGGTGGCAGGGGGACAAGCGGGGGGGGGGGGGGCTGGCAGGGGGACAAGCAAGGGGCAGGGGGGGGGGGGGGCTGGCAGGGGGACAAGCAAGGGGCAGGGGGGGATGGCAGGGGGACAAGCAAGGGGCAGGGGGGGATGGCAGGGGGACAAGCAGGTGGCAGGGGGGGGGGGGGGGCTGGTAGGGGGACAAGCAGGGGGGGCTGGCAGGGGGGGGGGGGGCTGGCACAAAGTTTTGCTAGATGTTTTTATTTCCATGGCTTTTATTGATGTTTTAATGCATTTTAATTTATGTTGTGCAGCTTGAAAGTTTCTTTTATTATTAAATTCCTGTCTCCAAATCACTATTCTTGTTGAACATCTTTAATGCAATATCCATTATTCCCATTGTGCTGGTAGTATCTGTATTGCTTCATTTTTTCCCTGCGGTTTCAAGCTATAGCCATGTAATGTTTTCAATGCCTATAATTAGACTTATTTTTAACTTGCACATTGTTCCATGTAGGATGATCAGAAATTTGTTAAGCGGAAAACAGAACTTGGCGGAACTTTCTCAATTGCAAGCTGCATACTTTTTGTTCTTATATTTTGTTCTTATATTTTGTCTTCAGGTAGAATTGTAGAGCCTGCTGCCAGGCCTGTGTTGATGCTGCCAGGCCTGTGTTGATGCAGGGGACATTGCAAATACCCACGGTTCATTTGAACCGTGGAAATATCCTGGCGCTGGAAACATCTGTACCCACGGTTCACTTGAACCGTGGGTATATTCTGCAGCTGCAAAACAGTATACCCACGGTTATAAAACCGTGGGAATACATATATACCCACGGTTCAAGTAAACCGTGGGTATATTCTGGAGCTGCAAAAACTATACCCACGGTTTTATAACCGTGGGTATACATATATACCGGAGCTGCAAACTATACCCACGGTTATAAAACCGTGGGTATACATATATACCTACGGTTTAATGAACCGTAGGTAATATAAAAATTTCTGGGTCTATACCCACGGTTTTTTAAAAACTGTGGGTATAGGGCTATTGCGACGGCATTCCAGCCCGCGGTTGGCGAAACCGTGGGTATACCCTATACCCACGGTTTCAAGGGCTATACCCACGGTTTCAAACCGTGGGTATAGGTGCAATTTCCAGTAGTGCCGGTTAGTGTCCGAGACTTCCTCAGCCTTTATTTATAGGCATGGAACCCATTGGGGGCCTTCGGAGCCGTTGGAGAAGTCGTCGGAGCCGTTGGAGGCCAAAAGAGGGTTGACTGGTCAAACCCAACGGCTAGTTTGACTGGGCTACCGGCTGGCCGGTGCCTTGGCTGTTGAGAAGTGCTTCTGCGCAGGAGCCACCGGCTGGCCGGTGAGAAGGCCACCGGCTGGCCGGGTGGTGAGACAGTAGGTCTCACTATTGAGACAGATTGCCACCGGCTGGCCGGTGGTCAAGCCACCGGCTGACCGGTGGAGCCTGGCAGTGGGCAATGCCTCTGCCAGGTCCACCGGCTGGCCGGTGCTATCACACCGGTTGGCCGGTGGACTGAATTTCAGTCCACTTAATGTTCTTTCTTGGGCCAATCCTTTGGCAATCTTTTGCCTGTAAAACAAAAACACTTAAAACAATGTTAGACAAATATTAAGGTGATTGTGATCATGAAAATCAAACAACGAGGGGAACGAGAGGTACAACAATCTCCCCCTATTTTGATGATCACAATCACCGAAACAATCAAAGTAAAAGACTAAAAAAGAGAGGCATGCTTTAAAAGATTTTTCCCCCAATCAATCAAAAATTTCTCCCCCTTTGTGATTATCAAAATAGAATGGGGCATAAAACTTGATTGAGGGAAGAATTGACAATCAAGATCAATTGGAATTTTTGAAAATTGAATTGAAAGTTTTGAATCAAGAATTAAAATGAAAATTTTGAACCAAAAATTGAATTGAAAGTTTTGAATCAAGAAAAATATGAAATTTGAAATTTGAATTGAAAGTTTTGAATCAAAAGTTCGAATTGAATATTTTGAAATGAAAATTTTGATACCAAGTGTTGAAATTGAAAGTTGGAATCGAAAATTTTGAAATTGAAATTAAAAAAGACAAAAAAAGATCCTAACTCCCCCTAAATAAGAACAATAAATCACCGGGGAGACGAAACAAATTTTGGCCCGGAGAGACTCGCAAGAAGGGATTTTTCAATCCATACTTGTCTCATAGCGGGTCTTCTCCTATAAAACTCATCACTATAGTAAATAGACTTGGGTTGGCCATACCGGGCGTTTTTACAATTACATTCATAAATAAGGTGCCCGGGTTTCTTACAATAATTGCAAAATTTAAAACAAGAGCTCCCCCTTACAAAAACAGTGGGTGCATGGGAGGAGGAAGCTATATTGGTTTATCCTATCCCTTGGGTGGTTCTTGAAATTCGTTGGGAACCAAGCAAATTGTTCAAATTTTGTTACCCTTGGGTGAACTTAGCTAGGGTCTCCCTTAGGTCTTTGATGGTTGATTCCATAGAATCAACATTTGGAAAATTTTGGATTTTAAGGGTGAGATCCTCCTTCTCTTTGAGAAGTTGTTCTTTTTCGGAGGAAAGTTTTTTGAAATTCTTTTTTAAAGCAACAAATTTTGACGATAAAGCATGAAAACCTTTTTCTAGTTGGTCTCTAGCGTGTGAGAGTTCTTCATAAGATAAATGATTTAAAGAATTTGAATTTGAAGAACATGAGGAAGAGGAATCGGAAGATGTTACCTCATGAAATGCCATTAGGCATTTTGTACCTTGGTCGCTCGAGGAGGAGGAGGAGGAGGATGATGAGGTGTCGCTCCATGTGGCCTTGAGGACCTTTTTCTTTCCTTTTTCCTTAGCCCGTTTCTTGTTGAGTGGGCAATCGGGCTTGTAATGGCCCTTTTCGCCGCACCCGTAGCATTTCACCTTGGGCTCGGATCTTGCGGTGGGTTCTTGCTTTTGCGCCTTGCGAGATTTCTTCTTCTTCTTGTGCTTCTTCATAAATTTGTGCATTTGGCGGGCGAGATTCTCCATTTTCGAGTCACCGCTTGATGATGAGGACGATGAGGAAGGAGATGAGGAAGAAGATGAGGAGGAGCTTACTTCCTTTTGTACCTTGAGGGCAATGTTCTTTGGTTTCTTGACTGGTGTGCCCTCCTTTTGTGCTTGCCTCCTCATCGTGATCTCATAAGTCATGAGAGATCCGATGAGCTCCTCTACCGGCATATTTTTGACATCCTTAGCTTCTTGGATTGCCGTCACCTTTGGTGCCCATGAGCTCGGAAGGACCCATAAGATCTTCTTGACCATTGTCTCGGCTGAAACATCATCACCAGAGATTTCCTTCCATTGCACACGTCAGTAAAGCGAGTAAACATATCGGAAATAGACTCATTTGGATGCATTGAAAATGACTCAAAATCTTGCCTATACATATCCAATCTAGTGTCTTTGACTTTGTTAGTGCCCTCATGAGTTACTTCTAAAAGTTTCCAAATTTCATGTGAGGAGGTGCAAGTAGACACTCGATTGAATTCATTTCGGTCTAGGCCGCAATGGAGAGCGTTCATTGCTTTTCCATCAAGCTCAAAATTCTTTATATCGGTGGGGGTCCATTTGGATTCATCGGGGGTAGAAAAAGTATAACCTTGCATGACAATTTTGTAAATGGGGTATCCTATGCTTCTTAAAAAAGTGGTCATGCGGGTTTTCCAATAATTATAGTCAGTTCCATCAAAAAATGGAGCACGACCCAATGAGTATCCCTCGGGGGCGAAAGAGGTTGATGCCATCTAAATGGATCTTAAATTTGAAACCGGGTTAGGGTATTACTCAAAGTTCCCTCTGATACCAATTGTTGGGTTCAGAACAAACGAGGGAATGATGGCAAGAGGGGGGGTGAATTGCCTTTTAAAAAAAGATTAACAAATTAAAATCAAAGTTGAAAATGCAGCGGAAATAAAGAGGCAAGACACACAAAATTGATAACGGAGTTCGGCCAAAAACCCGGCCTACGTCTCCGCTCCCAACTCAACCGTTGAGAGATTCCTACCGCTTGCTTTTCAATGGTTTTAGCAAGAAACCCACTAGGCTTTGAGGTAGCACTAGGACCTATTACAGCTTGCTTTTGGTGGTAATGCAAGAACCCACTTGCTTTTAATGGTTTAGCAAGAACCCACTAGCCTTTTTAACGGGTGAAGGCTAGCTCACCGAAAAATCAAGCCTTTTAAAAGGAAAGGCTTGAAGAAACCTCTTCACACCTTAATGGTGATGTGAAACCCAAAAGAAAGGGGGATGAGAAAAGGGTTGGGATTTGTAGGCACAAACCCAATTTTAAGCTCAAAATAAATAAACAAGAAAAACCGTATTGGAGGAAGACTTGGGCGCCAATTGGATGATGGAGTTGATGTAGCGTGCTCTCCCAAGCTTCTTGAGGTGCTACTTGGATTGGAAATTGGTTGGAGCACTTGAGGATCCTTGAAGGTGGAGCGCCGGAGGTTCGCCAAATGTTCAACAATATGTCCGAGCACTTGGTATATGATCCGGTTAGTGTCTGGGACTTCCTCAGCCTTTATTTATAGGCATGGAACCCATTGGGGGCCTTCGGAGCCGTTGGAGAAGTCCTCGGAGCCATTGGAGGCCAAAAGAGGGTTGACTGGTCAAACCCAACGGCTAGTTTGACTGGGCTACCGGCTGGCCGGTGCAGGGCCACCGGCTGGCCGGTGCCTTGGCTGTTGAGAAGTGCTTCTGCCCAGGAGCCACCGGCTGGCCGGTGAGAAGGCCACCGGCTGGCCGGTGGTGAGACAGTAGGTCTCACTATTGAGACAGATTGCCACCGGCTGGCCGGTGGTCAAGCCACCGGCTGACCGGTGGAGCCTGGCAGTGGGCAATGCCTCTGCCAGGTCCACCGGCTGGCCGGTGCTATAACACCGGTTGGCCGGTGGACTGAATTTCAGTCCACTTAATGTTCTTTCTTGGGCCAATCCCTTGGCAATCTTTTGCCTATAAAACAAAAACACTTAAAACAATGTTAGACAAATATTAAGGTGATTGTGATCATGAAAATCAAACAACGAGGGGAACGAGAGGTACAACACTTCCTCCACTTATCGTGTTCAGTTGTCACATGGGAGCGAGACTTGGTGTGGATGATAAGTTGGGTGTTCAGACTAACTTAGTTCTGACCTTTAATAGGAGATGAGCTATGAGAAATCTCCTGTAACCCATGCTTTATAGGAAATTTTCTTTGTGAGATGTTCCCTTCTGGCCTATGAGGCTTTGAGACCAGGTACTTCTAAGGATCCCCTAAGGGATGCCTTTGCTTGTGTGCTGACCGAGGGAGTCCCTTATAGGATCTCTCTCTTGTTCTCCCTCTGACAGGAACCATGTTATGGAACCCCTATGTTGTCCTTCCTTTGAGGATCCCATGTAGTATTCTTCCCTTTCTCTTCGCTAAGGATTCCATGTTGGATGCCTTCGCTTGTGTTTACCTGGAAGATACCAAGTATGATGCCTCCTCTGTGTTTTACTTGAGGGACCCAGTGGGTGCCCATTGTTTGACCGACCCTGAGTTGTTATGTCGGGTTTGGGTAAAGATGGTGATCGGGTGTCACCTAGAACCCATTCCAAACTGGTAATCCATTTTGGATTTGGATGTTTGTTGGGTTGTCTGACTTGGTTTGCTGATGTTGTAGTGTTTACCAGAGGTGCTCCCTGGTTGGTGGCTTCTGAGCCTGAAACAATGTGTCTTTCATGTTTGTTCGGATGCCTACTATTCTTTGTGTTCCTAAGTAGAGGTTCCTTGATTTTAAATAGTGTATTTTACCTTTCCGTGGAAGTGTTTACCCATGTTTCTTGATTTTGACCCGGGTCTAGCTTTCCTGGTAGGCTGTTGTTTTCGTACGTTGCTTGTTTGCTTGTGTAGAGGTAAGTTGATCATGTTTGAGGATAATTTCTGTGCTTGGATGTTTGTTCCCATGACTTTTTTTATTTACGACCTTTGGGTCTTGTTATCCCTTGGCCGTTATACCCGTTTTCCATGCCTTGTGCCCGTAGGATGGAATGATATTCTTGACATGCTTGTTTTTGTAGACTGGTTAGCCATGTAGCTCTATAGGTGTACTTTGGCCTTATATAATTATTATGCACTGAATGGAATGAGACTGTGAGAACCTGGTGCTATAGACTATAAGGGATATACCGAGTGAGCTTCCAAGAGAGTCTTTGATATTATAAACTACAAGAGGGTAGATCGAGTGTGCTTCCTCAGAGAGTCTTGGACATTATAAACTACAGGGGATAGACCGAGTGAGCCTTCAAGAGAGTCTTGGATATTATAGAATACATGATGGTAGACCGAGTGAGCTTCCTCAGAGAGTCTTTACTTTGTTTGAATTTCTATAAAACCCTTCCAAACTAGAGAAGGAATTTACTGAGTGAGCTTCCTTAGAGAGTCTGTGATAGACCGGAGACTATAGGAGGAATTCAGCGAGTGAGCTTCCTTATAGAGTTTCTAGATCTTGGGGCTATAAGAGGGTTAGACCACATGATCTTCCACATAGAGTCCCTGACTACCCTATACTATAAGGGGAATTGACTGAGCGAGCTTCCCCAGAGTGTATTATTATTTCGTATGACCAAACTAGAGGGGTTAGGCTGAGTGCACTGCCCAGAGGGTTGTTGGTACTTCTTGGATAGGACCAGAGGGGTTGTTTGCGAGTACTTACCAGAGGGTTACCTATTGTGTTATCTGCTTGTTTGTGTTTAATTGGTTGATCTAGAGGATAGCTTGTCATTGTTTACCTTGTTCAGAGGAATATCTCCAGCGTTGGCCGAAACAGGTATATGTTGATGGGATTAAGAACCCAAAGATCGAATTTTTGGATATATGACTTGAGTGGCACTACGTCCAGCTCAATTCCCTTGAATAGGATGTCCCAGATATTGGGCTTATGGTCCCAATGATCGACTTCTGATGTTGTTTGTTGTTATTTGAATCTCTAAATCATGAATATTCATATTTATGTATATGTGTATAGGTATGGGACTATACATGTGTACGTATATAGATATGGACATCCATGGTGGCACATTCCTAGTTGATAGGGATTCCATACCCTATGTTCAACTGTGGTTTCACGTTGGTTTACTTCCTTTTATTGTGTTCCAGCTAGGCTGAGCACATTGTTGTTGCATACACTTTTAGCAGCACAATTTTAGGTTGCTTGTCAGGGTTCCCTACTGAGATTATTTCTCACCCCTTCACATGCACCTCGGTGTACGTGTAGAACTTATGTATGTTTTTCAGGTAGAGAACAGGTTGCATGGTGGATAGGGATGAGGCCCAGGGTTGCATGACCGAGAAGAGCTTCTCGAGTGGTTATACTGATTGGGTTGCTGAAGTTCGATAGTGTCTGGAGATTGGGTACGTGGTTTGGCTCGGAGTTCGTAGCAGAGCCCTGTACTTTTACTTTCAGTTTCTTTTGTTCTTGTATTTGTATTGTCGGCCCGGTGGGTGACCAATGTTATATTGTATTGCATAGCTGTTCAGGGTTTTACAACATTCTACTATTACAACTTGTTCTATTTCAGTTGTTTACTGCTTCCGCACTCTGTTTAATTTCCACTGTGTATGATACTTAGTTATTTACACTGTTTTCTTACTCTGGTATGAGGTCATAGTCTCCCCACTATCACACCCTAGGCCCTCCTTGCTAGTTGGTATCCTATGGCATACGGGGAGGCATGCTTGAGACCTTGTGGCGAACCAGCTTGGAGCACCGGTTTAGTGGCTTCTGGGTCGGGACGTTACAAAAAAACTAGAATACCCTTAGAACATAATGAATACTCACCAATGGTTTACCCACCATAAATAGAGTCCTTAATGATACAAATATTATCATCCATAATCTATTCTATAAGGATCAACTCAGTAAGAGATGAGTTCAACTATATTCTTTCTAGAACTATATTTCACTCATCCTCCTTAACTCCCAAATGCATAAGATAAAAGATATCCATATAATTCTACTTTTTGATGATTCATTCATATAATGGGTTAGAAATTTATTACTCAAAGCATCATCAACGAAATTTCAATTACCTGAGGTATAGGGAATACTAAACTAAAAATATTACATATTTTCTACTCATTGTCACTGAAGGAGATTCAATTCTTTTTATGAAATGTTATAAATCAGGATATTTTTTTTAAATAAATGGTAAATTTTGTTATAAAGATTTAATACCATAAAATCTTAGCATCATGCATTAAAACAACAAGTTCAATAATTAGAATAGGATAATTCAACTAATGTGGCTGAAGATTTGGGAATCCTAGACCACTATATTTTCACTATAACATCTCCGATATGGGTACCACCAAAAGTATACCGAACCTAGTTGGTCACATAACCTCAAGTGAATTTCCCCAAACAATAGAGGCTAAAGCCTAGTATGGAGGGATAAGGTAAGACATTGGGGGAACTATTCCCTCATTGTAAGAGAATATATAAAAAAAATATAAATATAAAAAAAGCAGTAGAAGTAATACCACAAAAAGTAAATAGCGAAAGACTGAAAGTAAATCCCACAGAAGACACAATATATATACGATGCATGTAATATGTATCTAATGTTGGAAAGAATTACAAAAACCAAAAGTACAAAAGAAAAAAGTAAACTCTAGCATCATCATAAGCCTCAGCTTGGTCTCATTCTCTCCAGCTCCAATAACAATCAAGTATTGGATGAAGAAGGGAGTTTTCCCTTATCTATACCTATAATCATATAATCTTTTTGGGTCTAAAAGCATGACCCAAATAGGGTGTGATACGAATCCCAGTAGGAAACCACCAAAATAGATGTTCCTAACTATTAGTGAATATATATAGAAGTTAATATGAAATAATGAAGTAATAAACTAGGATGTACTTTAAAGAAAACAACCCAAATTTTTTCAATTACATTAATTTAACATTTATTATTCGTCCTTTGAATCATCTTAAAATGGGATCTAGCCTAATATCTATATCCTTTGTGCAAAGTAATGAAAATAGACGTCTCATAAGACCATCTAAAAAATCAAGTATAACTAAATCCAATCTTGTACTTTGGCTTGGAAGATGCATCACAATCATTCAACTATTCACAAACGAACCTCTAGGAAAGCTCTCAAAGTCTAACCCCCTTTGTTCAATATAGTATAAATTCTATAAATAATGACCCTCTCGGAAAGCTCTCATGGTCTAACCCCTTTTGTTAAATTTATACACCAAGGCTCTCACGGTCCTATGTAATTAATCTGGAAGCTCCTTAGTCTTCCTTGTCTAAGGATCTCACAGTCCTTTAGAAAAGAAATAGCACAAACATCATATCAAATAAAATAATCTTGAAGCACGCTCAGTCTTCCTAGTCAAAGGTTCTCACGGTCTATTGAAAGAATAGTATGCATATTATATCAAAGCATCACATGTAATCTGAAACTAATTTATGGATAACCATTCACAATGCATATCACTTGCATTTCATATAATCATTTAAACTCCATCATAAAATAAAGTTATGGAAAAATAGGTACACCTCATAGGCAACCTATAACAAGTGGTCATAAACAATCA
This sequence comes from Viscum album, assembly GCA_963277665.1. Classification (NCBI taxonomy): domain Eukaryota; kingdom Viridiplantae; phylum Streptophyta; class Magnoliopsida; order Santalales; family Viscaceae; genus Viscum; species Viscum album. The sequence continues at coordinate 301,128,082 of OY728145.1, read as the reverse complement.
ATCAAGGGAAACACAACCAACAAGTGTCTCTTAGACAAGGTATATAACCTTACGCATAAGAAACAACCCTTTATCAATCAATCATACCATATCAGGTAATAACGGGGTATAATTCCAAAACAAGCAATGCCCCAAACGTGGGTATGTGGTACATTTAGCATATATAATCCATTATAAACAACAAAAGGCACAAAACCACCTACCTTGATTTCGTACAATTGATATACCAGAAAATCGGCCCTTAAATTGGCCTAGATCAGCGTAGATCTACAAAAAGATGAAAAAACCTAACCTTGAATAACTCACAATAGAGGATGAATATAGAAGAAGGGATCAAGAGGTATTAAGAATCCACAGGTGAGATTCCAAAACACCCAACAATGTATCAATCAGAGATCATATGGAGAATTGGGGGTTCATATTTCGTTCGTCGCTCTAGAGTGCTTCTGTATGAACCACGCACAAAAGTAGACATTTCCAGACATGAGATGCGATTTCTCTTTGATTTATCAAATAAAAAGAAATGTACACAGTGTTTTCATTAAAACTACACGCTGTGCAGTTAATTTAACTAGCCCCTAACTTAATCGGGTCTACCAGGTCACCACATGACTATGTATTCGGCTGTTAAATAGTAAAAATGTAGATACACATGATGATATAGGTACATAGTGTGTACTCAGAAGTTCACGACATGTACTTAGAAAATCCTCTTTTCTTCCTTTTTTCCTCAAAAGAACCTAAAAACAAGATCCATACCTTAAAATAAGATCTAGTTCTTACAAAATTCCCACCTTAACGAAATTTATCCCCGAATTTCCCTTCTGAGGGTAGTGATGAAGACTCTGTGAACAAATCTGGCCATTGTGACTGTACATCAGCCTCCCTCTCCCAAGTGTCTTCCTGTAATTTCTCATGCTTCCATAGCACATATACTATATAAAAAAACTAGGCACATAAAAACATCTTGCAGAAATCCAAAATCCGAATAGGGTGCTCATAGAAGGATGCATCCCCCTCCAACTCAACATCCTTAGGTTGAAAAACATGAGACATGTCTGAAAAGTAATACTGTAGATGAGAAACATGAAATAATTCGTTCATAGCCTAGTAACTCTGAGGTAATTGAAACATATAGGCAACCATTTGAACTCTCTCTGAAACCTCAAATGGCCCGACGTATCTCATTGAAAGCTTCCCCTCTCTCCTAATCGTCCTATGTCCCAACATCAGTGTGACATGCAGGAAAACCTATTCTCCGACCTCAAACTATAGAGGTTGTCTCCGTCGGTCAACATAATATTTCTTCCTAGACTGTGCAGTAGCCATCCTCTTCCGAATCAACTTTACCTGCTCAGTGGTCTCCTAGACAAGATGAGGTCCCAACACAGCTACCTATCCTACCTCTATCTAACATAGGGTGATCAAAATGGATTACTATATGAAGCCTCATTGGGTTCCATCTGAATCGTTTCCTAAAAACTATTATTTTAAGAAAACTCCACCAGGGGTGTATGTCGCTCCCAAGAGCCCCTGAAATCCAACATGCATTCTCAATGCATGTCCTCAAAAACCTAAATTGTACACTTGGATTGGCCATCTTTCTGGGGATGGTGAGCTATAATTAGAAGTATCTGTGTACCCAAAGCCATCTGTAGTCCCTTACAGACATAAGAAGTAAACCGAGCATACCTATATAAAAAGATAGAGTGCAGAACCACAAGAAAACGTACAATCTCTCAGATGCACAACTTCCCAAGATCGTCAACACTATAGGTATCCTTTATTAGAATGAAGTATTAAACCTTCGTGAGAATGTCAAAAACAACCCAAATCACATAGTTACCTTGAGGAGACCTCAACAAACCTATCACAAAATCCATTGTGACATCATTCCACTTTCACTTAGGAATGGGTAACTGCTGTAATATCTCTACCAATTACTGATGCTCCGTAATCACCTGGTGATAGGTGGAACATCTCATAACAAAACTAGCCACATCCCTCTTCATGCCTGGCCACCAATACTAACGATGTAGATCTCAATACATCTTGGTGACACCAAGATGAAATTCCCATACCAAGGCATGAAAAACTTGCAACAAATCCTCATGTATATATGCTGACACCCATACTCTCCCATGAAAATGAAAATCCTCATCCTCACCTATGGTCTACCTAGGAGTAGGGTACTCACCTGAAACACTATCCCATAGGACTTGGCCTTTAGAATCTAATAGCTATCTCATTCACACTCAATCCATTAGAGTAGAGGTAAGAACTATAGAAGAAAGTAACGTATTCCCCTATTTGTCATGAACCTCCAAATGCATTTCCGCGAACATAGCCATAAGATGACACTCACTACTAGCCTCTTGAACTATATGTATCTGAGTCCTCTTGATCAATGAATTAGACATTGTGTTTCCTTTCCTAGGTGTGTAGGAAAGCTCAAAGTAAAAATACTAAAGGTAATCAATCAACCTTCGTTGTATCAAAATCAGATCATGCAGAGTAAAGATATACTTGAGGCTTTTTTTGTTTGTGTATACCAGCAAATTCTCTCCGAAAATATAATGTATACAACAGGGAAAGGCATTCACAACTGAAGCTAACTCGAGATCATGTGTTGGCTAATTCCACTCTTGTGGCCTCAACTTCCAAGACCCATACGCAATGTCTCCTTTTCCCAACATAATCACTACTCCCAGCCCGATACCTGATGCATCATAGTAAACGGTGAAACTCTTACCCAGTTCTGAAAAATTAAATATCAATGCTAATGTCAATCTCCCATTCAGCTCTTGAAATGATGAATCACGACAATCTATTGACAAGTACTTCACAACCTTCTTAGTCAAGACTGTAAGTTGTGCTTATATGCATTAAAAATCCTAAATAAAGAATCTGTAGTAACTAGTTAGACCTAGAAATCTCCGCAAATAAATGAAATTATTCATATTCTCCCAAGAAACTATAGATCACCCCTTCTCTTGGTCTACTGATACTCTTATCTCTAAGATGACATGACCTAAGAAATGCATTTGGTCCGTCCAAAAGTTTCACTTTGAGAGATTATCATATAACTGATTCTCTCTCAGTGTACTCAATATAATTTCAAAATGGATAGCATGGTTGGGTTGAGTGTGAGAGTACACCAAGATGTCATCTAAGAAGACCACCAAAAAAGAATCAATTGATGGAACACCCAGTTCATCAGTTCTATGAAAACTTCCAGTGCATTCGTGAGACTGAACAACATAATAAAATACTCGTATAGACCATACCTTCTCTAAAATGATGTAAGAGATATATATGATGGTATAATGCAGAAATGATGATAACCAGATCTCAAATCAATACTTTATTACACCCGGGCTCCTTGAAGCAGATCATAGAGATCATCAATCCCTGGAAAGGGATATCAGTTCTTGACCATCAACTGGTTAAACTTTTGATAATCCACACAATGTATGAGGGTATCATCTTCCTTATTCGCAAAATGATAGAAGAACCCCAAGAAGATGTACTCAGTCAAATGAAACCCTTTACCTGCAACTCCTCTAACTGCTTCTTGAGCTCCTGTAATTTTGGTTTAGTAGTCCTATAAGGAGGAATAGACACCAGTGCCACTCATGGATAAATATCAATAGAGAAATACTCCTCTTTCTCTAGAGGTAAACCAAAAAAGTTTTCTAGAAAGAAATCTATGAAATGATCCACTACTAGAGGAATGTCTATCTTTGAAGTCCCTTGGGCATTCAGATATAAAATAACAATCTCGGTTGTGATTCCTCCCAACCCTTGATGCTCGGGTCCATCTCTATTTTCTAGGACATCCCATTCGCCCTTGTGTATAAAATATCCTCCCTATGGTGATGTAAAACTCACCCTGTGGTGATATCTTTCAAAAATGGCCTAAAAGGAGACAAACTGGTCTATTATAATAATGACATCAAATCCTATCATCTCTAAGACATAGAGGTCCCATAAGAAGTGACACCCACCAACCTTAAGAGGTCACTCCTTGAACCGATGTACACTAGCCATCCTAATCTCCAACAGGGTGTCTAGCATCATAACATTATCATAAGTAAAGATACTGAGCCCAAGGCTCTCTATAACGACAATAGATATACCACCATGGGAATCCCATCTATAAAAAAGAGTAGAAGCTAAAACTAAGACAACTATAATTGTACATCTAACTGCAGTGGGTCTAGGATTATGCTCCTACTGGGTGTAATCCATTGCAAAAGTATGACCTCTACCATGGTCCTGCGACCCAGCCTGGATACCCTAAGTTGATCCACCCTATTGTCACTGAAAAAATTTTATCTGGTTGCCACAACCATAACCACCTCCTCGGATTGAACGTCTTGACAAACTCCAGTTCCCTAACTGATGAGGAACTGGAGTCCCCACTCTTATACGTGGAGTCAATAGATCCCCTCTCACTAGCTACTGGTGAGAACATCCTACAAAAAACACTGAATATGAACCATCTTTCCATAAGATTAGCACTCAACTGGGTAACCTGGGCACTGCAGTCCCATGTGACCACTCTTTCTACAATGGTATAAACTCACCTGGCTACTTGAAGATACATCCCTACTACTGGAATAACTGCCCAAGGGATCCATGCAGTGCTTCTTACTATCATTTGAAGGAGTACCGAACCTAGATGCCAAACCAACCTAGCTCGTCCCTCAAAAATCCCTTAGATTGAAGTTGGTAATCATCACCTAGTTTAATATAGTAGAAACCGTAGTCAACATGAGAACAATCACCTATGATTAGATGTCGTACTTGATACCATCCTCAAATAGCCTAGCCAATGATTACTCGTCCCCCTAGAATAGGTGTGAAGAACTAAAGATCTGTAAACCGAGAAGAGTAATTCATCACTGAAAGAGCACCCTGATATGAATGTCTGAACTCCTGGGCTCTATTGACACTCAATGTCTCGGGGTATAAGTAATCATACAAGGTCCTATAAAACTCTTCCCAAACCATAAACCAATGTCATCCTGCCTGTGAAACAACATCCAACCGTCTTTTGGAGGAACCACGTAACATGTAAGTCATGAGCTTCTCCTCCTCCTAGGAGGTGAATCCAAGTGCTCAAAGATATAAATAATAACCTCCAACTATGACTCTATAGCCTGTGGTCCTCAAAACCCTAAAAATGTGGGCTAATGCTACTACTAGAACAGGTGTGTCAACTCTGCCATAGTCTGGGTAGGATGTGGAGCTTCCTGAAAGGTTTGCATCATCATCACAAAGCTTTCACGAAACTGTGCATTAACACCCCCATCCAGTATAATACCTGGTTCGAAGACGGGCATGATGGGATAATCTGATGGTAGTATTTGATCTACCATTTACAGTGTCTAATCATTTCCCTATATCCAGTGTACAACCAGAGGATGTGTTGGTGGCATGACTATCTACTAAGTTGGACATGTAACAACCCTTACACATGGCATGTTCCCTCAGAGACACAACATGTACTTGAATGTTCCCTTCAGCATAGGTACTTCTACATGGATAGAACTACACAATTATTCTAGTGTAACAATACACAATGTGCACACTCTAGAAACGACATGTACAAAAAAAGTTCCATCCACCCGTGTAATTAGTCACACGACCGGATACACGGTTGACTACAACATAGTGTGTACTCCCAGTACATGGTCTATTCTACCAAAAGTTTTCCTACCCCATGTCTCTACTCACACAGTCAGTCACACGGTGAACAACTACATGGAATGTAAAAATGGAACACGACATGTACATAGGAAAATCCATTTCTTACAGAACCGAATAAAACATGGAATGTGTTCATAACATCACACACCATGTTTTCTGGGTTTTATGAACAATAATCCTCTGAAACTTCTCTAGAACCCCTAATGTCTTAAATTTTAGCCAATTCATTCCAAGTTCTGATATGTGAGAGCCCATACTCCCTAAGAATCAATTATTGGCATTTTTATTCATATACTACCTAAATAGAATTGAATTAATGTTCAAACATGATTCACCAAATTTTGATCCAAGGGGACCCGTAACACCCCAGGGACCAAATCTTGGTGTCCATCTAAATGAAACTTTACATATACCAATACCCTATCAAAATAGTAGGTATTTGTTTCATAAAATTTATCACAACATCATACATATCTAGCACAATATCAATTATAACAGCATGTAATCAGAAATTATCTCTAAATGTCGTGGAACAAATGCCTGGAATGTGATTTCTAACAAGTGAATATATGATGCATGAGATTGAATACCCTCATCTCATTGGGTTGCCACAAAATAAAACTACAATGATATAAATACTAACAACACAAATCAACTGTGTCACCCAATGGTGAAATTGAATCAATTGTAATAGTTCAAAACCCAAAAATTACAATTCAATTCGATGTAATTTGGATTTTCCCTATACACGGGGTAGATACTCTCAGAAAAAACTAACTACCAAACTACATTTCCTTTCTATTCCTTTCAAATTTCTCCAAACAGTAAGACAAACCAGAAAAGAAAACTACTCTGAAACCACTTTGTAACTTCCTCGATCCATGTACCACTAAAAGTGCCCCAAAAATGGTTGGTCATATAACCTCAAGCTCATTTATGAAAATGCCAGAGGCTAACAACTAGAAGTGAGGGATAATGTAATACATTGGGGAAACTATTCCCTCATTGGAAGAGTATACATAGTAGAATCTAAATATAAAACAAAAGTGGAAACATTAATACCACAAAAAGTAAACAAAGGAACACTGAAAGTAAATCCAAAAAAATCCATAATATATATATATATATATATGATTCATGGAATATGTATATAATAAAACCTCCAAAAATGTCACAATACTCAAAAGAAATATAGAACCCAAAGTTCAAAAGAAACAAGTAAACTCTAGCAGCGTCACATGCCTCAGCTTAGTCCCATGCTATCCAGCTCCAATAAAAATCAAGTACCTGATAAAGAAGGGAGGGTCCCCTTATCTATACCTACAATACAATAATCTATTTGGGTCCAAAATCATGACTGAAATAGGGTGTGAGACGAATCCTTTTAGGCAACCAACAAAGGATTTGTTCCTAACTGTTAGTGAATATATATAGCAGGTAACATGCAAGAATAAAAAATAAAATAGGAAGTAATCAAAAGTAAAAAATCCTTTAGTTTTTAATTACATTAATTTAACATTTATTATTCATCCTTCGAATCATGTAACCCTATAATCTAGCCTAATATATGTATCCCCAATGTAAAGTAACCCAAACAGACGTCTCATAAGACCATCTAAATAATCATGTAAGACCGAATCCAAGCTTGTGATTTGGATTGACAAACACATCACAATCATTCAACTATTCACAAACAACCCTCTAGGAAAGATCTCACACTCTAACCCCTTGGTCCCACATAACATCAATTCTATATATAAAAATCCTCTGGGAAACCTTTCACGGTCTAACCCTTTTTTTCAAAGTGCTACACCAAAGCTCTCACAGTCCTGTGTAATTAATCTGGAATCCCCCTCAGTTTTCCGAGTCCTAGGATCTCACGGTCCTTTGGAAAATAAATAGCGTACACATCATATCAAAGAAAATAATATAGAATACCCCTCAGTTTTCCTCATATAAGGCTCTCATGGTGCATTGGAAAACAATGAACATATTATATCCATGAATCCCATGTAATCTAAAACTACTACATGGATAGAAATTCACAATACATATCACATGCATTTCATATAATCATTTAAACACCTTCCTAATCAAACAAGAAATGGAAAAAAGGTACACCTCATAGGCCAACTAGACCAAATTGTTGTAAACAACCAATCAAGGGAAACACACCCACTGGGTGGCCCTTAGACATGGTATCTAACCTTATACATAAGCAACAACCCTTTATCAATCAATCGAACCCTATAAAGTAATAACATGGTTAAATTCCAAAACAAGCAAAACCCGAAACATGGGTATGCAGAACTTTTAGCATATATAATCCAAGACAAACAAATAAATTAACAAAACCGCCTACCTCAATCTCGTACAATCGATATACTTGAACATCGGCACTTAAATTGGACTTGATTGGCATAGATATACAAAAATGTGAAAAACACCTGACCATGAATAACTCAAAAGAGAGGATGAATCAGGAAGAAGGGTTCAAGGGGGTATAAGAACTCACCAGTGGGATTCCAATGCACATGACAATGTCTCAATCAGAGATCAAATGAAGAATTAGGGGCTCAAAGTTCGTTCATCACTTTAGGATGCTCCCGTAAGAACCACGACCATTAGAATACGTTTTTGGATATGAGATGAAACCTCAATCTGATTTATTAAATAAAACAAAGTACATAGTGTGTTCATGTGTAGTAGCTTTAACTAGCCCCCGACATAAGCAGGTCTTCCAGGTCACCACACAAACATGTAATTAGCTGTTACATGGACAAAATGCGGATGTACATGGCAAGATAGGTACACAATGTGTACTCAGAGGTAACCAATGGGTACCTAGAAAATACTCTTTTATTATTTTTCCTCAAAACAAACTGAAAACAAGATCCATACCTGAAAATAAGATCTGGGTTATTATAGTCATCCTACACGAGAACACAACCCAAACCTGAACACAATTTATAACAAAATACCAAATAGAACTAAATATCATTTAAAATATTTAATGCTAGATTATAAGTTAAAATGAACTTTAATTAATCAAAATTATTTTCACATTTTGAATCCAACAATAACTTTATTTCTTTCTTGATTGGAGGAAGTCATCCAAGAAACCAACATTTAGAAATCATTAATTATCTGGTGAAAATACCCCAAAAAGCCCAAGAATATCTGAATATTAAAGACATTTCACATTTGTTCCCATGTATTAACTACCTTAACCTTATTAATATTAACTAAAATACCATGTTTTGAGAGTACATGACATAGAAATTTCACATACAGAATCTATAAATTACATTTCAATTGAATTATGTAAATTTAGCGATCTAAAAAAAATTCTAAATCTTCTCCTAGATTCGCACTTGATCATCCTCTGTCATAGAGTAAATGAATATATCATCCATAGATACCACAATGAATGAATCAAGATAATATTATATTATCTTATTCATTAGTTACATCAAACCCATAAGATAATTTATTAGAAAAAAATAAATAAAAAGGTCCTCATATTGGCCACACATACTTTGTAATGTTGTCTTTGGGATATCAGACACTTTGATTCTTAGCTGGTGTTAAGTGGGACGAAGTTCAATCCTTGAGATCTACATTGACCCTTTGAACTGATCAAAAAAATAATCAATCGATGGAAACAAATGCTTTTTATTTACCATAAATATAGAAAAATCTCCCTCCCTTACTATTTGTAAGACAAAAAAATTGATGGAAAAATTTAAGGAAACCTAATTAAAATTGGATTAAGACCACCACTAAGAGATTTTTACTTAAGTTTAAAAGTAAACATAGATGTCATACTTCCTAACTCTAGAAGATGTTGTTTGATAGTACTCGACCTCATGTCACATTCTCCTTGAAATACACAACAAACACATCACTGGTAGTAAAGGATACGTACTAAAGATAATTGTCTATCAGGTATTTATAAGTGATTAAGAAATCAATCCCGATAATTACATCCAAGGTTTTATATTGGAAACTATAAAATCACAGATGAGATTGATCTATGATAAATAGAAGGAATAAGAGGGGAATAAGAGACACTAATTTATCTTTAATCTAATAGGTGTGATAATACCCATCATATAATACATAATTCCATTAGGATGGCTCAAAAAATTCACAATGCAAGTCAATTTAAAATAATGAGGTGAAAAGTAATCAAATAGAGCATTCACTAAAGATGAAGATATAGTAATTGTACCTCTCACAATTTATGGACACACATTAGTTTCCTCCAAAGACTCATCCACTACATGAAGAAGAAATGTTCTTAATTCCTATATCTAGAACCCTTTATATATTGATGTATGTGATAGAAACATAGTTATTTTTCGTTTTGATGGGACTAGTCAATTGCACAAGGAAGAAATATATGATAAAAAATATATAGGTGTCCTAAGTGACTGCACAAACAATACATATTTGGTTCCTCTTTACAAACCCAAATTGAATACCTTGTTTGGTCACACTGAAAGAAATTCAGTATCCCTTTTCTAGACACTGTATATGTTGTAAATGATTCCAACCATCATGATCCACTATAAGACTCATCCTACTTCCTCTTTCCTTTAAAAGAACTAATAGAAATTACACTCTATATAGAAGTGAATCTAACCATCCCTTATATACTAGATATGTACAGATTATCCATCAATGATATATCCAACACATCTATATAAGTGGGTATATTGAGCAAGGAAACATAGGCTTGTATATCAAATTAAAGACCTATATCAAATCATCGGTCTATCTTATTCTCATTTGATACTACCTCAGGGGAAAACTAAACAATTGTAGTATATTAGTTTTCATATTTATTCATAAATATATCACCTTTTTAGAGGCTCATAAATTCCATTTATATCACCAAAACCATCAATTATTAATAGAAATAATCCTTGAAAAGAATTTTATGTAATTCTACTCAATGAATTCATACTGCTTCACCATGAAAGTCAAATACCACCACCTCCAACTAGGCCCTTCATTCTTGAAGGTAGAACAATTCACCTTTAATAAATCTATAATTTCTATGAACTAAATAAGCTTCTAAATCGTTTTTAATAAATCCCTTGCCTCATGAATATCATTTGAGACTTGGAATGCTAGATATATCTATGAAAGAGTCTCATGGGAATGCTCATACGTTTAATCCTTTCAAGGTTCATTCAGTAGATCCTAAATGTGAATCAATGTAGAATTTGTTTGATCATATAATCAATTAACCACATTATAAATAATTTTTTAACCAACTAGATGGTTTAATTGACTTAGTTCATCAACAACTCCCTTTCATGGTCTGTTTAACCTATTCTTTGGGACATGATACCACATAAAAACATGAATCAAAAAAACATAAAAAAATATAATCAATTCATCAACTCAATAAAGAGGTATATGAATATCAATTATATTATAAAGATTATATTTTTTGAGGAGTTAAAAATACCTAGATAATTCTTGGAGAATGACTTGATTCTAATCAATTTATTCCTCTAATTTTATTTTCCCAAACACACATGGGGACTCAATGATCATTAAATTGATAGATAGATATGAAATAACTGTAAACTAACCCCTTCAGTCCTGATAGTCCTACCTCCCGCCTACTAGGTCATCGTAGACTCTATACCAACATCTTTGAAAGATGTTTATCCTTAGTTGATACAAAATCTTCACAATCCAACTCAACTAACCCAGTACACCGGTACCTGATATAGTACATACATGGATTGAATGGTGTTCTCATGCCATAAAGGGTTATTAATTGAACCTGGGAATGAATAAATGGGTTATAAGGAATGATTTGACCACAAGAAAAAACTTTCAATACAGTAAAATGGAATATAAATCATCGAAAAGATGGTATGATTAACACTACTACTAGGGGAAAACACTACAAGTATAAATATAGGTATGAAAGTGGTATATTATTCAATAAATAAACAAGATATCCATCAAGAAAAAGACCTAGAATATATGTGTAATAAGTAGATCATAGCTCCACCACTCCCTCCATCACCCAATGACCCATAAGTCAAAAACACCCACCACATCCAAGTTCTATTTCCCTTATAATGGAAAATAAATAACAGAATCTATAAACAATCAAAGGTAATGTTTGTGTGTGAAAAATTAGTGAAGTAGGATAAATCTAAATGTTCTATAAGAAATTACATAACAAATAGCCTTTTTATATTTTGATTTAAATAATGTCATGGCATAAAAAATCATTTTAAAATTTTTGGTAAAAAATATTGTGAATTTAGTGGATGGAAGGTATATCAAAAATATTCTTAAATGAAAAATTTTATAAAATGGAAAGGGAAAGAATAAAAAAGGTTAATTACACTAATACGAAATAATAAAATTAAAAAATTAACTATGGTCATATGAATTGAGTTTCATTAGTTCCTTGCAATAGGATCCTCACATTACTTAGTCAATCAATGATTGCTCAATGATTTCACACATCCATGAGTCTCAAGCCATCAAGATAGATTCAATCAACACCCCATTGGGTGAAATCCTAATGAATTCAATTGAGTTATAGTTGTCACAATCAATCGATTACTAGGGGTTAGAGTCCTATCATGATTTTCCTATCTATCCACTAACTACCTATGATCATATGAGCTTCCAATTAATCAAACATGTAAAAATATTTCATTTAATTTCAATTTACCATTAACCATTCAAATTCCCAATTGCACAGCTCAACATGCAATTTCCATTTAAAAATCAAATCATAAGATTTTATAAACCTCATGACTTTTAAAAATATTATTATTTTAAATATATCTTTCTAAAAAATAAACATCAAATAATTTCATAAAATCAATTTTCATTTCATATCATATTACCTCAAAATCCACTGAAAATTTTCAAATCTTTTGATAAAGTATTTTATATAATAATTAAAAGATTTTGGGAAAAACATATTCTCAATATTATTAAATTATGGTTCTAAAAACAATTAAAAATTTAATTTAAATAAACTAATCAATTTATTATTTAAATTTTAGGGAAAAGACTTATAGAACCACCTACCAATAATCACATTATCCACCAATTACCAAAAATAGGAATTGCCAACGAAGAGATGATTGTGAGGAAGTTAAAATCAGAATACCTAGAATAATTATCTATCAAATACAAAACACCCAAAATCATCACTCATAGATCTAGAATTTAAAACATAAACTTTAAATTTTTATCTTCGATACTAATGAAGGTGATATAATTTTCTCTATCCAATACTTGCAACATCAAAAGGATAATATTGGATTGATTATATTCTCAAAGAGCTTTTAGGTTTAGAGTTTTATATAATTAAGGAAAAATATTATATAAAATATAACTAAGAATCTAAGAGAGTATATTTCCCACTATACCCATATTTTCATATTATATATCAGGTCATCAAAATCATCCATATGAAAACATAAACAACTTCCAGGAATTGTATCATAAATAAAGTACACAAGGAATTAATTTTATTATAAAATCATTAAAATAACAATTATTATTTTCATAATTTTGTTAACCCATGAAAAAGAAATAGGTTACATGATAATCTCTTTGAAATATAATTAACCCAAAGAAAAGAACCAGGTTCCACAAAAATCACATTGAAAAATTATTAACCCATGGAAAAGAAATGAGTTCCATGAAAATCTATTTGAACCATGAGTTCCATGAAATTCTATTTGAAACATGATTAACCCATGTAAAATAAATAACTTCCATTAAAACCTCTTTGAAACATTATTATCCAATAGAAATAAATGGGTTTTATACAAATCTTTTTTAAACTTGATTAAACTATGGAAAAGAAACAATTTTCATAATAATCTCTTTGAAACATTATTAGTTCTTAGAAAATAAACATGTTCCATAACAATATATTTGAAATATTAATATCAAATGGAAAAGAAATGGGTTCCATCAAAGTATATTTGAAACATGATTAATCTATGGAAAAGAAATAAGTTCCACAATAATATCTTTCAAACAAGATTAACTCATGGAAAATAAACATGTTCCATAACAATATCATTAAAGAATCAGTAACCCATGTAAATGAAATGAGTTCCATAAAAATATGTTTAAAAAAATCATAATCCATACAAAGAAAGAATGAGGTTAATATCATTACAAAATATCCTCATTGGAGTATATGTAACAATGGAGATTTTTGAAATTGATGAATGGAAATACCATTAAATGACCATTAAAAATATTTTTTAGGAAAATAACGTTTTCATTTTGAAAATAATTTTTTTTGGTAAAATCCTTTTCTATGTAAAAAACCATGGAAACATGTAAAGGAAAATTCAAAGAAAATAATGTACACGATTAGAGTAAAACATGTTTATGTTAAAAATTATAAAAATAAAATTTTATGAGATATTTTGAAAAAGGGATTGAAAAGTGACCCATTTGAAAATCATTAGTAAATTTCCATTAAAATAATTTTAAAGGATGGTAAAATATCATTTAAAATGGATCTTTTTAATCATTTATTTTTATAAATGAACATTTTTAAAAACATTTTATAACACATGGATATGGAAGAGAAAGATACCAAATCTAAAAGAAAATAAAAGATCTGTATCACTAAAAACAATTATATTTTAAAAGTTTAATCAATAAATAATAAAAAAGTTTAACTACATTCATAAATAGTGGATTATAAAGAGATATTTTTCAATAATATAATAGCCTTTTATTTCCTCCAAATTAACCTAAAACAAATATTCCCGAAAGAAAAGAGATTGTAATATAATGTCTTTTCCACTTTGGAAACTCTCAAATCATATTCCCCATGAATGAATAACAGGAAATTATATTTTAAATATCATGAACATAATTATTTTCATGATATAACATGTAAAATTGTATTACATAAAATTTATAAAATAATATAGGTGTTTAATATAATATATGTCTCAAAAAAGACAATTTGAGATGATAAACCCTTATAATGATCATAACATTAAAGTGATCATTATATAGTGAATCGATTATGTGTATCAAATTTAAAACCACATAAAAGAAGATTAAATTTAAAAAATACAATAAAAATATATTATACACGGTATCTTATAATATCAAATTCAATGAGGAATTAATATATATGAATGTAAAAAATTGAGTTTTGAAATTATTTACCACTGGAAAACATTCAAGTCAAACCCCCTTGGTTAAATTAATACAAATTCAAATATTAATTACCATTATATATGATGGATTAATTATATTACAATAAAATGGGTAGTATATATTCCACAAAATAAAAAATTATGTGGTAAATAGGGCATATGTCTCAAAGAAATGAAAAGAGATATGAGAAAACATTATCTCGAGTCAAGACTTTTCTTGCATGTCCTTTAACTCATGTATAATAAAATTACATCAGTTATTTTATTTAGTAGTAAAATTTTCCATTTTTAATACCTTATAATTAAATCACTTATTTTATTCCATTTTAATTACATATTTGGATACATAATCAATTAAGTCCACATTGGGTGTTTCGAGGATGTTTGGTTCATTATTTCAAAATAGCTTCGGTGTGTTTATCGTGGTCAAACAGGTCAATATTTAAACATATAAAATATAGTCATTAAAATTTTTATAATAATTCTATTATAATTTTAAAACCAATCATGAAAAATTATTATGAAAAATGAAGTACGTAATGATCTTAGAGATGGTACACTGTGCGTACGCATGAGCAACATTTTCATTTTTCTATGATCATTATGGAAAGAAGGTATGAGTTATTATATAATTAAATAATGATAATAATATACTAAATAAGATATAATATATTTAAAAATACTTATATATATATATATATATCATTCTTGTAATTTTGTGATGAAAAAAATAATCACATTGCTTTATGGAGTGGGTAGTCCGCACATACACGAATGACATAATCATTTTTCAATTTTAGAAAGAGAATTATATATTATATTTTTATAATGATAAATATTACATTAATATCATTATTAAATAATTTATATACCATATATTTATTAAATTTATCCTTATTACTACCCATTTAAATTATTAGTGAAAAATGAATCACGTTGCGTTGAGAGGCAGTACTCCGCCGTACACATGAGTGCCATTGTTGTATCCCAAAGGAATAGAAATTAAAAACGTATATGTGATATAATAACTCTATAAGTATATATATATATTAAAAATATCAGATATATACTATAAACTAATCATCAAAACAAGCTTTTAGAGGTGATAATGGAAAAATAATGACATCAGTTCGTGAGGTGGTAGTCTGCCATACACATGAATGATGATTTTGCAACACATTTGATGGAAGAGAAGATATATTTAGGTTATTCCGTTAAAAAAAATAAAATATCAGTATATAGTAGAAATTTTTTTTATCATATTATCATATTTAAATAATATTTGATCTATGTTTAATAATAAATAAAATAAAAACACATTTTTAGGAATTTTATCTCTTCTTAGAATACCTCTTTAGGATTATATCTAATGTATTCCTATATTGAATTTTTGACCAAAACAAAACTTCAAGTATGAAGGTATAGAAGTTGGTAAGTTATTTGAGAAGGTATTTTACAAAACAAAATGATTTTAGCCTTGGAATAATAGAGGATATTGTGTGGCCTTTTATAAATGAGGTGAGTGGAACAATTGTATTTTTTGATATTAAATTGGTTTACCCACACCGTTTCACATTACACAAGGCTAAAAATGGAAAATTACTGATACTTATAATTTATAAGGTTTAAATATGGCCATAAAAAAGTTTTTATATATTGTTTTAGGTTATTTTTACACTAATCAGTTTATCTTAACCCCCGATAAACCCGTTTTCACCTTAACCATAGTAATTTATTTTTATTGTTTTCACTATTTATTTAGGTAAAAAATTAATTTAAACTTAAAAGAAAATATAAATAATGTTTATTAAAAATATTAAATCCATTTTTCCAAATTAAATTTACTGAATTGGAAAATTTTAATTTAAAATTTAACATAGTGACACGATGAAAAAACGGGTTTTCAAGAAGTGTATATTTCCAGGAAACGATGGTTTTATATTAAATCTATGAATAATAATAATAATTTTATGAATATAAATTAATTTTTTGATATATAATCAATAAAGTTTATTTATATCGTATCTAATTAGGGTTCATTTTAATTAATAAAAAAGTATAAACATTATTCACTTTAAAAAAGTTTTCACAAAAATCATGTTTTTAAATCCAAAGAAAAACTTATCATAAAATACAACATGAATGTAAAACCCCAAGCTTCCACAGTACGTTTCCCTCAGAATAATGAAATAGCTTGCATTGTACGCAACTTCGAGATTCTAACACACCGCAGCCAATCAAACTAGCCGTTATGAATAGTAATACCAACTTTTTGAAATTTTATAAATTTTATTTTTTAAAATGGGCTTCATTTTTGAATTCGGAATATCAAAATTAGCTTAGGGTTAATTTTTGGTACTTTCATGAAAACGTTTAATTTTTGATGAATGGTACTAAATTTTAATTAAGAAAAACTTTTATAATCAAAATAATTTATAGCGTTAAATTATAAATTTGAGTGGTTTTAAAGTATCATTAGATTATATTTTTATCATTTAATATAATTTATGTCATTGTGTGTAATTTCACATTTAAACTGAACATAAACAAGTGTCGATCTTTTGATAGTTATTATTTCTTAAAAACATGCTTTTTGTTTTGACAATGGGAATTAATTTTAATTAATTTCTTCCACTTCTGTGTTTTGAATTTGGAAAAATTTATTCCATATTTGGAATCAAGAGTTCCAAATTATATAAATAGGTAACTTTTATTTTTAGACATTATGAACAATTACTTAGGTAAATATTTTATTTACCATCGTTAACGGGTAAATCCAGTAAATAAGGGTAAAAAATAATATTATAATAATATTAAATTACCATAACATGTGTCCTATTTCTATTTTTTGATACATATTCGACCATGGACATCTTTGGTTTGATTTTGGGACTCTATTAAGCCCTTCGGGAGTGACAATGACATTTTACATTAATTAATCAAAAGTAAAGACAAAAATAACAAAAGAATATATATTTTAGTAAAAAAAAATTATATGGGGTTATATAATTTATCTCTTTGAATATAAATATTCATTAGAAATATAAAAATATTTCATAAATAATGGTATTTTATTTATAATTTTTAGAAATTAAATAATTTAATTTATTTATGATATAATGACGATGTAGTAATTACCATAATAATGAAATATTAAAATAATTGATATTATAAATATTCAAATAAATGTAAATTGATACTTATGATAAATTAAACTTATTTTATAGGCTAATATGAAATGTTAGGGTTGGTTAAATAAATTTTATTTGAATTGATACAGTTTTTATGGCTTTCAAAAAAAATCAAATACTAAAGTGTGTCAAAATTGACATAATTGAGTTTTTAAAACAAATGCTATATTATAAATTAATATAATATTTCTAAAAATATAAAGTTCAGAAAAAGGATTTATATAAGGTTATATATATTAATAATGAACCACATGGGGTTCTTTTGTCTTGTTATATTAATTTTATTAACTATATAATATAAAAATACAAAGAGACATGGTAAATGTTAAACTAATTAATTAAGAGTTAAATCTAAAAGATAAGGCTAATATGATGACCTAAACCTATCTAAAACCTATTGGTTGAGAGGTTTTATTACCATCACCACCTTATCCTATAAATAATTTATTTTTTATCCATTATAAACTGAAAATTATTTTATTATAAAATAATTTTTCAAGCTCACCTCTCTTAAAAAAGGGCACTTCCCCTTCTCTTAATCTCACACCTCCAAAGCCTTTTGGCTCGGCCAACCTCTGCCCAAAAATCCTCCCAATATTCCTCCCTTCACCCTAAAGGCCTTCCTTTGGTCATAAATCCAGCCTAAGGATCCATTTTGATCAAATCAAAAGGAAGAACCCGAAGAAGAGGTAAATATTTCACCACCTCTTTCAAGTTCTTTTCTTCTTCCACTTCCTCTTTATTTGTTGTTTCCATTCTAAAATAACAACTCCAGTATCTTATATATTCTGTGATGTTTTTATATAAATGTTACAACCATATTCATTACTCTATGAATCCTATAAATGCAAAGTCACCATACATTCGTACGGACGGCTTACCGTCTCCACGTCGTGGTGTAGTTTGTTATTCAAACACTTCATTATTTGGATAGATATAATAATGATTATAAATGATTTAAATAATAAATATAACATGTTAATGACTAATTACAGGTGATATACCATCCAATTAAATAATATTTTGCGATCAATGATATTGTCGCTCGTGCGTACGTATGGATTACAGTCTCCACGAACGCGATGAGATTCATTTCCCCATTGTAACCATTCAAGAATAATTTTCATTTGATGATTAAAAATAATTTTTAAGAACTTAATATAATTATGGATATGAATCAAATACATCATTTCCATAACAAACATGGCTTATGTAACCAAGTATATAAAGGAAAACTAGTCAGTTAACAACCTATATGATGATACTACTAAAATATTATTAACAAAGCAATATTAGAAGATCATATATGATATCATATTTATGTATATAGTTATTTTATAATTTAATAATAATGTTTTAACTATTATACATGAGGTTAACATACCTTCGAATACAGAAAAGTACAAGGTAAGGGTTAATTTCACAATCTCTTTATTATCCGAGGTTGTTCTTACGTAAGTATCTACTGAGACCTCTTTATCATCCACATCTTTGTTTTCTTAAAAATTTATTTCAAAACATTTTTACTATTTACTATACTATGGGTTAAAGTCATTTTTACCCTTATTTTACCTTATATGTTTTTAAAGTAATGTTTCTGTCATTTTCCAAACAAGGTACTCTATGACCTTTTCGACCAAATTAAGGTAAGAATGTTTTTTAACTTATATGACGGGTGTTGCTATTTTATGCCGTTATAACATCATAGAAACTTCCCTTAATAGATTATAAGAATATTTTCAAAATAAATGTTTTCTTTTATAAATATGTGACTCTTAAATTATTTCAAAATAGAAAGAGATATTTCTCTCAAATAGTTTTGATTTCATCTATGTCAACATCCTTTGATAAATTTTACACTTGTTTGAAGTTGATTTATTATGAAACAAATATTCCATATTGTATTTAAGGTTAGTGATATGTTTGACTGTTGGTGAGCTATTTTTATACCATTGATGGTTTATGGTTAAAGTATTGACATTTCATATGCTAGTTTTGTTACGAATGTTTATGTTATGTTTCATCCTTTTTATATTAGGAATGTATTGGACTTATAATGTGACAGGTGGAGCTTGCTATAGTTCCTCGATGCATTGTTAGGTCTCTTGAGATAATTAGATGTGGAATTGGTTGAGGCCTTTCCCAATTTGATATATGGTTTTGGTCGAGGCCAAAATAATTTTTAGACGTCTTGGTTGAGGCCTTGACAAGATGTTTCAGAATGTCCGACATTATACATTCCCTCATTATGAAAATAATATTGTTGGTTCATGTGGTTATTCTACTAGTATAATACCCATGACTATGTTTTATTATGTCATTATTTACTCAGCTCATATTCCTTCCATAAAGTGTTAAAGTTTATTATTTGTAAATGAATATGTTTTTAATTATTCGTCATGCCTAATGTTTATGTTATCTTCCACTTTATTGCTTTACCTTACTGAGCATTTGATCTCAACCCTTTCTTATGTTTCATTTTCATAGGATATGAAGAATTTAGTTATGAGTGACTTGACAGAATAATCTAGGAGACTTTGATGTTTCTAATGGAACAAATTAGGGTTTTATTTATTTTCTAGTTGTAATGTTGAACTTATGTATATATCTTGTTTCCAATAATACTAAAATGATCAGTCTTTCAGGACATGATTCCTTTTGTCATGCCAATGTTATGTAATAAAGCACTAACTCTGGGTAATTGGGGTTGGGGCATTACCATTGGTATTAGAGGATGTTTAGTACAAACCTTGGAAACTAGTTTTAGAAAAACTCTGATTAGAGCACATTACCCTAAGACAGACTTTGAGGATTAGTATAGAAGAACTTCCTAGAATTTTGGTACTGTAGAGATTTTGTGATTTTTCTATGCAATACATCCCTATCTGGATACGAGCAGGTAGAGGTGGATCTGGAACAGATGTACCTAGGGGTAAAACCCAAAAACACCGCTTTGAGCTAGACTCGAATGGGAACTAGTGCACGACAATGGGCCTTGCTGCAATCTTGGTAAAGACACTCCCAGGGGATATGCTTAGGATAATTCTCATTTTCTTTACAAACCATTATGAAGGGTTTATGAGTATATAATTTCTCAAAGAAAACATTTTTATGATTATAGATTATATCCACAAACTTTTCAATTCATGTTATGTGTTTTACAAGTTCAGAATTATGTATTGCAGTTCTTAAACTAATATACTGTAAGACATTATTTAAAATTGGTGCCTAGTGGAAGAAATGGAAACCGTATTAACACATGTAATCCATGTAGGGATTTACCTCCTTCTAAAGATAATTATAGTGGAGCTGGTGATGCAACTGGTGCTGATTATCTTATCACCATACTGGGACAAATCACACAGGTTATGAATAATAACCTAACCCATATGGAGCACCCTGATCCACAACATGGAGGATCAATGTTAGATCACTTCATGAGGCCACAATCACCAATATTAAATGGGTTTACAAATCCATTTGTAGCTGAAAAATGGATAAATTACTTAGAGAAAATATTTCATGCTTTGGGGAGTATCCAAAGGGAAAAAGTTGTCATGACAGTTTATCACCTCACTAGAGATGCAGATAAATAGTGGTCATTAATTAAAAACACAAAGGAGGATGAATATGTCTTAAGTATGGAATGGAGGGAGTTTAAAGAGCATTTTATAGAAAAATACATTCTTCGTGAACATCGAGCGGATATGGAAAGGCAATTTCTGAGTCTGAGACAAAAGGAGGATGTGAATGTCGCAAAGTATGATGCTAAATTAACAAGGTTAGTAAGGCATTCTGTAGATTATATACGTAACCGAATAAGTAATATTGATCATTTCTTTTATGGGTTAAAAAAATTTCTCCATTGAGCATTAGTCTCACATCCCTTCTCATCGTATGAAGATATTGTCTCATGTGCCATCAAGATAGAAAATTAATTCTCTAAGTCTTAAGACTTTAAAGAAAATCAAGAGAAGATGAGATCTGTAGAACACTATATGAAAGAAAATAAGGAAACAGGGATGAAGGGAAGAGTTGAATTTCCACCGTTTGATAATTGTAGAAGGAAGCACCCTAGTACCAGTCTAAAAGGAAAAGGAGTATGCTACAAATGTGGAGAGAAAGTCCATCTTTCTAGTGATTGTAAGGGGAAGAAAAAAGCTACCAATTTTCAATGCTACAATTACAGGGAGATGGTACATTTTGAAAATGAATTCCCTAAGTGTTTGGGAAACTTACCTCAGAAAAGGACAAGGGATCAAGGCCAAGATTATGTGATTACTACTGCTGAGTTTGATGCTCCGAAAGACGTGGTGGTAGGTAATTTAATGGTTTACTGAAGTTTAGCCAATACTTTATTTGATTTTGGATCATCACATTGTTTCATATCTTCCTCATTTTATTATAAAACTAGATATTTCCAATTTTATTTTACAAGGGAGTTTTTAGCTAAAACTCTTAAGGGAAGTATCATAGTAATAAAGTTTTGTGAATCAGTCCCCATTAAGGCATAGAAACGATATTTATCTGCTGATCTAATCATCATACCCATGATTTAATTTTATATAATACTCAGTATTGATTGGATTTCATACCATGATGCAAAAAGTTATTGTAATAAGAAGGAGGTTACAATTCTTGATGATGATAAAGAGTACCTTATATTTAGAGCAAAAACATCACCATCTGATTCGTATCTAGATCCACCCCCAGTAGCTCTATTAAATTCAATTATTGGGGAGGATGAGAATGAAATAATTATGGGGGAGGAAAACAATGTTCGAATAGAGGACGTACCTATTGTGAAAGAATATGTTGATGTGTTTCCAGAGGATTTACCTGGACATCCTCCAGAACGAGAAATTGAGTTTTCAATTGATTTAATTCCTAGTTCAAGTCCCATATCTAAGGCCCCTTATAGAATGGCCACTGTGGAATTAGTGGAACTAAAGAAAAAACTAGAGGAATTGAGTAATAAGGGATTTATTCACCCTAGTGTTTCTTCATAGGGAGTCCCTATCCTTTTTGTTAAGAAGAAAGACAGATCTATGAGGTTGTGCATTGACTACAAGGAGATCAATGCTATAAAAATAAAGAACAAGTATCCCCTACCTCGCATTGATGATCTATTCAAACAACTTCATGGAGCTCAATATTTTTAAAAGATTGACATTCGATCTGGATATCATCAGTTGTCTGTGTATAAGGAAGACATTCTGAAAAAAGAATTTTGAACTAGGTACATGCATTACGAGTTTATAGGAATGTCTTTTGGATTGACTAATGCACCCTCGATCTTCATAGATCTAATGAATAGAGTTTTCATGGAATATATTGATGACTTAGTAGTGGTATTTATTGATGATATCTTGGTATACTCCAAAATCTACAAAGATCATGAAAATCACTTGCACATTATTCTAAAAACTCATAGAAGAAATTAATTATATGGGAAGTTTAGAAAGTGTGAATTATGGCTTCAAGAGATTTCTTTTCTTGGACATATTGTCTCTAAAGATGGAACCTCTTTTGATCCTTCAAATACGAAGGCAATCCAAGAATGTCCAACACCGACAAGTATAATCGAGGTACACAATTTTATTGGTTTAACAGGTTATTATCGACGTCTCGTCTAGAATGTTTCCTAGTTGGCTAACCCATTAACCAAGATCACACGTAAAGGGGTTAAATTTGTTTGTAAAAAAGTGTGTGAAGAATGTTTT
The DNA here is from genome assembly GCA_963277665.1 of Viscum album. Classification (NCBI taxonomy): domain Eukaryota; kingdom Viridiplantae; phylum Streptophyta; class Magnoliopsida; order Santalales; family Viscaceae; genus Viscum; species Viscum album. The sequence continues at coordinate 301,104,256 of OY728145.1, read as the reverse complement.
GAAGAACTGAAGAGAATATTTGTCAATAGTTCAATCTTGACTCTACCATAAGGGAACGATGGGTTTGTTATTTATAGTGATGCTTAAAAGAAAGGACTTGGTTGTGTCCTTATGAAAAATGATAGAGTTATTGCCTATACATCATGACAACTAAAAATTCATGAGAAAAACTATCCCACTCATGATCATGAGTTAGCAGTTGTAATCTTTTCTCTGAAGATATAGAGACACTATCTCTATGGTGAAAAATGTGAGATTTATACTGATCACAAGAGTTTGAAGTATATTTTCTCACAAAAAGAACTTTACATGAGGCAATGAAGATGGATTGAACTACTCAAGGATTATGATTTAACTATACACTACCACCCTAAGAAGGATAATAAGGTGGAAAATGCTTGGAGTAGAAAGGATCATGGAGTTTTGAACCAGATGAAAGTTGAAAGGGATCCTATTTTCATGTATCCAGTAAAGACGGATATGGGAATAACCATGGAAGGTGAAACTTCAATACTTTTTCAAATGGTTTCAAAACCATCTTTACTAGAAAGGATAAAGAGTTCTCAGACTGATGATGAGGAGTTTCAAAAGAGGATTAAAGCTGTGAATGATGGAATATTGAGTGAATTCATATATGAAGATGGAATTCTGAAATTGGGGAAGAGACTTTGTGTTCCTAACATACCTGATCTAAAAAGGGAATTATTAGATGATTATCATAGATCCAATTTCTCTATACACCTTGTGAGAACCAAGATGAATAGTGATTTGAAGGAAAAGTTTTGGTGAGACAACATGAAGAGAGAGACTGCTGATTTTCTTTCAAGATATATGGTTTTTCAACAATTGAAATCTAGAAGGAAAAAACCAGGAGGATTCATGCAACCTTTTCCCATACCTGAGTGGAAATGTGATTATATTATGATGGACTTTGTCATGGGGATACCAGAGACTCCTAGAAGGAATGATGCAATATGGGTCATTATTGATCGTCTTACCAAGTCAACACATTTTCCAGCTATAAGATAATATTTACCACTTGAATGTTTATAAAGACTATTTATTAATGAAGTTATAAGACTTAATGGAGTAACCCTATCTATTGTTTCTGATTGTGATCCCTGTTTTACATCAGGATTCTGAAAAAGTCTTCAGAAATCCCTAGATACTGGACTTTGTTTGAGCACTGCCTACCACCCTCAAACTGATGGACTATCAGAACATACTATTCATACTTTATAATACATGTTGATATCTTACTCAAATGAATTTAAAGGTATGTGGGATCAATATTTACCTATAGTATAATTTTCCTATAATAATATCTTCCATTCAAGTATTCAGATAACACCATATGAAGCCTTATCTGAAAAGAGATGTCACACAACATCTTGTTGGGATGATATTGGTGAAAGAAAACTCATAGGTCCAAAACATGTTGAGGAAATGATGGAAAAGGTGAAGGTTATCCAAGCCCACATCAAAGAAGAACAAAGTAGGGAGAAGAGATATGCCAATAACCGAAGGAAGGATTTGGAATTTTAGGTAGAAGATCGTGTTTTCTTAAAGGTATCTTCATGGAAGGGAGTTATATAATTAGGTAAGAAGGGTAAATTAAGCCCCAGGTAAATCGTACCTTTAGAAATTCTAGAATGAATTGGAGCTATAGTTTACAATTTGGAAATGCCACTAGGTCTCTCCAAAGTTCACGATGTGTTCCACGTATCACTGTTGAGAAAATACGTGCCTAACCCAATACATGTACTCACCTATGAGAAAATTGAACTAGAACCTGATTTGTCTTCTTGTGAAGAGCCTGTCAAGATTCTTGATACCAGAGAACAAGTGTTGAGAAATTGGACAACTCGTCTGGTAAAAGTTCAACGGAAAAATCATAAGATGGAAGAGGCAACATGAGAACCAAAGTAACTTATTATGAAGAACCACCCAAATATTTTTGTGCGGTAGTATTATAGAAATTTTGAGGATGAAATTATTTGATTTAGGGATGAATGTAACACCCAAATCCTCCATGGCACGTTTCCCTTTGAATAATGTAATATCTTACATTGTACACAACTTCGAGATTCTAACACACCGTGAACAATCAAACTAGCCATTATGAATAGTAATACCCACTTTAAAATTTTATACATTTTATTTTTGAAAATGGACTTTATTTTGGAATTCGGAATATCGAAATTAGCTTAGGGTGAATTTTTTTTACTTTTCTGAAAACTTTCAATTTTTGATGAATAGTACTAAATTTTAATTAAAAACAACTTTTTTAATCGAAAACATTTATAGTGTTAAATTATAGATTTGATTTGTTTTAAAGTACAATTAGATTTTATTTTTATCATTTAATATAATTTAGGTCTTTTTTTGTAATTTCACATTTAAAATGAACATAAACAAGTGTTGATCTTTTGATAGTTATTATTTCTTAAAAACACGTTTTTGTTTTGACAATAAAAATTAATTTTAAATTAATTTCTTCCTCTTCTGTGATTTAAATTTAGAAAAATGTATTCTAAATTTGGAATCAAGAGGTCCAAATTTTTTAAATAGGTAACTTTTATTTTTAGACATTATAAATAATTATTTCGGTAAATATTTTATTTACCATGGTTAAAGGGTAAATCCGTTAAATAAGGGTAAAAAATAATTTTATAATAATATTAAATTACCCTAAAATGTGTCCTATTCCTATTTTCTGATACATTTCCGACCGTGGGCATCCTTGGGTCAATTTTAGGACCTCCTCGAGCCACTTGGGAGTGAGAATGAAATTTTACATTAATTAATCTAAAGTAAAGACAAAAATAACAAAAGCATGTATCTTTTAGTAAAGCATTTTTATATGGGGTTATATAATTGATATATTCAACTATAAATATTAATTAGAAAGATAAAAATATTTCCTAAATAATTTTAATTTATTTATAAATTTTAGACATTAAATAATTTAATTTATTTATGACATAATGATGATGCAATATATACCTTAATAATGAAATATTAAAATAATTGATATTATAAATATTCAAATAAATGTAAATTGAGTCTTATGACAAATTAAAATAATTTTATAGGATAATATGAAATTTTAGTGTTGGTTAAATAAATTTTATTATAAGTGATAAAGTTTTTATGGCTTTCAAAAAAATCAAATACTAAATAGTGTCAAAATTGACATAATTGAGTTTTTAAAACAAATACTATATTATTATTTGATATTATATTCCTAAAAATATAATGTTAGTCAAAATGACTTAGATAAGGTTATATATATTAATAAAGAACCAGATGGTGTTCTCTTGACTTGTTATAGTATGTTTATTAACCATATAATATAAAAATACAAAGAGACATGGTAAATGTCAAACTATTTAACTAAGAGTTAAATATAAAAGATAAGGTAAATATGATGACATAAACCAGTATAAAACCTATTGGTTGAGAGGATTTATACCCATAACCACCTTATCCTCTAAATAATTAATTTTTGAGCCATTAGAAACCGAAATGTATTTTATTATAAAACAATATTTCAAGCTTTTCCTAAAGTGACCCTCGCCTATTTTTATAAAAGGGAACTTCCCCTTCTCTTAATTTTACACCTCCAAAGCCTTTTGGCTCAGTCAAACCCTACCCAATTATCCTCACAACTTTTCTCTCTTCATCCTAGAGGCTTTCCTTTGATCATTAAGCTATCCTAAGGTTCCCTTTTGATCAAATCAAAAGGAAGATCCTGAAGAAGAGGTAAATATTTCACCACCACTTTCAAGTTATTTTCTTTTTTCCACTTCCTCTTTCTTTGTTGTTTCCATTATAAAATAATAACTCTATTATTTTATATATAAAATTATGTCATTATAAAAATTGTACAACCATATTCATTAAAATATCCATCTTATAAATGGAAAAGTCACCATATGTATGTACGTACGGCTTACCGTCTCCACGTTGTGGTGTAGTTAGTTATTCAAACACTTAATTATTTGGATGGGTATAATAATGAGTATAACTAACGTAAATAATAAATATAACATTTTAATGATTCTTTATATATTATATACCATCAAGTTACATACTATTTTACCATCAATGATATTTTTAGTCCTGTGTACGTACGGATTACCATTTCCACGAAGGTGATGAGATTCATTTCCCCATCGTAACCATTAAAGAAGAATTTTCATTTGATGGTTTAAAATAATGTTTAAGAACTGAATATCATTCTGGATATAAATAAAATACATCATATAAATAAAAAACATGGCTTACGTAACCAAGCATATAAAGGAAAATGAGTCAGTTAACACCCAAAATGAGGATAATACTAAAATATTATTAACAAAGCAATATTAGAAGATCATATATGATATAATATTTATGTATATTGTTCTTATATAATTTAATAATAGTTTTTTATCTATTATATAGGAGGTGAACATACCATCGACTAAGGAAAATTAAAAGGTAAGGGTTAATTTTACAATCTCTTTATTATCCGAGGTTGTTTTTACGTAAGTATCTACTGGGACCTCTTTATCATCCACATCTGTGTTTTTGTAAAAATTTATTTCAAAATTTTTTTACTATTAACTATAAAATGGGTTAAAGTAATTTTTATCCTTATTTGAACTTATATGTTTTGAAAGTAATCTTTCCATCTTTTTCCAAAAAAGGTACTTTATGGACTTTTAAAAAAATAAGGTAAGAATGATTTTTTAACTTATACGACAGGTGCAGATATTTTCCATCATTATAGCATAATTGAAGCTTCCCATACAAGCTTATAAGAGTATTTTCAAAATAAATGTTTTCTTTTATAATTATGTGACTGTTGAATTATTTCAATATAGAAAGAGATATTTTTATAAAATAGTTTTGATTTCATCTATGTCAATATCCTTTGATAAATTGTACACTTGTTTGAAGTTGATTTATTATGATACAAATATTCTATATTTTATTTAAGGTTTTGTGATATGTTTGACTATGGATGAGTTATTTTTATACCCTTAATGGTTAATGGTTAAAGTATTGACATTTTGTATGCTAGTTTTAATAAGATTGTTTATGTTATGTTTCATCCTTTTTATATTAGGAATGGATTGGACTTAGTATGTTACGGGTGGAGCTCGCTATAGATCCTTGATGCATTGGTAGAAATTTTGAGACAATTAGACATGGAATTGGCTGTGGCCAGTCACAATTTGATATATAGTTTTGGTCGAGGCCTAAATAATTTTTAGACAACTTGGCCAAGGCCTTGAAAAGATGTTTTAGAATGTCTAGTATTATACATTCCATCATTATGAAAATAATATTTATGGTTCCATGTGGTTATTCGACTAGTATAATACCCATGAATATGTTTTATTATGGAATTATTTACTCAGCTGATATTCCTGCAATAAGGTGTTCATGGTTATTATTTGTAAAGGCATGTGTTTTTAATTATTCATCATACCTAATGTTTATGTTATCTTCCACTGTATTTCTTACCCTTACTGAGCATTTGAGCTCACCCCGTTCTTATGTTTCATTTTCCCAGGATATAAAGAAGTTAGTTATGAGTGACTTGCAGGCATACTCTAGGAGACTTGGATGTTTCTAATGGAAACATTTAGTGTTGTATTTCTTTTCATGTTTTAATATTTAACTTATGTATGTATATTGTTTCCAATAATAATAAATTGATTATTATTTGGGGACATGATTCCTTGTATCATGCCAATGTTATGTAACAAAGCACCGACTCTGGGTAACTAGGGTCGAGGCGTTACAATGAAGTTGAATCAAAATAAATTAAGTGGATTAATTATAAATAAATAATAATTATGTTACATTAAATCATATTCAAAACATAATGGGACTTATAAATTTCTTATATCACTAAAAATAAATGACAATTTTACCAAAATTAGTATTATCACTATTCACTAAAAAATCATTATTTTCCAAAAAAACACAAAATTGCACCAAAAGAAATTTTTGATATTATAATTTCATAAATTAGGATAATTTTATAAGATAAATTTTCTATAATTTTTAAAAAATTAATTATAATATTTTTCCATTAAAATCAATAAAATACATTTTTGAAGAAAACATATTTTTGATGATTGGAATTAGTTTACTAAAAATTGATTGATTATTTTCTAAATATTTATCAAAAACTTTTATTAAGTATGACGTATATATATATATATAATGTATTTTATACTACTAATATCCACCAATTTAACATATTTTTTATAACTAGTATGTATATCATGGGCCGTTTAAGTTCGTTGTTTCGTGTCAAATATGTTATAGAAAATATTTTCAGTTTCTAAATATCTAGGGTGTTACATCCACCAAAATTAAATAAATGGATTCCTAAAAATTTAAACTTCATATTGGTAATCAAAGGATGGACATTTTAAAATACTTTTTTTTGGAAACTAACATAATAAAAAGGTTTGATAAAACATACTTTCGATAAGCAAGAAAGGGATGTGAAAAGATCATCTGGAACAACACACCCTAGTTTTCCAAATAGGATAACATAGGTGGGAAATAAAGTTTTTGACAAGTAATAAAATTTTGATCCACAAATAATGATATATAGTGATAGTGATCATTGATCATAAGAAAGTGAATGATCAAGTAAAAGTAAACAACCAAAAAACCATAAAACAAAAGGGTGATAAAAAGGTCATTGTATCATTAGAAATGATGGTAATATGAAAACTTATTTGATTCAAGATAATTTTACTAGAGTTGAGGAATTAGTTCCCCACATAGAGTAAAATCATAGTGAAATATACTTACACAATAAGTAAAATTTCATCCTTTATCCAATTTCCACCCCAATCTTATCTTTTTCTCAAAGTAATGAGCATTCAAAATACTTTTTTTATGCCTAAAACACTATAATAATATTTTAAGGACCACATACCTATAAAGGGGAAAATAAATATATTCCACATATCTTTGGACATTAACCAAATAAAAAATGGTTAGCATATGTTAATATAATTCCCATAATGAATAATAGATTATATGATTAAATAATATATTAATTTATAAAATTCGATAGTAGTAACTGAAGTTAAAACTAAATAATTCCAGAAATAAATAACCCTATATCATAAATAACCTCAATAAAATTAAATTTTAATAGTGTTTTAACCTCAAATGTTATCTCACAACTTTCATCTTACAAGTATAAAAATATGGCGATAACATTTTGAAATAACAATAATTATTTAATCACCAAATATATTTTAGATCCCATGGATATCTATATAATAAAATTGGGATTCCCATAATTACCATAATATAAAAGATAATATAAACCCTAATGTTTATTAATAAATTAAATCTTATTTCTACTAAATTTAAATTCATACATCATGTTAAACCAATTCTTCTTATATACATCAACTTAATAGAATTTCTCATCATATTTCATTAATCACTTTAAGATTTCATCACTTAAAAAATCAAAGGGGTATATAAGACATTGAAATTATAACCATAATTAATCTTATAGACATAATATTCTATCCATATAAACTCACATGAAAATATTATAATCTCTCAATTTATCAAAACCTTTCCTTTGATACCAACTATAATAGCCCCCCGACCTACACTCTTGGATACAGTGTTGAAAACATAATCTTTAAATTTCTAAAATTTATTCCATTAAAGGTGACACAACTTTCACTATCCAAAACATATAACTTAGAAAGTAAAATATTGTATCAATTACATTCTATAAAACCTTTTAGGTTTATAGTTTTAGAGAATTAGGAAAAACTATTACATAAATAACACCTAAGAATTCAATATAGTATCTTTCCTATTATACCTAACTTTTCATATTTTATATTAGGTCATCAATATCATCCATTTGAATCCCTTCCATACATAATTCGTTCAAAATCAAACTTTATAACTTTGGGAACTTTAAATATAAGAACGGTGAGCTCAAATCCTCAGTAAGGGTAATCATAAGCCTTAATAATTGAATTTTACTATGGATCATAAGAAGTGAATAAGGGTATGATGAAAAAATAAAAGCGCATGAGTATAGAATAATAATATTCTTACCCATAAATACATGGATCATGAAACATGAAAAAATGGAATAAGTCTTTAATAAAGTGAAGAGTCACCCGAATCAATAATCATGAGCCATGTGATATCAATCTTGACCATAAGAAACATTATAAACCCATATAAAGTATAGATAAAATGTATTGGTATCTTTGAAAATATATTCACATCAATTTTTACAATTGGGAAAACCCATATGGTTGAATTCCATCTCTAGATTACCCAATACATTGGAGAGATAGAATAGACCCACCCTTCCCTAGTTAATAAATTAAACACCCATATTTAGTTTATCATGAAACCACCTGCCCATGGTTAATAAGGTAACCACCCATACTTTGAATATAATAGAACAACCCATCAATATAAAAAATTTCAAAGAACTGTATCATGAATAAAGTACATATCACATTTATTTCATGAAAAAATCATTGAAACAAACTTTATTCTTTTTTATAACCTGACTAACCCATCAAAAAGAAATAGGTTTCCTAAAAATATATTTGAAATATAATTAACCCATGGAAAATAAATGGGTTCCATAAAAATCTCTTTGAAACATTATTTTCCCATGAAAAAAATGCGTTTTAAGATAGTCTCATTGAAACATGATTAAAACATGTAAAAGAAATGGGTTCCATAACAATCTATTTGAACTATTATTAACCAATGAAAAAAATGGGTTCCATAATAATCTCTTTGAAACATGATTAACTCATGGAAATAAATGGAATCTATAACAGTATCTTTGAAACATTATTAACCCATGGAATAGAGACACGGTCCATTATAATATCTATTAAAAATTATTAACCCAGAGAAATGAAATGGGTTTAATAGAAATATATTTTTAACATGATTAATACAATGAAAAAAAGTTCCATAATAATATCCCTCAAACATGATTAACCCGTGGAAAATAAACATGCTCCATAAAAATCTCATTGAAACTTGATTAACCCATTAAAAAAATGGGTTCTATAAAAAAATCTTTGAATAAATCATAATAAACCTAGAGAAAGAATTATTATTGTATCATTACAAAACATATCATGTTTAGAGTAAGTATCAAGAAGGTTTGTGGTTGTCGATTGAAAATACCATGAAAATATTGGTACAAATATTTTCAGGAAAATAACAAATTCATTTTGAAAATCAGATTTTTTTGAAAATACCTTTCTTTTAAAACAGCCATGAAAACATATAATTATAAATTCAAGGAAAATGATTAACATGATGGCAGAAAAATCAGATAATGTTATAAATTTTAATAATAAACATTCTTTATGAAACATTTTGAAAAAGGGAGTCAAAGGTTACCCATTTAGAAACTATTGAAAAATTATATTTTAAATTTTTTTAATAGAAGGTAAAATATATAGTAAAAAGGCTTTTGAAAATAATTTATTTTTAGTAAAGGAAATTTTTTATATCATTTAAAAAAAGGATATGGAAGAGAAAGATACCCAATATAAATAAAATACAAGATCAGTACCACTTAAAAATGACATTCTCAACATTAATTTAACAAAAAAAAAAACATGTCAGCCACATAAATAATAATTGGAGATTAAATAAATATGTCTCAAGAAAATAAGGGAATATTATTTCCTCAAAATGAACCTTGAACATAAACAATCCAAAAAGAAATGTGATTATAACATAAATACTTTTAATATTTGGTTACTCTCCAGTTGTAAGACCAGAGAAATAAAAATTCAAATGATACCTCGAAATATCAGGAAAATAATGAGTTTCATGATATAACATGACAAATTGAAATAGGTAAACCTGAAAAATGATTATAGTTGTATAACATAACATGTCTCCCAATGAAAATAATTTGAGATGAGAAACCTTTATAGTGGTTATAACATTAATGTAAGAATTAATAAACTATTAGATTATATGTATCAAATGTAAACACACATAAAAATAGTTTAAATTAAACATAATATAATCAAAATACATTAACCACATAATATTAGAATATTAAAGTCAATGAAGAAGTAATATAACTCAATTAAAAGAAATCAAGTTATGAAATTATTTAAAACTTTGTAACTTTCATGTCAAATAACCTTGGATAAATTAATTCAAATTAAAACTTAAAATACCAATATGTATTCATTATTTGTGATATTACATCTAAAATCAATATTACATACACCACATAATAAAAAAAGTGGTGAATATGGAATATATATCACAGAAATAAAAAGTATGAAGAGAATACCTTTACCTGGATTCCAGACTTTCCTTTTATATACATGAACTCTTATATAATAAGATTATATAAATTATTTTATTTCTTAATAACATTTTATATATAACGACCCAAACTTAATACATTACATAATCTTATATTTTAGTCAAGAAATCACTTCCTTTCACATTGTGTATATTTTCCAGTTTAGAGATTTATATAATTGGGATATAATACATACATATCATTCCACATTTATTTAATGAAAATACCACAAAAACAGTATCAATTTATTCTAAAATATAAAACTTTTCAAATAAAACATGGTTTCTTCAACAAATCTTCATAAAATTTAACTCTGCTTCCTTCTTTGTCTTACACATCATTATAACTAGTGAAAATCATTTAAAAACTCGGAATGAGAACAAAAATCTTAGTAATGGATGTAAAAAAAAGGAAATAAAACATTAGTTCATGAATACATTCAATCATATGAAATCATTTTCAAAAATACATACTTATCACCCATATACACTTACTTTGTGAAACTTGATATTTCCATGAGATTTCCAAATAACATAACGAACATAAATAGATCTATGAAGGTATCTTAGGGAATTAATTACATAATATTGTAACCATGTTTGCTACCTTATAATTTATAACCCTCGCAGCTACCTTACAATGTAACACTCACGACTACCTTATTGTGTAACAATCGCAGTTACACTTGAAGTAACCATACGACCGACCTCCAATATACACATACCAAATGAATTGGAGGAATATATAGGTCCCAAAAATCATCATAAACAATTCCCATGAACTAGAACATAATTATACAACATGAATAATTTTATAAAAACATTTTTTTAATTTTGTAAAATAGAATTTAAAAAGAGGATTTTAAAAGCAAACCCCCTTACAAATATCCTATAACTAAAGTTTCACTTAATAGAGTGGATGAAATATGTAAATAAATGACAAATACACAAAATTCAACATAATATAATTAAAATTCATCACAAATAAATTTAATACAACATAAATAATGTAGTAGAAGGTTACCCCAAAGAATTAAAATTGGGTTAAGAATTCCCTTACATCGGGTTCATCTCACTTCAAAAATGTTTAAAAATATTGTATAATGGTTAAAACCATGTTATTAATATCTTAAAGAAACATATTAATGTTTATAATACCTTATATAATCATTTAATAACATCATTTCACCCTTTAGTTATTAGTATTTTGTTCCTTCCATTGTTTCAGGTGCGTTCTTTACATGATTTCAATGGCTGGTTTGCATTTTTTTTCATATGGAAATAAAATTACAAAATTGGAATTAAATGGAATTAATTTGATTATATAATATTAAATGATTACATAAATCATTTTGATTATATGGTATGAGGAAGAATCATTAGATAAATCTTTAGTGATATCTATTTAGATCATTTCGTCATTTCTTTGATAATCAAAAAAATGTGTCATCATATAACATTAATATTATGCATAAAATTTAATTTTATAACATAATAGAGATGAAATCATAAAATTTAAAATCTTATTAAACCTTTTAAATAGTTTTATAATCAACTTTGAATGAAGAAACAAAGATTTAAAACACATCGTCCATGATTTTGGTTAATCGGAACATCGTGGACAATGTTCTTATTTTTAGAATAAGAGGGGGGTAGATGATGTAAGTTGAAGAATTTTTCCATAAACATGATAAAAGTACATAATATATATTATACTAGATATTTCATTCCTATTGGATAAGGGAATAGATATAGAGTATAAGAAAAGAAAAGAATTGAAAAGAAAACATAAGAAAATGAAAGAGGATCTTTTCCTCTTGATACCTTCTCCTTGAGATCCTCCTTAAAGTCCTTGGTTTTGGCCTTTTGGTGAGACCTATATGTATTGGACTTGGGGTAGTGTCTTGGGAAGATTATTTGGTAGAACATAGACAAGGCTAAAGGCTTGAGTGGGGTGATAGAAAGAGGGGGGGGGGGTGAGGGTGGTATTTATAGTGTAGGAGAGGAGGGGTTTTACATTATTTTAATCATTAGTTTAATATTTTTGCTAAAGACTATGAATAGTATTGATTCATATGACCCAAATAGTAATAAGTGTATGTGAGTTTGAACCAATGAAAATTTATATCATCCATGACTCAAGCATGATTCTAAAATTCATTTATTTAGCATATTGTTTTTTAATTTTGGTATTTCACTATTCAGAAAAAATTCAAGTTTTGCAGAAAAATATCAAAAATTCACCCTAACCATTTTTTGACATCTTAAATTCAAAAATGAACTCCATTTTTTTAATATAATTTTTAAAATATGATTAATTTAATTTTTAAATAAAATTATATTTTATTCCAAAAATAAAATATTTAAAAATATAACTGATTTTACATCACCTTGAAAAATTAATCAAGATGTTCTTATTTTATAACCTTAAGAAAAAAAGTAATAAAATTTACTATTCATGAGATTTATATTACTATTAATATTACTATTCAAAAGGGTATTTTATTATTCACCAAAAGAATAAGTTAGTTCTTTCAGACTCCAAATAACTTACTGACTAAAACTGTGGATTTTCATTTTTTAAAATTAAAATCATAGAATCGGAAAAATTATGTTTAATGACTCGTTTATAACTATATCCATCAAAAAAGTTCCATTATGAAGAAACTCAGTGTTTCATACATTTTAATTTATTTTTAAAACCTTGGGGTGTTATATTCGCCCCACCTTATGGAAATTGCATCCTCACAATTTTATTTTCTTATTAAACAAGCGAGGGTACCTTTCCTCGATATTATTTTTATATACACATGTGACTTATTCAACCATGTGGATTCTCTACAAAACCTTTACCTTATGGATTTCCTTAATCTAAAATACATGCTCTCTTTGATCAAGAATCTCAATAGGTTTCTCTTTATAAGAAATATTCTCTTCCAGATAAACTACTTATAGGCTCAAAACATTAGATGAATCTGGCACATACTTTCTCAACATCGAAACATGAAAAACATTGTGTACCTAAGATAAAATATGATTTAAGACAACTTGGTAGGAAGCCAGTACAACATTCTCTAGGATTTCATATGGTCCAATGAACCATAGACTTAGCTTTCCTTTATTACCAGAATGCATACGACATTTCTATTGTGATATTATAAGAAAAACATAACCAGCTACCTCAAAAGAAAAGTATTTCCTCCTATTATCTTCATAGCATTTATACCTACTCTGATATTTTCCCATGTTTTAATGAATCATCTTCACTTTCTCAACCACTTCCTCTACTAATTCTTGTCCCATAAAGTTTCATTCCCTGACTTCATCCCCAAAATCCGGAGTTCAAAACTTCTTCCCATAAAATGCCTCAAAAGGTTCCATCTATATACTAGAATGAAAACTGTTATTACAATAAAACTGAACTAAAGAATGATGTTGATCCCAAACTCCCTGGTAGTACATTGAACAATCTCAAAGCATATCCTCTAAATGCTGAATTGTTTTTTCTAACTTCCCATCCGGTTGAGGATTCTAATTACTTATGAAGGCCCTTCCAACAATTAGAAGTGAACATGGGATCCCGGTCAGATAAAATAAAAAGAGGTACTCCATATAACCTAACAATCACATTGAGGAACAATCGAGAAAGATAATCCAATGAAATTGTATCTCAAGTAGGAAGAAAATATGCAAATTTAGTTAGCCAGTCAACAATAAACCAGATTACATTGTTACCTCGAGAAGTCTTTGGTAGTCCCACAATGAAGTACATGGATATATTTTCCCACTTACACTTTGGCACTGGTAAAGTGTGAAGCATCCTCTTCGTTATCTACCACTCTACTTTAACCTATTAGCTTCTCAAAAATTTCATAGTAAATTCTCCAATATCTCTTTTCATTCTATCTCACCAATAATACTCCCAAAAATCTCCGTACATCTTTGTGCTGGCAGGATGAACTGAAAAAGGATAACTATGAGCTTTATAGAATAGTTCTTTCTTCAGTTGAGAATTAAAAGGCACACACAAATTTTTCTAAATCTTAAAACACAATATTTATCAAGGTTAAATTATGGAAACTTACCCATTTTAACCAATTCTAAGCCAAAGTTCAAAAAATAATTAATCATGGGATCATGTACCAAATGTAACATGGTTAATGATGTATGATGTTCTTGACTCAAGGTATCCAGCTCTTTTTTTTGATTTTCCAGTATGGTAATTGATCATGAAAACATAATATTTTATTAGTTAAAGCCATCTTTATTGACTCATGTTTAATTCCTTCCGAGTGAATATATACTTCCTACATTTATGGTCAGTATATATTTGACATTTGGCAATGTATAAATGATGCTTTTAGTTTTTAAAATAAACACTACAACTGCTAATTCAAAATCATTTATAGGATAATTTAACTCCTGAGGTTTTAGTTGTCTTGAAGCATGAGAAATTACCTACTCATTCTGCATCAGAACACAAGCATGTCCCTTCAATGAAGCATCATTGTAGATGAATAAATCACTATTTTTGGAAGGCAGAACCAAAACTCGTGCATTCAACAATCTCTTCTCCAGTTCCTGAAAACAAACATCACATTATTCTGTCCAAATAAATTTAACCCTTTCTCTTGTTATCTTTGTTAGCAGTCTAGATAGAAATGTAATGTTTTTAAAAAATCTTCGGTAATAACCTACTAATCCATGAAAACAATGAATTTCTATGACATTTTTAGGTATTGATCATTCATGAACCACTTTTGTTTTAGTAGGAACAATAATTATTCAATCCTTATTTATAATTTTTCCAAGAAAACAAATCTGTTGCATCTAAAAATCTCACTTGATGAATTTTACAAAAAGTTTATTTTCCTTTATGGTTTTAAAAATAACCCTTAGATGTTTTTCATGATCCTATTTAATTTTAGAGAATACCATAATTTCATCAATAAATACAACTAAAAACTTATATAAGAACCCATGAAATAGTCTATAATTAGATCCATGAATATATCAGGTTCATTATTTAACTAAAAAAACCTAACAACAAATTCATAATGCCCATATCTTGTATGGAACACAGTCCACGAGATGTCTCCTTCCTTTACTTTATGCTGATAGTACTCCAACCTTAGGTCAACCTTCGAAAAATATTATTCTCCCTAGAGATGATAAAAAAAGTCATCGATATGAGGAATATGATACTTGTTTTTAACATTGATGTTATTCAAGGATATATAATCATTGAAAAGCCTCAATGAACCATCTTTTATTTTAATAAAAAAACAAGATCAACCCATGGTTAAGTGCTATGATGAATAAAGACTTTATCGAGAAACTCCTACAACTGATTTTTCAATTCAATAAGTTCTATTTGATTAATTCGATAAGGGGTTTTGAAATTTGATTAACATTAGAAACTAAGTAAACTGTAAATTCAACTTCACGACCAGGTATAACACTAGGCAACTCATCATAAAAAAATCAAGACATTCTTTTACAACTATAACATCATTAATTCTATATAGTTCCCTTGTTTTCAACAATATGAGTAAGATAAATTTAATTTCCACCTTTCAGTAGTTTCTCAGATTCCTCATATGTTATCAATTATATGCGTTCATTCTTGTATAAAAATTGAAACTCTTTCAGAAAAAAAATTATTTATCTCTACAATCAATATTAACACGTTAAATTGAAAGTCAATCTATACCAAGAATGAAATAAAACTCTACTAAGGGAAAAAAATGTTTGCAGGTAAAGGATTTACACGGAAAACAATATAAAGATTATTATAAATCCTATTTTCTATAATATCCCCCTGGTGTTCTAAGAATAAGTTCTAGTCTCATTTGTTGAGGTGATATTACCTATTTTCCATAAACATTCTCAGAAATAAATGAATGTATAGACCCCGTATCAAATAAAACGTTATCAAAATATGAGTAAACAAACAAGGAACCTGATACAACTTCATTGGATGACCTGACATCTGCTGATGTAGTTGACAAAAATATCACTAAACCTTTATTTTTATATTAAGTCCTCTTTGCATCACTCATATATCTCTTTGGGAAGGCATTTTCATAATGACCCATCTCACCACATTTAAAACACTTTACCGTTTTATTATCACGATTAGTTTTAAGATAATTTTAATTACAATCTCGATCGATATGTCAAAACTTACCATATAAAAAATACTTCCCAGTTTTGTGAAGGCATTACCCATGGTGTTTTTTGACACACTTTTTGAAAACTAGAAACTAGACTTTCTTACCATCAAATTTATTTAATTGATTATTACCCATCACTTTCAATATGGACATCTTCTTCTCCTTATTGTCAAAGTGCACATGATCATTAGAAAACTCCATTTATAACCTCTCAGTTCATCGAACAAGTTTCTCATAACTTTTGAACTCACAGGAATCCAACACCCTTTGATATATTGGCTTCAATACTGGGTAAAAACTATTGATTTTTCTATCAAGATCCAGAATAAGATTTGGAGCATGCCTATCCAGTTGGGTGAAGTTTTCTTCATTAATGGACACTGAATCTTCCTCTTTATGCTTCAATTTAAGGAATTTCTTTTCCATCTTAAGTCTAACTACATTTTGAAAATATTTAATAAAGAAAATAATTTTAAATTAATCCCACTCTAAGGCTTCAATCTCCTCTATATCGCTCATATTATTGACCATTGACCACCACAGATCAAATTCACCTTCCAAACATTAAATTTCAAGACTTAAGTTTTGATTATCTGAACATCCAATAATATCTAATATCTTTTGATGCGCCTTAATCCGTTTTTCATCCATTAATGGGTCAAAAGATCCATTTAAAGCAGGAGGATGTTTCCTCATAAAATGTTCCACTATCATCATGTTCCTTTGTAATAGCTTTGGTTTTTCTCTTATATGGATGACACCTCCATTTATTGCATATGTTAGATGATCCATTACTATAAAAAATTTCTCATTTATAATTTCCACCATTCTTGGGTGAGGATTTATAAAGACATTAACCTCTTGGTTCCTTCCAACCTCAGCTTCCCAATTTATTCTACGAAAAAACATTCTGAACATACATATCAAAGATCAAGAAACCTGGTAATATTTATATACTATAAAATTTCAAATTAACCACAATGTAAAAATAAATTAAGGTATGCTTTTAACACCACCCTCACCCCTAAGGTTATCTAAATCATCCTCGGATAGCAACTAAAAGGACCCGACCTTATTACATTACATAATCTAGAATTTTAGTCATGAAATAAATTCTCTTAACATTGAAGATAATTTTAAGTTTATTGTTTTAGATAATTTTGATATAATAAATACAAGTAATTCTAGATATATACAAGACATATACTACAAAATCAGTATCCATTTCTTCCAAAAGTATAGAACTTTTCAAATAAAACATGTTTTCTTTCACAAGTATTCATAACATTAAACTTGAATTCATTCTTTGTATTACACATCCTTATAACCTATTAATATCATTTAAAAACTTTTTATTAGCACAAAAAGCTTAGTAAGTGATATAAAAATAAGGAAAGAAAAAATAATCCATGAATACATTTAAACTCTTGAAATCATTTTGAAAAAGACATACTTGTCACCCATATATACTTTGTGAAACTTGAGATTTCCACAAGATTTACACAAAACATAAAGAACATAAATAGACCCACAATGGTATATTGGGGAATTACTTAGATAATTTTGTAACCATCTCGGCTACCTTATAATTTTTATCCCTCATGACTACCTTACAATGTAACCCTCACTGCTACCTTATTGTGTAACCATCACAGTTACACTTTGAGTAACCATATGACTGCCCCCCAACATACACATACCAAATGAATTGGAGGTATATATAGGTCTGAAAATTTATCATAAAAACTTCACAACAACTAGAACATAATCATAAAACATGAATAATTTCATAAAAACATTGCTTTTTTAATTTAGTAAAACTGAATTTTAAAAGAGGATTTTAAAATAAAACCCCCTTACAAATATTATATAATTTAATAGAGACTTAATATAGTGTATTTAATATGTATATAAACTATAAATACACATAATTAAACATAATATAAACAAACTTAATCACACAAACAAGTTCAATACCACATAAATAATGAATTATAAGGTAAACCCAAAGAGTGGAAATTGGGTTAAGAATTCCCTTATTTCGGGTTTTTTTTACATAAAACATGTTTAAAACTTCTGTATAATGGTTAAAAGAGTGTTATTAATATTTTATAGAAACATATTCATGATTATAAAACCTTATATGATCATTTAATTACATCATTTCACTCTTTAATTCTTAGTATTTTGTTCCTTCCTCTGTTTCAGGTGCATTCTTTACATGATTTCCTTGGCTAGTTTGTATTTAAATTTATTATCATATGGAAATGAAATTATAGAAGTGGAATGAAATGGTATTCATATGATTCAATAATAATAAATTATTCAATAAATTATTATTTTTATATGGACTGACAATAAAGCATTAGATAAATCTTTAGTGATATCCATTTTAGATCATTTTGGAGGTTCTTTGATAATCACAAAATTGTTTCATAATATACCATTAATATTATTCATATAACTTAATTACAAAACATAATAGAGGTAAAATAATATAATTTAAAATTTGATTAAAATATTAAAATGGTTATAAAAATTTCTTTGAAGGAATTAAGGGAAATTGAAAACACATCATCCACGATTTTGGAAAATCGGCACATCAGAAACGATGTTCTTATTTTCAGAATAAGAGGGGGGAAGAGATGCTCTAAGTTGAAAATTTTTCCATAAACATGATAAAAATATTGAATATATGTTATACTTAATCTTTCATTCCTCTTGGATAAGGGAAGGTGAAGAGAGTATAAGAAAATAAAATAATTAAAAAGAAAATACAAACAAATGAAAGAGGATCTTTACCTCTTGATCTATTCTCCTTGAGATCCTCTTTAAGGACCTTGGTTTTTTCCATTTAGTGAGATAATAATGTGTTGGATGTGGGGGAGGGGCTTGGGAATAGTATATTTAAGAAAATAGATAAGACTCAATGATTGATTGGTGTGATAAGAAGAGGGGGTGAGGGTTATATTTATAGTGGAGAAGAAGAGGGGTTTTACATTATCTTAATACTTAGTTTAATATTTTAGATAAATACTATGAATAGTATTTATTAATGTGACCTAAAATAGTAATAAGTTCAAGTGAGTTGAAATCCATGTCCATATACATCATGCATGACTCAAGCATGATGCAAAAATTCATTTATTTAGTAGAATTTGTTAATGACCATATTTCACTGTTAACCAAAAATTCAAGTTTTATAGCAAAATCCCAAAAATTCACCATAAATTTTTTTGACATATAAAATTTAAAAACGAACTCTATTTTTTTCAAAATAACTTTCTAAATATGATTAATTGAATTTTTAAATAAAATCCTATTTTATTCCAAAAATAAAAATTTTAGAACTATAAATGATTTTATATCACCTTGAAAAATTAATCAAGATCTCATTATCTTATAACCTTAAGAAAAAAATAATAAGGATTACTATTCATGAGGGTCGTATTACTATTCATAAGGGTATGTTATTATTCACAAAAAAAACAAGTTGGTTCTATCAGACTCCATATAACTTACTAATCACAAACGTAGATGTCCATTTTTCTAAATTAAGAGCATAGAAGTGAAAAAAGTATGTTTAATGGCTAGTTTATAACTATATCCAAAAAAAGTTCCATTATGAATAGAATTAGTGTTTCCTGCATTTCAAATTATTTTTAAAACCCTGGGGTGTTACGTAATAGGCTTAATACCATATACTCAAATCATTAATTTCATTTATTTTTATTGACTTATTTTAATACTTTATCAGTTAAGTCTATATCTGGTGTTTTGAGAACGTTTTGTTCGTTGTTTCAAAAAGAATTTGGTGTGTTGAACTTAGTTAAACATTTAATTATTTAAACATCTAAAGAATATTAATAATAATGAAATAATTATCATTTTTATTAATCAATTATACTTTAAAAACCGATAAATAATAATGTTTATAAACAATTAACTATGTTACGATCCTTGAGACGATAGGTCATACATACACATGAGTAAAATCTCCATTTTTCAATGATCATCATGGAAATTTGGTATGTATTATTTTATCATTCCATAATGATCATAATATAATAAATATAATATTATTTATTTAAATAAATAAATATATATATATATATATATAATTCTTGTAGATTCAGTGATGAAAAAAAGAATCACATCCCTTTGTGGAGCTTGTAGTCCACATGTACAAGAATGACATTATCATTTTGCTGGGTAAAGAAGATAATGATATATTATATTTTAAGAATAATAAATATGTGATAAGTATCATTATTATTTCATGTATATCTCATATATTCATTAAATTTACCCTTATTACCTTCCATGTAAAGAATTAGTTAAAAATGAATCACATTGGTTCTTGAGGCTGTAGTTCGCTGTACACATGAGCGGCGTCATCGTATCCCTCACATAATAAAAAGTAAGAAATTTATATATAACATCATATGTATCTATATAATAAAAAAAATTTATATCTATTAATATTTTTGAATTTAATACTAATTTTATTTTAAAGGGGGCACTATGTATGATAGCATACTCGACACACAATATCTGGTTTCTCCGAAATCTTAAGTTGCACAAAATACCGAGTTATAATGAAAAATAACACAATAATAATAATATTATTTTAAATGGAAGTTAATGACTAGATATTGTATTATAGGGAATGAACATAATTAAATATATTATTATCTTACATATTTTTTTAAATATTTTTACATTTATCCAATAAATTTTAGGCTTAAAATGAGAATGAATCCAATTTTAAGTATAAAATACTATAGTATTTTTTAAAAGGTCATTTCACCACCATTTGTTGGAGAACCATTTTTAAATATCATTTTTGTTACTTTTATATTTTAAATTTAAAAAAACTTCTTCTATAGAAGAATGATATCAAAATTTACTTTGGATATTTTTTTTCAATTTTATGATAAAGTTCATTTTTACGAATAGTGAAAAATACCAAATTTTAAGTCAAAACTATGTTTTTATCTATTTTATTTATATAGTTAGATTATTTTTTTGTTGGGTTTAAATAGTAATTATATTATTTATTTATCATTTAATATAATTTTTTTCATTTTTAGTAATTTTATATTAAAATTGGACATAAACACTTGTCAATCATCTGATAGTTTTTTATTTCTTAAAACCCCGCTTTCTAGTTTTGACTATGAAAATTAATTTTAAATCAATTAATGAAAAATATGTTCTTTGAATTTGTAAAC
The DNA here is from genome assembly GCA_963277665.1 of Viscum album. Lineage (NCBI taxonomy): Eukaryota > Viridiplantae > Streptophyta > Magnoliopsida > Santalales > Viscaceae > Viscum > Viscum album. The sequence continues at coordinate 301,082,475 of OY728145.1, read as the reverse complement.
ATTGATTCCATATTTGGAATCATAAGGTCTAAATAATGTAAATAGTTACCATTTATTTTTGGATATTATGGATAGTAACTTCAGTAATTATTTTTATTTACCATAGTTAAAGTGTAAATTAAGAAAATAAGGGTAAAAATAATATTATAATAATATAAAAATACCCTAACACGTGTCCTAATATTATTGGATGAGTCATGGGTGACCCAAAAAATCTTTAGACAGAACGTTTGACATTTGGGAGCCACTAGGGTGTGAAAATGTCCTATTATAATAATTTATTCAATGTAATGGGAAATATATCATAAACATGGATCTTTTTACTAAAAAAATTTTAAGGTGGGGTTATATAAGTGATATCTTTGACTATAAATATTAATTATAAATATAAATATATTTCCTATGTCAGGGTATTTTATTTATTAATTTAAGAGATTAAATAAATAAATTAATTATAACACAATGATAATACAGTGACTGCTTTTTTAACAAAGTATTTAAATAAATAAAATTATAAATATTAAAAGAAATGTAATTTGAAAATTTTTATTCCATAATTTTTTGTTTTGGATGATTATGACATATTATATTTAAGTTAATTAATTTTTTTGGATGGAATAAAGTTGTTATGACATTTACCAAAATCAACTACTAAATAGTTTCAAAATTGACATAAAAGAGTTTTTAAAACAAATACTATTTTACAAAATGATATAATATTCCTAAAAATATTAGATTTGGAAAACTAACTTTTATAATGTTAGAGATTTCATTAATTTTACACTTATGGATCTATTGGAATTTTATAATATCTATAGTATCCATATATTTTGAAAATGCAAGAAGACACGGTCAGAGTTAATGTTTTAACTAAGGGTTAAAGCTAAAATATAATTTTAATTTGGTTACCTAAAATTGTCTAAAACCTATTGGTTGAGAAGATTTAGACCCATAATAATATTATTATACAAATATATAACTTTGGAAAAATTATAATTCTAAAGTAAATTTATAATAAAATAATATTTCAAAACTTTACTAAAGTGCCCCTCCTCCCTCTTATAATAGGCCACCACCTCTACCCTCTTACTCACAACTCCAAATAAAATTGTATCATCCAAATCTGTCTCAAATAAGATACCAAAATACCTAACGTCCTCTTAGAGGCCACACATTGTGAATTAATCCATCATAAGGATTCCTTTTGTGTCAATCAAAATGAAATACACGAAAAAGAGGTATTTGTTTTATCACCTCTTTCAAAGTTCATTTCTTCTTCTACTTACTATTCTTATGTCTATTAAAAAATAATGTAATAAGTACAGTATCTTATACATTCTTATATGTTATTATAATTATGATAAAACCTTATACCTTATTTTATCCATCCTATCTATAACAATTTCACCATGCGTGTGTACTTACGGATTACCGTCTCCACATCATGGTGTAACTTGTTATTCAAAAAGATTTAATTTGAATGGGTATAATGATGAGTATAATGGATTTAAATAATTAATATAACAAGATAAATATTCTGTATAATTAATATACCTTCCAATTCTATTCCTCTTAACCTATAAGTGAATGATATTGCCGCTCATGCGTACGTACGACCTACCATCTCCACGATGCGATGCGATTCATTATGCATGATCTTCATTAAACCGTGATTATATACCTAAATGGAATAAATAAATATTATATATATTATACTTATATTGACCCTATTATTCTGTATTTATTATTTACAACATATCTTTATGATTTCCAGAATTTGTAAATACGATAATTTCATTTGAGGGAGTGTGGACTACCGCCCCCTTAAAGTGATGTGGCATGTTCATTCGATAGATAAAATGTATAAAGGATATAGGTAATGAACTTATGTAACATATATAAAATATTTATTTTACTGGAATTATAATATACTTATGTATCATTTAGTTTTCTTTCCTTTAATATGAAAAAGAAATGAAATTAGCGTTGATGCATACGTGCGATCTATCGTCTCCATGAACGATGAATTTCATTTCTTATATCCATACATTATGTAATATTATAAATACATATATACTAGTTATATATGATATTTAAATCATGAATACTATTCTTTATATGATGGACTTATGACCAAATGGACTAGTGACATCATACCGTGTTTATTTTTGACTCAAGACCCGATTATCGACAAAACGTCCAATATGAACTCAAATAATAACCTCATTGTTATAACATGGTAATAAGTTATGTAATAGAATTAATAAACATGAAAAACTTTCTTAAGAAATTATAAATGAACCTATGTTTATTATTTAGGAATCTAAAGAATGAACAAGACAAGTGAGACTCAAGGTAAGGGACTTTGTCTCAATCTCTTTTCATTAAGGAATATTTTGGTTTATATATAACCTTATTTTTTATGGTGTATAATCAACGCCTTTGACTTTTAATTTCATTAAATAATTTTCAAAATGAATCTTTTTTATGAAGTATTTTTCTAAACAACAAAATAAATGTTTCTTTTTAATGTGTGCGACGTCAATGTCCTTTCCACCGCTGTGAGAATTATTTGATATTTGGTTTCCTCTAAAATCCAAAATGTTTTTAAAAAGAAAAGTAAATACCGTATTCTTTTTTTGGTATTTTTGTGTTTAAAATGGTCTTGAGAGGGGATTTATTATATCAATATCTTGATATGATGTCTTATGGCTGTAATGTGGTAATGTTATTTTTCCTTTATGCTTGTTCAAATTTTATGATTATGTTATGGTTCTTAGGAATTTATTATGTATATAGGTGGTTCCCTGATAAATTGAGGGAGGGTGGGCCTGTGATATCTCTCCAATGCATTGGGTAATGTGACAGAGGTAAACGTTTAGGTTTCTCCTAAGAGATTTAGGGAATATATTGTGATGGGTATTCCAAACGTAACCATGTAGGTTACTCCCTATGTATCTGTAAAAGCTATAATGTAAGTATGTTATGTATTCCACAAGTTACCTTTATGATTTTTAATTTCAATTATTTGTTCATGAATCTTATAATTTCATGAGGTATGTTAAATAGAATATGTTTTATGTGTAAAATTTATGATTCCATTGATTTGTATGTATTCATTGACTAATGTCTTCTTTCCTTATTTTATATCCTTTACTGAGTTTTTTATGCTAATCCCATGTTTTTGAAATGTTTTTCACAGGGTATAAGGAAGGGTTAGAGAAAAGAATAATGCAAAAATATTTTTATGATGAAAATAATTATTTTTTATTTAATGAGTTTTATTATAGTGAAAAAAATTGGATAGAGTAGAAGTATCTAATTTGTAATATTTGAGATGTAATGTATTAATTAGGGAATTGTTTTTAGAATATAAATCTAAAAAGATCCTAGATGTAAATTAAAGTCAAATTATTGACTTATCTCAAGATTATGTAATGTTTTAAGAAAAGGGCCTTATAGTTGGTATTAGAGGTCAGTTTAGATAAATTTAAGGGTTATGATATTATTAATAGAATATACATAAATTATTTTTTACTTTATGGTCAAATTGAAATAGAATTTGAGGATTAAAGTGTTTCTTCATCTAAGATATTTCTATTGAGAATGGTTTTCTACATAGGAAACAAGGAAGCTATCTTGGGACGACATCTAGAGGGATTTGTTTTTGAATCAGCAACCATGGACGGTCGGAATCTGAACTAAACAATTTGTTGAATTAATGGAACAATTCACTCAGGTTATAAATGGTGGTGTTATGAATGCATGAGATCAGTCAGATCAACCATAGAGGAACAAGTCAGTAGTAGAGAATTTGATGATCCAACATTCCCCATTATTCATAGGATTATCTGACCCCATACTAGCTAAAGGGTGGATAAAAGCACTGGAAAATATTTTTGATGTTATGGGGTGTTCAAAAAATCAAAAGTTTAGTATTTCTATTTACTATTTTGAAGGGGAATCCGGTTAGTGGTTGTCAATAATCAAAAATATCTGGGGTAGTGAGAAGATTGATTCTCTTGATTGGGATGAATTCAAAGGTATCTTTCTTGAGAAATATTTTCCTAAGACAGTTTGACTTTGAATGGAAAACTATTATTAGAATTGAGGTAGGAGGATGACTTAGTGGATGCTTAAGAAGAAAACTTCACTCGACTGGCAAGGTATGCCAAAACATTTATACAAGATCTTGGTAGTAAAATCAGTCATTTTTACTCAGGATTAAAGACAAAATATCGAGTGGAATTAGCTTCTCGTGAGTTCAAAAGTTATGAAAAACTTTTTCGATGTTTAGTGAAGGTGGAAATGGAGTTTTCTGATAATCATGTGTTCTTTTAAAAACAACATAATAATAGGTCAAGGAGGAAGATAAAAAGGACGAACTCTTCAAAAAAGTTTGATGGTAAGAAACTTAATTTTATAGTTTGTGAAACTTTTGGTAAAACCACACTGGTAAATGCATTTTGAATTATGCAAAGTGATATTTTTTGTGGTAAAATAGAACATAAGGCTTGTATTTCACTGAAAAGGATTTGGGTAGTGGTAACAATAAATTTCATTTATAGTTAGTAAAATTTTTAAGTGGAATAAGATAGTCATTATTCAAATGAGTGTCCAACAAAGAACTCGAATGATGGAAAGTAGCCGAAATAAAAGTAGACAAGGGTGGTGAAATCATTTTAAAATACTTCAGTAGATGTTGGGCCATCAAATGAATTAGTATCAGATAAATTGTTTTTTATTCAGATTATGCCAATGTGTTTTTTGATTCTGGGTCTACACATTATTTCATTTCTTAGAATGTTTCTAGTATATTGGGAATTCCATCTCAAGAAATGAATCTTGAACTTGTGGTAAAAACACCTGGGTGAAATATTGAGAGAAAAAGAAATTATAACCATTTTCCTATGCTTATATTTTGAAATAATTTACTTAAAAACCTTGTTTTTTTTCCTTTAGTAGATTTTTATGTTATTTTGGGTACGGATTGGATTTTTGTTTATCATGATAAGATTGACTATAGAGAAAAAAGTTTTCTTTTAATAAAGTAGTTTAGTTCGTGTACAATAATGAACCATTTCTATCGATTACATATTAGGAAGCTCCGAAACTAGTAAAATATGGAAATGAATGTTATCTTGAACACATTGTTGAAACCAAAGGAACTGTTCAGATTAATGATGTGCGAGTGGTAAATGAGTATCTTGATGTTTTTCCTGATGAATTTCCTTGTACAATACCTAACCAGGAAGTTGAATTTTCTATTGAATTGATTCTTAATGATAAGACAATTTCCAAACCCCCATATCGAATGGGTCAAATTGAACTTTTAGAGTCAGAGAAGAAATTTTAATAGTTACTTGATAAATGTTTCATTCGACCCCACACATTACCATGGGGTTCTGCTGTCTTATTTGTTTAAAATAATGTTGGTTCAATGAGACTTTGCATTGATTATATAGTCTTTAATAACATCACTGTCAAGAACAAGTATCATTTTCCTCATATCAATGATTTTTTGATCAGATCCTAGGAGCTTATTATTTTTCAAAGACCAAGATGAGTTCGGGGTACCATTAGTTGATAATAAATGAAGTAGACATTCCAAAGACCATGTTTCATACTATATATGGCCATTATGAATTTGTAGTTATGCCTTTTAGGTTAACCAATGCACCTGTAATATTCATGGATCTTATGAATAGAATTTTCCATGAGTTCTTGGTTAAGTTTGTGGTTGTGTTTATTGATGATATTTTGGTATATTCTAAATTTAAAGAGGAGTATGAAATTAATTTAAGGGTTTTCTTGAAAACAATAAAATAAAAGGAATACTGTGGGAAATTTATAAAGGGTGAGTTTTGGTTACAATAAATTTCATTCCATGGTAACATAGTTTATAAAGATGGAATAACTATTGATCCTGATAAAACAAAAGTTATTGAAGAATAGCCAAGACCCACAAATATAATCGAGATTCATCATTTTCATAGTTCAATAGGTTATTACCAGAGTTTAGTTGAAAATTTTTCATGGATATATAGCTTACTGACAATGTTAACATGAAAAGGTGTTAAGTTCATATGGATAAGAGAATGTGATGAATGTTTTTAGGAATTGAAAAGAATATTGGTGAATGCTCTAGTTTTGGAACTACCTTTCAATAATGGTGAATTTATTATCTACAATGATGCTTCATTGAAAAGACTTGGTTGTGTCCTAACATAGAATGATCAGGTAATTGCTTATGCTTAATGTCAGTTGATAACTCAAGAGTTAAATTACCCTACAAATGATTTAAAATTAGCTAATGTTGTTTTTTGATTTAAAAATCTGGAGGTATCATCTATATGGAGTTAAATTTGATATATATATATACTGACCATAAAATTTTGAAGTATATATTTACTTAGAAATAATTGAATAGGATACAGAAAAGATGGCTGCAATTAATCAAGGATTATGATTTCACGATTCATTATCATACTGGAATGGAAAATGATGTTGCTGATGCTTTTATTCAGAAATGTAATGCCATATTAACCATGTAACATTTGGAACGTGACCCGTTTATTAATTATTTGATAAACTTTGGCCTGGAAGTTGTTGGTTTAGGAAATTACTCTGTTTTGTTTCAAGTTTCTAGGCAATCATCTCTAGGAGACAGAATAAAGAAAGCGTAGAAGGAAGAAAATGAGTTACATGAAAAGGTATAATTGGTTCAGAAGGGTAAGTTTCCTTAATTAAACATTGATAAAGATTGTGTTGTGAGGTTTGTAAAGATATTGTGTGTGACTTTTGATTCACAGTTAATGAAAGAGTTGTTGTGTGAATCTTATAACTCTTTGTTTTCAGTTCATCCTAGAAATAATAAGATGTGCTAAGTTCTTTGGTAGTATTACTGATGGGATGTAATAAAAATAGATATTACTGAATTTACTATGAAGTGTTTGACTTGTCAGTAAGTGAAATAAGAATGAAAATTGTTGAAGGGGGTGATTCAGACTTTTCATGTACCAGAGTGGAAATGGGAAAATATATCCATGGACTTCGTTGTGGGATTACCAAAGTCATCTCGAGGTAATGATGTAATTTGGGTTATTGTTGATCGATTGACTAAATTTGATCATTTCCTTCCTATTCAAGATAAAAGTCAATAGATCACCTTTATAAATTGTATATTAAAGAGACAATTAGGTTATGTGGAGTCTCCCTCACCAATGTATCTGATCGTGATACAAGGTTCACTTCTAACTTTCGGAAAGTCCTTTAGAAATAGTTTGGTACTGAATTAAATTTTAGTACAACTTTTCATCCACAATTAGATAACCAGTCGGAATGAAAAATTCAGACCTCAGTGAAAATTTTGTATGCTTGTTCAATGGTTTACCTGGGAAGTTGGGATGAATAACTTTCTTTGGTTGAGTTTTCTTATAATAACAGTTTTCATTACAGTATACAGATGGCACCATTTTAAGAATTATATGGAAGTTGTTTCGAAATCCAGGATTTTGGGATAAAGTAGGTGAGAGGAAGTTGATGAGACCAGAATTGGTAGAAGAGATGGTAAAAAAATTTCATTTGATTTAGAAGAACATGAGGACAACTAAGAGTAGAGATTAAATTTATGTGGATAACTAGAGGAATGATCTTTCTTTTGAGATAAGCGATCATGTATTTCTCAATGTTTCTCCATGGAAAAGTGTTATGTGTTTTAGTAAGAAGGTAAAGTTGAGTCTGAGGTTTATAGAACCCTATGAATTCCTAGAGAAAGTTGGATCAATTTCATAAAGGGTGGATTTACCTACATGTTTATCCCAGGTACACAATGTTTTTAATGTTTCAATTTTGAGAAAGTATATGCCAGATCCATCTCATATTTTGAGTCCAGAGTTCGTTCAATTAGAAGAGAATCTTCATTATGAAGAACAACCAATACAAATTCTTTACCATAGAGATCAAGTATTTCAGAATAAGGTAATTAATCAAGTAATAGTTTTCTGGAAAATACATATCACTGAAGAGTCAATAGGGGTATCAAAAATTCTATGAGTGAAAAATACCCCCACTTATTTGATAATTAAATAAAATTTCAAGGACATAATTTCCAAAGGGGGTGAATGATGTAACATCCCAAGTATTTATAGAATTATACATGTTCATATCTATTAATATATTGGAATTTAATATTAATTTTAGTTTAATGGGGACACTATGTATAATATAATACCCAACACACAACAACTAGTTTCTCCAAAATCTTATATTGCACACAATACAGAGTTATAAAAAAATAATACAATAATAATATTATTATTTAAAATGGTAGTTATCTTTGTACCATTGTATTATCAGGAATGAATAAGATTTACTATATTATGATTTTACATATTTGTTAAATGTTTTTACATTTATCAAATTAATTTAAGAGGCTTAAAATGATAATGAATCCAATTTTAATCATAAAATACTCTAATATTTTTAAAAGGTCGTTTTACCACCTTTTGTTGGCGAACCCTTTTTAAATATCATTTTTTTCACTTTTATATGTTCTATTTGAAAAAACATAAACATTTTATATAGAAGTAGGGAATAAAAATTTACTTTGGATAAATACTTGGTAATTTTCTAATAAAGTTCATTTTTTATAAATAGTTAAAAATACCTCATTTTAAGTCAAAACTGCATTTTCATCTAATTTATTTATATAGTTATATTATATTTTTTATTAGTTATAAAGTCTAATTGTATTAATTATGTATAATTTAATCCAATGTTGGTCATTGGTAGTGATTTTACAATTAAATTGTACACAAACACATGTCAATATTTTGATTGTTTTTATTTCTTAAAAACCCAATTTTTAGTTTTGACAGTGAGAATTAATTTTAAATTAATTAATGTAACTTATTTATTTTGAATTTGGAAAATTTTATTTGATATTTGTAATTAGAGGGTTCAAATTATTTTAATAGGTACCTTTAATGTTTGGATATTATGAATAGTTACTTTAGTGATTATTTTTATTTACCATAGTTAAAGGGTAAATTAGGGAAATAAGGGTAAAAATAATATTATAATAATATAAAACTACATAAAAAATGTTCAAATATATTTTAGTGATTCATAGGCAACTGAAAAAATCCTTAGTCCAAACTCTTTGCATTTGGGAGCCACTTGGGAGTGAAAATGACATGTTATAATAATTAATTTAAATTAAAGTGAAATATAACATAAACATGTATCTTTTTACTAAAAAACATTTAATGGGGGGTTATATTAGTGATATCTCTGACTATAAAAAGAAATTATAATTTTAAAGATATTTCCTACATCTTTGTATTTTATTTGTAAATTTTAAAGAATAAATAAATAAATTTAATTATGACTTAATAATGATGCTCTGATTGCTTCATTAATAAAGTATTCAAATAAATGATATTATAAATATTAAAATAAATGTAATTTGAATATTATGATTCCATACACAAATTTTTTGGATGATTATGAAATATTATTTTTGAGTTAATTCTTTTGGTATTCATGAATAAAGTTTTTATGACTTTAACAAAAATCAGTGACTAAATAGTGTCAAATTGACATAAATGACTTTTTTAAAAAAAATACTACTTTACTAAATGATATAATAGTCCTAAAAATATATGATTTGGAAAAATGACTTATTTAATGTTAGAAATGTAATTAATTATCAACTTATTATTATATTTTCATTTTATAGTAACCATAATAACTACATTTTATGAAAAGACAAGAATACACGGTAAGAGATAATGTTTCTAACTAAGGGTTAAAGATAAAAGATAAGCTTAATTTTGTAAAATAAACATGTATAAAACATATTGGTTGAGAGGATTTAGACTCATAATTATCTTATAATTTAAATATATCACTTTGGAACTATTATAATTCAAAAATAAATTTATAAAAAATAATATTTCAAGACTTTTCTAAAGTTCCCCCTCCCTCTTATAAAAGACCACCACCTCTACCCACTTATTCACACCTATGTATCCCCTTGTATTGTCAAAATTCTGCTCAAATAATCTCCCAAAATCCCTCCATTACTCCTATAGGCCACATTTTTTGCATGAATCTATACTAAGGATACCTTTTGTGAAAATCAAATGGAGATACTCAAAAAGAGGTATTTGTTTTATCACCTCTTTCAAAGTTTGTTTCTTCTTCTACTTCCTCTTATTATTCCATTTCCATAAAAAGTAATAAATCCACTATATTATATATTATTCTATGTTATTATAATTATGGTACAATGTTATACCTCCTTTTATCCATCATATGAATAAAAATATCACTATGCGTGTGTACGTATGACTTATCGTCTCCACACTGTGGTGTAATTTGTTATTCAAAAAGACTTAATTTTGATGGGTAAAATAATGAGAATAATGGATTTAAATATTTAATATAACATGATAATTATTCTGAATAATTAATATACCATCCAATTCTATACCGTTTAACCATTAAGTGAATGATATCGTCGCTCGCGCTTACGTATAGCCTACCATCTCCACGATGCGATGTGATTGATTCTGCATGATCTTTATTAAACCACAATTATATACATGCATGGAATGAATAAATATTATATAAATTATATTTATATTTACTATATTATTCAGTAATTTTTAGTTACAACATACCTTTATGCTTTCCATAATATGTAAATAAGATAATTTCATTTGAGGAAGTGTGGACTACCTCCCCCTCAAAGTGATATGACTCATTCATGCCATACAAGGAATGTTTTAAGGATGGAATTAATGAACTTATGTAAGATATATAACATAGATATTATATTGTATTCACAATATACCTATGCATTCTTTAGTTTTCATTCCATTAATATGATAAAGAAATGAAATTAGTGTTCATGTGTACGTAAGACCTACCAATTCCATGAATAATGTATTTTATTTATTATCTCAAAATGTTATGGAATAAATACATATATACTAGATATATATGTTTTTTAAATTATGAATACTATTCTAGAGATTATGGACTTATGACCACATGGACTAGTGACATCATACCATGTTCATTTTCGACTCAAGAACCGATTATCAACAAGACATCTGATATAAACTCAAATAATTAAGAAATTATTATTACATGGTAATAAGTGTTGTAATGGGGATTATAAAATTGAAAATGGTTCTGATGAAATTTAAAATTAACCTAAGATTATTAATTAAAAAGCTAAATAACGGACAAGAGAAGTTGGACTCAAGGTAAGATATTTCCTCTCAATCTCTTTTCATTGAGGCATATTTTTATTTATATACAACCTTCTTTTATACGGTGTATAATCAACCCCTTTTACTTTTAATTTCATTAAATAGTTTTCAAAATAAATCTATTTTAACACAGCGTTTTACTAAATGAAAAAAGTAATGTTTTTTTAATGTATGCATTGACAATGACCGTTTCGCCGCCATAAGAATTATTGGATATTTGGCTTCCCCTACAAGCTGTAATGTTTTTAAAAGTAAAAGAAAATACCATAATCCTTTTTAGGTATTTTTTTATTGAAAATGGTTTTTAGAATGGGTTGATTATATCAATATATTGATATAATGTCCTATGATTGCAATGTGGAAATGTTATTTTTCATTTATTCTTGTTCAAATGTTATTATTATGTTATGGTTCTTGGGAATTGATTATGTATATAGGAGGTTCAATGATAAATCAAGGGCCGGTGAGCCCATGAAAGCTCTCCAATGCATTGGGTAATATGATAGTTGTAAACGTTAAGGTTTATCCTAAGATATTTAGGTAATATACGATGATGGGTATTCCTAACGTAACCATGAAGGTTACTCCCTATATAGATATTAAATCTAAAATGTATGTATGTTATGGATGAAACAAGTTACCTTTATGATTTATAATTTCTATTAGTTATTCATAACTCTTATGATTTCATGAGGTATGTTAATGATCTTATGTTATATGAGGGAAAAGTTTGATATCATTGATTTGTATGTATTCATGGACTAATATCTTATTTCTTATTTTATATCCCTTACTGAGCTTTTTGTTCCCATCCCATGTTTTTGAACTATTTTTCATAGGGTATAAGGAAGGGTAAGAGAAATGAATAATTCAAAATCATTTTTATCAAGAAAATAATTCATTTTTTATTTAAGGAGTTTTATTATTGTGAAAAAATTGGATAGAGTAAAAGTTTCTACAATTTAATATTTGAGATGTAATATATTTATAATGGTCTAATTATTTAAAAATCTAATCCTGAAAAGATCCTCGATGATAATTAAAGCAAATTATTGACATATCTCAAGATTATGAAATGTTTTAAGGATATGTATTTATATTATATCTAATATATAAACAAAGGATGTATAAATATGTTACAAATATAACCAATATATACATTAAATCCATCAATAAAACAATCCTTGATAGGGGATTATAGAAAATAGAGGTCATTATATCGTGAGGCTTTATTCTGCTGAACACACAAATGATGATTTCAAATCCCATTTGATATAATATGAATTTTTTTTAGTTAATACATTTATATAATAACATATCAGTATATGGGATATAAAATTTTTATCATATGAGAATAGTTTAATAATATTTTAAGGAGTTGTAAGAATAAATAAGACAAAAACATATAATTAGTAATTTTGCCTCTTCTAAGACCACCTCATTTGGATTATAACTAAATTATTCCTTGAATGATTTTATGAATAATTAATGGACTATGGAGTGAGATTATGGATTTTGGGAATTCATTTTGGTATGTATTTGATGAACCAAAAGAGTTTTAATGTGTGAGTAAGAGTGGAGAGGGGGTGTCCTTTTATAAGTGAGGTGAGTGGTATACTTGTAATTTTTGAAAGGAAAAAAGGCATAACCACATTTTTCAACTTCTAAAAGGAAAAAAATATTATATTATCTAGATTTTGATATTATAAGGTCGAAATATGTTAGATAATAACTTTTTCATTATTTTTTCATCATTTTGACCCTTATTGTTTTAGTTTAACCCATCGTAAAACCATTTTCACCTTAACCGTGGTAATTTATTTTTACTATTTTCATTATTCATTATGGTAAAAAATAAGTTAAACTTATTATATAATACAAATTATTATTATTAAAAATATGGAATCCATTTTACCAGATTCTATTCATATAAGTGGAAAAATTTAATTTAAAATTTAACTCGAAGACATGAAAAAACAATGGATTTTTATGAAGTGTATTTTTCAAGGAAAAGATGATTTTCTATTAAATATATGACTTAAAATAATTATTTTATGATTCAAAATTAATATTTATTTATTTATAATATATAAATTTTATTTAAATTATTCCTAATTAGGGGTTTTTCAATTAATTAAATAGGAGAAACAATATGCACTTTAAAAGTGTTTTAAGAAAAATACTGTTTTGAAAACCAATGAAAAACTTATAATAAAATTCAATATAAAGTTTATTAAAAATAAATTAAGTAAATTAAATACAGATAAATAATACTTATGTTATTTTAAATCATTTTAAAAACATAATGGCACTTTTAAATTTCTTAAATTATTGGAAAGAAATGACTTTTTTTAAAAAATCGGTATTTTTCACTATTCAATGAAAAATAAATATTTTCCAAAAAATACATAAATTTCAAAAAAAGTAAATTTTTATAATAAAATTTTAAAATTAAATTTCATTTCATTCAATAATTTTTTAAAATTCCCAAAAATAAAAAATGATATTTTTTCTTGAAATGAAATAGAAATAATTTTTAAAGAGAACATATTTTTTAAGAATAAAATTAAATTACTAAAAATTGATTGATTGTTCAGAAAAAAATTATCAATAATTTATATTGAGAATAAAATATATATATTTCATAAATTAGTTTATACTATTCATTCCCACAAATTTAATGGTTAGGATATAACGATTATATATATCGCGGGTCATTTAAGCATTGTGTTGCGTATTGAATACTCTATCAAAAAAAGTTTTATTTTATAAAATCCTGAGGTGATAAATATTATATGTTCTAATAAACCAATAACATGATGATTTACCACTCTCAATGATGGTGAGAGTGTAATAATGGATAATTTTCAAACAAATACATTATAGTTATCAGAGAAGGATTAATCGCATACACCATCACTTTAATCCGATATGAAAGGGGGTATATGAAGACAAAATCACCTATAGAAATCCTCAAAATTTGATAGGTTTGAATTAGTTTCTATTAGGGGGAGATTAAAATTTATAATGGGGTTTTTATACATTTATTTAAATATTCCAAGATTAAAAATCTCTTCCCACAATTTCCTGGGATAGGTTGTGTGGTTAGAGATAAAAGTGATTATGACCATTCATTCTTACTGGACTTCTAAATATAGTTTCCTGATTTGTACACATGGTTTGAAAAACCATGAACCAACCATGTGCTCCCTCATGGGATACTGGGAAATAGGTGCATGGTTTGGCCACACATCTTTTCAACAGTGTGTTCATCACTATCCCATGTTTCACGATATTAGGGGGATGCTGCACAGATTGAACTAACCATGTGCCCCACCCATAAATCTAATATACCCAAAACTGCTTTCTGGGATAACCAACATCAGTTTCCCTAACCATGAGCTATTATATCACTAGTCTATAAACTTCCAATAAAATCCATAATTCTTCAAAAACATCCTAAAACAAGATCATAGCATGGATGATCAAAACAAGGGGTTAGAAATAACTGAAATATTATAATGGGATGTTATAGAAGATATATTACCTTATTCTATTGATCAAAGATAATATGTATTATAAAATAATGTTTGACTAATATTTATTAGAATACAATGATTCTTTTCTCTTCCTAGAGGTTCCCAAAATAAAACATGGAAACAATATATTCATCATAATTTCTAGGCTTTTATGAAGAATATTATTTGAAAAATGAAAAAATGAGATATTGATGACTTTTTGTGACTAAATATCATTATTATTTCTGATAAATAATTAAGTATAAGAATTGAATAAGGATATATGATAAATCACTATTGTTGAGTTTTATCTACATCGAAGTGAGTTATTATTATATGTAAATAACAAAATCCATACTGTTGGGGAGAAGGAGGATATCATGTATTTTCATTATTATTGACCATGTGTTAATCATTATAAAGATAATAAGAGGCAAAAATCCATTCAACTACTAATAATTATTTTTAGGTTGTAAAATACCATTTTCACATAATAAGTTATATCCTTTGATGTAATGACATTGTGGAGCGAAGAGATTATCATGTCCAAGAAAGAGTTTGGGTGTAACATCCCATGTATTTATAGAATAATATATTTTCGAATCTTTTAATATTTTTGAATTTAGTATTAATTTTAGTTTAAGGGGTACACTATGTACGATAATATACTCACCAAATAATAACAGGTTTGTCCGAAATCTTACGTTGCACACAATACAGAGTTATACTGAAAAATAATAAAATAATAATATTATCATTATAAATGGTAGCTAAAGCCTAACCGTTGTATACGAGGGAATGAAAAAATTAACTATATTATGATTTTAAATATTTTTAAATGTTTATTCATTTATCAAATGAATTTTGAGGCTTAAAATTAGAATGAATCCTATTTTAAGCTTAAAATACTCTAATATTTTTAAAAGGTCGTTTTACCACCTTTTAGTGGCGAACTCTTTTTAAAAATAGTTCTATCACTTTTATATGTTCTATTAAAAAAATAAACTTATTCTATAGAATCGGGACTTCAAAATTTACATTGGAGAAATTTTTGGTAATTTCCTGATAAAGTTCATTTTTAATGAATAGTGAAAAATACCGCATTTTAAGTCGAAACTACCTTTTATATAATTTATTTACATAGTTATATTATCTTTTTTTAATGGTTTTAAAGTTTAATTTTATTATATTTTTATCATTTAATCCAATTTTTTTCATTTAAATTAATTTCACATTTAAATTGGATATAAACATATGTCAATCTTTTGATAGTTTTTATTTCTAAAAAACATGCTTTCTTGTTTTGACAATGAGAATTAATTTTAAATTAATTAATGAAACTTTTGTGTTATGAATTTGGAAAAATGGATTCTATATTTGGAATTATAAATTTAAAATTATTTAAATTGGTACCTTTTTGTTTTGGATATTATGAATAGTAACTTCAGTAATTATTTTTATTTACCATGGTTAAAGGGTAAATTTGGTAAATAAGTGTAAAAATAATATTATAATAATCTAAAACTACCATAACACATGTCCTAATATTATTGGATTAGTAATGGGTCACCAAAAATTCCTTAGGCCAAACGTTTGGAATTTGGGAGCCTCTTGGTTGTGAAAGTGACATTTTATAATATTTAATTTAAAGAAAAGGGAAAGATTACATAAAAATGTATCTTTTACAAAAAAAATTTAAATATAGGGTTATATAACAAATATATATGATTATAAATAGTCATTATAAATCTAAAACTATTTACATCGTCACGGTATTTTATTTAGAATTTTTAGACATTAAATAAATAAATTTATTTATGACCCAATGATGATGTAGTGATTACCTTATTAATGAAAGATTCAATAAATGATATTATAAATATTAAAATAAATGTAATTTGAAATTTTTTATTCCATAAATGAATTTTTGGGATGAAATTGACATGTGAGGTATGAGTTAATAAGTTTTTTAAGGAATTTATTTGTTATGACTTTAACAAAAATCTTTTACTAAATAATGTCAGAATTGACCTAAATGAGTTTTTAAAACAAATACAATTTTAACAAATAATATAATAGTCCTAAAAAAATAATATTAGAAATAATTACATATATAATGTTATAAATGAAATTAATTATCCACTTTTGGTTCTTTTGGCATTTTACAGTAACTATAGTAACCATACATTATGAAAATTCAAAAAGACATGGTAAGAGTTAGTGTTTTTAACTAAGGGTTAAAGCAAAAAGATAAGGTTAATTTTATGACCTAAATTCTATAACACCTATTGGTTGAGAGTATTTATAACAACAATAATATTATCCTATAAATATATCATTTTGGAACTATTATAATTCTAAAATAAGTTTATAATAAAATAATATTTCAAGACTTTCCTAAAGTTCCCCTCATCCCTCTTATAAAATGCCACCAACTCTACCCACTTAATCAAACCTCTAAAGCCCATTGAATCATCCCAATTATGCTCAAATAATCTCCCAAAATCCCTAACTTATTCTTAGAGGCCACACTTTGGGCAGAAATCCATCATAAGGAGACCTTTTTTGAAAGTCAAAAAGAGATTCTAAAAAAAAGGTAGTTGTTTTATCACATCTTTCAAAATTATTTAAATATTATACTTACTCTTATTATGTAGTTTCCATAATAAAGTAATAAATCCAGTATATTATACATTATGTGATGTTATTATAATTATGGTACAACCTTATACCTCCTTTTATCTGTCCTACAAAAAACAATATGACCATGCGTGTGTACGTACGGTTTACCGTCTCCACGCTGTGGTGTAATTTTTTATTCAACAATACTTAACATGTAAGGATATAATGATGAGTATAATGTATTTAAATAACTAATATAACATGATAATTATTCTTTATAATTAATATTTCATCCAATTATATACTTTTTAACCATTAAGTGAATGATATCGTCGCTTGTGCTTACATATGGACTACCGTCTCCACGATGCGATGTGATTCATTCTACATGATATTCATTAAACCATGATTATAAATATGAATGGAATGAATAAATATGATATATATATATATATTATATTTAATATATTATTCTTTAATTTTTATTTACAACATACTTTTATGCTTTCCATAATGTGTAAATACGATAATTTTATTTGAGTATGTGTGGACTACCGCCCCCTCAAAGTGATATGACTCATTCATGCCATACATGGAACATATAAAGGATGGATTTAACAAAATTATATAAAATATAAAACATTGATATTATTCTTGAATTATAATACTTCTATGTATCATTTAGTTTTCATATCTTTAATATGACAAATAAATGAAAGTAGGGTTTATGTGTACGTACGTCCTATCATCTCTATGAACGATGCATTTAATTTCTTATATTCAAATATTATGGACTATTATAAATACATATATATTAGATATATATAATATTTAAATTATGAATAATATTTTGGAGATGATAGAATTGTTACCAGATGGACAATTTACATCAAACAAGTTTATTTTTGACTCATGTACCGAATATCGACAAAACAACCAATATAAATTTAAATAATTATGTAATTTTATGACATGGTAATAATTGATATAAAAGGAATAATAAATTTGGAAAATTTTCTCACTAAATTAGAAATTAACCTAAGTTTATTATTTTGTAATATAAAGAACGAATTAGACAAGTCAGATTCGAGGTAAGGGACTTCTTAACCCAATTTCCATTCTTTGGGTAAATCTTCTACTTCATGATTATGTCCTACTATGATTACATGAGAAATAACATTTGATATCATATCTTTTATTTATAACTTGTTTATGTGTATTTATATTAAATACACATGATCGATCTATTTTATTAATAAAATGATCTTTGTAAGGGAATTTCTAAACTCAATTTCCACGCATTGGGTTTTACGCATACTTAGTTGATTATATTATGCCAAGATTATGTGTGAAATCACTGTTTATATATTTATCTTGTAATTTAAACATACCTTTGTGTGTAAATACTATATCTACACATAATCACTCCATTGATAAATTCTTACATCAGTTATATGAACTTTGTATGAGAAATCTTAACTCAATCTCCATTTATTGAGTTAAATATCCATGTCATTGGTTTTGTTTTTCCAAGAATATGTGTGAATGACCACTGATTGTTTTACACTAAATATAAACTTATATCAGGTGTATTAATATATTTCACACATATTTATTTCATTTATTTATCATTAATCTAAAGATACGATATATGTAAGGGATTTTTTTCTAAATTTACATTCCATTGAGTCTTATTTGTTTTTATTCACCAATTCACTTTTATATGGCATATATACTAAAATTTGACATATTATATCAAGAATATACTTACTCTAATGATATTATATTTTTTAATGTTATTCTTTAATTTTTATTATTGAAGTATTTTCTCAAGTGGTAAGGTACTCTTTCATTAAAACATCAATTTTAATGTTTTAAAGATTTATTCTTCTAAATATTTATCATTAATTTCAATGGTTTCAAAATGGTTTTAAGGATTTATTTAAATGTACATGAGTGTTTTAAGGTATAAATTCTTGTGAAAAGTTTCAAAGTGTTATGGGACACTTTGATTCAAAAATCTTCTTATTGAGTGTTTTAAATGAATTGATTTTATCAATATCTTGAAATGATATCTTGTGATTTCAATGTGGAAATATTATTTTTCCATTATGATTGTTCATATGATATGATTATGTTATGTTTCATGGGAATTTATTATGTATACGGGTGGTTTCATGATAGAAAATGGGCGGGTGAGCCCATGATATCTCTCAAATGCGTTGGGTAATGCGAGAGAGGTAAATGTTAAGGTTTATCCTAAGAGATTTAGGGAATATACTATGATGGATATTCCAAATGTAACCATCAAGGTTACTACCTATATTGTTGTGAAAGATACAATTTAATTATGTTATGGATGCCACAAGTTGCCTTTATGATTTATGAGTTCTATGAGTAATACATAAATCTTATGTTTTTATGAGGAATGTTAAAGATCTTATTTTTTATGAGAAAAAAGTATGATTTCATTGATTTGTATATATTCACAGGCTAATTTATTCTTTACTTATTTTAAATCCCCTTATTAGATTTTTATACCCATCAAGTGTTTTTGAAATGTTTATTCACAGGGTATTAATTTCATGTGTATCTATGGTTACTGTTGTGAGTATTTTAAATGGAAAAAATGATCTGATGTTCACTAATAATTATAACTTTACTCTCAATGATTAAATCCAAGAAAGAGAGAGTGTATACTATTTTACTAATTTATTGAATATAAAATGAAAGAGATATCTCATTATTTAAAGAATCATAATTATTCAGAAATAGATAAATAATGGTAAGAATTTGTAAGTCTTAAAAAAGTGGTAACACATGCGTTCATTACAGATATAATGGTTACCTAAAACTTTATTGTGATAATAAGAAAACATTCAGGTGGAATTCTTCTGGAGAGATGGGTATGGATATGTAATGTTCTTTAAATACATGTGAAAACAATTCTATATAATTAGTATTGTGGATTATAGATTCATATCATCCTTAAATTCCACAGGTGATATTTTTTTTATCAAATTATGTAATTAAGAAATTTTATAAATTTCATATTTCTAATGAATAAACTGTTGACAATATAAGAAAGGGTGAAGTGATAGTTTAGTTGAAAATTGATTTTTTTAATATTTAATGATGTTTGACTTGTTCCATGACATCAAAATAACATGATATAACCATGTATTCTGGATGAATAAGGTTTCAAAATGAGAGACTTGTAAATACTGTGCAAGATTACTTGTGATTTTATAGTCACAACCATATTTGTAAAATATGGGTCATTGTATCAGGTCGCAAAGTCTATGGGAGGTACACTTATTAGAATGAATTATTCTCGAGGTTTAAATTTTTTGAATAATCAGTTTTTGAATCTCAAGATGAAAATTATTAAGAATCTAGTTGAAAGAGGTATGTTGATGTTGTCTAAATCATAATTCAGAAGGTGTGATAGTTTTAAAATCTATATGAAAATAAAGGCACATTTCATTCTTTTTAGATGATCTCTAAAATGATGGATTCTAGAATTAGTTTATCGATATTATTAAAATAGAATGAATTTAATGTTGATGTAGAGGAAAAGAAGTACTTATATTCATTATAGAATACCTTAAGTGTTTTTAGGTGAATGATATATGAACATTGACTTACATTATCAATAAAATTCCATAGACAATAGTCATATATAATTAAAATAAAGAAAAATGGTATATAAATGTTATACATGTTACTCACCAAAATTTTTTATAATGATTTTCCAATATGAATGTGAATGATAAAGAAATATACTAGATTAAAGGTAATTATTTGGAATTTTTATTCATAGGCTATGAAAATGAAGACTTTTGTTTTCCACTTTAAGATAATGAAAAGAATAATGTTTTCAAATGTTATGAAATTCTATTTAATCAAAAGTTCAAGTGTAATAATCAAAAAAATAAAGGTATATGATTTCATGCATAAATATTCTACTTCAGTTCAATTGTATATGAATTGTGGTTCCGAAATAACACTTTCTCTTGAGTGATATGATATGGCATCCCACCTTTTTATTACATAACGTTTCATTACATTTTACAAACCGAGGATCTTTAAAGTCTAGTGTCTTGGAAATCAGGAACATAAAACATGAGAAACAACATAAAAAATTCTTCTAATCCACTTGTACAGCTTCATCATAATTTCATCCTAATTATAATTACTGCATCTCATAACCTAGAGACATACATTTAAAGGAAAGGGTGAGCAGAAGGCCCAGTAAGGGTAAACAAGGGAATCAATTTACTTGTGACATCAATAAGAAATTGAATAAAAAACACAAGGACATAAGAAATGGAGGTAAAGGGATATCATAATGAAAAGAACTTGAATCATAACTTGAATATGTGGCTACAACATTTTATTTAGACATTCATGAACATATCACCAAGGTTTATCCCCAAGGTGTCATAAAAATTACCAAGGTTATTCACCAAGGTATCATGAAACTTGTCATCTCTAGAGATTAATTCTTTACCAAATGCATTGGAGCACTATCAAGGGGTACCCTTAATAGGTCTTTACTTTCATGTGAGACACATATATCATAATCAAACATTTCATAAATAACACATAAAGAATAATAGAAATGGGTTTCATTTCAAAATCGTGACATTTTAAAAGTTCTTAAAAATAAGATCATTATATCATTTATAACCCATGGAAAGGGAGTGAGGGTTATATGTATGTAAATTAAAGAATCAAATATATCATCTTTATAAATTTATGAACGCCCATTGAAATGAAATAGGTATGGGTATTCACATAAATAAACAAGGGAATTTATTGAGAGAAAGAGATAGAAATTTTGAGATGAAATTTCTACAGCATAACGGCTATATAACATGGTTTTAGAAAATAATTAAAAGATAGGGTACAAGGGTAACCCACTCATAAATAACTCATATTAAAATATAAATACATAATAAGATGTATATAATAACATGTTATGGATATTTTAATGACATACCACAAGAAAAGAAAACTTGAAAGGAAAGAGAAGATGTGATTTCTTTTACGAGAAATTCAGCAGCCTAATGACATCACTTAAAAATTCAGAAAAAACAATTGATGAGAGTTGAAAGGGTCTCTAAACAATTAGACATAAAATTTGAAGTAATAAGAACATAAAATAACATACCCTAAACATAAAGAGATTTAAACTAGAAGACACAACATAATGGAATTCAAGACTCTAAAGAGGAGGGTGGAAGGATCCCTTACCTTGAAGAGTAACTTTGAAAGATTGAAGGTCAGTACCTTTAGAGGCTTGAGGGAACCTTGAGAGGACTCCTTGGGAGGTAAGGAGACCCGAATTTCGTTGAGGATGATTTTGGAATGAAATGAATGAGGGAAATGTCTTGGTATTTATAGGGAAAGTGAGTAAATAAATTATTAATTTCCAAGGGACACCTCATCAGTGGTATTTGAAAAACCATGGGCTTGACCATGGTATTTTCCCATGGTATTGGAAAATTGTGACACCCCATAGCATATCAAGATATTCATAAGTCTACCAAAAATCTTACATCATTATTATATCATTTATGATGTCATTAAAATATGAAACTCAAAACTGCATTTTTACTATTCACAAATGTTGCCATAAGAAGAAATAAAATTTTTGTTTATATAAAAGGATTACAAAAATAATCTATGGTATCGTTACATAGCCCCTTATAACACCATCATAGGACCTAAGTGTAAGGTGTGCTATGATGATAGAATCTTGGGGTGGCTCGGAAAAAATTTCCCGAGTGGTGATTTCTATCAGGTTGAACTTCTGCCTTAGGTGATTCCATTCAAGCTTCATAAGTTGAAGTTCGGCTTGGTCTTGGTCCAGAGCAAAGCCCAGTGATGCTACCTCCTTCCCAAGCTCCGAAAGATGGGCTTTATATGGCTCGAGTCTAATGGATGAGGCCATTCAATATTCTTTCTGTATTAATTAACCAAGATAACCATATTTGTAAAAGCAGAACGTTAAGATTATAATTTCCAATGGTCATATTGACCAACAATCATATAAAAGTCGAAACCCAACGGTCTCATATTAATTATTCCCACTTCATTAATTAAAGGATATAGTTTTGTTGAGTATAAAATAAAATAACATAAAAAATTAGAAAACAAATATAATTGAAATGTTTGGGTCGTTACATATGATGTCTATGAATATATAAAAAAGATATATATTTTTAAAAGAAGTTAAGGGGAAGTTATATAAGGTTTATATATTTTTCCAGATTGAAATATATCAGAATGGTCAAGAACTAGAAAATCTCTATCAATAGTTCAAAAGGGGAAGTTCTAGAAGGAGGACTTATAGAAGGATATGTTCCAAAAGATTCAATTTTGGAAGATGTTGTTTCATAGGTTAATGTATAAATATTTTCAAGGATCAGATAGATGGTGATAAGGTATGGAGCTAATATATACTTATTACTACTAACCAATTTATTATAATCATATTGCCCATATAAGATGGGTATGTTGCAAGATTTCATATTGTGGGACTTAACAATGTAGAAGGAGCTGGATTCACAATGTGTGAATACCACCTAGGTGCTAGAAAAATTACTATCATTAACGAAGAACATAAAAATAAGGGGGTATTTTATTTCATAGAAGAAGATATTGAAATGAATAAATATAAATAAATATAATTTATAAAAGGATTACTGTATACGGTTGGTGTTGGATTCTTATATATACTATTATGTAGTAAAACTTATTTTCATATAAACGGTTTTATGATTGGTTACTCTCAAAAACATGTTACTTGAATAAATGGATGTGAACATAGATTTTATTCATGGGAATATATAGGAAGAATTTTATATAAAACAACCTGCATGTTTAATTTACATTCAGAATTAGGTCATGTTGTGAAAACAATAAGGATTATATAAGGTTTGAAATAATCATAGTGATGTTTGAACCATATTTTATATTACTTAATGGAAGATACATGTTTTATAAGTAGTAATTCCAATATCTATTTTCATCTGAAGGAGTTTAGTGAAAATTTATTTATAATCATATATTTTTATATGGATAATATTATTTTGGTAGGTCCAAATATTCAGGTAATATGGATGTTGAAGGAGTACCGATAAAGAATGTTTGTAATTGGTGATATTTGGAATAAAAAATAAGATAACGGGATCAAGGATTTAATGTCAATGGAAGCATAAAAATAATATTATACCATAAAATAGTCTATATTTATAATATCATTGAGATTTTTTGAATTTTTGTTTGTATGCTCAATTTAACTATTGTCACTTGTCACTTTAAACATTGGAAATAAGAAGCACAAAATAAATAATAAATAAAGTAAATATTGAATGTTTTTTATGATTCAATGGTTAGAAGCATTATTTAATATATTGTATGTACACATCTGTTTAATTATAATATTATCAGAGTAGTAATATTGATTATGGAATATCAATGAATGAATTAATGAGAAGTAATAAAGTGAAATATTTCGTACCTAAATAGAGAAAAAGTAATACCTTTTTTTTCTTCAGTTAAGATGATCTGATGCATATATTTAATAATAAATACTTTGATATTTCTTTTGATTCTTAACAAAGAATAACCAAATATGTTTACAGATTTTGTGGAACCAAATTCATTAAGATGTCCATGTTTTAACCGATGATACAGTCTTTAACAACACAAGTAGAGTATATGGTTTTTTCCAAAGAAAACAAGAAGATGTTATGGTTAGGAAATTTCATTGAGGAAGTTTATATTAGCTAAAGGAATGGGTTGTTATTCTATAATAGTGAGAGTGAAATTAACTTAGGCAAGATTATAGGGATTCATTATTGAACTAAAAACACTAATCTAGAGTGCCATTAAATATGGATGATAGTGAGTTGAAGATATAGAAGGTACATAGGGAAAAAATTATAATGGATTTGTTTACCAATAGTTTAGGTCCTTATGTATTAAGATATCATAAATCCTAAAAATGGATTATATGAAAGAATTGAATTTGTGGGACCAATGTACACAATTATATATGAAATAGATTATTATGATTTTTTGAAGTAGTATTAACATGGGAGATTTTAGAGAATATAAAACCTAATTTTGTTTATCAGAATAAGATGACCAGAATGCGGGGTTCTATAAGTTCATGAGTTTCTGAAGTGGTGGGAGAGATAATATTATTCTTCATCATTATTAAAGGATGTTTCTTTAAGGGATATATTTCAAAAGGTTTTCTTTTAAAATGATTAGTTTTTAGGAGGTGTCATTTGGGACGTTTCTTAAGTGTAAACTAAAAAGTTTGATAGAGTTCAGTTTGTTGTGATTTCATATTTATTTTGAGATATGTTCTTACTCAATAATACTATAGGATATTGGAAATGGGGATTTTTGAATATATATACTCCAAAAAATTTCATAGGATGCTGCAATTGGATGACCAGAAGATAGTCTTCATAATTAGGGGTGGGACCACTTGTTTTTATAAGTGAACAAATTGTGGTTACTTGTCTCTAGTATTCCAGAGTGATCTATCTTTCTAAACCATTTAAAATAAAAGAGTCTTATACCTACATAAATTTACATTTATGGAATATTTATTATATATATAGGAGTAAACAAGGATTATATATTGTTATGAATATAGTACTGTGATTTGGGATAACTTTATTTATACCATGTTTTGGAAAAATAAATTTGGAGTGTTACTTTAAAAACAGAATTCTACAAAGTGATTCTAAAATGACTACTTCTGATTGTAATTTTTAAGGATACTTATGGTAATGAAATTCTCTAATATGAGTATTAGGGTTGTTATTTATAGTTGTGGTGAGTGGAATACCATGGAATTAATTGTTTTAAATTTTATAATTCAATAATCTATGTTGTTAAACAAAACACATAGTTCCCTATTACCTCCTATAATTATAAATTATAACATTTAGGGTCAAAATTAAGCCCAAGGAACTAGATTGGTTGTAAATGTCCATGAATACATATATATAATGTAAATTTTTTCATATTTTAATATATTTATCCATTTTGTACCGTATTTAAATATTGTTACTAAAAATTACCAAATTTCACCACTTAACTAATTTTTATATCTCGATTCTAAATATGTAATCTATTTTATCATATTATTATTTTAATTTTTAAAAATTTAACATATCAATAAATAATTATGAATACAGTTTCTATGTGACAGTCATTATTAAAAAACATACATTACTTTTTAAACAACCTGTCTATTTTTCAAATGACTGCCATACAAGAATGTGATAAATTTTATAGTAATATTCCTCAAAATATTAAAAATTAATTTTCAAATGAAAATAATTATTACATTATATAATATTTTTTAGTGACCCACCTTTGAAGACATGTTTTAGAGTGTTGAAATATCCATATGTAATGTTATATTAATTATTAAATATGTAAACAATAATTTAAAATTTTAATGACTTCTAAATAGCTCGTTAAATATTATATTATTTTAGAATATGTTATTTAACCATATAAATAAATATATTTTTTATTATCTAATTCATTTGAAATACTATATGAACTTCGTATACATATAACATTTTGTTACATTTTTCTAAATTTTCACACATTGTGAAGTTATTACAATCAAAATATTAAACATAATATGAAAATATATAAAAAAATTAATTATAATGCATAAAACTAATAATATGAGAAGTATAGTCATCAATAAATAATGAATTCAAAAAAAATTACTTATTATACTATTTTATGAAGTATGTTTTTTGTTTAATAACATATAAAACTCCAATATGATACATAGATTAGAAACAAATATCTATTATTATAATTTAAAAAATTATAAATGGATATATATGGATTCATTATAAATTATATAAAAACATATAAAAATTAGATAAATAATGCATCAAAAATTTGAATTTGAGGAAAAAAATTTATCTAACTAGAAAAAAGTAGTTCATAAATTTTTATTATGACTGCTTATTTTTAAATATTTTATATATAAAATTATATCTTTTATAATAAAAAATCAATATTTCAAATATGCTTAAATTGGATTTAATTAAAAATTATCTAATAATAAAGAAAATATAATCAATATCGATGTTGAAAATGACTAACATTATAAGACCAGGAGGTATCTAACTGTTGTTAGATTGGTGATGAAGATGGTGAACATGAAAAGGGATTACTTATGGTTCAATATTTTTCTAACAACAAATAAATCACACTCTCATCTATATGAGAGGATTTTTTAGAGTGTGTATTTTATTCCTTCCACAAGAAAAAAATGATCTTTCATGATAACGTTGATTGACTACATGATGGGGGTGTATCTTCTATGAGAAACCAACATGGACATTATATGTGTATGAATATTTTATTCGATGATCTTACATTAAGGGCTCTTTACATATGTGGAATAGTATTTAATGTGATAATAATCCACTGATAATGCATTCATTAAAATTTTTATATATCATCTATGTATTTCAGTTATTCTGTGGGAAGCATCACAGATCATTCATAAGTATGAATCTTTTGTGTGGTCGAGATTAAAGTGTGAACAGATCTTCTATGAGTTACCATAGCTGAATGTAGCGTTACATGTGTTCATGAAATCTTTATTGAGAATAAAATCTAGTGATTCTTGGTAATTAGGTATATGAATGTTTTAATATCATTATAATTACTATCATTATTCTTGAAAATATTTTTTTGGATAATGTTTTGAAGAAAACATACAGATGGATAGTGGAGAAGACAACATATGAAAACTAGTTAAATAAGTTCATAACCACCGATATTAATTTAAAATTTTAATCTATATAAGGTAATATCAATTCATGATATTTCCTTTGTTGGAGATTTTATATATCCAAATTCACTAATACATATCCGATGGTTCAAGAAATTTGAATTGGATACGTTATTGGTTTCATATGTGAATCTATATAACAGAATTCCCTACACGTGTGAATTAGTCAGAGTATAAATTTTGATAAACACATAATTGAACTCATATTTCTGGTGAATTGATTATATACATGAATAGAAAACGTTCAAGGGTGGTTCACATATGGGCTTTTGATAATGATTTGAATGGGAAGAGATGGCTATGAATTCAACATATTGTAGAAAGCCTTTCACTTTTGATGAAGGATAAAAAATCAAATTAAATGCATTAATATATGAACTATAAATGTATATGTAATTTTTTTAATATATATGGAAAGTATGAGGTTCATTTTTATGATATTTATGTGGAATAATTCCAAGATTAAATTTTCCACAATATCATCACCATAGAATTGATGTATTGATACATACAAGAAAATTTAACATGGAATAAATGTTGGATTAATTTATATTGAAGGTGTTTTGATATTTCTATATTTTTACATGTAGTTAAAAATTGTTACAGAAGAAAATTATTATATATGTTATTGATATGACCATATTTGACAATTTTGATGATTTGAATTTGATTTTTTTTGGTTTCAGAAATAAATGAATAAAGAAGATAGAGAGGAGAAAAATGATGTTGTACGGTATATATATTATAGTTGTTTCAATTAAAATAGTGTGCTTCTGGCATTTAAAAGGAATAGAGATAGAAAATGAAGTTGATGATGTTTTCCCCACTTTTTTTTCAATAGATAGAAGAAGGGGAAGAATACATGTCTTTCATAAGCGCAAGTGTAAAGAAAAAAAGAATCTCATTTATTATGTGTTAAATCTTTTTGTTGAAGACACATTTTATTTTTCAAAATTATTTTTTATTATATTTAATTTTTAAGGATCACATGAATTGTTAATTTACGGTAGTGAAATGTATATGATGGATATACACTACATACTGTAAAACAAAAAGACAGAATTCAAGTTTTTTTGTGATATCAGAATGTTTTCAAATAATAAAAAGAACTAGTTACTGTTATTGAGATGTGAACCTTAATAATCCCTTTGTTCATGTGGGTGTACATGATTTTTTAGTAGAGTCAATTCACACTAATAGGAGGAAAATGTTGTTTTAATCGATGAAAATATAAAAATAGGCAACAATTGATTCACAACCCACTTCTCAATAGTTAAACATATATATACAATTAATTATAACTTGTATCAATGGGAAGGTACCTTCGTTAACTCTATTCTATTTAAAGGTTGAAGAATAAGAATACTTCGACCAATTTTTAGATGTTGGTTAATAGAAAGGGGATTCCATTAATTTAGGGAAATAACAATCACATACTGAATGGTATAATACAAATAAAATTATCTAGTGGATATTTTGTTATTGAATATTCTACATATGGTTTCACATAGAAATTTAATTCATGAGTCTTAAAGTAATAATAACTATCAAAGGAATATATGATTACATGAGGAATATTTATAAATAGAACATGAAATATAGTAATTCTTTGTCTCAATTTTAGATATTAAAATATAATTATCCATAAAATGGAGATGATGAATCTATTAGTAAGTTCATCATAAGGTTTAATGATATTTAAAGTAAAATGATATATTTCATAGAAAAATTAAGAGACTCAGCAATTTTGGTAAAGATCATGAGAATTATTCTTGATATATTTATTGAAAATTTAACATCATTATAATATATGAATCTTAAAATAAACTATATAAAGTATTTTTTCAATATTATCAATATATACGAGAAGAAAGAAATAGAATTATATCAAAATAAATGGAATGAGAGATCATGGAATAATATCCAAAGGCACTAAGAATAAAAATTTAGTGAATGTTGTTAATGTGAAAGAAGTCAGTTAGTATGATTCAAAAGATTTAAGAGATTAAAAAGTTCATTATATATATATCATTATTTCTAAAAAATATGAAAATGGTTAAAGGGAAGTATAAATAAAAGTTACCATTAATGTGATTTAATTATAGATCCGCATGAAAGTTTGAATAAAATTATAAATTACTAAAGGAAGATGATGATATTGATGAATTTATGGAAGATGATAATTCCCTTGATAATTATTATGAGATGTTTCTTATTGAAAATGTTAATAAATAGAGTTTTACAATTATTTATAGAATAAACCATGTATAATATTAAGTGAAAAATTATATGTAATTAATTATAAAAGATAATTTGAAGAACGTATTTCAAAAATTTAAAATCTAGTAAAAGAGAACAAGAATTTAATGAAAGATAACCAATATGTTAAAAATCAATAAAGATTAAATGAAGATGATAAAAACCAGATTGGTAGAAGATAATAAAAATAGAAACCAAGTGACATGATAAAATGATAAATATCAACATTACACTTAATGAAAATATGGGGGTTAAGGGGAAATAATTTGATCTTGTTCAACATAAATTGTATTAAGGTGTACAATAAATATAAACATAAAAAATAATTCAATTACAAGAAGTTGGTGAATGATTTATGGAACATAAATCTTATTAATAGAAGAAAATATAATCATTAATTTTTATTAAAAGGGAAAACAAAAGTTATTCAGTTGTCTCTAAATGAAAATATTAAATTCAAGTGGACCATATATGTAGCCAAAATAAAACAAATTTATAAGTTATGAAATTTATAAGAAATCATAATTTTGAAAAAGAAAACCTAGGACTAGAGAATATTTTATGTATTATAATAAGTATTATATGAATAAGGATATATCATGAGTATATTAATATGTTTTACAAAAAAGGGCAAAGATTCTTTGTTAGAACATTATTCGAATACAGATAGACAATTCTAGAAAATGGGCGTGTTAAAAAGAAAAATACAATTTTCTTGATATTTATGATGATAAAGAGGATTTTTTTTCATTCAATTAATATGTTTTGGTTTAATAATTAACACATAAATGGATCTATGTGTAATTGGACGAATATTCTGAAGTGGGTTAGCCCACTAAAAGAAGGCAGGCTCAAAAGTTTCCTAAAAAGACTAATTTGAAGATTGAGAATAGATTCAGACATCTTAAAACACTTAGTTAGTTGTTTTATCAGTATATTAATTTTTTTTTTTCATTAGACTCTACTATATAAATAATTTTTTTATTGAAAAACATAAAATCCTCGGGACAAAAAATAAAATTCATGTGAGAAGTATTTTATAGTAAAAAGTAAACTTAATACTATAAAAGGATAATGAAAATTGATTTTGAATATTTGGTGTTCTTAACACATGACTATATATTTTGGGATTTAGAATAATTTTAAATAATATAAATATGGAACAATTACTTTTTTGAATGATAATTTTTTCATAATTAAAAGCATTGGTTCTGCTATTATTGGAAAATAAAAAATAAATCTAGAAGTTCCGTATTTTTTGATGGATTAAAACCCATTTTTCTAGTGTTTCATAGATATGTGATTAAATAAATTATTTCACCTTTATAATATATCATTTTATTTTGAATAGTATTTATGATGGGGATATTGTGATAAGAGTAAAATAAAAAAAGGTGAAACTATTGCGGGTTGGAGATGCACACAATTCATGTTAGTTGAGTTTGAAGGAATGAAATCAATTATGGTATAGAAGGCATGAAAATGTATTCATGAGAAACATTAATAATTTGAAACATATTATAAGAGTTATTTATTTCCTTAATATGATATAACATAGATATTGGTGTTGTTTCATATTGAATAAATGGACATTTTTAAATTCTTCACACAATAAGGATGAGATACATACATCGAATCACATGGAGCCTATTTCTTCAGACATATGTGGGACAATGAGAAATGAATTAGAAAATATAGATATATTTTTTCTAATTATTTAATATTTCACGTATGTTAAATGTACTATTTCTATAAAACATAATTTACATGATCTGAAGATATTCAGAAGTTTTAGGAGAAGTGCTAAAAAAGAGTGTGGATACTCAATAAAAAAGATTTGAATTGATATTTGTGTTGAATAAAAATATAAAAATAATTATGGTTATCATGAGAATCATGGTACTCATCATGATATTAGTTCACCTTATACACAATAATAAATTGGTGTTGTTGAAATAATTAATATAAGTTTGGTTAAGATGGATCGAACTATGTTGGTAGAACATTATACTTCTTGATTTTGTTATAAAACATAAACTAGTAAAGAAGTCCACATTCAGAATCAATTATTCTTTAGAAAAAATTTAAACATGTATATATTTTATATGTATTATAATAATACCACATGTTTAATGTATGTTAGAATATTTTACATCCCCCTAATTACTCAAACCAAAGGTGGAATTCATGGGAAGCATGATTAAAGAGGTGTTGATGTTATTTTCCTTGACTACTCTACAAATGGTAGGGGATGAAAATAATAAAATAATTAAATATTAATGATTTTTTATTCTATTAATGGTAATGTGGTATAAAATTTAGAAAGAAAGCTTCCACCATCAGTGATGGAAAAAATTGAAATTTAAAATGAAGCATTTTCTATTGAAAAACGTGATATTTTTTTTGACTAATGTGATGATATATATGTTGAAATGGATAATAAAAATGATTCATCCATTTGATGTGAATAAGTACAATTGAATTTATCTCATCTAAATGTAATAAATAAAGTGGTGTTTGATAATATTATTTGAGATCAATGAAAACGTGTCAAAAATATAATATTATTAATTAATCTATCAAATGCCTATTTGTTTTCATAGGTTCATCCAAGATATGTTGAATAATAATTTGAGCATCAAGGGTGGATTTATTTAATGAATTAAAAAGTTGATTAGAATGAGAAAAATGATATGCTAGAGTTGATTTGAAAAAATAAAGTTAAAAAATTAATCTGAAAAAGTGGAGTTTTCCTATTAAAAGTTATATGAATTAGGTGAAGTGATAAGAAATAAGACAAGACTAGATTTTGTGTTCTACTCACTGGTTGATGGTTTAAATTTTTATTAGACCTTGTACCCTATTTAAATACATGAAACCATCATAATATCTCTTATTATTTCATCACAATGAAAATATAATATTTTCCAAATGGATGAATGGTCTTCCTTTATCAATGGGAAAATAGTTAAAAGTGTCCAAATTGAGAATCAAAGTTTCTTCTTGCTATTAAATTAAGATAAAAATGCATATAAGATGAATAAATATATATATATCGGCTGAAGCATGACCCAAGATTTTGGTATTCCATACTGGATTTGTTTTTAAATATACATTATTTCATGAATGGAAGAGTGGATAAAAAACTCTATATAAAAAATCTAGTTTTTTCTCTAATTGTGATAGTTTATGTTGAAAATATAATATTTTTTCATAATAATAATGAATCCTATGAATAGTTTCCGAAAAATATGAATATGTTGCATGAAATGTCTATATTGATGGAAATGAGGCGCTTTATTGGGTTTAAAATCTCTCAAATGAAGGATAATATTTTCCTATCAATAATATGTTTGTCCTTATAGTGGAGAATTATTAGACTAGACATCGATATACATTATAAAGACTAGTTACTCTTATTGGGTAGTAAACCTTATATAAATATCATGTCCAAAATTCTACATGCATTTATATACTTGCATATGATAAGGAAAAAATTATAAGAGAATCAAGATCCTAACATGTCTATGATGTGAAACTATAAAAATATATAATTGGTTAAATAGATTCCAAAATGGATTCACCACCACCATTTTAGTATTGAGTGTAACGTAATGTGGCCCTAACAATTGGTATTAAAGGGATGTTCACCCTTATGGGATTCCCTATGTTGAATTTATTATCTTTTTAATATTTCATTTACATTCTTATATAAAAAATGAATTTTATTTTTAGTAAAGACTAAGTAATATATAGGAAGAATTATATTTTCAATAAGACCATGATGAATAGGAAAATCAGAGAGATAAGAATGATGAAGAAGACACCTCTCTAATATAAATAATTAGAATTATCAAATTTTCCATGCATAGCTAAAAATAAAGATATAGCTAGATTAGAATATAAAGACCAGGCGATGAAAATTACCACCCAAGAGAAGGAAAGTATATGTACATAATTTAATCATGAGGTATGTAAAAATTAATTTACAAATTCCCTCAAAAAGAAGAACCTCTCATATTTGGTGATTATGAACTATTTATAACATCTCAAGACATATTAAATAGTAGATTATGAGATATTATATATTTTATTCCCAAATAAACAATCTTACTATTTTAATGAGTATTTAATACAATATATGAATACATTACCTAGCTGTAAGAATAATTAAATATCATAAAAGAGGATTCGAAACAAAAAATTCATTTATTTATAAAAATCTCCAAATAAGTTAAAAACATTAAAGTAAAAATGTATGATATTTGAATAAATTCATCAATGTTCAAATAAATTTTGATCAAATAAGTCAAATAGAAATTTGGAGTCAAGATGAATCTAAAATAAATGATCCATTCAATTGAAGTAATGTTAAAGAATTACATTTATTCGAAGGATTTTCAATTGAATGTAAAAATAAATAAGATCAAGGAATATTACTCTTTGTTATATAAAACGTTTTGTTGCATGAAGTGGATGTTTATAGGGTAATGGGGATTTGTGAAGAGAAGGTGATTATGATCGATTATCATAAAAATCCCAATATATGAGATGTATTGAATTAGTATTCAAGTTTGTTAATCCTAATAATACATATATTCATTTTTTAAAAAATATGGGTAAAGTTGTTGCAACTTCAAAATACTAACTATATAATTATATTGTTAAAATACCTATAACATGTAATTTGAATATCATGACCTCAATCAATTATCAATATCATGTATCTGTAAATTATGAATAACTATCCATTCCATATTTTAATAATGTTTCTAAATCTGTTTTTAGGAATATTATAGGTTTTAGAAAAAATCTGTATAAACAAGGATTATGAAAGGTGATAAGATTCATCCCGCTATGACTAAAGATGATACGAAAATGATTATGGAATATCATTCCCATAAAGAGTGTAACATGTTTTGAAAAATATCAAAAAATATTGTACATAATATATAATGATATCATGGGTAGTGTGCCAACGATGGTGTTGTAATAGATTTGTACAATGTAAAATAATTATTAATAAAATCCTCTAAATTATAAATAAAAAAGGATTCTTATTCCAAGGGTGGGGGTGGGGGGTATGCTGGATAAAAATAAGCAACATCTATAGGTAGATAAAAATAAAAATACATCAATCATATTTGGAATTCTTGAAAATTTATAATATGTATGAAATATTAGTGGTCACAAGGTAGGTAAATTCTTATCTTCACATATATCTAAAGAATTTAAGAAACTAAAAACACATAAGATGAATAATAAATAAGAAGAATCTTTGAGATTTAAGCATAACATTGTTGTAAAAAAATACCTCCCAAGAATATATAAGGTAGAAAATGCGACAAGACCTTGGATACCAAATCTTAATAGATAAAAAAAGATAAACATCCAATGGAACTAATTAGAAGGATAAAGAAAATAAATTTCCATGTGGATAATCTAAGACTATTATCAATGTACCTAATGAAATGTTAGTAATATGGTAGAATATTTTGATAGAATGAAGAAAATTATATAAAAATAAATAAAATGATACTGAAAAAATAATCCTCCTGATGATGAAGAATTATATGATCTTTATGAGAAAAATAAAACTATTGTTTTAAATATGTTATGTGTGAGTGATGTAAGAAAGATGAACACAGTGAGAATGTTATTAAACTATTCAAATAGAATATTAAGAACACCATTAAATATTCATGGATAATCCACCTTCCATTTATAATCATTTTTTATTTTTTTTATAAATTTATAATGGGGAATTTATTTTGAAGGATAATATCAGGGGGGGCATGATATTGTAAAATGACTGTCAACATTGGATGTTATTCTCTATGGATGTTTTTATCTAGGAATATTTTATAAGTTGTTTGACTAGAACTATTATAATAGCATCATTCTTAATTAAATTAAAGTGATTTTTGTTAATACATTAATGAAAAGTTAAATAAGATACCATCTTGTTTTGATCTTATATTTTTAATCTAAAAGGAATATATTGAAAAAATTCATTCATGGTGAATATGGGGAAATTTTCTAAAGTTTGGTAAACTACATAAGAATTATCCATTTTTTATTTCTAAACATATATTTAAATAATAATATCTATTAAAGTGATTCATCATTATAATTATTGTAACTAAATTAACCTAGAGGGTGAGATAAATAGAGTATAGTGAAGTTTATGATATAATTATAAATTCAATATAAATTGGATTTTTCTCAAATTTACCTGAAGGAATTTCATTGTAAAATTTATAATTTAATTAATCTATAATCCTTGGTTACTGATATAAGAATATTAATACTAAGGGGTAGAAAATTAATTATGAAATTTTATTAGAAAATTACTAGTATGAAAGTTATCCAAGGACTCTTATTATACTAGTTTTTGTTAAATGGTTTTAGTTTATTTTCTGAAGTTAGTAAAGGAGTTTCCTATTGATATATCTTAAAATAGTTTTATATTTCAATTATTATCTTCATCCTACAATGGAATTGGAAAACCCTTTAAGAAACATTTATTAGTTTTCATTCTATGAGGTTTTAAGATCAGTTTTAATGGACATATTTGAAATCAAAATCAATAATTCTAATTTTATACACAGAGGATGGATCACATAGTCATAGAGAGAAATGATGGATGAAAAATTTCTTATGAATGAAATGAAACCCTTTTACCAATATATTTTTATTTCATATCAATAATGTGGTGATAATGTGAAATTACTCGATGTTTGGAAAATGAACGGTGAAATAATTCTTGAAAAGAATGGGAGATAAATATTCACATATTTAGATATTCATTTGGAAGGTATATTGAAGGTATTTATGAAAAATAAAAAGGGGAGATTGAAGATCCTAATTTTTGTGTGAATTTTATTTTTTATTAATTGATTTCAATTATTTTTAATGAAATAAAAATATTTCATTGATTTCAATACGTTAAAGAATTTATAAATAATAATCTTCTAGACAGTTTGTTTAATATATTCCAGAATGCTAATAATGTTTCTATACTTTGGAATAGTTGACTAGGATAAATGAAAGTGTTCAAGTATTATTATCCTAAGAAACATATAAATGGTGTTCTTAAATTTAGTGGAGATATATATTATTCATTATTTAAAATTATAAAGTTCTTAGTTAAATTTTATATTAGTTATGATTACTTAAGAGATGTTCTAAATTCTAATAAAATGTGCTCAGATTATTAGAGAATAACATTTGTTATCATAATTATTTTTACTTAAGGATTTTCCTTGAAGATGGTTTTAGGGAAGTACATATAGAGATTGTAAAGAGGATTAGATATAGTTTAGTGTACTAAGGTGATTAGATGTAGGTTTCTATGTAGTGCCATCAGATAGTGTGTGCAATTGGAGGACTTTTATAAATTTGTAGAGTCCATTAAATGAACCTTCCTATGCCATCTAACAAGATAAAATCTAAAGTCTTTTCAGGAAGAGGAATTATTGGTATATCATTGAATGAAACTCAAAATGAATTAAGACTAAAGAGAATATATTTAATTGATAAGACAACCATATTTAACAAATGATTTAATAATTACATTCATAATTACATAAAACTGATAATGAACAAGGAAAAAGTATCTAGTGATTCTAGTTAAAGTGTTTCTATTTTGTTAAGAAATAATAATTCATTTTAGTTGTGATTATAACTTATTTTTAGAAGAAAATTGAATCCTTTTTAAGAGTTTCAAATCAGCATAATTATAATGCGATAAATTGAGGAGTAGCTGCACAATATTTAAGTCATAAAGTTATTAATATTAAGGTAGATCGTATTGTAACTATGTCTCTTGATCATTGTGTAGTCTTGATTTATGTTAAATGAAGATCAATATGAATTGCATTATAAATACTTGTATAATGATAAAATGTGAAGTTAATAAGTTACGATGAATGAGAGAAGCAAGTGTTGATGAGGATTTTGATGAAAAAAGGAAGTATGAAGTTTGATGTATGAACTTGCTTAGTCATCGAACAAAAAATATTGACAAGGAGAATGTTTTATTTTGTACAAAGCCTATTAAGATGAAATGTATAATGAATAATATGAAAAATGAAGAAGTTTTGATGAATTCTTTGAGAAATTATAGCAGATAAAAAATTTTAATTGACCAATATGTAATTTTATTAACACTATATAGATGAAACTTGTGATGTTAATAAAATTTAGATGTATTTGTATGATGTCATTAGCTAATGGTTTTTGAGTGACATTAATCAGAATGACATTTCCATGTGTAATCATCAGAAAAAGGTTACTGAGGTTGTTAAACAATAAAAAAGATAGAATTATCTAATCGATATCATCATAAACAGTTCTAAAAATACATTATGATATGTATTATAAGGTCATCAAATAGAGTTATATAAATTCATTAAAAAAATGCGTTTGAGTATATCTCAAAGGGTTTATTGGATGGAGGAAAACTAAAAAATCAAATAACCCATCATATGGAGGAAGTGACTTGTGAAATTACACTTGATATAATTACAGTGGAAGATTGAATAATTGATTTGAAAAATAAGTATCCAGATGAAAGAAAAGTATTGTGAAAGTCATATGAGGTGATCCTATGAAGTTTTGAAGGAAAACCAAATGAAGTTCCCACTGTGGATGTGTTATTATGACATTGTACTATATGGAATGTTTGATGGAATTTTTTTCATAATCATTTATTGTGGTGAAGCTAAGATAAAAGATCAAAATTTCAATAATCACAATGGAATATTATTATTGTAGATGATATTTTAGGAATGTTTATAATGAAAATTGATACTGAGATCTAAGGATGTTCCATTGAATATTTCTTAATTACTATAATTTTGGATGTTTGAGTGAGGTCAACCTAAAGATTTTTCTATGTAGTAATATGTAAATAATGACCTAGAAGTTTGTAATAAAGTGTACACATCACCCAAAAATTATGGAGATACCCTTAATATATAAGATGGTGTTGATTTATTGCAAGATTAGTGCTTATATAGAGATTTTAATAGTTGTGTTCTATACAGAATAATTGAATATTCATAAGGATGAATCCATGATGAATCTTGAGAAAAATTATCATTTGGCTTAATCCATCAAATGAAGATGTACCAGATAGAGTAGGGGGTACCAGACAAAGTGGAAACACCTAACAGAGAATCAGTGTACTGAAAGAACTAGGGATCGAATAGATGCTCGATATATTTATCATATAAATTGGATATCAAATAAATAATAATATTGATAAGAATGGATAACAAAAACTACAAGTATATGGACTCTCATCGGATGGGCATAATTGGAGGGATAGAACTGATAAATAGTTTTCAGATTAATGATGAAGAGGAATAATAATAAGGATAGTTTCTTACATTATAGTGTGCAAGTAAAATACATAAGAAGAGGGAAGTGAAAAAAATGCAACAATATGACATTCATATAAATTAACATAAATAGATGACTTTCTTAGTGTTCAATTTAAATAATGAATAAGTTTGAGTCTATCAATATAGGAATTATTAAGAACAATCATAGATATTCTTATTGAAAAATGTCATTACTAGTCCCGAGATCTATGATTATTTTAAACCCCCTCATAATGTGAATGGAACCACACTTAGGATAATATTGTTTTCAAGAGAAACCCCTATAATATGTATCACATTATAATGGATAATCCATGTACCATTCACCAATATATGCGAAAAGGACCATCTAGTCATATTATGTAGTTAATCTTTTAAAAATTCCATATTCATTATTTTCCTTTATTTCATTTACATGCATATAATAAGGAAATGAGAATAGGAGAATAAATATTCTAATAGGTTTAACAGGTAATGGGATATGAAGTTTTAATAGGTTAAAATTTTCCCAAAAACTGATTCAACCCCCTCTCACTATTGAGTATATCTCAAAGTGGTCCTCTAAGAAAGGTGGAATAGTATATAATATATTTATGAGGGAAAATACCATGATCAAATAAAAAATTATCACATCATTATGAAATGAATTTATTGAAACAAAAAAGTGAATTTATTATTAAAAAAATGTATGTTTATAGGATAATGAGAATGACATGATATTTATCCATGTTTACATACCATTATAATTAGGTGTGTAGATTATTTCTTATAGATGTTATTGAGAATACAAGATTCAATAATTTCAGGGATTTTTATTCGAATGTTTTTACATGGATTCAAAAATATTTTTATGAATAAGAGAGATAAAGGGAATGTAGTAGTTAAAGATATATAATTTATAGTTTTTTCTTATCATGTAAAGGAATCATGATTTGGAAAAGGAATAGAGAGTGAAAAATAACTGGAATAGGTTCTTTCTCATTACTATAAAATAAATAAAAGAAGAAAATGACATTAATTGTTGAAGTGTATGTTTAATGAAGCCATGAATCATGGAGATAACACATTGAATCCTATAACTGAAGGTTCATTAAATTGTTCTCAAATTTTTAATATTAATTATGTGATGATCACATTTAGTACCAATTAGAAATAGTGTAATAAAATTTATAGATATTCCCTACTTACTGTCAATCAAAAGGATTATTTTATAGAGGATATTTTATCTTACACTATTTATAGATTTTTCCAAGTATTAGACAATGATCCCACTCTGTATATGAGTTATATTTTTATTAAATGGTTTTACATGAAATAAAAAGATCTCATTTATCTAAACATGTTATTAAAATTACTATGAAGAAGCTACTTTAAAGAATTTTTTCTAAAGATCATAGGATTGATAAAAATGTTGATGTTACATTCATGGTTGAATAAAGGAAGATCTCTTATCATATTGTCATAATAATGTTCTTTACAGACATCTATTTTATATATGATGATTGGTTAGTTGTTCTTAATGACTAAAACATGATTCATGTTTGTTTGTTTCAGAATCACATTTGTTATCAACATTATAGATTTTAACATAATTAGTTTCCTTATAAAGTTTTCTTTTTTATAATGGATAATTATTCATTAAGAAGGTTTCTTAGAAGAATTGAAATTTTTTCCTTAAGATGTTTGTGAAGAAAAAAAGATGAATATATTGAAGGAGACTAGACAGAGGCGAGTAGACTAAGGTGATCAGACAAATTTGATCATACAAAAATAATTAAATAGATTCCATCACACTAAATAAAATAGATGTAGGTTTTCATGTTACCATTTTTTTTGAATCAGAACATTATAAAGAAACACTAATGATTCATAGGAACTTACATAAGTGTAGTGATGTCCTGTGTATGGGTAGTAAAGAACTATGTAAAGGGTTTTCTATAGATACACAGTTTATGTAAATGTTAAAGTGAAACTGTGTAAGGTTAAACCCATGGATTTCATGATGGTAACCCACCTAATTCATATTCTGTTTTAGCGTCACCACAATTTCCTAAAGAAAAAGTAAGGGTACAATCCTTGGGATGATCAAATTCAGTCAACAAAACAAAATTTCTAATGAAATGTTGGACTGATTAAATTTAAGGGTACATCAAGGAGATGATGACCAGACAAAATATTTCAAACAATGTAACATGAAATGTACTTAACTAATTAAAAAATCATAAATAATTATCTTAACGATTCAAGATGAATCATATAATGCAGGATAAGTCTATGTAAAAGTTTTTAATCATCCATAGTCCAAATAAGGGTAAAAATCCAATTGGATGTATTGATTTTGGTTAAAGCTGAATTAAGAGTTATAAAAATTCCATCAGACAAAATGGTAGAAATAAAAAGATTCATAATAAAAAATTTCATGAATTATCAATCACAAGTATTTTAAAAAAGTTAAAATATTTAGGAATCATTTGATGATCAATGAATATATAGATTATTAAATTATCATAGAAGAGTCATTCAAATCCTCCGGAAATTATAATGTTTCTAATTCATGTTATATAATAGAAGTTTTTTTGTTTAGAATATAGATAATGTTTTTAAATGAATATAAAAAAGGATTCAAATAATACTAGATGATAAATACGAAGATCAATAGATAGAATTAACTAAATGCTTCCAAGTAGAGTTATGAGATACATGTTTTTTTTGAATTAATTGAACATATATTCTAGAGTGGAATTCATTAAATGAAAGCCTCTGAGTAGTGAAATAAAAAACAAGGTTCTAATATATGGAAATAGAGAGAATTTTATGTATGAGGTAATTAGATAAAGGTTTATTATTGATGTTCGTGAGATAAATAATTCCATGTATGATGATCAGACAAAAGCTACTGGGGTTTCTAAATATATTAAATTGGATAGCAGTCTCCAAGTGATTTCATCATAAAAAAAGTGTTACAAAGACATAGGGATGATTATTTTAAATTTATATGGCTGAGTTAAATGAAGT
The DNA here is from genome assembly GCA_963277665.1 of Viscum album. Classification (NCBI taxonomy): domain Eukaryota; kingdom Viridiplantae; phylum Streptophyta; class Magnoliopsida; order Santalales; family Viscaceae; genus Viscum; species Viscum album. The sequence goes on along the minus strand of OY728145.1, from coordinate 301,039,523 downwards.
CATAAAAAAATTAGTAGAATAGATCATTGAGGGTTTATTGGATGGTGGAATACTAAAAAACATATGAGAACACTTGAGATGAAGGATGAGCCATATGAATCTATTCTGAATAAATATCCAAATGGAAGATTAAAAGATTTCATCATAACTGAGACGTTATAAAAATAATGTTCTCTGAAGCATACCAATGGTCAGATGAAGAGTCTTGAGAATGACATCGATTTGTTACTACAATGTTTTGAAGGAACACAAAATAAAGTTTCACTAGATTTAATACATGTTATAAAGTTATATCATAAGGAATGTTCAAATATCATTACAATATTTTTTTTAAAGATATGAATAATTATGGGAATCTTGAACTGGATATTCAGTGATTCAATAATCACAAATAGAAGATAGATATTCTATCTCAATTTGAAATAGTATTTAAAAGATTAAAAGATATATTTAAATGATCAGAGTGTTGAAAATTAATGTTTCATCTATGTGGTAAAATAGTTTTATGTACCCATCATTTCCCATTGTACCTTACCTATATATAGGGGATGTAGAACCTATGATGTGTGGGATACATTTCACATATGGAGGAGAGAAATTAATAAATATGTTAAATACTATAAGTAAGTTTCAACCAATATTCTTGAAAAATTTTCTCATATAGGTTGAAGTTTTGAAAGAAGACATACCGAATGGAGGGGATACCGGAAGGATCTAAAACACAATATAGAACTAATGCACTAATGTGGGGAAAAAATATTTTTTTTAAAAATTATTCTATTCATTTTAAATACCACTCACTCAATCTCATTCCCTAGTTGATTTATAGTTTATGGAAACTATTTGAATGTATGGAATTAATATGGATATGTATTTATATAGGATTTCATTAATTTATTTTTTTTAAGTAAGAAACATTTTTTGTCATATTGAATTTTATCCTACACTTAAAAAAAATATTTTTCTATACAGACAGCCAAACATAAAATAGGAATAGATTGGACAAATGGAAATGATGATCAACCATGATTTAAATTTTTTTCTAAATAGTTTTCAAAAGATTGGAAAGGAATAAATTGAGCATGAATTATATTCTTATGGTCAATAGAACCACCAAAAGAAAGGGAACTTCTGCACATCAAAGACAATTGACCATTAGAGAAATATTCTTATGGTCGATCACTCTAATGAAGACATTCCATTACCAATCTATGAAAAGAATGATAAAAAAGCAGAATAGTCATATGATGATGATGGATTGATCATACCTATAAAAAATAAGGGAAATTTTTAGCTAAGAAAAATAACTTTATAAAAAAATGATCGATCATACCCAATAAATGATAGAGGAATGGATCTTCCATTCAGAAAAGAATAATCAAAATTTCCTTCAATTTAACAATTGGTCATAAAAAAAATCTAAAGGAAAGGTTACAAGAAGAACCTTCATTATGAAAATAAAGGGGATGTTTCTACAAAAATATCAATGGACAATTATCCTGATCAACTATGACACCATCATGACCAGAAATTGATTAAAATTCCCTAGACTTTTTTTAAATCCTAGGATATAAATTTCTATCCACAGGATAAGCACATGAAACTCAACACATGATACTTCCACTGAATTTGTGTAGTAGTGAATTAACTCTCCTGAAATAAGTGTCAAGCATGATCTTTGGGTGAGTATGAATTTTTTGGGAAAGTCTCTCAATTCCAAACTAAGACGATCAAGAAACTCGATTCTGGACATGTGTCGACGATCCATCTATATAAATGTATTTTCTTAGCACTAAAAATAAGGAATCATTTCTATAATTATTATATGTATGATTTAGAAGTGTACCTAGAATCCCTTTAATTATACTTTAAATGTCTCGCTATCTCAGTATACTAGGGGATTCTTTCAATTTCTCTCAAATACATTTCTCTATACTCACTCAATTTACTACTTTCTTTTACTACGTTTTGTATTATCTACGGGTATGGTACACTAGGAATTTAGTTCCTCAATAGAGGAGGCTTCCCCTACCTATGTTAATGAATTCCCTTCCTAGATTGTTCACCATATTTTAACTATCTTAAAATTTATTCAAACTTTATAGGTAAATAGTAGATTTCCTATTCCTCATATTTTAAATGAATCTTAACATTTCCACTCGATCATACACACAATATACTTTGGTCTTCTATAATTATTATAATATTAAAAAGTGGATTAATTTAAGGGTAATAACATCTCTATTTTTATTAGTCTAGTGGAGATTAGATAGGTTTTACTAATCATTATATTTCTCTAGTTAAACAATAAATTTAATAGAAGATTAATAGAGTGTGATTTCATATTATTAATAAATAACAAGAGAGTGAAGATAAAATTATGATTTAACTAGTAATGTCTGAGGATATATAAGGTTAGGTTACTTCTAATATTATTTATTTGAAAACAAATAAAATTAAATATTTAAAACTATTTCAAGCCATCCAAACCAGATAAACCGAATTTGACCACACCCATAATAGTGGCTTCCTAATAGACCACCCATATCCCACAAATAAGAAAAGTAATTCAGGTTAAAAAATAATTTTTCCAAGTGCCCCATAACTGGTGCACATAAAACAAGGTTCAATTACTTTGAAATCTATATTTTTGTTTTAATTTTTTTAAATTTATTTTCAGATGACCATATCCCCTTCTTCCAGCCTTATTTGTTTTAATCCTCAGGTTGGGAGAACTGTTCGTGCTAGGATATAAACTCTCAGAATCACTAATCAATTGGAAAGATTGTTTTTCCACTATTACATTTTCTAAATCTTTATATTTAGATTCTTCCTCCAATAATATTTAATATGTTAGTGAAAAAATAGATGATAATCTTACTCATGTCAAAAATATACTAAATGAAATGAATCCAATGAATTTGAAAATTAATAAAAAAATTACATCTAAATGAAAAAGACTGTGAAACCAAAAATATAACTCTTGGAATACTACCTATGTTTCATGTATTAGTAGGTAAATATTCCAACTATAACATGAGTGAAGTTAAATATGTATACAATGGATTCAGAACTAGGGTAGTCACTAAGGCCCAAATCAACCAGAAGGCTTCCCCCTTCTCCCATGAATAAGTATTGATGGAATGTATATACAATTTATATCATTGAGAAATAACCTCTTAGTATGATCATTAATGGTCATTACTATAGAAAGTTTTCCCAATATCAATAATTTCTCATATGAAGAAGAAGATTTATGGAATAAAAAAAGAAACCAAAGATACACAATATAAATTTTGGAAAATTATAAAGAAACCAACCAAATAATTCTCAAATTATCCAAATTAAGAACAAAATTTCTTATTATTTTTTAAAAAGTATTTATATAAGATGATTGGAACCTATATGATGCTTTTTAGGAGGAGCACTGATTGATAAGTCACTGATTAATTTAAGATAAATTATTGAATGAATCTCTTAAAATTACAAATAATTGTGAATAAGAACTATAACTAAAGTCATACATTATGTAAAATTTTGAACTCACCTTTATTAGAAAATTAAATTGAATAACTAATTTCTATTTTGATTAATATAGATATGATGAAAGTGAAAGAGTTATCACCTACCTCTACCCCTACTATCTTTTAGAAATACTATTCTCAAGAACATTTCAATAGTGGGTTCCTTTAAGTTTAAGAAACTAAAAAATGTTATTCTATGTTAAAAAGGCATTTCCAGAACCGAACATAATGAAACCAAGGATGTAGTGATTTTTCCACAAATAAAATTAGAGCTGGGGGCCAATAACAACAATGAACACCATTTCAAATGGATTCTTACTAGCCTTTACAAACCCCTCTATTCGAAAGAAAAAGGTTACAACTATCAACATGTTAGTAGAAAGGATAATAAGAAGAACCTTCCATGAATTTCATACTAGTGTAGGTAATATAATCTAATGATAGTCAGTATTATACTACCACCACTCATGGATCAAAGTTAATGGAATTAAAAGTATAATTCAGTGAAGTCATGAACACACTTAATAATATAGTAAATGAAGGATTATGTACGTTTTTAGATCAACTAATAACTAAAATGAATAGAAATGTTAGTACTATGACACTATGGAGTGGCAAGGAGATATAAAATAGTGAAGGATCACCACTGGTGATAAAATCTAGTGGTGACCAACAACATGTTCCTAATAAAACTTCCCATGAAAAAGAACGTAAGAAGAAATCTGTGAAAACATACCCTATAAAGATATACAATCTGATATAAAAAATATAAAACCTATATCAACCCAAACCACCCTTCATTTCAAGGTTGAATGAACCCAAAAAACCATTAAAGAATCATAGAAATATGAGATATTGGAATTATTCGAGAAATTAGAAATCAATATCTCCCAGCTAGATCCCGCCCATCAAAAAACCATATAAAAAAATTAATTATATTCATGCGAACTAGTAGAAGGATATGTTGAGTTAATGAAGAGGTAATGTTTGGTAAGAACACCTCATCCCTTATTATCTCTCAAATCAACTAGAAATTCCATGAATCAGGTACTTTCACTATCCCTATAAAAAAAGTTAATCTTACTTTTTTGAATTCATTGTGTGCTTTAAGATATTAAATTAATTTAATTTATTATTCCATTTTTTCTTCTTTGTATATGGGAGAAATAAAACCCACTCGAGTGTCTTTGAAACTCAATAAATGAGGCACTACCTACCCTATATTTGTTACTAAAGATGTATTGGTAAGTGTACAACGTTACCCATTCCTTACTGAGTTCTATATTCTCAACATTGTTGACGGAAAAGGTGAATATAACTCTCCCATTATTCTAGGTATCCATTACTAAAGATGAATAAAAACATAAAATTGTCAATTAAGGCACAGATTCCATGAATTTTGGTAAGTAAATAGTAATTTTAAAAACATTTTATTCAATATAGAACCCACATAAAGAGTATTATATTTTTAAATTAAAACATCACGAAATAACTTTCTATTATTTATTGTAAATTAATTGTTTTGATGAAATAATTTGACATGGACAAGTTTTGGAAACATAAAATCTGATTGATAAAACTATTTTCGTAAATGAACTGTATCTAGAGAAAACATCGAGTGTTGAAAAATTTCATAAAATTGATGAAACATATTTGGATGAGATACTCAGTTATTATACTAATATTTCCACATTAAATATATAGGTTTAAAACTTAGTGAACAATGAGCTGAAAAAATATGTAGAAACCACCAAAAATTTAGACTAAAAATTTATTTGATCAGACTAAATATATACTTTTTTCAAAATGAATGTGTAAAACTACTAGTTATAATTTGAAATAATTTAGTGTGTATCCAAGAAAAAGAACTGTAAAAAATTCAGAATCATAATGCTATGGAATATTATTTACACAAGATTGAATCCCATGGCTTTTCCCTTCCACATAAAGGCATTTGATTATTTTGGAAGATTAATCAAAACATGGAAGAAAAAGCCAAATAAGGATCAATCCAAACAATCTGGAAGTAGTAAAAATTTGTTTAATGGAATTTTGAACATAAAATATTCTACCCCATCTTGGAATCCCAATGGTTGAGTTCCATTGTAATTATCCAAAAGAAACTAGTAACATAATTTTCAAAAAATGAGAATAATGAGTTAGTACCCACAAGAATTTAGAATATATGGTACGTTTACATAGATTATAGTAGATTGAATAGTGTTAATAGAATAGACCACTTCCCTATACTATTTGTGAACCAAATGATATAAAGACTAGCTGATAAAGATCACTATTATTTTTTAATTGTTTTTACAGATATTTTTAGGTTTCAAAAGCTCTAAAGGACTAAGAAAATACCTCCTTCACATGTCCCTTCGGTATGTTTTCATACTGAATGATGCCTTTTGGTCATTAAAATTTCCAAGGTATTATTCAAAACTATATGCTAAGTATTTTCATAGACCCTATTGAAACTTCCCGAAGATATTTCTTGATGACTTCACTTTGTATGGGTTATGTTTTAAAGCTATATGAACAATCTAAAAATGGTTTTAAAAAGTGTATTTAGAATAACATGGTTTTGAAATTGGAAATGTCTTATTTTATGATAGAAAAAGGAATTTTTTTTTTCCATTTACTTTCTAAACAATGAATAAATGTAGATAAAGGAAATGCTAATTTTATTTCCACTATCCCGTACCCCACCACTGTAAGATAGATTAGATAATTTTAAGGTTATGTTAGATTTTATAGAAGGTTTATTAGGGAATTTTGAAACATTTAATTATACCTAACTAACCTAATCATTAATAAAATATATTGTGTTTTTAATGATTCAAGTAAGATATATTTTGATAGATTAATAGAGTTCTTGACCATTAAACCCATTATGTATAAATAAAATTGGAGTTACCACTTTCAGATTCTATGTGCTCCCATCAATAGAGACTTGGGATCTTTTCTTTTTAGAATGAGTATCATAATTATATAAGTGATATCCTATACATAAAATACCCTAGAAAATACCCAAATTAATTTAATAATAACAGAAAAGTGTATTTATCCCAAGCTATAACTGTAGAAAAATATTTTTCTAATCATTTAGGTAGTAAATTAATATTTTTATTTTGATCATGGATCATTGAGATATTTGATCAATAAAGCTAATGGAAATCTAGGACTAATAATATAGATATTGATGATAATATAGTATTTCCTATAGATTAAGAAAAAGAAGGAATAATAGAACATGGTGTCATACTATACGATCTAGTTTCCTCACACTGATAATATATAACCAATTCCTAAGACTAATGTGTATAATAAATTACACGAAGAATAACTATACAAACTCACATAAGTCCCCTAGTACACTAACATAGTTGATTTTTCTAGTCACAAAAAAGATACCTTCCATATTTTGTTAACATAATACTACTAAACTAAACTCTAAATAAAAATATAATGCGTAGGATGATTCATAGTTATATAAATTTGTAACAAACAAGTAATTATAAAGTTCATTCATGAAGAGTAAATGAAATATGTGATTTCATTTTTTCATACACTTGGAGGCCATTTTATACATTAATGATCAATATGAAAAATTTTATAAGATGAATTATTTTGGCCTCAATTTTTAAAAATTACCTTGATTATTATAAAAAAAATTCCTAAATGTCAGTTAACTAAGAGAATTTAATTAATATGATTCTCTAGAAAAAATTGATTCTCTACGAGATATTTATTGTTTGGGTAATTTAATTTAGGGTCCATTTCCTATTTCATTTTTATTTCCATCTATTATTTTTGTAGTGGAATATGTTTCTATGTGGCATGAAGAAAAAACTACTTGAAATTATGATTAAAAAACATTTATAGAATTTATAAAATTAAATTTTTATAGGTTTTTCATACCTTGAGCTATCATCAGTAACCAAGGTACCTAAATCTGCAATAAGAACATAGAATCAATCATGGAGAAATATAGGGTACACTATAAGACTTACATTACTTATCACCCATGGAAAAATATATTTGATGAGGTATACAATATATAATTTTAATTAATTTTAGAAAAAATAGTGTTGCCTAACTATCGAGAAAAGTGTATAAAATTAAAAGATGCACATTGGGAATACAAAACTTCATACAGAACCCCATTATGTATGTCACCCTATAGTTTTTGTGTGTGTTAAAAACAACCTAATTACTATTGAGATAGAGATTAAATATTACTAGGTGTTTATAATAATGAACCTAGATTATTCCAAGTATAGAGTATAGGGAAATATATAAATGATGGAGCTTGAGTATTTGAGAAGAGATTCATATGAGAACTCACTATTGACAAGGAGAAAACAGAATATTCCCATCAAAAACAAATCTAGAATATATAATTCAAATTTAGATCAAAAGTGTTTGTATTATATTAAAGGATGAATCTATTCCATATTAGATCCATTTTAAGTGGGCGGGGCTGTGAAAAAAACTAAAAATTTCATTTTTTCTCCAGTTTAGATTGAAGGAGATGTATCAAATCAGCCATTCTTGGTGAGTGGAAATCAACTAAAGAACTAATTATAGGATTACTAAAAATATTATGTGGGGTGTCTAGACCCCACCCTATTACAAATAAAAAGAGATCTATCATGTTGTCACTTTCCCTTATAAATTTTCTATTTTATTACATTATTTCTAAACTGTTTTACTTAAAAAATGAATGTTTAATTCAAATGGAAGTATGACTAAAAAATGGTGGGGTGTGGTATTACGACCTATTGGAGTAATTTTAAATGTTTTTATTTAATTATTTTTGTCTATAAATATATAGTTAATTTTTTTTCACTTTTTAAATACTAAACAAATATTTTTTATATTTTTTCCATTTATTTCCTGAATTTAATTGTTATCATTACTAATTAAGTACCATTATAGTATTTGATGACTACATTGATTCTGAATTACTGAATCTGAATGATTTATTAGTGAACATATCCTTTATTATATAGAAATTATATTTGAATACTAGGGAAATAAAGTGAAAACTTAAATGATATCATGGAATCAAAATTATAAAACATGGTTAGTAAAATCACAAAATACAGTTTGAGCAAGATAACCCTTGTGATTTTATAGCATCTTAGTGAAACTCCCAAAACAAAATCTATATAATCCTTTGGAACATAGAATAAACATGTAAAATTCTGATCAACCAATGATTATCTAATGTAATGTTACTCTGTGTGTGAGTATCCCTCTATATAAATTTCAATAAGTGTTTTTCATAATTCTATTCACATACATGGAATAGAAAATTAAAAAAAAATAAATCTCTCATATTTCAAAAGCTGAATCTATTTAGGTGATGGGAATATAGAAATCATGAGGGGGTAAATAGGTTATAAAAATATCATTTTGGGTGAATCATTGATTTTTTGAAGTGGAATTTTATTTAAGAAGTTTCTAATGATGAAAAACTATAAGTGTTAGTGGTTACATGTATTAAATATATCAAAATTCAACAATGGAACTGGAATTTAAATCTAAATTGAAATTGAACAGTGTGTAAAATTCATATAGGTGGAATGAACATTTAGTTTAAGGAATTATTTTAGTGCCTTCAATTTTTGGATATGTGTTTAAAATGAGGTTAGAAAATTACAAAAAAAATTAGAATTCAATAATAGAATTTCTTTGGATTATCATAATTTCTAGGGTGGGGGAGTGATACTAGCCAAAATAAAAAAAAATCAGTTATTTATTATAATAAACCTACTTTATTCTCATTACCTATTTGATTTATAGTTTTTTGAAACTTATTAATAATATGAAAGTAATATGGAAATGGAATTATATAGGGCATCCTTCATTTTTTATGAAATAATAAACTTGTTTCATCATGTTGAATTTAATCCTGTACTATAAAAATAATGTTTTTACTCTAAAGACCATAAAAAATGATAAATGGTTGTATCGACCACACTGAGAAATTGGATTGACTGAAATTATCTTTTACAGTTGATCCAATTTCCAAAATATGTAATAGGAATGGATAGACCATGACTTCCCTTCTTACGGTCAATCTAACCACCACCGGGAAGGGAAATGCCACACATAAAAGGTAATCGATTATGAAAGAAAAAATATTGTGGTCAATCATTCAAATAAATATTCTATATATATTATCAATGCATGAAATGATGTAATTTTATATTGAACAATTGAAAATGATAGATTAACCATACCTGTAAAGAATGGTGGGAAATTTATGACAATGAAAAAAAACTACATCACACAAAATGATTGAATATAACCACGGATTCAAGATTGTTTTCATTCTTAATTCTATAGTGTAATGACACACACATTAGTAATAGATTATTTTATATCAAATCTACTATATTTCATGTCATTATTTTTGATATTTCATGTAATGGTCATCAATATACTCAGAATGGACTAGATTCTCGTATTGAGTAGTGAAATAAGGAAAAATATAAGGTTCTATTTTTAAATTTCATTCATAAATATTCACATGATAAGGAAAATATAATATTTTAATCATGATACTAATAGGTTTATGTGGAAAATAGATTAAATATTTTAATTGGAGAAACAATTCCCAAAACATATTCACCCCAACTAATTTGGAGTATATCTCTAAATAGTCTCCTCAATTGGTATTATATCCATGGTTCGAAATTATTTTATTCTCTTTATTGTTGCTATTATTTTTTAAATATTTTAGTTTCATGGCATTTTTTAAAAAAAAATTAGTTTTAGTCAATATTTATTTGTCTCTAAACATAAATCTATTTCTAGAAGGCCACGATGAATAGGATAAATAAATTGAAAAGAAAGATGAAGAAGAAATCCCTACAATCCAAAGGAGGTCATTTTTCTATTTATTAATGGCATGATTACAAAGATGATATATAATGTTTGGAAATTGATTAACAGGTTGATCAAGTTTCTAATGAGGAGAATAAAATATTCGTACATTAAGTGAATCAATATTGTTAGGTGATCATGAGTTATAGGAAAATTATAGAATAAACTATCCTTAAGAAAAATATCTGAGTATAAATAGAGATGATGATCATTCTATAACTTCTCAAGATATATCATCTAATAGAATAAGTGATATTATACATTATTTTACCAAAAAAAACATAATCTCTTATTTATGGAGTCTTTATATACATGCAAGGAGAGATTAACTCGATAAAAGATAAAGAAAACAATATAGAGTGTTATTTGAAAAGAAATGTTATATAAATTTCAAAGATATATCATAAGGTTGGAACTTTTGATACAAGAAAGGTGGATCTAGAAATTAATTTTTCAAAAAATAAATTTTAATGGATCAAGGAAGTTGAAGATAAATTTGGATTCAAGAATACTGTATAATAAAATATATATGCACTTAAAGAAAAGATGAAAAATATCATTGATTCCAAGGATTTTCAATTGGAACTAAATATAGAAAAATCAAGGAACATGAAAATTAATTAAAAAAAATCATGCTATATGAAGATGAAGTTTTAAAAATGAATATGTTTCATGAAGAAAAGGTGACAAGAATTGATGATTATAATAAATACTCTCAATATGAAATTTCTAGAATTAGAAATTAAATTAGCCAATCCCAAGGAGAAAAAAATTAGGCCTTACTAAATAAGTAGAAATTTTGTTTCAATTAATCAACCCTAATTGGAGGATTATAAGGTTAAAATAACTCTAACATTTTATAATAAGAGCAAGACGTTTCTCAGTGATATATAAATTTTAGTTGTAAATAAAGAGGAACGAGACATACAATATTATAAGGATGTTTTTATTTATTTCATGAATTTTGGATATTTGAAAAAACAATATAAAATGTATGGATGATGATATAATATATAATAATACCACCATAACTATACTGGATAGTAAAAGAAAAATGGAATTTGGTTCAAGATAAAGCGCCCAAATTTTTTTAATGAAAATAAAAAACCATCTTAAAAAAGAAATAAGAATTTCAGGATTCATGGTTCAATGTATGTTATGAAAGATATTGAATAATTTTTTGATATATTTTTGGAATAATACTTTAAATTATAAAGCACAACTTAATCTAATTACAATATATATAAATATAGAGATGAAGATGTGTCATAGAATGTTAAATAAGAATATAAAACCCCACATAATTTCAGAACATTTGATGATACCTGTGTTATTGAAAATATGATTTTTATGAACTCATCTTGATAATATCTAAAGTTGGAAAAAATAAGTTCATACAAGTTGGTTATGAAATATGAATTAACCTTGGGAAGTTAGTAGGAAACTGGTATAAAAAACATATCCCAATAAGATATCAAGAAGGAAAAGTAAGAATACATTGGATTACAAATCCAATAAGTTGAAGAAATTTGAAGAATAAAAAATAAATAATAAGAATAAGACACTCTAAATAATCCATGTAGATAATAAAAACATACTTCCAATGTTCTTAGTGATATATTACAAATATGACAATAATATATTGTTGGGGCCAAGATGGATCCATGATGTTTTAAAAATATTGAGAATGATTTTTTGTAAGTTTTGTCTTTTGTTGTCCAAAAAAGGTCCAAGAAGAATAAATCACCTAACCTTTAATTATTAAAAATTGGACTCACAATCATTATCAGATGATCAGACTAAAAATGATTAAGAAATCCCATCAGATTGAGAAGAAGTTTAATGGATGAAAAGGTTCATCAGGCTCACCTTCAGTCTGGAATGATATCTCGATCGTAAATATGAAGTGTTTTATAGTATGGAAGACTCTAATAAAAATTTGAATATTCTTTTCTATTTTTTAATTCATAAATTTAATAATTCTTCTGAAGAATTTTGATGTAATAATTAATAATTAAATGGGGGGAATAAGAAATTCTAATCAAACTGTGGTTTGGTAGGAAATAAAGATGGTTTTTGAAGGTTGGGAAGTTATAATACTTTCCATAAATATTCAAATTATGAAAAATATAATCTTAAATGTTCTAAAATGTCTTGTATAATTTGTCATACAATCTGAGTTTTGTAGAATATGGAAGCTGATGAATTCAATGTTTTCTTGTCTCAGTCCATAGGTGTTAGATCATCAGACAAATAATTGTTTGAAGACCGGTATGGTTTGTTGGAAATGTAACAAGATGAATATTATGATTTTCAGTAATTAAACTAATTCAAAATATTTAAATACTTTAAAAATTAAGTTAATTTATATTATATTCATAAAATAAAAGAAGTTACCGAATTCGATGCTGCTGAAAACATTTCATCTGACAAAATGTGACAATGATCATTAGAGGTAGAATTGATTTCATTGGAGTATTTTTAGGGCTAATGAAAAATAAAAGGGATGTAATAATTTTTTGGGACCAATGCAAATGAATAACATTATAGACTGATAAAATCATTAGTCAACAATTATCATCATGAATAATCACTGATTATTTTAAATCGGGTTATGACTATCATACTAGAGATAGAATCGATAAATTGGAGTGAAACCATCAGAAACATCATGAAATTGTTAACATCATTACACACAAGATCATTGGTATAAGGAATAGAATAAAAGAAGAATTACTAAAATTATATATAAAAGGGTTGTCAAGTAGAGATTTAAGTTAGAAGTATTTTCAGGAAAATTGTTTAACAAAATATGTTTGAAGCCAATGATGAAGATTTTACTAGGAAGAACTAGAAATATTAGATGTTGTGACTATGCTTATGGAAGAATGATCTTAATCTATTATATTTATAAAAGTTGGTATAGAGCATAAAAATGGCCATTTCGTTTTTAGATGGTACCAATCATCATAATGCAAATTAATTTAATTTTTATATGTTCCAATTGGTGAAGAGAAACATATTTAATAATCTACTACTGTTCATCATAATGAGGAAATAATAATGAAAAATTAGAATCATACTGAAGAATGGTTATAAATTATAAAGAGATATGATATCATAAGAATATTTGAGAAGGTTAGAGAAAAGTTGAGAAGTATTTATGAAGTAAAAGATATAACCAAGAGTTAAGGAAAAATATAGATTTGGGAAATTTTTTTGGGCATGAATGTTTTTCAGAATCCTGCCTAAGTCAATTTTGGAGAACATAGAAACTGAGAAAGTACTTTGAACTTCTCTAAAACTTGTATTGTTCACGGGAGAAGATGATATAAGGTAGAGGGATGAATATTTGTAGTGATAAGAAGCTTTCAGATCAAGTATTCATGAAAATGTTTCTCCAATCGGAGGAGAAGAGAGTGGATCAAATTTAGAGTTTCAGAATTAGACTAAGAAATAAAACTATAGTTTTCAGACTCAGATTGATGTTGTTCAGAAATTTTTAGTGGTAATCTAACCATGTTTTATTATCGGGATGAGCAATCAGAATGAATAATTGGACTGGATAATTAGAGTTAGTTTAATTTCAATTTATAGGATGTTCTAACCTACTTCTGGGTAGGAAAGTGAAAAATTGTTTTTGAATATCATATTTTTGAATATTGACAAGGAAGCATAATGATAATTTTTTAATCAACTGGTCACAGATTCTTAACTTGTTACACAAATTGTATTACATAATTTCATAAAAATTGAGGAACACGCAATGTTTTATTGAACATAGTCCTACAAAAGTGTATGGGTATATCCTAATTGTTGTATCCACCCTAAAGGATTTGTTTCTAGTAGATTTTGTGATATTGGATTTTTTCCAAACTATACTAAGGACATAAATACTATTTTTGAATAATGAATCATTTAAATTCTTATGTTTGTGTAGATGTATGATGTTTTTAATTCTTAGAAAGGTGATAAATCTTTAATAAGAGCCGAAGGTTGTTTATAAAGAAAGAAAAATGAAAATAAAAAGATATCACTAATTCACCCCCTCTTAGTGATACATAGATCCAAGTTGAGTAATCTCAATTGGTATCAATGTGAATGGTCCCTTAATTTACTCTTTGCTAATGTTTTTGAAATATAATTTGTCATGAAGAATCTAAATTTTATGAATAGTTAGGGGAATCAAGTCTTAAATGGTCAGAAATATAATATCTGTAAGGATAAAATGTTTCACTATCTTATGTCTATTGGTTATGATGTTATTAAAGTAGCAAGAGATGGATTTCATCATATTGATGAAACCATTCATTTCACATCTATTAATAAGAATAATCTGGAGAATTTTGTATGAGGTATTGTATATTTACTGTCATAACTTTGTGAATGTTATTTTTTAGATTAAAGGGTGTTTCCACTGATAACGGTATCTAGGATAAGGTGAAGGACATTTAAAAAGGAAATATAAAGGTGAATAAGGACATGTTACAAATATGAAAGATGAAGTACGAATTTATCAAAAAGGGTGAGTATGATTCTATTTTTATCTTCTTAACCTGGGTGAATATAATTTTTAACACTATTATATGTCTAGGTAAAAATTTAGAATATTCAATTATTATAGAAAAGAACTTCAGAATTATTCAAAAAAAATTGGATGTTAAATTTTTCTCACTAGAAGATAGAGATAATGAAACATTATCTAAGGATTATTTTCATAAAACTATCCTCAGCTATGAGATGATAATGGGGAAGCTTATGAATGGAAACAAACTATTTGATAGGGAAATTTATTTCAATGGTGAGAAGAAATAAAATCTTAATAAGAATCTATAATACAAAAAAGTTTGAGATTATAATTCCGAAAATGAGTTATATTAAAATATTGATGATTTTTTATCATTTTTTATAAAAATATTAAAATAAGAACATGTATATTTAAGGTAAAACCTCCCTTAAATTTTTTTTAAATGTGAATACATTGGGAATTTCGTAGATAAATTTCCTTGAAGAATGAAAGAAGATGTCAATAATGAAGGTGAAAGAAGGAAAAAAATAATGTGAAAGAAAGATGGTGATATTTTTAAATATTATTTCAAAGGGAATGATAGAAAGTTCTCAAAATCAAAAAAAAAATCTTTTTTTTCTAACAAAGATGAGTTTGAATATAGTGAAGTATAATCTAAAAATTATACTGAAAATATTGTAGAGAATACATTAATTGCTATAATTAACAATAAAGAGTTTGGAAGTAATAGTTATGATGAAGAAGATAATCAATTAGAATTTCATATGAAGAAATATGAATGATTGTTTGAGGAAGAATGGAAGGTCTAATAAAGATATTAGGAAGTTAGAAAATAAAATTATTCAACACACAATAAATGATGTTTTCTTAATGAGAATGTTAATCTGCTATAAGAGATTCATGATTTGAAGAAATCTCTTGAGAAAGAAAAGAATCATAATGAACATTAATAAGTTAAGATGAAGGAAAAATAATAAGATTTGGAACTTGTCTAAAAAAATTCATATATGAAAAAAGATTTACAAGATTCAACAATTTTATCCCTAAATTTTATTATTGTTCTGGTAAGGAAAAAGAAAAGAGGGATCCAAACAATTTACCTTCAAAGGTTGAAAAAAAAGGATGGAATTGTTTCTGAGAAGAAGAAATTCGGGAAAGTTATATATGTGGACAAAACCATCAAAGTGGAGAAGATAAAAGTTTACAAACATTTTGAGTCTGAAAATTTTTCTATTACTTCTGGTTTTGATAAAACAGAAAAGAAATTTGATCCGAAAATAAGATTCCAGTTGATAATGGAATGTAAAGTGGTCAAAAATATTCTGATAAGAAATATTAGAAAGTTTTTAGGAAATATGTTCACAACTCTGGATAGTATGAATGTTAAAAAGGTAAATTTTATTTCTGTGGATACTGCTGGTATTGTGGTAGATTCATATATATGGAACACATGTGTCGGTTTAATCAACAACATTATAATCATTCTTTAAATTATAGAAGGAAAATTTTGTTGGGGAGAAAATATCCTCAATATAAGAAGTCTAATAAGGTTTTTTTTGAAGAAATAAGAGAAGGTTGGTGTAAAGAATGAAAATAAGTTCCAACCAATGGAAAGTATTTGTGAAAGATGTGAACAACATGGAAATCTCAAAAAAGGATGCCTTGTTTTTTTATAGGCACAATAAAAGGTTCTTAACAATTCATAGAAGCTAATTATGAAGAAAGATAAAATGAAGTAAAAATCGCTTATTGGATAAATCCGTCTCCAAACTATAAAAGGAGAATAACCATGTATATTGGATAATGGTGGTTCTTATCATATTTTGAGAGACTTAAAATGGTTGAATATTGTGAGAGTATTCAAATAAGGTACATTAATATTTGGAAATGATTAATCTCTTTAGAATTAAAGGCTTTTGATCAACCATAATTGGGTAAAAAAGTTAAAATCCAAGAAATAGTTGTTTATTTATGGGATAAAACACAACCTAATAAGTGTTTCCAAATTTTGTGATAAAGGCAGAAAATTGATTTCAGAAAATGTGGGTTGTTTTGAAAAGAGATGAATATGGAAAGATAGTTAATAGAGGCCATCATAGAAAAGGGAACTTGTTCCATGCTGAAGAGGTTCAAAACTCTTGTTAATTAGGTATGGTGGAAGAAAAAAAATTATCGAATAAAATTATGGGACAACTGTATTAGAGAATATTGAGAAATTTATAAAAGTTATATAGTGTTTGTGGTACTTCTAATATGTCAGTAATAAGATATTGGTGTTGCACAATTTTTTAGAAAGGAAAGATAGTAATATTTGTGCATAAGAATGTTGAAATGTGTTCAAAATGATCCCTGGAAAATATTCATTCTGATATATTTGGTCCAATGAGAAAATAATCAACTCATGTAGATAAATACATCATTACTATAATTAATGAATTTACTCGCATTAATTGTGTTATGTATATAAAACCTATGTCAAATGATTTGATTTTTTTTAAAATTTTAGTAGGAAATATGTAACGACATGAACTTTTTAAATGAAATTTGTTTCCTAAAAACGTGTGTTATATTTTTACACCACAAAAAATGACCCTTTAATAATTAAGTGTGTATAATTGAAATGTGACCTTTGGGTTTTGACCATTATATGAATGATATTCAATTATAATGGTTGGTCAATATGACTCTTGGAAACTGTACTCTTATCAATATGATTGTTTTTTATAAATAGAAATGATAATGGTTAATTAATGAAAATAAAGACTCAATGACCTCTTCCAATAGATTCACACCATACGAAGCCAATTTGTTGGAGCATGGGAAGGAGGCAGCGTCACTGGCCTTCACTCTCGACCACGAGCATTCATATCTTCAACATGTTAATCTTGAACAAAATCACCTATAGGAGAAGTTCAAGTTAGTAGAGATTACCACTAGGGCTATATTTTCTGAGCTTCCCCAAGATTCTATCACTGTCGTACACATTACACTTAGGGCATATGCGGGTGTCATAAGGGGTTATGATTCAAGGCCTTCATCATATAAATTGTATTCTATTTGTTTTAATAAAATTTTTATTTCATTATTTCGGTTTTTTAAAAAAAAATTCTTAATAAAATATATTTTTACGCGAGAGAAATTTGATAAATTGATTTTTCTAGTAATAATTATACTTTTTATATATTTCTCATACTTATTTAATTTTTATGGTAAAATAAATATCAATTTTTAATTTAAATGTAAAAATTAATATAAGGTGAATTTTTAGTATTTTTCTAAGAAGTTTCATATTTTTTATGAATAGTGAAATATATTGTATTTTTTTCCTTTAATAAATATTATACCTTATATAATTTATTCTTTGAAATGATTTTCCAAAAACAGACATACATGGTTGCGATCACTAAAATATTTAGAGTCTGATAGGATCAATTTAATTTTTTAGAGAATAGTTACATTACCCTTTGGAATTGTAATGTTACCCTTATGAATTGTAATATGACCAATGGAATAATAACCTCACCTAAGGATGTATAAATATAATTTTAGAATCTTAAATTTTAATGTGATATAATTATATCATAATATATGTAAATAAATGTTTTCAAAATTATTACTTAAGTAATAGTTTTTTTATAAAACATAAATGTTTATTTAAAAATTTATAATTAATATAATTATTTAAAAGAAAATTAATTTTCATAAAATAGAATCATAAATTTATATTTGTTTTGTCTTAGGATTATAAGTTAATTTTATTGTACCTTAGTTCTTTTTTCAATGTGTTATAAAATTAGTTATTATTTTGTAATTTGTATTTTTTGAGTAAATAATGATTTTACTTAAAAAATAAATTTATAATATTAATAAAATAATTTCTATAAAATTAATTTCATTTATGGATTCTACAGATCGAGAAATTGTTAAAGTGAATTTTTGGGATGTTTTTTTGAAATAGTTGAATTTTCAGTGAATAGTAAAAAATATAATTTTGGGTTTTTGATAAGTTTAATGACATAATTAGTTATGTAATAATGATGTAAAAATTATATTATACTCTTAAATATTACAATATAATAATAGGTATCACAAGTGTCTAATACCCTGGGAAAATACCATTGGAATTACCATGGTTTTGAAAATACCACTACTAAGGTGTGTTTATAAAGTAATTAAAAACTCCCTCAAGTTTCAATAAATAATAACCAATTACTACATTATAATTAATAAAAAATTCTTTATCTTAAATTATATGATATTATTACCTCCCAAGGTGTTCTCAATCCCCTATGTTCCTTCTCTTTTAGTTTTTGGAGTCACTATTGAAGGTAAAAAAACTCTCAACTTCTCTTCTCCTTCGAAGTTTCCATTTTATCTGGTATATATTTAAAATTTCCATACCATGTTATTCTATAAATTTTATCATATACCTTTACATTATTAATAGTCATTTATTAATTGGGATACACTTTTCCCCTCTCTTTTTAATGTTTTCTAAACCAATGTTTCATACCCATTATGCAAGTTGATTTTCGTCTCAAATTTTCTCGCATTTTATCAAGAAATAATATTATTTTCTTTTTGAATACCCACACCACTATATTATCTATGTTTTCTAACATATACTTCAAAACTATCTATTTTAATTTTATTATTAACATACAAGACACCCTCCTTTCATTTCTTTAGGTTTAAAATGACAAAAGTATCTTGTTTCTAAGGACTTTCTAAAACACCATGATTTTGAAATGAAACCTGTTTAATTTATTCTACCAAGGTTATTTATGAGATGTTTTATAATTATATATGTTTTTAAAATTAATTAATAAATATTAAGGGATATCCTTGATAGTGCTATAATGAATTGGGTAATGAATTGAATCTATAAAGATGACATGTTTAACAATACATCAACAAATAACCTTGGTAATTTATACAACACATTGGTGATAAACCTTGGTGATACACTTATTAATGTATCAATTAAAAGTTGTAGAAAGATTTACAAGTTGTAATTATAGTAAATATATTTTTTATATGACTCATGTTCGATTTTTATGATACATTGATATTCTTCATGTTCTTATCAATATTTCTAAAGATCACATGTAAACTTTTTCATTTATTTTCTCTTACTGGGCCTTCTGCTCACCCTTTACATAGATGTATGTACCCAGATTATGAGATACAATAAATCTACTTAGGATTAACCTTGTAGAATTATTTCAAGGGGAATAGAATATTTTTATATGTTTTCATGTATTATATACCTTTTTTCCAGGTCAATAAACTTTAAAAGATCCTATGTTTGTAAAATGATTTGTAAAGTTATGTTATAAAAAGGTGGGATGCCATTTTTGGTATCAAAAGATGATTTAGTTATTTTTAGAAATTATTATTTTAAAACTTTAGGAATAAATTTAGGGGAATGTTTAAATATAAGAAAATATCTTGGATTTTGGTGAAATATTAAGTAAGTGGTTTCTAAACAAATAAATCCCTGTCTAGATATAAATAAGTAGATATGAATTTTTAATAGATATATATATAAGGGTAAAACCCAAAAAAAAAACACTTTAATATTGACTAAAATGGGAGCTAGTGGACGAAAAAAAGCCTTACTATACCCATGGTTTCACACTCCCGAAGGATAGTTTTAGTTAATAATAATGTTTTTATGAACTATTATGAAGCATTCATATAAAATGTAATTGTTGTTAATGAATACAAAATTTAAGCATGATTTTTTAAGACATGAAATTACTTTATAATTATTGTATTATTAATTGTAAAACATTTCTCACAATGGGTTTCAAGTTTTAAAAAATGGTATAATGTAGGAGAAACAAATTTTTAGTGGATTCACCGGACTATTGATTACGGAAAAGTGGATTAACTTCATAGATAAGATCTTTTCTATAATTCATTGTTCCAAATAAGAGAAAGTAGCATTAGTTGTGTACTATCTATAGAGAGAAGTTGAACCATAGTGGGTAATGATTAAAAACATGTGGATAATATGAGATATTAAATATATGGATTGGTAAGAGTTCAAGGGAATAATCTTTAAAAAGTATTTCCCTCATTAAATGATAATGAAAATAGAGAAGTAATTCCTTGTATTGATGAAAAATGAGAATGAATCTACTGGAAGTTATGATATGAACTTCACAAGACATTCTTGTTATACCTCTATCTTTTTTAGGGATCATAATGGGGAGGTTGATAGATTCTTCGGTGGAATAAGACCTCATCTATGGAAGCATTTATCCAACCAAGGCTATGAAAACTATGGGGAAATCATACAGAAAACTATAAAGGTCAAACTAGAGTTTGGAGAGACATAGTGGTCCCATAGATGAAATGAAAATAAGAGATATTTGGAGCCAAAATTTGGGAGGATCTTTGATCAAGGAAGGGGAGTAAAGCAAGTGTAACATTTCACATGCAATAAATGCGGGAAGTAGCATTTAGGGAAGTGCCTACTCTGGATTTAGATGTTTTATAAGTGTGGAGAGATGAAAATATCTCCTTAAATTGTTGTAGTGAGGTGAAGCCTCTACTTATCAACATAAACAAAAAAAGGAAGATGGTTAAGTCCCTCATTGAAGTCCAGTGCTTCGAATGTGGACAACTTGGGCTCTTTTCCAATCACTGTCCAAATTAGAGGGTAGTGGAGGGGAATCACTATCAACCTTAGTATAGTCCATGGTAGTAAGGTCATGATTTTTCTATAATTATGGATGAAGTGTAATATTCAAATGATATGGTGGATGGTACTCTCACTATTATCTCAATGCTAGAAAGAACTTTTATTTATTCTAGTTATACAGATTCCTTTATTTCATCTAAGTTTGCAAAGAATATAAAATAAATCAATGTACTAAAATAAGTAGAGTTATCAGTCGATAAGCCTAGTGGGATTATTCAAGAATAAAAAAATATATATAATCCTTAGTATTTACTTTTATGAGCATAATATCATCGCAAATATAGTATTCATTCCCATGTATAAATTTGATATTATAATAGGAATGAAATAGATCTCAAATAATAATGCTATGAACAATTGAAGATACAAGGAAATCCTAGTAGTCTTGAATGGAACACCTACAGTTGTTTTCAAAGGAGATATTTGTCAACCTGAGATTTATCTAGAGACACCACCTGTAGACTTTTTATGGAGTTGATCAGTGAAGATGAAGAATGGGATGAAAGTATAAGAATAGAAAATGTTCTCATAGTTTAGGAATACATTGATATATTTTATGAGGAATTTACTGTACCTCCCCTAGATAAATATGTAGAGTTCTATATTGAACTTATGTCTGGATCCAAACAAATATCAAAAACCCCATTTAGAAGGGAGAATATGGAGTTAGAGGAATTAAAGAAACCACAAAAAGATAATTTGGAGAATGTTTTTTATCTAAACAAGTGCTTATCCTTTTGGATCACCTTTTCTCCTTTTGAAGAATAAGAATGGATAGATTTGGATATTAATTGATTATAGATAACATAATGGGATCACAATGAAGAATAAATACCCTCTTCCAAGGATTTATGATTTGTTTGACCATCTTTGTGAGGCTATATTATTCTCCAAGATTGATCTTCAATATGGTTATCATCAATTGAGGGTAAGGAAAAAAGATATTCAAAAGACCACATTCTAATTAAGACATGAGCATTATGTGTTTTTTGTTTTCCCCTTTTAATGGACTAATGATCCTTATATTTTTATATATTTGATGAATATAGTCATTAAGGATAATCTTGATAATGTTTTGGTAGTTATTATTGAAATTATTTTGATATATTCTAAAATCTTTGGGAAGCATCAGGATTATCTATGGGTGATACGATAAAACTCTAAAGAATTATAGGTTATATGGAATGTTTAGAAAGTGTGAGTATTGGTTTACACAAGATTCTTTCTTGGGGAACATTGTAACCAATGAAGGAATCTCACTTTACCCTATAAAGTCAATGGTTGTGGAGTAGTTTCCACGTCCTACAATGGTAAATGAGATTTGTAGTTTCCTTAGTTTATAAGGATATTATAGGAGGTTTGTGAAAAGATTTTCACGACATTCTAACCCACTAACAAAGTTAATTGGAAAAGGGTCTCTGTAATGTTTCCAAGATATGGAGAAGAGATTGGTTACCAAAACTATGTTAACTCTACCCTCTATTGGAGAAGGATTTTGTGTTTTTAGTGATTCATCTTTGAAATGGCTTGGGTATTTCCTCATGTAAGATAACAAGGTGATTACTTATGCAACTCGATAGTTAATGTCTCATGAGGATAATTATCATATGCATGATCTGGAGTGAGATATTGTTGTTTTTTTCTTTGAAGATATGGAGAAACTATCTTTATAGGAACAAATATGATATATACACAGACCACCAAAGTTGTAAGTATATTTTCACACAAAAATAATTTAACATGTGACATACAAGATGCTTGGAAATTCATAAATACTATGATTATTCTATTCATTATCACCCAAAAAGAGTAAACAAAGTCAGTCAAGAATTAAGTAGAAAGGACCTGTTGTTATGTAAATAATGAGGATTCAAGGAGATCCTTTGATCAAAGACCTAGTAAGACTATACATGGGAATTGTAAGGGAAGGTACATCATCAAACCTACCCCAAATTATTTTTCATCTGTCATTATTAGAAAAGGTCATGAAATATCAAATATTAGATCATTTTTTAGAGAAGAAGTTTGAGTTTGTGATAGATGGGAAGTTTCATAAGTTCAATATTGATCAAGAGGGTGTAATAAAATGTCGTACAAGTCTTTGTGTTACATCTATTCCATAAATAAAAAAGGAGATGATGGATAAAGATATTATCTCTACATTATCTATACATCATGGAAGCAATAAAATGTATAGGGACCTGTGTGATCATTATTAGTGGGATAACATGAGAAGGGAGATAGCTGACTATACTGCAAGGTGTCTAGTGTTTCAACAAGGGAAGCCAGAGTGACAACTTACTAAATGGGTATGACAACCAACACCTATACCAACATGGAAGTGGGATAATATTACTATGGACTTTGTCACTGGTATTCCGAAAACATCTAAAGGAAATAATACAATATTGATTATAGTGGACTGTCTGACCAAGAAAACCCATTTATCTCTATTCTGGAAGTTTTCCCACTTGAACAAATCACTAAGATGTACGTGAAGGAAGTGGTAAGGATATATTAATTACTAAATTCTATCTTATCTGATCATTATCCATGTTTCACACCAAAATTATAGAGAAAACATTTCTTAAGGGGGTAATAATGTAACGACATGATCTTTTTAAATGAGATTTGTTTCCAGAAAATGTGTGATATATTATTAGACAACAAAAATATCT
This sequence comes from Viscum album, assembly GCA_963277665.1. Lineage (NCBI taxonomy): Eukaryota > Viridiplantae > Streptophyta > Magnoliopsida > Santalales > Viscaceae > Viscum > Viscum album. The sequence goes on along the minus strand of OY728145.1, from coordinate 301,015,184 downwards.
CCCTTTAATAAATGAGTGAGTTTAATTTTAATTTTACCGTTGGGTTTTGACTATTATATTACCACTGGTCAATAATGATCTTTACTCAATATTACCATTCAAAACTATATATTTTACATTATGATTATTGATTATAAATAGAAATGATAAGGGTTAATTAACAGATAAAGAAGAGTCAATGGCCTCTTCTAGTATAATTGTTCCATAAGAATCCCATTTGTAGGAGTTTGGGAAGGAGGTAGTGTCGCCAAGATTTGATCTAGACGAAGCCCATGTTGAGCTTCAACATGTTAAGCTTGAATGAAATCGCATATGGGAGAGGTTCTTGTTAGTGAAGATTACCACTAGGGATATGTTATCCAAGCCACCCCAAGAGTTTATTACCATCTCACACATTACCCTTAGGTCGTATGTGGGTGTTATAAGTAGTTATGTGTCATGTCATTAGTTACATAAATTGTAATCCCTTTATTTAATTTTTTTTGATTTCATCATTTCAATTTTAAGAATTGTTTTACTTAATAAATTATATGCTTACCTGAGAAAAATTTAATAAATTTATTTTACATGTAAAAAATTTTATTTTTTATAGATTTATCATACTTAGAGAATTATTATGGTAAAATAAACATCATTTTTGAATTTCAAATGTCAAAATTAATCTAAGGATAATTTTTTATTTATTTAAGAAGATTTATATTTTTTAGGAATAGAGAAAAATACTATTTTTTTCATTAATATAATTGAACAACAATAAATAATTGATTATGTGAAATGATTTTCTAAAAATGGTTTTACACGATTGTGATCAGTAAGATATTTAGATTCTGATAGGATCAACTTCATTTTTTTGGTGAATAGCAACTTGACTCTTTTGAATAGTAATGTTACCGTTATGAATAATAATATGACCAATGGAATATTAAACTCACCTAAATAAGTATACATATAACCTAGGAATAATAAATGTTAATTTTATATAATCATATCATATTATAAGTAAATAAATGTTTTATAAATTATTAGGTATGTTTTAGTTTTTTATAAAACAGAAATTTTTAATTATAAAATTATGAGTCATATAATGATTCAAAAGAAAATTAATTTTCCTTAAATTTAATTATAAATTTATATATTTTTTACTTACGATTATAAATTAATTTTATGGGACCTTATTTAGTTTTTCAAAGTGTTATAGTATCAATTATAATTATAATTTTTTTATTTTTCAGGTAAATAATTATTTTACTTAAAAATTATATTTCTCATATTTAGAAATTAATTTTGATAAAATGGTGTTCAATTTTTAATAATACTCATCAAAAAAATGTTTTTATTTTTTTTGGGATTTTTCTGAAATAGATGAATTTTCGGTGAATAGTAAAAATACAGTTTTTAGTTTTCAGTATGTTAAATGGCATCATAAATGATGTAATAATTATGTAATAACTATTGTAAAATATTTAGTATTACAATATTTTAATATGTGTTGAAATGGAAAATATCTGTGGAAAATACTACGGTCAAGCCTATGGTTTTGTAAATACCAATACTAAGGTGTCCTTAGAAAGTAGTAAAAAAACTCCCTCACTTTTTCTAAAACTACCCACCCATTTCTCCATTATAATTCATTTTAAATTAATTATAATAGAATATATGATATTATTACTTCCCATTGAGTCCTAAAAATGTGTCCTCAAGCCCCCCGAGGTTCCTTTATTTCGAATTTTAGGAGCCACAATTCAAGGTAAGGGAACTCTCAACTTCTCTTTTCCTAATTTTTTCTTTTTCGTGGTATATATTTAAAATTTACATAATACATTATTATAGACAGTTTATTATATACCTTAACTATATTAAGAGTCATTTATGAATGTGAGAACCTTGTACCCACTATTTTAAATGTTTTCTAAAACCATATTTCATACCCGTTATGATGTGAGATGTTTATCTCAAATTTTCTCTCTTTTTTATCAAGAATTTCTTTTGTGAATACTCAAACCTCTATATTCTCTAGGATTTTTGACACAGAAATAAAAATAAAGTATTTTAATTCTGGTATTAACAGACATGAAATCCTTTTCCTTTTACATGGGTTTAAAATGACAAAAGGATCTTGTTTTTAAGCACTTTCTAAGACCCCCTGATTTTGAAATGAATCATGTTTCCTTTATTCTCCAGGAGTTATTTTTGAGATGTTTTATTTTGATCAATGTGGCTCAAATTAATCATGAAATATTTAGGGGGATCCATAATAGTACTCCAATGCATTAGGTAATTAATTTAATCTCTAGAGATGACAAGTTTTATGATACTTTGGTGAATATCCTTGGTAATTTTTATGAAACCTCCATGATAAACCTTGTTGATATGCTTATGAATTACTCAATTAAATGTTGTAGCCACATTTAAAAGTTATTATTCAAGTGAATTTATTTATAATATTCCTCATATTCTCTTTTTTATTCAATAATGATATTCTTCATATTCTTATTTATATTTCTCAAGATCACATGTAAAATGTTTCACTTGTTTTCCTATACATAGACTTATGCTCACCCACTGAATTGATGTATTTCCACAAATTCTGAGATGAAATAAATTTACATTGGATAAAACTTGAATAATCTTTTAATGTGTAATATAATAATGTTTTATGTTTTCATATATTATGTACCTTTTTTACAAGATAGTAAACTTGAAAATATCACATGATTATAAAATGATTTGTAATTCTATGTAATAAAAAGGCAGGATTCCATATTAGTTTGGAAGTAATATGAGTATTCCATAAATAAGATAAGAAAAAAAATCATTTTGAATACAAAAATGAATAATTGTAATGATATCTTGAGAACCATGGAATTTGGCACGAGTTCAGTACACAGTACCATCCTCACGGAGCTTTTGTTTCTAAATGGAAGAATAAATTTTGGTTGTAATGAGACAAAATATTTTACATGAACATGGTTTCTCTAATTAATTTTGTAGGAAATCTACATGCACTACTATTTATATTCAAAACAGATGTTTATATATTCCATGTTCTAATGTGACACCCTATGAAATGTTTAATGAAAATACTCCAAATTTGAATATATTAAGAGTTTTTGTGAGTCTATTCATAATAAAGAAAAAGGTGGAAACCTTGGAATGTTGGATTAGAGAGGTGAAGATGGAATTTTTTTTATCTATTATTTAGAATTAATATGGAACATATGTTTCAAAGAAAACAACAATATTAGTTTAATATGTTTATGTGAAAGTTATTGAAAAATATAAAAATGATAAATAGACTCATGTAGATAAGGAAGATGGAATGGATGAAATAATTTTTGGTAACAATTTTAATAAGGATGCTGAAGTTGGTAATCTTACTTGAGATGAAGAACCAGACTCATTTGTTTCACATGATGAGAAAGAATCTCGAAAATCTCATCCCATGGTGAGGAAGCAAGTGGAATTTGAAAACATTATTTGTTATTAACATCAATGTTTTCAAAAAATTAGAACATCAAAAGCCATTAAAAATACTTCCTTGTAATAAATATTTGAGAAAAATGATGTGAATGAAGATTTTTAGAATCAGAAATAGGTTCATAATATGAATTAAGAGATGGATTAGATAGAAAATAATGTTACATGGAAACTTATACCAAAACCAAATAAAAAATGTTAATAGAATAGATGTGTTATCTGGAACAAGATTAATAGAGATGGTGAAGTGATAAGAAAAATAGAAGGATTAGTGTGAAAAGGTTACTCACATATTTAAGGCATACTTTTTTATTAAAATCTTACTCTAATGTCAAGGTTTGAAACAATTATAATTCTTGTTTCTATTACTGCACAAAAAAGACAATTTTATTTCATCACATGGATGTAAAATCAACATTTTTGTATAATAATCTTCATTAGGAATTTTATATTGAACAACCATGTGTATTTATTGTTAGGATGGGTGAAATTTAGGTGTGGAGGTTGAAGAAAGGGTTTTATTGTCTAATACAAACTTTGAGGACATGATATTCAAAATTTGATTCATGCTAAATAAAGAAGAGTTTTGAGAAAGGAAGTGTTGATATCATTATTTACATCAAAGAAAGTCAAGAATATTATGCCATTGTAATTGCTTATATTGATGAAATTATATTTGCTGGGAATAATGAATGAACTTGTTAAAGATTTACTGATGAGACGAAGAAGACTTTTTATATTTCAATGATTGGTGAAAGGAAATACTTTATTGGGTTAAAAATATAAAAAGAGAAGAAACACATATTTGTGTCCCAAGGAAAGTCTAATGTGTAACTTCTTCAAAATTAGAAACGAGTTATTTTTCCACAATTATTTCAGTGGTAACCAAGTTGAAAAAATATAGAGAAGGAAAGGAAGTTAATCCTAATGTGTTTTGAATGCTGATTAGATGCTTACTATTTTTTACTACATCAAGACCTAGAATTTTGTATGTTGTTACCTTATGTGTATAATTTAAGAGTTCTATAAAAGAATCAAATATATTGGATAAAAAATTATTCTCATATATATCAGAGACACAAAAATTTTCCAAATCAGGTACGATAGCTTAGAAAGTATTGACCTGTTTGGGTATTCAGATACTAATTGGGCATGAATTTTTGATTATAGAAGATCCACATTTGGTGGAGTTTTCATTCTAGAAAAAAGTTATTTTAGTTGGAATAGAAAAAATAACTCAGTAACTCTTAGTGTGGTTGAAGCTAAGTATGTTTCTACCACTCAAGCTGCTACCCAAATTATAAGGATAAAGACTCGGTTAGAAGACCTACTTATTAATGTAAGGTTACACTAACTCTTTGTTTTTGATAATTAGAGTTCCAGAAATTGTAAATTAAATATGGTACAACATTATCCTTCAAAAAATATTGACATAAAATACCACATTACCAAAGAGCAAGTAGAGAAGAAGGAATTAAATACAGAGTATATTTCTACATCATAAAAAGTTACAAGCATTTTTAAAAAACCTTTACCAAAGGAAACATTCTAAAACTATAGTTGAACATCAGAGTTAAAACTATTTATCATCAAGGTTTAGGTATGTGGTTTTCCCCTCCATTATATAATATTTGGATAGTGTTGTCAAGGGGGACAATTGTTTTATAAAAATTTCCATTTTTATGTGCTAATTTTTTTAAATATATATGTAAATATGGAAAGTTGTGGGTAATATGTGAATCCAACATGTAAGTGTGTGAACTATTCTAACATTTTTAGAGTGGTTACAAGAAAAAAAATTATAAGAAAGATGAAAAAGTGAAGTACGATGTGAAGAAAAGATGAGGATGTTTAACGAGTCACTATTTTGGACAATATAGTTTTGTTGTCAATGATTATTGATTACCAAAATGAGATATCTCACGTAGGCTTATATATATTTTTATAAATAATCCATTTCATGAGGTTACAATGTTTAGTGATTTAGGAAACTTTATTGAAAAAAATATATAGGGGGATATTTTTGGGACTAAGTTGGATGGAATATGTTTCTGAAAGCTTGAAGATGTTTTTATTATACGTGTTTTAATTTTTTATTAAGAAAATTTAATAGAATAAGAAATAACCTCACATTGTAATTGTTGAAAATTTGACTCAAAATAGTTATGAGATGACCAAAATAAAAATCATTAAGATATTCCATCAGATTAAGAAGATGTTTTCTTGAAGAAAAGGTTTATCAGACTCACCATAGTTCTGAAATGATATCTCAATCATAACAATGAACTGTTACAGGGTTCGAATGACTTTGATGAGAATATGATGATGGATTTCTGTTTTTTAATTCAAAAATTTCATAAATTTTATAATGAATTGTGATCAAAACCATATAAAATAAAGGTGGAGAACAAGTACTTCCAATAAAATTGGGTTTTGGTAGGAACAAAAGATGTTATTATAAGGTTGATAAGTTGTAATACTTTCCATAATAAGTCATATGATACTAAATCCAATCTTAAAAGTTATAAAAACGAATGAATAATTCATGATACAAGAAGATGTTTTTAGAAGAAGAAAGTTGCTGAAGTCATTAATTTCCAGTATCAGTTCATCGGTGTGAGATCACCAGAAGAAAAATTGTTTGAAGGATTGGAAGGCCTGTTAGAAACATAACATAATGAAGATTATGGTTTTGAGTCAAAACAATAAGTTAAAATATTTAATTATTTTAAGATATAATTTTATGTATATATTATTCAGAAAAGAAAATAAGTTATTGAAGTCGAAGATATAGGCACTGTTCCATCAGATGTGAAGTGCCACCGATCATCAAAGGTATAATTGCTTTAATTTAGGAGTTGTTTGTACCAATGAAAAAGAAAAGGGAAGTATAAAGTTATAGGGAACTATGAATATGAATAAAGTCAAAGACCTATCAATAATTTAGTCAACCATTTACATCAAGATAAATTGTTTATTTTTTCAATGGGGTCAAGACTGTTAGACTGGATATGACGCTGATAAATTTGAGTAAATCAGAAATCCAACCAATAGAGACAAGAAAAAACCAATAACTTCATTGGATGTAAGATCATTGGTCTGAGGAAAATAAGAAAATAAAAATTTCTTAAAAATTTATAAAATTAATTTGATGTGGATGTTGAATTTGTAAGTGTTTTGAAGAAACTTATTTGTCAAAGAAGTTTGAATTTGATGTTGATGTTTTGCAAATGAAGAACTAGAAACTTTTGAATTTGTGACTATGATTATGGAAGAATGTTTTCAGTATCTTATATTTCTATTAGTTGTTATGGATCATTGGAATGAGTATTTTTTTCAGTTGGTACCGATCATCATAATGATAAGTTATTTCCATTTTCTATGTTTCAATTGGTGTGGAGAAATGAATTGAACAATATGTTGTTGTTCATCATAATGTGGAAATTAGAATGACAAATTAGAATCAAAATAAAGAATTTTTAGAAAGTATAAAGATATTTGAAGTTGTGAGATGATTCAATAAGGTTCAAAAAAATCCATGAAGAATTGAATATTTAAAATATTGAGTTGAGATTTAAGAAAAATTGAATATTTTCTAAATGTAGTTGAGTGGGAATGTTTTTTAGAATCCCCGCTAAAAACCTTTTTGGCACACGTATAAATAGAGAATGTACTTTTTACTTTCCTGACATTTATACTATTCATGGGAGAAGAAGATAGAAGGTAGTGCTCTGAACATTTTTAGAGAGAGGGAGTTTGCATATAAAAAATTTCTGAGAAATTTTACTAGAAATAAGGAGAAGAGAGAAGATCATATTCAGAGTTAGTTAATTGGAACAAGAAATAGGATTGGGATTTCCAAACTCAGAAAACTGTAGTTTATAATTGTTTCAGTGGTATTCTTATAGATTTATATTATCTGATTGAGAAATCAAACTGGAGAAATGAACTAGGAAATCAGGAAAAGTTTCATTATGAAGATTAGGAACTTCATACCTGCTGCTCGGTAGTAAAGTTAGAAATTGTTTTTAATATCATATTTGTGAAGGTTAAAAAGGAATCATAATAATTTGTTTTGAAGAAAAAATTTAAATTTTCTTTACGTGTTATAAAAATTATGTTACATCATTTCATGATACTTGAAGAACATTCACTGTTGTGTTGAACATAGTGCTATACAAGTGTAAGGGTGCATCATACCTTTTTTATCCACATAAAATTATTGTTTTCTAGTGGATTTCAGTGTATTGGATTACTTCTAAAACCATATGAAGGATGTAGATACTCTATTTGAGTAGTGAACAATGTAAATTATTGTGTTCCTGTGGATGTTTTATTTTTTTGTTTTTAGTAAGGTAAAAACTCCTTAAAATTAGGTGAAGTTTATTTAAAAAAATGGAAAATTAAAAGAAAAATATATCATCCATTCACCCCTCCCCCTCTTAGTGAACATAGATCTGGGATGGGTAATCTCAGATATGAATAGAATTTGTAAAACTGAAGAACCATATGAAAATTCTAGAGTGAAAATAAAAGGAATAATTAAACATGATGAAATAGAAGTTTTATATGTGAGGTTTGACATGGTTGGTCAAGCAATGATAATTTTTTTCTATAAGAATTCCAGCACTAGAAATGTTCTTTCAGAAGATTAATTCTTCCCCAATAGTTCTAATTTATTTAAAATTTTATGAATATAGAATGATTATAGAAAATATATTTGAAGAGGTTATATTACTCATGTAAAACAATTCATAAATTTAGTTAATATGTGCGGATATGATGAGTGGGTGAAATGGAGGAACATGGTGTAAAAACACTACTCAATCATGTTGTTCAAATTAAGAAGAAATAAAGATCAACCATATTCCCTAAACCATTTTTTATTTTATTTATACTTTCATAAATAGAGTAAATGGATAGTCATGTACTATGGGGATGAAATTTAGTGGGAGAAAAGGATAAAAACCTGTGGTCAGATCGGATAAAGAACACTCCATCATAGAATGTTTCTTATATTGGATATTTGATAATGTGTATAAAGTGATGATTCTTTCTGAAGGTGTGTGATTTTTAAAAGTGTATTTTAAAAAATAATGAAGATCCTATTTTGTGAATTCAAAATATGAAGATATAAAATCTTATATTATAAAGAGATTCATCATTTTGATTCTCATAAAAAAGGTCACCTTATTGGGGTGAAATATAGAGAATGATGATGTTTCTAGAAGAGTTTCTATCTCATAAAAATATGAAAATTCTATAAATTTCCTAAATATCATATGATTAGAAAATTTACATTTTTCTATACTCACTAATCCTTGGTTAAAAATGATAAAAAACATGAAATAAAGTGGGTGTAATTGACTTAATCAATGAAATGTGAAATTTAAAAGTATGAAAGTGAACCAAGTCCTCTTAACCTACTTATTGGACTTGATTGGTTTTTATCTATTTATTGAAGTGAATGTATGAGTTTTAGGTTGATCATTCATAAAAAAATTTCATATATCATTTATCAATATTTATCCTAGAATAAAATTTTATAACCCTCAAAGAAATTTATATGAGTTATCATTTCATGAGGTATCAAGATCAATTGTTAATGGATAACTTTGTGGTCTAAATCAAGTCCTATTTGTTTACCCCAAGAATAGATCTAGTAGATCTAAAGTAAAATAATAGTAGAATATTTGATAATTTTAATTGATTAAAACTTCCCATGAAATCTTTATTTCTTGTCACTAAGGGTAGGAGACACTGAAATGAAAGGAATCTTAGAACAATAACAATGTGGGAGAGAAATTTATAGAGAAAGGAATAGAATAGTTACCAAATTGACCAATAATTTTGAAAAATAATATCTGTAAAAAGATTAAAATCGGTATATATAAGATCCAAAACTGGGTGTTAGTATTATTTATCATTAATGATTCTTAATAAAGTGGAATGATTTTATTGGTGTTAACATAGTAATACTATTTCAGAGAATAATATTCAAGGTATAAGTTCTATTGAAATTCCCAATCTTGATAAAAAATATAATTTTGAATGGATTATTGAATAATAAAAGTTTTCAATTATTATTATCTTAATAAAGTTATAAGAATATGTTGAGTATATTATAAGGATTAATGATTTTTTTCTTAATGTCTAAAATATGTGTTATTACTGTTGAAGAAGCACATTATTTCTATAGTATGAAAGTTTCTTTATTAATTATCCCAAAGTAGTTTTCTATGATGAATATAGAAATATTTCTTAATAATGTTTCCAAGATAAACAAATAATATTTCTATAAGTATTTTCATTAAAATATTTTTGAACCCAAATGAATGGTGATTTTAAGGAAGATCAGAAATAGTCCAGGAGACTAGCGTACTCATATATATTTTATCATACAATGATAATTAGATAGAGTAAAGTGGGCCAAGGTAAATGGAGGATGATTTTGAATTTCAAAAATTGTCAAGAAGCATACATTTTTTAAGGAACATTGGTGGTTGATTGGAACCTGTATATGGGTAGTGAAGACTTTCATAAGGGTATTGAATCATTGTTTAAAGTTTTTTGTGGATGTAAATGACAAATAAAGGTAAAAAAGATCATCTATAAGGTTAATACAACTACTCATATTAGGGTAACCCATTTAATACACCTGTTATGTAAGGGTATTCACAGTATTCTAAATCCTACATAAGGTTATCATTGATGGTCTGAACAGACTGAGTCGACTAGAAAAAAGGTGGAAATAAATGGTTAATGAATTAAATTTATCATTTCATCGAATAGATGATGACCTAACCCACTGTTTGAGACATTTTTATCTGAATTGTTCTTAATTGATCTAATCATCCAAAATTCTTCTGTATATGATTCAATATTAAGAATAGAAGAAGAGTATAATCTCTAAAAGTGGGTACAACATGATTTATTCCAAAGGAATTTACAAAGTCTATCATCTATAATGATTGAATTAGAAACCAAATAAAGATTTTTATAAATTTTTTTAAAGATATAGAAAACATGTGATGATCATTAGATGAAGTGTTTTTTTAATTTTCATAGGGAAGTTTTGGAATCAACATGTCGAGAATAATTTTAGAAAGTAGGTTATTAGACAAAAGAATAGATATAAATATGGTATATTAAGGTTTTTAAATGATCAGATAAATGATTTATAACATTGTTAGAGGATATATATGATGATCCTCAGATAGATGTGGCGAAAGGTTTCATAAGTAGATTTTCATATAGCTATTTCTATTTATAATTCATTAGATAATTTAATTCAACCAATGGAATCAGACAAACAATTCCAAGATAAAAAAATATAGAGTTTTCTATATGAGATCATCATATAGAGGTTTATGAGTGATGTTCATCAGGCTGAAGCTTCCACGAAATATGATTGGAAGGAATCCAATAAGGATTCCAAACATATTGCATCAGATACAAGACTCTGAATTTTTTTATAAGAATAAATGTGTTATATATTAAATTGGAAGAGTATTACAAAGTATACTAAAATTTCTCTCCAAATCTATGATAGAGAAAGATAAGATAAGATCTCTGTGGGTTCATCAAATAGAGTGAAACTAAAAAACATTTAAAAACCCATTATTTAGAGGAATACATCAATGAAAGTATAATAAAATAAAAATTCAATGGGATGATCAAATAGAGTTTTCTGAACAAGAAAGTTATAGAAAAAGTGTTCTGAATGATATAAATAGTTAGATTAAGAGTCATGTGAATTATTTTGTAATATCACCACAATGTTTTGTAGTAACATCAGATGATGTTTCACCATACAGAATAGTTTTTCTGAAGGTGTACCAAATGGAATATTCAAAGTCCCTTTTGATGTTTTTGTAATGATATAAATAATTTTTGAAATACTGAGATGGATATTCAAAAAATCAATAATTACATGGGGATGATCATGATTATAGCAGAGATTGATGGAATATTGAGAAGTGTTCTAGTGAAATCAAAAGTATATGGATATTTTGAATTCATGTTTGAACATTGTGGGTAAATATATTTGATTTCCGATGCTTTCCCATGGATGATTTCCTATAAAAAGGGGATTCAGGAACTACATGATGTGTGGAACAATTTTTATATATAAAGAAGTAGATTTGGTAAATAATTAAAAATACATAAGGATATTCCAACCAAAAATCATGAGAGATATTCTTATGTGGGTTGAACTTTTTCATGAATAGTTATCAGACAAAGTAGGGGTGCCAGAAAGAGAGAAATTACCATAAAAAAAATCCACCAGAATAATAAATGAAGAAGAGATATTAGATAAACATTTACTAGTCTTATAATTACTATATAAATATTATCAAATAAAAATATCAAATATATAGTTCAGATAAAAGATTGGATGTATTGGTTTAGGATTAAGGAAGAATAATACGAAATATTTGTCCTGATATTAGAAAGGGAACATATCACTTGGTATTGGATGAGCAAGAAGATGATGGAGGACTAGATGAACTCTCACCCAATGAATGGGCATTAGACAAATAGTATCAAAAAAATCTTCTAGATAGAAAATATCTCATTGAATACTAAATAAGGATAATAGTTTCATTCCTCCTTCTGTAAATGTATAAAAGTGAGGATGAAGGATGTTGATAATAAAGAAGCATTATGAAATCCAAAATAAGTATCATTAGTTAAGACTTTATTTTTCTTTAATATCACCATATTAATGAAAGAGTACAATATATAAATTGGTATTATAACGAACAATTGATGATATGAATGTTATAAATGATCATCACTAGTCTAGGGAATTAACATTAGATTTACCCCCTTCTAAAGTGTAAGTACTCACACATTGGATAAGTATTATTTACTATCTAAGCCACTATACATGGTATTTTATTATAGTGTATAATTCTAGTACTAGTCATCAAAAAACATTTAAAGGACTAGCTACTCATATTGAGTAGTGAAGCTTTAAAAAATATAATGTGCCACTTTTATGTGAACTCATATAGTTGGATATAATAAGGGAAATGAGGAGGGAAATAAAGATACTCATAGATCAAAGATCTAATAGGATTAAAATTAGGAATTGGAAAAATGGTCCCAACACTGATTCACCCCCATTGTGAAATATATCATGAAGTTGTCATGTCACAAGCTCTTCTTATTGAGTAGTGAACCATGTGAATTACATTTTTCTTATGGGGTTTCTAGTGTGTTATGTTTAAATATACTAATTTCTCTAAAACCATAGGTGAATGTTGTTTTAATAGATAAAAACATAAAAATATTTAACCACTAATCCCCAACCCTCACTAGTCACACAAATATTAACTAGTCCTTATAGAACCCTTATACCATCATATATTAGTCATGATAAAATAATTTTTTTTAATATATATATAATTCATGTCTTGCTTTATTTTCCTTTTGAAAAAATTTAATATAAATATAATTCTTCTAGGATATAATATGTATTGAGATGATTTAATGTTTTTTATTCATTATTATGTATACTATTTAACATAAATTTATATCAATCAATTATAAAGTAACCTAATAATTTTTGTGTTGTATATGTTCAAATGGTTTTACGTGGATAATAACATTTATTCATCAAATGGTAATCATTGTAGTTAATTTTATGATATATTTATATGATACAGATCATGAACGTCTCATAAATAATATATTTTCAGTTTTTTAATTTCACGATTCTATTTTAAATCAGTTATGATATGTATATATCTCTTAATTTTTACATTCCTTTAATAATTTAATAACTTTTTTATGATATCATATTCATTTTATACCCTATGTAGTTGTTATAAAATAAAATTTTTATCATAGAGAAACTTAAAATGAATTTAATTATTTCGAACAAATACTAAACCAAAATAAAATAGGAAATATATTCCATAAATATATTGGTTTTTATAGTCACACTAAATGACATGATAAAACCTACAACTAAAAAATCTATCTAAGTGGTAATCACCCAAACTTACTATTAATACCAACTGGATCTACATGCTGACGATTCATATTTCCCACCAAGATAGAGGAAAGAATACTCATATCTAAAGAAAACTATAGTTACTAGGTCCCATGACCCTTTTGATTATGAGTCTAATTGGGGTGGTGATTATGATGCTTCCTACTATGGCTTGGATTTTTTATGTCTTTTCTTCTTCTTGGCAGGAGGGCATGTATGCTTGTATGACCCCCTCTATCCACCCTTTGTCTTTCTTTTCTTTTTAATAAAATGGGATCTGCACTAACTTTTTAGTAGGTTATCTAGTCCATACCTAAGATGATATAAAAAAAGTACGATTTCAAGAATGAAATAGATCCATATATACATGAATGATCCTTCCATATGATGTCATGAGATAGACATCTTACTCTATTAAAAAATTTTATCCAATGGGTTCTTAATATTTTTGATCGTATGAAAATATTACTCTCAAATTACCATAAAAACTAGTTTTTTGGATATAAATGAATTTTAGGTTTAGGTATCAAAGGGAGTATTATATAGATTTCGTGATATTATAATTTTTACTCATACTATATAAAGTCCTTCCTCGGTATCAACCATCAAATAATCATTAGAACAATATCTACTAGCTCCATCATAATGAGCTCTTGGTTATGATCCATACCTAGATGAAGGTATCACTAAGTGATTAGTATGCCCCACTCACTAAATCCCATCCATATATTTTTTATATGGTAGTATATTTATAGAAGTAAACATCCAACAAGTATATCCTTGAATGGTATGATATTACTAGGGTCACAAAACAATAGTTCGTAAAGGAATGTAACTAAAAAACCTCTTTAGAGGTAAGAATAGATAAATAGTTGTTGAAATTTATATAGCATTGAATACAAATCCGGCCTACAATTTCTTATATGACCAAATTAAAATTATCAAATCTATAATATTTTTGAAATTTGACTAAAATCAATCCAACCTTCAATGTCATGTTTGGATCAACCTAGATTGACTTCTTCCAAGAATCACTTTCATTCACTAGAACAACCAAGAAATCCAATTGTACCATGTGAAATAGTCATAATAATTGTCACATTCAACATTACATCAATTAATATTGATAGGATAAGCATCAAAACTTGTGTTTTTATTAGTTCTATAAATACTATATCAAACTATCCAGTTTTTAACTCCCCATTCCCTATAATATGTGAAGAAACATTATGTTGGAAAATTAACCGACAATCACATTCTATCATGGAAATCAGATAATATTATATTACTATACACACCTAATATTTAAATCATAAAATGGTATATGGGATAAACTACTCAAAAAAATTCAAGGAAACACTTCTAGTAAAATCATTGATCATTCTTCACCACAACCATTTCCCCCCACAAAAGACAATAATGTACTTTGACTATAAAAGTGTCTAGAAAAAAATTATTAATCCATAATTTATTGATACTATTAATTATATAATTAATATGATTAACTCACTTATTTTCTTACTGATGAAGCCCCCCACCTCAAAAAATTATAAGGTGATGGTATATGAAACCCTACGTAACATCTGTAGTTGAGGGTTATTATTTGTATTCTGCCAGACCAATTTATTAATGCTTTTGAGATAAAATGTTAAGAACATAAGGATCATTGAGATACCTAGTAGGTGTATAATATCATCCAACTCATTATAACAAATAACACGGGCTTTATGTGGTATCATAATATACATTAATTAATGTAATTTAATCATATTCTATTCCATGAATTCAAAATTTTAGCATTCAATTTGGAATAATAAACATAATTTTATACCCCATACCCTCTTTAATAGTTCTTTCATTACCCAAAATTCCCTGCTTTACTATATTAATTTATAATATAATAAAAAATATATACATTAAAGTTATGCATGTGAGGTATAAATAAAAACAGGTAAATGCCATTTTATTATTAATAAAATCTTTTAATTGATTTATACA
This sequence comes from Viscum album, assembly GCA_963277665.1. Classification (NCBI taxonomy): domain Eukaryota; kingdom Viridiplantae; phylum Streptophyta; class Magnoliopsida; order Santalales; family Viscaceae; genus Viscum; species Viscum album. Next base: position 300,999,706 of record OY728145.1, on the reverse strand, counting down.
AAAATCTTATACATTAATAAATATATCAAAAAATAAAATTTATTTATTTTTTATGTTTTTCATAATGTAAACATACACATGACTTGATATATATTAGAAAAAAACATATGATGGAACATGATAGGAAATATCATCCTACCTATGCTTAGCCAGACAAGGCTACTCATGTTGCATGAGACGTAAAATAAAATGGATTTACTCATGGAGAAGGTAAACATAGATCCTAGATCACTATATATAACTCATGTTTCCACCATAATTATTTTTTCCATAAATATTTATGGGTTATATGATATGTATTGATAGGTCTATATTAATATTACTCTTGATCCCATTCCTAAGAGACCTTAACTTTATTTGATTCCACTTTGTAAGGGCCTAACCCTAATACCTAATAGACCTCATTTAGTTTTCAATAAGACCTTAGTAAAACCTCTATATATCCCAAGGAAACTATGATTCCCAAATTTTATCAATCATAAATTGGGGAGATGATTTTTCCCTTTCTGAATGAATTAAAAAACAAATAATTAAGTTGAGTTTCTATACAAAATTCCATCATAATCTAAGGGTTCATTAGATAAAGGAGACCAAACATGTGTCATCACAATAGGGTTACAAGTTTAACATATTACCTAGTCAATAAATGATTCCATAACTATACAATTAATCATACACCTGATTCCATGATCCAAAGCACCTTTATAGTTTACAAAATATTGATACTAGATATAATCCCAATTTTCACATATAAAATAATATAAACATAACATAATAGGAGAAATTGCACATCCCATGGGAGTTTTAAATCAATGATAATTTCCAAGAAATACCCAAAAGATTCACCCCACTTATTCAACAAAAACATTAAAAATTACCATCTCTAAACTACACACCCAGTGCAGAAGCAACTCAATTTTTAGTATCTCCAACCAGCATGCATAAGAAATTTAACTTTATCAATTTCACTAAAAACAAGGTCAAAATTCATTTAAATGTAACACATGTATGTTGTCAGTATAATATACCATTTTAATTCCCAAAATTATCTTATCCATTCTTTCATAAACCCATGTGTATAAACCATGAAAAAAATGAAAATTAAAAGGTTAATAAACATAATGAAATATATTAAAATAGATTCCAAACAATATTTAATCATGATTTTTATTAGATAAACAATAATTAATCATTATTTAATTGTTCAATAATAATTTTGTATGTCATATGTTAAAATGACTTGATCCCTGATCAAAATCCACATTATGTACCTATCCATAATAAAGGACTAGCCCATCAAGGATGCCCGACCGAACCTATCCTATATAAGAGGGATCATGCATATATACATACATATATGTATGTGTATATATATATATATCTATGTGTCTGTGTCAATATATCTATAATATCCCCCCTTAGAGGATAATATCTCATCATAGGGAGGAACTGAACATACTTATATTTATAATCTTCACATAGGGGGACACACATTTTCCCATAAGAAGAAAAATATACATATATATATATCTATAAAATACACACATATATAACCATAATCATTTTGTGTCTTATCACCTATTATATTGGAACATATTGTGTGTTTGTGTTTGTATATATATGAATTTCCCATGTGTAACCATAGAAATTCCCTAAGTTGGAACATGTGAGACAATCTATAAAAAACCGCATTGCATAAAAAACAAAAGATATATACATCCAACATCAACAAATAATATATATGAAAAATGATAATATAAAAACAAATCCAGGATGCTTGGGAATATAGATTCCAATATAAATGTTTATCTCTAAAATCATCAAAAATAAAAATGGGAAGGCATGAAATCCACTTAAAAAATATACAAATCTATTATAAATGTACAAACCCATTGACATTCTATGAATAAATATAAATTATTCAAGTAATATAATTTCATGGTTTACTCATTACTATATTACAAGGGTATAATAATGAATCATATGTATGTATTAATTCCTTATAAACCAGAAAGGAATAACCAATTTAGCAATATTTATTCATGAAATAATTTCATTAATATTATTTTTTAAGAAATTAATTATTTTATATTCACTCACTCTTCCCCATAACACTATAATGGTTAACTTTTGATAGTTTGAGAGTAAGGGAAGATGCCACCAACAATTATCTATGTAGATATAAATCCCTATAATATGAATGATACTTATGCCAACCCTAACAAATTTAGAAAACCAATTATAGATCAAAGAGTGATTTAGGTCCATATACCAATAAGAGAAATTATCCCAACATGACCAAGTATTCCTTACATCAAGATCACTAATTACATCATATTGGTACCACCTATGAAAGTGAATGTTAGATGGGAAAACTAGGATCAGAACCATAGAAGATGTAGAAGATGATAGATATATGAAACTATAAGATCATAAAATAAAATATAAAATGATCATTATTGTATATTAGCTACAAACAAGATGAACCCCCATGATTGGTATGTTGATGAATCGAGATGAAGAATTAATCCTAGGTCGATGTGGTAGAATAAAAATTAAGGAAAAGATCCTAAAGACTCAAGGAAACTAAAAATAATGGTTTAATAAAAATGTACAGTTTATGGAAAATATTTATAGTGGTAAAGAATTTAAAATAAACTATAAATATTTAATATAAAAACCTATATCCCATTTACATATCTGTTCATGTACACTAGGTAACCAACTACATAAAATTGGCATATATAGCCACTAGAGTTTCACTAAGTAATGAGTGCCTACCCACTGGGTACCCAATGATCCTTAACCACATTCTTCTATTATATTTTCTACTTCCCCCTATAACACCCTTATATTTTATGAATTTTTTTTTTAAAAAAAATTCATTTTCTTTGATAGATTTTGTTACATACAACACAGAGTTTTAACGAAAAGAGACATGCTATTTAAATATTATTATTTATTAAGATAATTATCACATATATATTAGAATATTGGGTATGAATATGATTAAATTAATTATGAAAATATATTTATTAATCCTTAAATTAATTTTTGTGACCAATAAATTATAAATGAAAATAATAACTATTTTAAATAAATGAAATCCTTTTCAGAAGAAATATTTTTATGTCGAAAAATGAATTGTACGTTCTTAATTAAAATAAATCACATTAGATGAAATGTTTTAATGAAATAGATATATATTATATTAAATAAAAGTTTTAACATTAATTTTTTGTTTTCAAGGTAAGAGACAAGAATAATTCTAATTTTATTCATAAAAAATGTATTTTTCAAAAAAAAATTGTAGCCTTTTACACACTTATGTTAGAATTACTTTTTTCGAATTTTAAAAACTATATTTGAAAAAATTGAATTATTTTTGGAAATAATTATTTCATAATTATATTTTATTGTATTTTTGAATAAATTCTAAAAGGATAATGTTTTTTTTGTGAATAGTCAAAAATAATAGTTTTTATTAAAATTGTACCTTTCATTCAAAGAATTTAAAAAATAAATTTTATTTTAACATGGAATTAAATGTAAATGAAATAAATTATATATATATTAATCCATTTTTTTTTACATTATAATCCATTTCATTTTGCTTTTTATATTAAAACTTTCTATAATTATGAAAATTTTCTCTTTGAAAACCTGTTTCTTCTTCTGGAATGAGGGTTTATTTCTAAATTAAAATTTCAAATTATTTAAATTTAATTTTTTAAACTGGATTCCATATTTTGAATCATATTAATTAATATTATATAATATGGTCATCTTAATTTTTGGTCAAAATAAATTGTCAAAATAATAATAATTAATTAATTCAGTTATGGTTAAAACGAGGTTATCGTATTGTTAAACTAAAAAGAAAAGGGGTAAAATGACCTGAACATTTATAAAACACCAATTTTATGGACATATATAGACACTATCACCTATAAAGGTCTCTTATGTTCTATTTGGGATCTTTTATTATGTAAAAAATATGGGTACACTTTAATCTTTTAAAACATTATTTGTGTTTTGTCTCCCCAACTTACAAATGGTAACCCCTCTCCTCTCCCCTCTACAATTACATAGTGCTTTGGTTCAGAAAGGATATAAAAACAATCTTCTTAAATATCATACCTAAAACATATATTAATTATTTCTATTAGGAAAACCTCTTATCAGATATTTAGGAATAAACTTAAAGAGGTTCTCCTAGGAATTGGTACAATTCTTAAAAGTGTTTTTTATATTATTTCACTATCAAAATTATTAAAAATTATTAAAAAAATGATAATATTATAAAAAAATGTATTTAAAATATACCTAGATTTTATTATATTAACATCAAAACCTTCATATATATTCTCTTCATATAAAAGTGAAAAAAACCGTTGATTGTTTGTTCGGTGGATTACCACCTCATGAACTTATATTATTCATTTTCCCTCACAACCAATCAAGATTGAACATAATTATTTATTTAATGTTTATATTTTATATTTATTTCATTTTTATAATTGTTAAATTATAATATCATATGTGTCTTCTTACTTTCCATTATGTGGGAATATGAAAACGTTGCTCATGTATAGTGAGGACTACCGCATCACAAAGCGACGTGATTCTTTTTTCACTTTTAATTTATATGGAAGGTAAAAATATTAAATTAAATGAATTAAATTTTATATATATAAAATTATATTGAATCTATACATGTGATAAATAACTTAAATTTTTTTCGATTCATCCATTGCGAAAATAGAAACAACATTCATGCGTATGTATAACTTACTGTCTCCATGAATAAGGAAAACCATTTACTACCTCTATCATTATTAAGTGAATATAAATACATAAAATTAATATATATATCTAATATTTATATCTTTTTTAACATTATATATATTAAAAAACCATTATAAATGTAAACAGAAAAAAATAATTAACCAAAACCAACATGAAAAACAGAGCAGTTATTACACAAAACATGGTTTTAGAAAGGTATTGTTAATAAATGGGTAATACATGGTCATAGTAAATCATATATGTTATGAAATATATAATTATTTTACTTTAATACATTAATAATAATCCTATATTTGTTATATTGTATGTCTAATTGTATACGAAGAAAGTTGGGTTTTAAAGAAAGGGATTACTAGTCTCTCTTTCATTTTTGGGAAACATATACCATATTCACCACTAATTTATTTTGTGTAGTGTATATAAATAATTATGTAAATGTTATATAATGAATATTATTATTTTCATGATGTTTAGAGATTCATTTTCTGAATTATTTACTGGGGCTTATGATTAAAAATTTATCAATGTGGTAAGGGATTTTGTCTCAATTTTCCCTCTTTGTGACATATTTTATGTTAAGAACCTATCTTATTTTATGAGAAGTATATAATAACCCTTTGAAATGATATATAATTAATATACTTATATTCATGATATTTAATGTTTCATGTGATGTTATGCATTATTAGGGATTACGATTAAAAACATACCTAAGTGGTAAGGCTTTGTATCACAATATCATTGTTTATCGGGGTTGATTATGATTATGTTTTCAATAATGAAATGTTATAATATATTTCTTATGAGATTCTCAAATTTTAATTTCCATCTGGTTATTCCTTAAGAATATATGTTTCTACTTAATTTTACTTTCTTTAGGCACTCAATATTTTAGAAAATGTTTTTATGAAAAAACAATTATTTATCTCTTAAGCATATATCCATTTTTATTCCATGATTATATTTTCTAAAAATGATTTAATTAAAGTGTTACGTTTACCCAAACATAATTTAAATTGATTTAAACCCATTTTAACTTTTTTATATTTTTTTTAAAAGTAATATTCATATTATTTTCCAAACAAGTCCCATTTTGATTTTATCTAAAATGTGAAATCAATCATTTTTTAACCTGCACAATATGAAAATTATTTACCTCCATCATGGACACTCAATGTTTTAAAGAGTAATTTATAAGTTCCAACGTTTTTTTAAAAGAATATAATTTCTAAAAATATTATCTGAATTTTATTTTTAAAATGTTATTTCTAAAGATATGTTATTTTACCCAAGATATTTTTTTATAGAATATTTTAAATTAATTTTCAAAAATAGATGAATTACCATGATGATAATTATGCTTTACTATAGATATAATACAAGGATATCATCAGTATTAAATCTATAAATAGTTTGGTAAGTTTTTTATTAAACCCATTTCCCTTTCAAGGGTTCTGAAATAAGAAAATTCTTATGTAACCCGTAGATTTTACCACAGTTATGCTACAACTAAAATGATGATATGATTATAAAACCTATTTATTTTCCATAGGTTAATCTATAACGAAACATTTATCAAACCCATTTATTTTCATGGGTTATGAGGTGAAGAATGTTTTTTAATCCTATTGAACATGTATGGATGATTTTCATTACGTTATGGGTGGAAAATATATATCCTTTAAATACATTGGGTAACAAAAGATATATCATGTTATAAGTGGGACAGTAATGGGGAGTGAACCCAGATTAATAAGGGATATTTCCGCTATGATAGTCTTGGGAGAGAACCTTGAATACTAATATTGTTTGGGGAGTTAACCAATTTAACTATGATAGATTTTTTAATAATAATTTAATATTTAAGAAAATTATTTTCTATACCTATGTTTATGAAACAAATATATGTCTAATTCCATTATTATGTTCTCATGGCTCATGATATTTGATTATATCATGATTAATGTATTATAAACTGTAAGGATTTATTCCATGACTCATGTTTATGATCAATGATAAATGGGGAATGGTTTTTTGATGTTATTCTTATATTATTATACCATTGTGATCATGATATATTGATATCTCCCTCGTTTACCCCTATTGAGATTCTATTATCACCATTTTTTATGCTTCCTTTCCTAGGTTATGAAGAAATGTAATATGTACGATATGTTTATTTTTAGTTATAGTAAATAAAAACTTTGTGGGGGATTATATATCTCTCTTATGATAAATTTGTTTATGTTTCAAAGAATCTAAATGAACTAGGAAAATTCGGTCTAGTATGGACCATTATGAAATTTAACGAATATTCATCTAAAAAATGTTATATTTATGTATGAAAATACAAGGTCGTTATAGTTGGTATCAGATAAAGTATTCGTTAACCTTTGGAAAATAGTATGATAATTAATTTTTGATACCCCTATGGATATGTCTAAGGATAACTATAATTATAATTCTATGTATAGGAAAATATCTAATAATATTAGTAATGGATAGAGTGAGTGGATTCTAATAAATTACATCCTTATCTGGATACTATAATTGGATGTTTTTTTGGAATACGTGTAATTTGGTTTAATAACTAGAAAAAATGCATATAGATATTGAATTAAGGGTTACCAACTACAAAAAATGTCTTTACTATGCACCTAGTTTGACGCTATTGGGGGATATGATTTCGAAATGGGAAAACTATTTACAAACCATCATTAAGGATAAAAAATGATGGTGAATTACCCAGGTTAATAAATTTTTCTCATTGTTTGAAAATAAGGAGTCTTTATTTTATAATATTATACATTATTTTCATGATTATGTGATTTTCCACTATGGTTATTATTGATTAAACAATGATTATTTGTTTTTAATCAATTGATAGATCCAAATAGAAGTGTTTTAATATTGAATGTCATGGAAATGTGTTGAGGAGTAACCAAATTGGGTTATGAATGAAGGGAAATGTATTTGGATTATTCATAATCAGGTATCATGATATATTATAAACAACATGATCATCAGTGAGATTAATATCTTGTTAAATAAGAGGATGACATAATTTTATGAATGTTCAAGTGGTAATAATCATAGAAGAATTATGATTCAGATTCCAAAATGTGAAGAAGGTGGGAAGAATCTTCTAGAAGAATATATCAAATATAGGGAAGTTTTTTTTTCTGTGGAAAATAAGGTCATAGAGTGATGAATTATTGAGGAGGTCAATGTATATTTTTTTTGGAGCATGGTAATTATTCATGTCAATTACCTAATCCAAGAGTTGAATTCTGAACAAAGGATGGGAATATTCTATGTCAATTATTTAAGTGGAAGGATTGAAGTATTTTTGTATTGGGTTTCATGGATTTTTTTATAGATGTATTTTTAAAAATGATATTTTCATTATGAGAATCAATAAACAACTTAGTAATGTGTTTATTTTAGATGCATATACTTCTCTGTGTAGGATTAACTCACGTGTTATGGATATTATCATGGGATTATCTGTTTGAAGTTTATCGTAAGTTTAAATATGCAAACACAACTATTGAGGTTTTATGTGATGGGAGTTTATTTAGATTAAATATATTTTTTTAGATATTTATGGAAATAAAAAACGTTTAGTTTTTTACATGTTTTAGTTAATACTTATTTGTGAAGGATTTACCTAAGGAAAAATTTTATAAATGGTATAAACACTATGAGTATAGAGTGATTCCATTCAGTCTTATTAATTCCCCCTTTATCTTTCGATATTTAATGAATATAGTGTTTATATATTTACTTGTTTAGTTTATGATAGTCTTTATAGATAATTTTCTCATTTATTTAAATGAAATGTAATTGAATTAAAATTAAACGATAATTGTACTAAATACCTGATGGATGGATAGACTGTTTAAAAAATTTACAAAGTGTGAATTCTGAATGAAAAAGCTTTCATTTTGTGTAATATAATCTCAAATGAGGCTATATTGATTGATCCATCAATGATAGAGGCTATTGAAAATTGTCCTAAAAAACCATAGTAAATAAGATTCATAGTTTTCCTAGTCTAGATGTATATTATAAATAGTTTTTGAAGAATCTATCACAACTTTCTAATCTACTAACCATGTTATCTCGGATGGGAGCAAAGCTCCTATGGACAAATGAATGTGAGGGAAATTTCAAGGAACTAATCTAAAGATTTTTTGGTGCACTTGTGATAACATCAACCTATAATGGTAAAGGGTTTTTAATCTAAAGTGATATATCCAAGAATGGTTGAAGACATGTATCCACGTATAATGATATGGTTATAGAATATACCTCATGGAAATTAAATTTTTATGGGAATCACCTAACTCAAGATTTAGAGTTAAGAGGGGTAATTTTTCATTGAAGATATAGATGATTTATATTTAAATATAAATGTTTGATATATATATATATGGATCATAAAAGTTTAAAGTATATATTCACATAAAATTAGTTGAATATGTTGCTAAGAAGATGGTTGGAGGTATCTAAAGATTACAACTTCTATGTATAATAACACCATCAGAAATAAAAAAAGGTCACTATTGATTTGAGTTGAAGGGATCGTACAAGATTATATATGATGAGGATCATACATGATCTATTATTTATGGATCTTTAATATATGTATCTTTAAATATTGAAGGAATGGGAGATATATTATCTTTCTTAATTTACTGTTTAACTATCTATCCATGGGTGAAAAAATGTGGCGCATAAGGATGATATGGAGCTCCAATATAAAAGAGGGAAATTTTCTTCAGTTCAAATTATATTATTATGGAATAATAATTTTCATGAACTATGTATGTTTTCTATCTATATGATATTTAATGATAGTTCTATTTGAGAAACCTCATATTTCTTTATTCTCTATTTATCATATAAGTAAAAATATGTTTAGATATGTAAAAGTTTATTTGTAATGGGATGACATGAAGAGATATAATATAGAGTTTGTTTCTTAGAACTTTTTATTAATAATGTTTTATATGATAGAAAAATGTATAAGGGGATGCTACAACTATAATCTATAATATAATGGAAATGAGAAATCATCACCATGTATATTGTCTTTGTACTCCCAAAAACATCTAAAGGGAATAATGTTATATAGGTTGTATTTGATAACCTTAAAAAACTCAGTATAGTTTATTGCTATCATAGAATATTTATCTCTAGATTATATTTCCAAGATTTACATTAAAATAGTGGAAACGTTATATGTAGTACCCCATTCAATTGTTTTTGGTCATGATTCGATGTTTACCCTAAAGTTAGAGGAAGGTCTACAGAAAGAACATGATATGGAGTTGAGCACCAATAATATGTATCATCCTTAGATATATTGTGAATTCAAGGGAACCATTCAAACCCTATACAATATGATGATATATTGTTCTATTGATTTCAAAGGTGGTTAGGATCAACACCTTTCTCTAGTTTATTTTTCTTACAATAATAACTTTCACTTAATAATTCATATAGATCCTTATAAATACATATCTAGAAGGATGTGTAGAATTACAATTTATTAGAATGAAGTTGGGGAATGAAGTCTATTAATACCTGGGATAGCTGGAAAAATGATATATAAGTTTAGAGACATTTAGAAACACATAATGATGACATAAAATTGGCAGAAAATATATGCCAATAATCATCGACATAATCTGGAATTTAATATTTATTATAAGGTATTTCTATGCATTTATCATTGGAATAAGGATATGAGATTCAAGAATAAAATAAGGATTATCTTTTGGTCTATTGGTCCCTTTAAAATTCATGATTTTAATGGGACAGTATCTTATCGATTGGTGCTTCAATAAAACATCTATAAAGTCCAAAATGTGTTAAATATATCTTTTTCGAGGAAGTAAATAGAAGATCCATCACAAGTAGTGATATAATAGATCATACTACTAGAGTATGATATTTAATATGAGGAATAACTAGTAGAGATTCTATATCATATAGACAAGGTTCTCTAAAACAAGACCGCTCACTTGGTCATAGTTTCTTGGAAGGACCACCACCTTGAGGAAGCTACATGGGAACCAGAGGATTTAATGTGGTAGAAGTATAATCATTTTTTATCAATGTGTACAATTTTAAGGAGGAAATTAATTTTATAGGAGGTATAATGTAACACCCTTAGAGTTTATGAAATATATATTTTTTCAAATAAATTTAATTTTCTTTGATAGCCTGCGTTATACACAACAACTAATTTTAATAAAAAGTGACATACTATTAATATAATATTATTTAATGTGATAGTTATCTCTTAGACATTGTAAATGTGTCTATTAATAAAATTAAATAAATTATGAATATATAGTTTTTACACATTTATAGAAAATATGATATTTGGTGAACAATTAATTTAAAATAAAAATAAAATATATTTGAAAAATATAGGAAATCTTTATGTGAAAAAATATTTTAATTTGCGCGAACCGTTTCAATCTTAATAAATAAATTTAATAATTTTTTTAATGATTTTAATGATATATATATTATATTAAATAATTTTTTTGGCATTAATATTATGTTTTTCCTTGGAATAATATAGGAATATGTCCATTTATACTCTTAAATTTTTTTTTTCTAAAAAGATGTTTTTTCACATTTTAAGAAATTATTTTAAAAATATTTTTTCCGACTTTTAGATATTTTATTTGAAAAAAATAACTAAATTTCAGAATAAATCATTAAAAACATATCATGAAGTGTATTTTTAATAATATTTTGAAATGAATATTTTTTTGTGAATATTGAAAAATACCAGTTCTTATGAAAAACTATCTTTTAATTCAAATAATTTACATGATAAATTTTAATATAATATGGTTTCAAAAAATTATTTCAATTATATGTCTATTAATCCAACATTTATCATTATAATAAATTTTATATTAAATTTTAATTACAATACTTTCTATACTTATTGAAAATTTCTCTTAGAAAAACATTTATTTCATCACATATATAGGTTAACTGTAAAATTAATTTTTTTAGTTATATAAATGGAATATTTAAAAATATATTCCATATTTCGAAGCATAATAATTTATATTTTATAATAAGGTCATTTTTTAAAATGTATATTGAAAATAGTAAAAACTAATTACCGGGATTAAGGTTAAAAAGAGTTTACTAAAGTGTTAGACTTAAAATATAATGGGTAAAATGACCTATAAAATTTTAAGAAACCCATGTTCTCTTCCCATTTTGACATTATAACCTCTAAGGTCAAATAATGAACAATTTTAGTGCCATATTTCACTTAAAAATGTGGGGTACACTTTATTCTTTTCAAAAAATTTATGTGTTTCCTATCCCAAATTTATAAAGCACCACACACTCACTTATCCTATTCACAGTTTAGAAACCCTTTGGTTGTGAAAATACATACCAAAAAATATTCTTAAATTCCAACAAAATATTGAAGATTCATTTATTTGACTAGGAAACCCTCCTATACCCGTATTAGGTATTAACCTAAATAGGTTCTTTGAAGAGGGGATACAATTCTTAAACATAGGGTTTTGTATTATATTTTCTTAAAAAACCTTCAAATATTATTCAAATATTATAATATAATAAAAAATATTTATTCCGTATACTGGGATTTTATTATTTTAACGTAATGAACTACATATATTTCATCTTTCATCAAATGGGAAATGAAATCGTTGACTGTGTGTTCGACGAACTATTACTTGACAAACCGATAATACTCTTTTTCAATAAATTCCGCTAAAAATTTAGTATAATTATGATATTAATTTTTATATATGATATTATTGATAATTTTATATTTGAGGAATTATAATTTCACCTATTAATTCTTACATTATATTCTGTTGGAATATGATAAATTTGCTCACATGTACGAAGGATTACAGCCTTGCGAAGCGATGCGATACATTTTTCAATTAAACATTACATGGAAGGTTATAAGGATAAATTAAATTAATATATGTTTTACATATGAAACAAAAATTAATCTATAAAGGTGATATTTAATTTAACTTTATTTGGTATCATGAGTGGAGAAAATAGAAACAACATTCATGCGTACATATGATGGATCGTCCTCATGAATTGTGTAATTCCATTTGTATCTATAACTTTATTATATGAATCTAAATAATTATACAATTAGTATATATTAAATAATAACATCGATAATATTTTTTATATGATAGAATCATGATCAAATTAAAAAGGAAAAAATACCAAAAAAACATACATGAATAACAACGAAGTTATTACCCTAAACATGATTTTAGAAAGTAATTGTTAACAAACATGTAATAAAAGGTCATAAAAAAATATGGTATGAAATATAAATTTATGGTTTTGGAATAGATGTATTAAAAAAATATATTTATTTTACACGAGTTTTTAACGTGTTTGTTAGAAGTTGATACTTAAGGTAATGGATTTTTATTCTCTCTTTTATTTTTGGGAGACATATGGCATATCCATCCCTAGTTTCTTTTATGTGTTATATATATTTACCTATAAACATGTTATATCATGAATATAATTATTCTAATGATATTTTAAGTATCATAATATATTGTTCTTTCATGGGGTTATGATAAAAAATTTAACAATGCGGTGTGGGGTGTTTGTCACTATTTTCCTTCTTTGAGACATATGTTATGTGATGCACCTATATTATTTTATAAGGATTATATATAGTCTATTTGAAAATTTATATAATTAATATTCTTATAAATTCTATTAAAAGTTTCACTTTATGTTATTATTTTTTGAGGCTCTTTATTAAAAAGTTATCAATGTGGTATGAGTTTGATGCCACAATCTCCTAATTTATAAGGATTGTTTATAATCATGATTTATATCATGAAATATTATGATATATTTATCAATAATATTATTAATTATCCTATCATATATTTATTATTTTATAATACACATTTCTCTTCATTTTCCACTCTTTTTTTCACCCAATATTCCAAAATATTGTTTTTAAAGAAAAATTACTTTTTTTCACTTTTCAGTCAAAAACAATTTTTTCTACACCCATGTTTTCTTAAAATTATTTACCGAATGTTATAAAATTCCAAAAATTTAGTTTAATTTCATTTTTAACCATGTATTACATTTTTACAAATTGTTCTAAATGTAATCATCTTTCCATTTCCCATAGAATTTTCTTTTTCACTACATCAAAATGTGAAAGGAATAGTTGTTTTAATGTGTACTTCCTGAATGGATTATACTATCATTATCACTAATCAATGTTTTAAATATTCTATCATAATTTTCAATTTTTAGATTAAAATAATATTATTTTCAAAATATTTTATTATTTTTTAGTTTTTAAAATTTATTTTAAATTTATGGCTATTTTCCTCAAGAAATGTTTAAGTGATATTTCAAAATCATTTTTCATCTAAGATGACATCATTTGATGTCACATATTATTTATTAGTGAAATTATCCAATTATACCATTATTATTATTTCTCTAAATATTTGATGTTTATGATGATTTTTTTGAAAACCAATTATATTCTATAGGTTATAACCTGAAAAATTGGTAATGAAACCATATTCATTTTCAATGGTTTATTGTACAATGATATGTTAAAACTATTTTGAAACATATTTATTTAACAATTGTTATGCTATGATAAAAAGTTAACGAAACCATTTTTTCATGGGTTTTGATATGATAAATGTTTTGTGATCTTACGACACACACATGTATGATTTTCATTATGTGATGGGTGGGAGTTATATCTACCTCTAATGAATTGGGTAAAGAATGACATCTCATGAGATAAATTGGACTATAATAGAGGTGAAACTAGTTCAGTAAGTGAATTTGTGTAATATTATATTCTTCGGAGCGAACCATTACAACTACTATGGTTTTGGGACTGAACCCATTCCATTATGATAGTTTTTTCATTTTTCCATGACTATTAAGGAATTTATTTTCTATTCTCATGCCTATGTCAAAAAACGTTTCTTAAGAACTACCAATATTTATTACATGATTCATGTTTATGACATATGATATATATGGTATGGTGTTAAAATGTCATTCTCATGTTCCCATACCCCTTTTCTCATGATATATTGATATCTCCCGTGTTTACCCTGATTGAGCATCTACGATAAACCTATTTTTTTGTTTCCTTTACAACGCAATAATAAAATCTTTTATATATGATATATCTACGAAGGGATCTATTTATGAATAACTTAGTTTGAGAGGTAATAGATCACTTATAAACTAGTTGTTTTTATGATAAATTTACTAAAGGCACTAGACCTAAATGATTTTGGAAAGGATCATTATTAAATGTAATGAATATTCATAAAAAATGTAATATTTATGTATGAAAAACATTGGTCTTTATACCCTCTTATATAAAATCCAATTATTCTCTCACTACTCCAAATTATACCATAATGGTGAGTTTAATGCTAATATTAAATGGAAAACCAACACTGAAGGATGTGTGAATTGAAATCTATAGTACCATGTTGTGTATAATTAGTATAACCAAATAGACTTATAATTTAAATGTGTTTATATTAATCCATACAATTACTATACCATAGATAATATTTACGAATACATTTGGACATAGTATTATGGTTCATAAAAATAGGATAAAACATTGATAAGTCTTTATAAATGAGTAAAACGTTTTCAGATAAAATTTATTGAAGGGGATAGAAGTAATCATCCTGGAATTCAAATAAATATTTTTATTAATTTTTTATCATAAAATTATATATAAACATTGAATTTATTACAGTTATTTTTTAGAAATTAAATAATTTCCAATATTTATGTATATATATAAATTAATTATTATATTTTATTTAACACATGGATTTTATCCATGTATTAGTATCTCAATTATATTGTATATTTATGAAGAAAAATTATTTAAAAAAATGGTTTTAAAAAATATCTTTTAATTACATTCACACTTTAGGTTTTATTTGAAAACTACATTACCCATGTTAATAGTTTTATTTTCATATATTAATTTTAAAAGCAATGAAATCATTATAATCTAATTGTTAATATAGTATGAGACCTTTTTTAAAAATCTCATAATTTTAACATAAAATTATTTAATGCAATGTGGTAATATTTAATATCATATGTATTTATATGTGTATAATTTTGGAAAAATAAAATTTTAATTTTATATTCCTAATTATTTTATTAGTAATTTATAATAATTTATAATATTAATTTTTAAATTATTGTTATCATGATCAATGTTCTAATTTTATTACTCAAGAATGTTATTTCTAAAACATTAAATATCTATTTTTACCTGATAATAAAATTATGATGTATTTATTATTTTTCTTATAAAATTAAATTTCTGATATGTATATTGTATTATAATAATTTTTTTATTAAATTTAGATAAAGTAGTTTTTTGGAAACATAATATGGCCAGTGATGAAATATTATAAATAATTTCCATCACCAAATTACTATTTTATCATGTATGTATTTAAAATATAAATTCCTCTTAGGTAGAAGATTAATTCGATAAAATTTATATGTTATGCATGAAAAAATAAATAATTATTAATTATTAAATAAAAAATAACATAAAATAAATGTAGTTACTCATAAAAAATAAATAGTATTTTTCAAGTAAAAATAATTTTACCTTAAGTTATAAGATATTATTTAAAATATAAATTTATAATTTTTTGAATTATAAATTGAAAAAAATACATTGTTTTTTTGAATAATTATGTTGGAATTATCTTATAATTTATTTATATATTTTTTGTGAAAATTATGATATTTTTTGAATTGTTAAGATACAAATTTTTTTCATATACTGTACGTTTTATGAAATCATCATGATATAAATATGACCCAGAGTTTTATATTTTTTGTCATTAATTTAACACTAATTAACGATTAAATAATTCATTAAAATATTGTATAATTAAATTCTGAACACAAAGATCTTATTTAAAAATAAATATTATAATATATTTTAATGAAAATTTATTTTTAACACATTTATTTTTATAAATTATTTAAAAGTCACTTTTTGGATGGTTTTGAAGAAATAAAAAAAATATATTATTAATTTTACAAATAAATATTGTAAACATAAACACTATTCATGGTATTTATTTAACATAATAAATGAAATAATAAGTACATCATTCAAAAATACACCTTCACTATGACTAAATAAACATATATCCTCTTTCCCATTCTTCTCTCTATAATATCTCCTTACTTTTCCAAATATCAATCCAACGAAATATCTATAATCCACTATCTTTTTATATAAGGATTTGGTCAATTTACTTGTCCCTACTCCGAAGTATTTTTACCGAATCCAAAGGAGTAGACTGAAACTATAAAGGGTTCTTTATCCTTACCTTTTATTTTATAACTCTTATTTTAATATATTTATATAAGTTTTTCATTTATATTGAAATTCCAATAATTGAATCATATTATAATCATTTTGACCTATTTTTAATGATAGAACACTCATTCCATATCATGGATGCCTTTTCATAAGATGTTATTAAGTCAATGTAAAAGTTCGGAAGTCACTATTCCATATCTTATTTTATATTATGTTTTCATAATTTCTTTATTCCACAAAATGTTGTTCAAAAATTATTTTATTTTAAATTTAATAATATTACAGTAAACCCTCTATTGGTGATATATTTTTCATTCTCTAACATAATAACCATTTTTATAATGTCTAAATATCGGTTTCAAAATTCATATGTTTTGATTTAAATTATCATCTTAAAAATTTTATAATAAAAATTATCATTATATGTTACTTTAAAATAGTTTATTATTTATACTCAATTATTTTTATAATATTCAATTTTTTAATTTGTTATATTCTTTTAACCATTATTGATATAACCATACATCCAAAGTGGGTTAATGCTACCTATGTAAATGATGATAATTTATTTTCAACTTATGATATAAAATCCCAAAACACGAGCTCCAATATCAGGTGCTAAAAACATGGTCTTTCCATTATTGGAATTGATATAGATAAACATGACCTAATTTCAACCCTTCAAAATATAAAATATCCCAAAAAAATTAGATCACTTACATTCCCTTTTAAATTTTAGGTGTATAATTTTAAATAACAAGGAAAAACTCTTTCAAACTGTTGGAATAGAGTTTTGTATAACTTTTTACCAATGGTTTGTGTAAACCATTGGTAAAGTTAGGACTTTCCACTATATCCCAATGGTTTTTAAACCGTTTGGAATGTGTTTTTACCAACGGTTCTCTTAAAACCGTTGGTAAAAACCTATTCACATCCCTATGCTAATGGTTTAGAACCGTTGGCATTGGGTTTGTTGTGTAATCCAAGCAACAGCCTACTGCAGGCTTCCATTTCTCCATTTCCAGCTTCCTAAATCCAATTAACTATAATAAACAGCTATAACACATACATATACCCAATTAATTCATATAGATTTAACACATAATGCACCCTGCAACTATACACATACAGAATTAAAACATAATTCATATGGTAATTATAAACAAACATAATTGATTTAGAATTCAATTTATAATTGAGATGAAAATTACATGTGCAATGTGGAATTCAAATCACAGTTGAATACTTAATTGAATTCATACATAATTTAATTATCAATTATGAATACATTACATAATAGAATTAATACGTAATTATATGTGTTAAAAAGATTTCAAAATACAAACAAAATTTCATTTTTTATAATACATACACGATCAAATTCATAAATTAGAATCTAATAACCCCAAAATAAGGAAATGGATAAATGACTTCAACCAAACCAAAATATAATGTACCATGGTTTGGGGTGGGTGTCATTGAACATAGTGATGATGATAATTGGTGTGTATCAATGAGCATGTGTGACTTAAGGTATGTAGTTATCCTTGATGTATTAAATGTCATGTGTTTAAGAATATGGGTATGAGTTCCTCACATGAGAATTAGATTGTGTGAGGCAGGACCATGGATCCTTGTGCTAAAGTATCAACATAATCCGAATATGTTTTGTCAGTTTTCTATATGCCAGTTGTTTTTACTTAAAATGATGTCCGTTTTAAACAAAAGAAAGATATTTCCAGTGATACCGACCACATTGTGCCTCATATTGAGGTGGGGTTGACTCGTAGACATCACAAATGACCTATGGATTTTTTTCCTAAGGTATCAAGACAATATGAAGGCATTTGGTCGGTTTTCTGTATTCTAGTTGTTGTTTTCATTTAAAATGTTGTCCGTTTCAAATAAAAGTGAGACACTTTGAGTGGTGTCGGCCTCAACGTGCCTCGGATTGAGGCAGGGTTGACTCTTACACATCACAAATGACCCATGTATTGTTGTGCTAAAGTATCAACACAATACAAATATGTCTGGTCGGGTTTCAGTATGCTAGTTGTTTTTACTTTAATGAGTGTCCATTTTAAACAAAAGAAAGACACTTCAAATGATACCGACCCACCATGCCTCAGATTGAGGTGGGTTGACTCATACACATCACAAATGACCCATGGATCATTGTTCGAAAGTATGAACAGAATCCGAATGTGTTTGGTTAGTTTTATGTATGCCAATTTTTGTTTTCACTTAAAATGTTGTGCATTTCAAATAAATGTGAGGCACTTTGAGTGGTACTGGCCATATCATGCCTCATATTGAGGCGGGGTGGACTCATACACATCCAAAATGACCGATGGATCATTTTTCTAAAGTATCGACACAACCCGAGTACGGTTGGTCGGTTTTCCATTTGCCGGTTGTTTTTACTTAAAACAGTGTCCATTTTAAACAAAAAAAAGACACTACGAGTGATACCGGACACATCGTGCCTCATATTGGGGTAGGGTTGACTCCTACACATCACATATTACCCATGGATCGTTTTACTAAAGTATCAACAAAATACGAATGCATTTGGTCAGTTTTCCGTATGCCAGTTGTTGTTTTCACTTAAAATGTTGTCCATTTCAAATACAAATGAGACACTTTGAGTGGTACCGGCTAATGCACTGTTGTGCATAAGGTATTTCCACTTGGTTAAATATATATAAAATGGTTTTTGTGGATGTTTTTTCATGAATTTCACAATTTATATTTACCTTGTTATCTGTTTTTCAGTCACCAAAAGATAAATCATGGAGTCTATGAATTTTGGAGATTCAGAATAGAATTGGAGGCTTATAGACCATTTTCCCCTGACTATGCTGGAATGGAGACAACCAGATCAGGCACTATACATGAAGGACGAGCGAATTTAGGAATTTCAATGACATAGGCAACTTGCACGGTTGCCACATGGTTATCCAAACCGTGTGAAAACTGTGCGGGAAAAGATACCATTGACAGTACCCTCCGCACGGTTAGCGCACGACCTGCCCAAACCGTGCAGCCCATCCCAGAAAATAGTGCAGCTCAAGGATTTGAGAGAGTAGTATCTGCATGGTTGGCACACGGTCTACCAAACTGTGTACCCAAACCGTGCGGACCACTGCAACCTTCTCCTTTTTTCCTTTTCACTTTTCACCTACTCCTTGACCAGGGGTTCCCTTTTCTACCTGCTTTTGGATGACTAAAAAAAGTCCATTTCTGACCAAGAAGATATTGGGGAGTGAGCTGGAAAAGGGGGGATGGGAAAAATAAGAAGGAGGCTGGGAACGAAGCTTAAAGGGAGGAAGGAAGGTTTTTAGGCACTGGTTCTTGTAGTTTTGTTGTACTTCAGATTCTTTTATTTTATATTGTAATGAACTCTCTGATGAATATTAGTAATTTTCTGATCCTTTTAATTATGAGTAGCTAAACCCCGTGTGTTTGGGATGGGGAAAATGTGGGTTTGTTAGAACCAATTTCCCAATTATTGTGTTTGTTCATTGTCTCTCACCTAATTCTCCAATCTTCCGCTTCTTATTTCACTGGAAACCCCATATCAGACCCAAAATGTAGTTTATAGGGATCTTCAAGAGAATTACGAGAAGGATATCCATGACCATTGGATATACTTTTCATTTGTAGAGGACAGTTCCTAAATTTAAAGTCAGTAGAAATCAATTTCTAGACCAAGAGATTGATTCCTACCGACTTGATCGGAACTCACCGGACCAAGGGAGTTCAGAAAAAAATGAAACCCAGAAATGTGGGTTATTATGAATTACACAACACAATAGGGAATAAGGTTTAACTTCTCACATGAATGTCAATCCCCGACACGTTTTCATTAAAATCCAAAATCCTATTTTAAGTAATATCCAGTTTTCAAGGTTAATTCGTAGGGAATTAGAAAAGCCCAAGTATTTAGTTATCTTTTGAGACCCATAACATGAACCAACCAATCGTATTTAAATTCAGCATCTTCACGTTAGTGATTTTAAATCATGAGACATAAAAATACAATACTGCTTCCGCGTGGATAAACCTCGTACTTGCACACTATACTTGTTACAAGTTAAGGAAATTAATTTGGTGCTGAAAACAATACTTCAGGTAAAATATCATCCCCCATCTATACCATACCTCATATTGAGATGGGGTTGACTTGTACATATCAAAAATTAACGATGGATCCTTGTGCTATAGTATCAACCCAATCAATATACATTTGGTCGGTTTTCCGTATGCCAGTTGTTGTTTTAACATAAAATGGTGTCCATTTAAAAAAAAGAAAGACACTTCAAGTGATATCGGCCACACCGTGCCTCAGATTGAGGTGGGGTTGATTCTTACATGTCACATATGACCCATGGATCATTTTCCTAAGATAAAAACACCATCCGAATGCGTTAGGTCAGTTTTCATATGCCTGTTGTTTTTTTGACTTAAAATGTTGTCCATTTCAAACAAAAGAAAAACACTTTTAGTGATATCTACCACACCGTTCCTTGGATTGAGGCAGGGTTGACTCCTAAACATCACATATAATGCATGGATAGTTTTACTAAAGTATCAATAGAATTGGTATGCATTTGGATAGTTTTCCGTATGCTAGTTGATGTTTTCTCTTAAAATGTTGTCCATTTCAAATAAAAGTGAGACACTTTGAGTGGTACCAGCCACACTATGTCTTGGATTGGGGCAGGGTTGACTCATACACGTCAAAAATAACACATGAATCCTTGTGCTAAATTATCAACACAATCAGAATATGTTTGGCCGGTTTTCCGTATGCCAGTTGTTTTTACATAAAATGGTGTCCATTTTAAACAAAATAAAGACACTTCAGGTGATACTGGTCACACCGTGCTTTGGATTGAGGTGGGGTTGACTCGTAGACATCAAATATGACCAATGAAATTTTTTTCTAAAGTATCAACACAATCCAACTGCGGTAGGTTGGTTTTCTGTATGTCAGTTGTTGTTTTTATGTTAATTGATGTCCATTTCAAATAAAGGTGAGACACTTTGAGTGGTACCAGCCACACCGTGCCTCAGATTGAGGTAGAGTTAACATGTACATGTCACAGATGACCCATGGATCATTTTCCTAAAGTATCAAGACAACCTGGATGTATTTGGTTAGTTTTTCGTATGTTAGTTGTTGTTTTCACTTAAAATGTTGTCCATTTAAAACAAAATAAAGACACTATGAGATATACCAGCCACACCATGCCTCTTATTGAGGTGGGGTTGACTTGTACATGTCACATATGACCATGGATCAGTTTCTTACAGAATCAACATAATCCGAATGCGTTTTTCTAGTTTTATGTATGCCAATTGTTGTTTTAACTTAAAATGTTGTCTATTTCAAAATAAAAGTGAGATAATTTGAGTGGTACCCACCACACCATGCCTCGGATTGAGGCAGAGTTGGCTCTTACATGTAACAAATATACCATGGATCATTTTTCTAAAGTATCAACCCAATACAAATACGTTTGTTCATTTTTCTGTATCCCAGTTGTTGTTTTTTACTTAAAAGGGTGTCAATTTTAAACAAAATAAAGACACTTCGAGTGATTACGGTGACACCGTGCCATGTATTAAGGCGAGGTTGACTCGTAAACATCACATATGAATCATGGATCATTTTAATAAAGTATCAAAATAATAAGAATGTTTTAGGTATGTTTTCCGTATTCCAGTTGTTGTTTGGACTTAAAATTTTGTCCATTTCATACAAAAGAAAGACACTTCAAGTGATACCGGCCACACCATGCCTTAGATTGAGGCGGGGTTGACTTGTACACATCTAATATGACCAATGGATCATTTTCCTAAAGTATCAATAGAATATGAATGCTTTCTTTATGTTTTCCGTATGCCAGTTGTTGTTTTCACTTAAAATTTTGTCCATTTCAAATAAAATTGAGACACTTTGAGTGGTCCCAGCCATACTGTGCCTCAAATTGAGGCAGGGTTGACTCATACACATCAAAAATGAACCATGTATCCTTGTCCTAAAGTATCCACGCAATACAAATATGTTTGGTCAGTTTTTCGTATGCCAGTTGTTTTTACTTAAAAGGGTTTCCATTTTAAACAAAAGAAAGACACTTCGAGTGATACTATCCACAACGTGCCTCGGATTAAGGAGGGTTTGACTCTTATAAATCACATATTACCCATGGATCACTTTACTAAATTATCAACACAATATGAATGTGTTAGGTTGGTTTTCTTTATGTCATTTGTTGTTTTTACTTAAAATTTTATCCATTTCAAATAAAGGTGAGACACTTTGAGTGGTACCGGCCACACCGTGCCTTGGATTGAGGTGGGGTTGACTCGTACACGTAAAAAATTACCCATGTATTGTTTGTTAAAGCATCAACACAATCCGAATGGGTTAGGTCAGTTTTTGGTATTGCAGTTGTTGTTTTGACATAAAATGTTGTCCATTTCAAACAAAAAAAAGAAACTTTGAGTGATACCAGCCACACCATTCCTCAGATTGAGGTGAGGTTGACTTGTACATGTCTTATATGACCGATGTATTGTTTCGCATAAGCATCAATAGAATCCAAATGCGTTTTGTTGGTTTTCTGTATGCCAGTTGTTGTTTTCACTTAAAATGTTTTCCATTTCAAATAAAAGTGAGACACTTTGAGTGGTACCGGCCACACCATGCCTTGGATTGAGGCGGCATTGACTCTTACATGTCAAAAATGACTCATGGATCCTTGTTCTAATGTATCAACACAATCCAAAGCTCTCAAGATCTCTTAACGTCGTATCTCCTTCAATCCTTGGGCGTTTTGATTGCCATCAAGTGGGATTGAAGATCCCGGTGAGTCTAATTCTCTCCTTACATTCTCTATTTGATTGGGGTTTTCACTATTCCTTAATCTTATTTATAATCTCTAAAACCCTCTTTTCCACTGTGATTTAGGGTGAATATTGAAGAGAGCTTATATTGGGATCCGATATGCTGAATTAAGAGTGCGATTGTCTCTAGAATCAAGGTTAGGGGTCCTTATCCTTTCATGAATTATCCTAATGTTTTATATATGTTGAATAACCGCTAACCCAATGTTGGGGTGTTGGATCGATGGGCTCAATGGGGTTTAGGGAGGAGGGTGTGGGTGATGTCTGAGGGTTGTCCGGGGTCCAGGAAGGAGGGTGTGTGAGTGTGGGTGGGGGGGGGGTGTTTGGGGTCCAGGGAGGATGGTGGGGTGGGGGTGGGGGGTGTCCACCAACAACTGTGTGCAGCGGTTCCACACTGCACACATGTGTGTGCGCCCCCGCCCCACCTCTTATTAGTTGATGTATCTGTTATGAAATAAAAACAAATATTTTATCAATACATTTTATAATGAAAATAAATAATGGTGTAATAATTTGTTAAGGTTGTATAAGTATATATGTGGTAGTCAGATCAATGGGCACCTCTCGATCGGCAGAAATTGAAGGAACACCCTGTACAGATGGGGTGAGTCCCATTGTATGCTCTATAGGGACAGACTCTGGCAGAGCAGGAGTCGAAGAAAATGGAATTTAAAATCATGGAGAGAATGAAGAATAAGTAAAAGAAGATGAAAGGGATGGTTGGCTAAATGCTGTATGGGGAGTGGGAATCATCATCAGATATGGTACAGACAGGCGAGGAGGGTCAGATGTAATGGGTGGTGAAAACACATGAGGCCTAAATATCTCATGTGTCCCTAACGACACACCGGGATCAGAATGTGGGATGGATAGTATGTCAGTGGGAGGGGAATGGTCTAATCTGGTACGCTGACCAGATTGTCTAGCTCCCATACCACCCCCTTGTATGAACACCCTGAGTATTGGGACCACTAATAGGATGATCAGAAAATAATTTTCACCTAATAGATGGATCCTGAAAAAATGTTAAAAAAACATTAATCACATGACATTATATATTATTCAAATAAATATTTTTGAAACAAAATACTCACAACAGGCACTAGGGGTGGAACGCCCAGCTCATTCATGCGAAGATTATTGTCCATAATCTATTTTCTTTGCCTCTCTTAAATTGGTTTCATTTAATGCATTTGAAAATAAATAGGGAAGTAAATAGAAAATGATAACTAATGTGTAACCAAAAAAACAAAATAAATGAGAGGGAATTGGGGGATTCATGGATTATTTAATTAACCATTGTTTTAAGTGAGCTTGAACAAATATATTATGATGTCAGTAAATCATAAATAGTGTAATAAAAAATTTATGTTTTAGTAGGATGATTATATACTAAGTGTCATCAGTTTGTTTAAATCACGAAACATTGATTCTACAGATTCATAAGTGGTAAAGCAATTTCCAAAATTAAGGAAAAATTTAATTTCTTTAGCTTAGGTAGATGATGTAGGTTTCAATACATATTTTGATGAAGAATACAAACCATCATGTTCATTACGTGGTAAAATGTTAAACAGAGGTCTTAGAGTCATACAAATTTTATACAAATCATAGATGAAGCATTGAAATGTTCACCAAGTTAGAAATGTTTGTTTTATAGGTTTAAATATAGTTCAATTCCAAATTATACAATGCAATTAAAATAAAAATTTCAACAAATAAACATTAAAAATTCACATAACAGTCAAGTTGGATATAATATATTTGTAATAAATATTAAATAAATTTGATTAGAACCAACCATAACAACCCAACTAGAGGTAAACCAAAATAATTGAGAACATGAATGGATGGTTTTAAATATTTCCCCTGACAACTTCAGGTTCACAGTCAACTTGGAAAATTGTGCTATTTGAGTCTTCAAAAGAAATAAATGGATTTGTTCCAATTGCAGTAGGGATGGTTTTAATTCCATCATCACCATCATGAAAAATATGTCTTGTAATAACTTTAACTATGACACCAAATTCAGGTCGAAGTTGGTCTTTGACATAAAAAAATTGTTTATCCATTGATGCCAATACATATGATTCTTTGGTAGCAAGAGTGTGAGTCATATAAATTACTCAAAATACACAATCCCTAATAAATTTTCCCTCTCTCATCATCGAATCAAACCAATGGAATTTCATCATCAGGACTCATCCATGAGAGTAATGATCCAATATTATTATTTTTTAAATGACTCCATAATAACCCAAATTTTCAAATCACAGTCCACTATCTGATGTACTAAAATAACAATATTTTGTGGTAGTAACCATAATACCATCATGATGTGTTCTCATGTTATTTTCTCATTCAGTGAAAATAAATTTGTACCCATTGATAACAATTGATTTACAGTCACGAACCACGGTATAAAGACCAAAATCCAAAGCTCTTATTTCCATAGAGACAGAGTTAGCAGGAAAACTCAATACCTACAATATAAATGAATATTAAACTTAATTAAATATTAGTTTAGTTATTTCAAATAGTATATTTTTACCTTCAATTTCATCCAAGAAGAAAACTATTTGCTATGGAAAGTCTCCCTCCTTCTCAAAGATAAAAAATGACTGTTTCTATTTATCATTATTTTATATTCCTTGTAGATAAATAATATTAATAGTTTAATAGATATATATGTAAGATATACATATTCAGTTTAGTTACCTGATATAGTCATCAAACAAATCATAGTTTAACAAAACTGTGTGATGTTCCATCTCCTTCTCTTTAAGGAATAATATCTTCAATGTATTTGATTCAGGAATTCCTCCTATTTGAGTAAGTTATGGAAAACTGGGGTGAATTTTCTCATACTGTTCTTCTTTAATTCTCATTGGTCTGTTAATTCTTGTAGTATGATCAGACAAATATATTAAGAAGAAATCAATACATTCTTGAGACAAGTAACCATTCAGGATAGAACATTCGGGATGATTCATGCTTCGAACATAAGACTTTAATGTGTACATATTTCTTTCAGTTGGATACATCCAACGAATAGAAACAGGTCCACTGGGAAGTATTTCAGTGGGAATATGGATAGTCAGATGCATCACGCGTGTGAAAAATTATGGAGGAAATATTTTCTCCAACTCACACAAAATTAATGTGGAATCTGTCAACACTTTTTACAAGAATGACTTTGAAAAATCTTTAGCGCAATGATATCTAAACAAATGGCACAACTTAATAACATTCACCCATACATTATTGGAAAAAAGATGATGAATTGCTATTGAAATAAACTCATGGAGAAGAATGTGATAATCATGAGTCTTCAATGATTTTAGATTCAATTCTCTTCTGTTGAATAGTTTAGATATGTTGCTTGAAAAGCCATCATGAACACTAATAGTCTCTAATACTTCCAAAAATTGTTTTATTTTTTCTGTAGGTTTCACCACATAAGAAGCACATGGAACTTGCCATTTATTTTCACTGATACACACATGATGCAATTCTGTTCTGATTCCCCAATATACCAAGTCACGCCAAGACTGTAAATCAACTTTTGTCTTTCCCATAACATTTAGAAGTATTGAAATAAAAATTTCACATATATTCTTTTCAATGTGCATTACGTCTAAGAAATGATGTAAAAAATTAGTTGACCAATAAGAAAAATAAAAAAAGATATTACTCTTCCTCCAATTGCAATAGGTTTTAGTGGAAACATTATTTCTCTTTCCAGATTTCATTTGACCCTTCCCGAATGAAAAACTAAAATCTTTCAATTCATTAAGCACATCAGTTCCATACATACGCTGATGTGGATCATCAGTCTCAATGGTATTATTAAATATTCTATGATTATTTCTATATGGATGTTCAATTGACAAGAATCGTCGATGTCCCATAAAACTGAAACTACAGAGTTGTTTCAGTCTTCTGGATCATGTATTCTTCATACAAACATGACATGACTATTTTACCTTCATGCTCCATCCAGACATCATTGAATTAGCTGGAAAATCATTGATCTCCCACATAAGTGCAACAAACATTTGAAATATATCAATCAAATATGAATCGTATGTGTGCACACCCACATCCCAAAGAAGTTTCAAATCTTTGTTTAAAGGTTCTATGTATATGTCAATATCAATGTCGGGATTAAAAGGGTCAGATATGAGTATCATCATGAAAGTTAAAGGTTTTTTCATACACCACCATGGAGGAAGATTATAAATGTGTATAAAAACTATCTATGTGCTGTGCAAAGTAAGAATCTTCCCAACAAGATTAAAATCTTTTCTTGAAAGACCCAGCCTCATATTACACACATCAGCTACAAAATTAGGATATCGAGCATCAAATCTCTACCATGTAAATCCATCTGCAGGGTGAACCAACTCATCATTAGTCTTCTTTCTCTCAGTATCATGCCATATAATATTTATTGATATTTCATCAGACACAAAAAATCTTCTAGAGTTTGGGGATCAATGGAATGTGCCACATTACTTTCTATGGAACGTGTGATGGTGTTCCATCAGATTTTGTCTTCCAGCGGTATGTGCCACATTTTATACAATCATTTTAATTCAACAGTTTCCTCACAGAATAAACTACAATCTTTTGGGAAAGCATGAATTTTGTTTCTTAAAAATCCAAGTTCCTCAACTAACTTCCATGCTATATAGTGGTTTGAGGGAATATCTGCATCATCTAGAAGTAAATACATCCAGAAGGTTAGAATATAATCGATTACTATATTAGAAATCCCATACATAGTTTTCCAATGAAACAATTAGATTAATAATTATAGTCATTTCATTTTATAAAACTATCGATATAATAAAGTCATGGTAGCATCATTCAATTTTTTCACCCTAAAAATATCATCATTTTGATTAGATGAATCATCTGTCCTCATATCAAAATCTTCTTGAGTATAAATCCTTTCTTATTCATAATGACGAATAAAAAAAAACAGATCATCTGACAAATTCTCCAGTCCAGTCCTTTCATTTTGATCATCTGCAATTTGAGATTTCATTTTCTCCCCATTGTGATTCCACACATAGTTGTTTGCTTGAAAACCATATTTGGTTATGTGGTAGCTGACTTCTTCACAGCTCAGCCAAGGTCTACCAACACAATTGGAACATGGTTAGTGTATGAGACCACTATCTAAAGCATTTTTAAATGAAAATCAAAAAAACTCTCTCAAATCCAACTACAATCCATTCTATAAAAAGAATTTTAATAAGTCATTTCATCATAATCAATTCAATAAGATTGACGTTTAATCAAAAATATATTTATGTAGACAATAATGGAAGGAGTTTCTAGTTCATGTAGTGAACTATTAAAACAATGTAATGATATACTAATTCAGTTATGTGTGCCTAAATTTGAGGTGAGACGTGTTTTGTAATTTTTTGATTTATCACATACAAGAATACACCATAGACCTGGTATAACATTGTTCAAGATATTACCAAGTGATGGATTTTTAGGAAAGATGTAGAAGGTGTAAGGAATGTATTTTTAATAAGTTATTGATGCTAAAAAATGGAAATATTGTGAAAAGTTAGTACATTTCATAACACCCAAACTAAAGTCCACAGAAAGAACCATATCACCCCACTAAAAAAAAGGAAAAACACCTACCCCACTACCCCAACTGTCCCCAATCCCTTCACATGGTTTATCATTATATTCATTACCCACCTTGAGAAAATATGACTAGATAAACCATTTACCATCTTTGAGTGGGGATAAATCACACCAACACCTCCATTAGTTAATATGATTCCCTAACTACATAAAAGGAGTGGCTACGAAGACTTCAAATCAAGTTGATTCATATAATCATGACACTTGAATTGTAAAATGAAAATAGAAAACAAATCAAACTACAAATATTGGGTATGTCATTCCCCAAAAGTCACCACCTAGTTTAGGTCAAATAAAAATAGAAACATTGAATAATAAATGAAAAACATAAAAACTAATTTGAGACTTACAGATTTGGAGTGTAAAACTAAAAAATTTATTGACTTAAGATGGATTTATAAGGAGGAAGGATTTCCCAGCCTATGTAAAGAGATAGACCTCTAGTTTAGAATCCAAGGGGGAATCCCCCAAGTCTTCCTAAATCATAATCACTGTGAATCCAAGGTAGCTTTACCCTAGTTATTCTAAACCAAATCATCATGAATCCAAGGGGGTTTACAAATGGAATTAAAAGCTACGTTTTTAACATGAATCCTTGGTTTGTTTCTTTAAGGAATTCCAAATCATTAATCAAAGAACAAGTACTCCAAAATGAAAATAAAAATTTATTTATATTCATTTCAAATAGGTCTCATATAAGAGGAACATGCCTCACATCCCATTATTTGTTATAGGAATTCCAAATCATTCAATGATGTTAAATAACTCATTCTTGGCACTCTTATGGTCATACCATTAATTACCCAATTAGTTCCCCAAGTCAAGAGCACCGCATGGGTAGGTAAAGTTTATGATTCTACACTAATAGTTTGTTCATGGACTGTAAAGAGATTTAATTTCATAAAGTATAGACAAAAACATTTATTTTTAAATTTTAGATTAATAATAAAGTATGTAAATGATACTACACATCATAAATAACAAAAAACCGTGATAAATTTAAGGGATAGTTTATAAACCATCTCTTATATACTCACAGCCATCTACAAATGATATATTAGTCATTGATTCAATATCAAATAGAGTGAATCATAAAATTTTCCAAAAATCCCTAGAAATAGAGAATAATGAAATGATCTTTCTAGATAGTGAAAAAAATCGAGAAAGGTTGAGAATAGAAGGATATCCTTATAAATAGCTCATAGTTGTGATGAACAATACTTGAAACAGATAAGATACATCAACTCACCATGTTAGGTTATAGAGTTTGGTGGACCACACACCAACCATGTCAATTACCCTAATGAGGGATTCTATGTCTGTATTTCGGAAGAGGTTTAAGGAGTCTAATCTGGACAAGGGAGTTGCAGCTGATCGGATGGAAGACCTCGGGTTTGGGTTCACCTGCGTAGGGGCTTCTGGAAATCAAGGGAAATTCAGAGTTATCTGCATCTGTGTAATTAGGGGGGGTAGTCCACGGGGGTGTTGGGGCTATCCAATGGGGTACGAGGTGTCCATGGGGGTGGGTGGGCTGTCCATGAGGGTGTTGGGGCTGTCTAGGGGGAGGGAGTGTCCAGGGGGTGTAGACGATCTATCCACGGGGGTGGGGGGGGGGGGGGTGTCTAAGGGGTATGAGGTGTCCAGGCGGTGGGGGTGTCCGGGGGGTGGGGTGTGACCAGGGGGTGGGCGGGCTGTCCATGGGGTTCGGGGGAAGTCCAGGGGGTAGAGGGGTGTCCAATACATAGGTGGGATATCCACGGGGGTTGTGGGGTTGTCCAGGGGGTACGAGGTGTCCAGGGGGGTGGGCGGGCTGTCTACAAGGATGGAAGGGATGTCTAGGGGTAGGGGGTGTCCAGGGGGTGGGCGGGCTGTCCATGGGGGTGTGAGTGAGAGATCTGAGAATTAATTGGGAAGTTTGTCATGTTATAAAAAACAAACAATGAGTGTTAAGCATTAGAATAATATTTTTTAGTGAAAATCCAATTTGGTAGGATTAGTGACTTGATAACATGATGGTATCAAGTTTGAAATTTGGAAAATGTTGGGGTATTGGATTCTAAAAGGCTCCCACAACCTTCCAAAGATATATTATTTATAGAAATATGTGTTGTGAGAGAAGGAATTAATCCTATATAGTTGATGTCACTTTTAGATCATGTGATGCCTTACTCATCAATATGACTAGACCAGAACCAAAACCAAAGAGGCCTCAAACCTATCCAAATCTCTAGAAATGATGACATCCAAGTGCTTATTTTTGAACTATGGAAGTGATGACTTCCCACCTGCACAGCCCCCCTCCCTACCTCACCCCCATCAGACTCCCCCTGCACGACCCCCTCCCATCCACTGACTGCAAAATCCCCACCCCACCTGCACCCCCCACTTGCACAACCCCCCTCCCCACCCCAAACTACACATCCCCCCTCCCCCCACCGCCACCCCCACCTGTACACCCCCACCTCACCCCCAACTTACTCCCACCTCCCCAGCCCACCCCTAACCTACACACTCCCCTCCCCTCGCCCACTTCCACAGCTCCCCGTCCCCCACCCCCACCTGCACAACCCCCTCCCCCCACCGCCACTTGGACACCCCACCCCCACCTCACCCCCAACAGACTCCCCCCTGCCCCACCCACCCCCACCAACCTATACACTCCCCTCCCCCACCCACTTGTACAACACCCCCTCCACCTGCACCCCCCACTACTACAAAAACGGGCAATAACAGCGCTAAAATCGGGCTTTAACAGCGCTAGAAAAGCGCTGTAAAGCTCAGCGCTGATAAAGGGGGGGGGGGGGTCCTTTAACAGCGCTTTTTTAGCGCTGTTAAAGGTGACATTTAACAGCACTAAAAAAGCGCTGTTAAATGTCACCTTTAAGGGTGCTAAAAAAGCGCTGTTAAAGGATACCTTTAATGGCGCTAAAAAAGCACTGTTATATGTTGCCTTTAACAGCGCTTTTTTAGCGCTGTTAAATATCTCCTTTAACAGCGCTTTTTTAGCGCTGTTAAATGTCGCCTTTAACAGCGCTAAAAAAGCGCTGTTAAATCCCTGCCTGCTGCTAATAAAAAACCTGCACTAGTACAGCCAGCCGAGCAGACCTGCACAAAAACCAGTATATCAACCACAGACCTGCACAAAAACCAGTATATCAACCACAAGCATGTCATCAACCGATCACAACCCAACCAAACAGTGTTTTTACCATGAGTTAGATACCATCTACCCAGAAAGCAAAACTACCTCATTACATAGTATCACAAAATATTCCTACACAACTCAGAAGATAAATACTAGAACATTCCACTATGCATTGTTTCTCCTTGGATTGCCACTTGGTTTTGACAAATCGTGCAGAGCCCGTGCTCCTTGAATCATTCTGCAATACATAAAAAGGATATCCTAACTCTCCCAACCATCACCCTTAGTAATTATGTATATTAATACAAAAAAGGTAACATATCATAAATTGGGGTACTGTAATGAGACATCAAGATTAACATTCTATATATAGGATCAATGTCTGGTAGGATTGGTTGCGTTGATACATGACTCTACCTGGACCTCAAAAATAGATATATGATCTCACTCCAGGACTTTCAGAGAGACTCCAACTATGTCTAGGACATCCTGCTGAAGCGATCGTACTACCGTAAGTCGGAAAAGATACCAAAACCATCCTAGGAAGGATCATGGGAGCCAACCCTAATGAAATATGTCCTTGATATAGTGTTCAAAGAGATCAATCATGGTACATAAAATTATGTGTCATTTAAAGGGTCACATGCCTTGTCGCTTTACCCTGGGTAACTCCAATGTTCAGCTGCCTGTGTGAATATACATGTCATATCAATAGGAAATTACATGGCATGTTAAAAAACATATACGTGTTACCCTTTGATCTTGTGTCCTCTTATGCACCCTTGCCCTATGTTAGTACATGACGTCGATCTCGTGTGATTCTTCCTGTGTATCTGTACAAGGGATAAACTGCGTAGCTGGCTCATTAAAGACGTGTAGTGGGATATATTCCATGTAGGAAAGCCATGTAATCCACCCCAGGTTTGACTCGTACACGTCACATATGACCCATGGATCATTGTACTAAAGTGTTAACACAATCCTAAGGCGTTTGGTCGGTTTCCCGTATGTCAGTTGTTGATTTCACTTAAAAATAAATCCATTTTGAACAAAATAGAGGCACTTTGAGTGGTGTCGGCCACACCGGGCCTCGGATTGAGTCGGGGTTGACTCTTACACATCAAATTTGACCCATGGATCATTGCCCTTAAGTTTCAACAGAATCCAAATGCGTTTGGTCGGTTTGCCGCATGTCAGTTGTTGATTTCACTTAAAAATAAGTCCATTTTGAACAAAAGAGAGGCACTGTGAGTGGTGTCGGCCACAACGGGCCTCAGATTGATGCGATGTTATGTCACACATGAGTCATTGATCATTGTGAAAAAGTATCAACGCAATCAGAAGCCGTTAGATTGATTTGGCGTATGTACGTAAAATATTGTCCATTTTAAACTAAATACATACACTTGGAGTGATACCGGTCTCATCGCGCCTCTGATTGAGGTGGGGTTGACTCGTACATGTCACATTTGACCCATGGATCATTGTCCTTAAGTTTCAATAGAATCCCAATGCGTTTGGTCGGTTTGTCGTATGTCAGTTGTTGATTTCACTTAAAATTAAGTCCATTTTTAACAAAACAGTGACACTGTGAGTGGTGTCGGCCACACCGGGCCTCAGATTGATGCGGTGTTGAATCATACACGTCACACATGAGTCATTGATTGTTGTGAAAAAGTATCAACGCAATCAGAAGCCGTTAGATCGGTTTGGCGTATGTACGTAAAATATTGTCCATTTTAAACTAAATACATACACTTGGAGTGATACCGGTCACACCGCGCCTCTGATTGAGGCGGGGTTGAATCTTACACGTCACATTTGACCCATGGATAGTTGTCCTTAATTTTCAATAGAATCCCAATGTGTTTGGTCGGTTTGCCGTATGTCAGTTGTTGATTTCACTTAAA
The DNA here is from genome assembly GCA_963277665.1 of Viscum album. Classification (NCBI taxonomy): domain Eukaryota; kingdom Viridiplantae; phylum Streptophyta; class Magnoliopsida; order Santalales; family Viscaceae; genus Viscum; species Viscum album. The sequence goes on along the minus strand of OY728145.1, from coordinate 300,964,800 downwards.
ATTAAGTCCATTTTTAACAGAACAGTGACACTGTGAGTGGTGTCGGCCACACCGGGCCTCAGATTGATGCGGTGTTGAATCGTACACGTCACACATGAGTCATTGATCATTGTGAAAAAGTATCAATGCAATCAGAAGCCGTTAGATCAGTTTGGCGTATGTACGTAAAATATTGTCCATTTTAAACTAAATACATACACTTGGAGTGATACCGGTCACACCGCGTCTCGGATTGAGGCGGGGTTGAGTCGTACACGTCACATATAACCCATGAATCGTTCTCCTAAAGTGTCAACACAATCCGAAGGCGTTTGGTCGGTTTCCCGTATGTCAGTTGTTGATTTCTCACTTAAAAATAAGTCCATTTTGAACAAAACAGAGGCACTTGGAGTTGTGTCAGCCACAACAGGCCTCAGATTGAGGCGGGGTTGACTCGTACACGTCACATTTGAAGGTGAGTATGCATACACGATAGTTGACCTTCTTAGAGAAGGGTTTCTGGAAGAGTATAAAAGACATGAAGCAATGAAGATCATTAGAGTGTTGGAGCAAATGTGGTTGCTACAAACAATGTGGAAATCGGCTTGTGCAAAGCGACCTAAGTTACAACTTGCAAGTATTCTACTCTATTTTTTTCTGGAAGGTTTCAGTTTAAATGCATTTTGGAATGATCATTGCTAGCCATGGTCTTTTAGGTTTTTTTGACAGCCGAGGGGAAAGGGTGGGGTCTGAAGACATTGTAGGATATGTCGAAGGGTGATTTTGTGTGTGAATATGTTGGAGAAATGTTAACTCCCGCAGTTCTGAAAAGAGTCACTATTTGAAAGAAAGTCACAAGTTTAGATACATCTCAAGATGGTCAGTTTAAAGACATTTTGAGGGACACTACTAAAGACATGCTCAGATATGCACTCATCCCCCACTTTTAGATCGTTGTCTACTACAATGATCTTCCAAACAAGATATGCATTAGAACGCTCATGATACATAGAGAAATTCACTGGCCACCTTCGAGAATGATCTGAAGCACAAACCATGACAGCATTATGTTTTTAACTTCAGCACCTCAATTCAGATCATTATCGAAGGTGGCCAGTGAATTTCTCTATGTATCATGAGCGTTCTAATGCATATCTTGTTTGGAAGATCATTGTAGTAGACAACGATCTAAAAGTGGGGGATGAGTGCATATCTGAGCATGTCTTTAGTAGTGTCCCTCAAAATGTCTTTAAACTGACCATCTTGAGATGTATCTAAACTTGTGACTTTCTTTCAAATAGTGACTCTTTTCAGAACTGCGGGAGTTAACATTTCTCCAACATATTCACACACAAAATCACCCTTCGACATATCCTACAATGTCTTCAGACCCCACCCTTTCCCCTCGGCTGTCAAAAAAACCTAAAAGACCATGGATAGCAATGATCATTCCAAAATGCATTTAAACTGAAACCTTCCAGAAAAAAATAGAGTAGAATACTTGCAAGTTGTAACTTAGGTTGCTTTGCACAAGCCGATTTCCACATTGTTTGTAGCAACCACATTTTCTCCAACACTCTAATGATCTTCATTGCTTCATGTCTTTTATACTCTTCCAGAAACCCTTCTCTAAGAAGGTCAACTATCGTGTATGCATACTCACCTTCAAATGTGACGTGTACGAGTCAACCCCGCCTCAATCTGAGGCCTGTTGTGGCTGACACAACTCCAAGTGCCTCTGTTTTGTTCAAAATGGACTTATTTTTAAGTGAGAAATCAACAACTGACATACGGGAAACCGACCAAACGCCTTCGGATTGTGTTGACACTTTAGGACAACGATTCATGGGTTATATGTGACGTGTACGACTCAACCCCGCCTCAATCCGAGACGCGGTGTGACCGGTATCACTCCAAGTGTATGTATTTAGTTTAAAATGGACAATATTTTACGTACATACGCCAAATCAATCTAACGGCTTCTGATTGTGTTGATACTTTTTCACAATGATCAATGACTCATGTGTGACGTGTACGATTCAACACCGCATCAATCCGAGGCCCGGTGTGGCCGACACCACTCACAGTGTCACTGTTTTTTTAAAAATGGACTTATTATTAAGTGAAATCAACAACTGACCATCTCGAGATGTATCTAAATTTGTGACATTCTTTTAAATAGTGACTCTTTTCAGAACTGCGTGATATGAAGGTATTTTGGAGATTTTACTGGTTCATGCATGATATGAAGGTATTTTGGAGATTTTACTGGTTTTTTTGTCCAAAGGCCAAAGAAATGTGGTCCATCATTCTTGCATGTTACTCGTACACGTCACCAAGGACCCGTGGATCCTTCTCCTAAAGGATGAAGGCAATCCGGATGCGTCTGGTCAGATTTACGTAGGTCAGTTGTTGTTTCCAATTAAAGTGGTTTCCATTTTAAACAAGAGAGCGACCCTTTGGGTGGTAGCGGTCACACCGTGCCTCGGATTGAGGCGGGGTTGACTCGTACACGTCACCAAGGACCCGTGGATCCTTCTCCTAAAGGATGAAGGCAATCCGGATGCGTCTGGTCCGATTTACGTAGGTCAGTTGTTGTTTCCAATTAAAGTGGTGTCCATTTTAAACAAGAGAGCGACCCTTTGGGTGGTAGCGGTCACACCGTGCCTCGGATTGAGGCGGAGTTGACTCGTACACGTCACCAAGGACCCGTGGATCGTTCTCCTAAAGGATGAAGGCAATCCAGATGCGTCTGGTCGGATTTCCGTAGATCAGTTGTTGTTTTCAATTAAAGTGGTGTCCATTTTAAACAAGAGAGCGACCATTTTAGTGGTTCAAAATTCTTGCATGTTGCTGGTGCATATCATCTGTTAAAATGGAAAAATGACTCATTGGAGAAAGAATGTTTTATTTAATAACAATTACAATTTTGCTACGAACATTTACATACAACAATATTTTATCTTTTGATCCCCTTAACCCCTCTCAAAAATGACCACCAATTGTACATGTCCCCAAGTCAGATCATCATTGTATTTGTGTACAATCTGTCATCAGGTATGCGGCCCACTCGTTTCTGAACACATCTATATCGTCTTGTGAGTATGAGGCTTTTCGGCAGTCATAGTAGTACTGCAAAATAAAAAAATAAAGAATTAATAAATAACTTAAACGAACTAGTAATTGTTTTTGAAAATACCTCTTTAGGGATGCTAGTTTGCTGATGAAAAACGATCTCTTTCATAAATTTACAAACATAATAACCGCAATCATTATCGTTTGTTTGTTTTGGACACTGCAAAAAAATTGATCATTAGGAGAATAAATAACTTGTGTTGAGGTGTGTTTGGATAGTGAAATTTTATTATATATACCCTGATATTTGTCCAGACGTAGTACTTGCTCGGCTCCTTATGCTTAGCCCCTGTCCTCATACCATGATTTAGACGATATTGGTACACCTCCCTATCATAAAATAATCCTCAGTAAAAGATAATATATATTATATAAATTGATGTTTAGACCTAAAACGTAAGATGTAGTGTCTTACAGATTCACAAACTCCATCATGTATGGTCGGTTTGATGGATATCCTAGCTTTGAATCCAGAAAGTAAATCTTCGGAGTATCCAAGTTCACCGCAATTAGCAACCAATGTTGCCTAAAAACACAAAAAGGAATAAGTAATAAAAAAAGTGAAAATATAATTGATATGCTTTAATCGTAGAGTATTACCCCTGCATGGTTGGTATTAGGAAAAGTCTGTCATCTGTAATCTTGCGTTCAAATGTTTTCAGCATGTCCTTCACTATTGCATCCCTTTTTGATGACTCTATTTTTGTTTGGTGTGTTGATGTGATATGAGGACTAACCAGTCCAAATCTTGGCTCATGGGAAAATCCCTTCAACTGTTTTTCATAAATGCGTCTGTCAACAATATAAAATGCATTTAGTCATAATTTCCACATTAGATCAGCTTTTAGAAAATCAATTCATGGAAACATACCTCATATATACATTTACAACAGTGACGCCTAACCAACCGTTTTCAAGGATTTCATTTACATTTTCAGCAGCAACGAAATCTTGACTTTCCTCTCCGTATATATTATCTTCGAAAATCACTATATGACTATTACCATCTTTTAGCTTCGTATCCACATGAGTCTTCAATGCTAGTAAATGTGGAAAGAGAACAGGTGGTGTTATTGTGCTTTCAGTAGCTCCTTGGGATCGATTGGTCGATCCTTTAGATGGTTTCGAGCCGATGTTAGTCACCCCCTTTCCTTTCTCCGTCTATAACAACAATCATTGATTCAGACACTCTTTTCATTAATTGTTAAGGGTTTAGCTTGAAAATAAAAGGAAATAAATACCTCTTTTTCTGCATGTACTCTTACAAGTTCTGCCGGCCATGCAATGAATGTCCCAATAGCCTTTTCAACCGTATGAATATCATCGTCATCAAGTGGAATAGGTAGCATTGCATTTGGCTCATGAGCTACAGTAATCGTCACTTTCAGATGATCTTTTGAAAGTGGTCTATTATGCAGTGTGGCATCTGGGATATTGAACACTGTAGCCCTCGCTACAAGGTGATAGGTGGGTGTTGACAGATATAAATCACAATCATTATCACCCTGTAGAAGATCAGTACAGATAAATTATCAGTGTTTGTCTGATTCATATTTAATGGGAACCGTTATTAGAATATTGATTACCACGGCTAAGAAATTTTTTTAGGTGAATGGCTCGCCTCAAAGCTGGGGGGGTGGGGCAGGATGTTCATGCGGTGGTTGTTCCTGAGTTGTGTCCTCCCTTTGCTTCCCACCCATAAAAGTTGCTAGCAACTCTCCCTGCCATTGCAATTTTTCTTCAAGGGTTGCTATTTTTTCTCTCATTTGTTCCAATATTTTCTCTGTATCATCTATTTTTTTCTTCTTCTCAAAATATACTCGGGGTGTCACCCCAAACCCTGCACCTCTGACACGACCGTATTTTTCCGGCTGCTTCAAAGCCGTCGATAATAGGTCTGTATCAGCTACAGGAGTAGCTGATTCATGTGACTGTCAGATATAGGAAAAAAACTAATTATTTTTATGTAATAGCAATTTTAAACAAATCTTTTTATCATCGTGTCATACTTACACATATTTCCCACACTTTTTGTGTTTTCTCATCTATTAACTTCCCTTCTTTGTTCACACGTGCCTCCTTCCATAGCACATGACGTGGGATAGAAGTGCATTTGGTTTTAGATTCATCAATCTACATATAAACATAGAAAGATAATTATGATGTTGTTTATTGGCACCTAACAATATTACTGTAAATTTACAATACGTACCATTTTCTTTTCTAATGAAGCGTACCCCATCCTTGCTTTACGATAGGGGTATGTTGGATTTGATGCACGTTCCTTATTTTCAGTACAGAGTTTCTGTTTCATAAATGAAATATTGACAATCAAAGTGATGAATACAGGTATCCTCAAACAACGTATTATCACTCACAATGTACCTGAAACTTCTCATCCCCACGACGGCCAATAAATGCATCCCATGCTTCTTGGGATATCAGGTGCGCATAGACAATGGGTGGGTGCAGGTTTATTTTACCTTTAGAATCTTTCAGGTGACATCTTGTTAAAATAGTACGAAAACCTCGATGAATCTTTCCTGCAAGCCTTAGTACATAATCCTTGTGTGAGTCGTCTACTATAAATGTACTCTGCAAGATATTGAGAAGAGTAAGACACTGTTTCATCATTTTATTTGCTAGTTAATTAAAAAAATAAATTCATAATGTTACCGTAATTTCTTCCCAGATCACAGCCTTCAACCCGGACACAACATGGTGCCATGAATCTACGTCAATCGGCACACATTGCCGAGTGACAACTCCAATGTAACTGCTAAACATAGCCTTGTTGGGATTCACATGTTGGCCTCGTGCATTCCATCCGACTTCAAATTTGATGCCTTTGCTTTTCGCCTTAAGAATTTTGGCTAACACTGTCAAACTACGATGCACCTGTGATTTCTGCGACTTCGGTCCTTCATTCCCGACCATTTCATTGATATCAACATCATCTATATGTTCATCTACTATGATATCAACGGCATGTGCTGATGGTTGTTGGACCTCAACACTAAGAGAAGGAGCCGCAACAGCAAGAGCAGCAGCAGGAGCAGCAGTAGGAGCAGCAGGAGCAGCAGCAGGAGCCGCATCAGGAGCACCAGGAGCCACGGCAGGAGGAGGAGTATGAGCCACAGCAGTAGGAGCAGCAGGAGCCGCATCAGGAGCAACAGTAGCAGCAGAATGAGCTGCAGGAGCAGCAGGAGAAGCAGCAGCCGCAGCAGCAGCTGCTTGAGAGACTTGTTCAGTCTCAAGGTTAGGAGCACCAGAATGTGCAGAAGTCATTATCTGCAAAAGTGGTTGAACAGTTCATTCAAATTACATAAATTCTGTAATGATAAGACAATAACATGAGATAACAAGATCTATATTACAAAAAAAATATAACCTGTTTACTGAACTCTCTTTCTTTTTTTCAAAGGTTGAAGAGATTTGACACCTCTATCGACAATCCAAATCCCTTCATTGTGGTCTCCTCTAACATACAAAACATCATCTGCATTGGGACCGCTCCGAATTGATTGTGACGTACCACTAAAAGGATCGTCCTCAACTGAATTTTCATCGGAACCCTCAATAGTTTTGGACGATAACAGAACAATCGACCACTTTCGGTTTGCGGGATCTGGAACATAAAAAACTTGTACCGCTTGTGATGCCATTATAAACTGTTCGTCTTTGTACCCTTCTTTACTAAAATCAACTTTCACAAATCCCCATTCATCTATTTTAACACCACTATTGTTATCAATCCATTTGCATTGAAAAATCGGCAATTGAAATGTCGTATAATCCAACTCCCATATTAGTTTGATAATGCCAAAGTATGACATATTTTCATAAATTGGATTTATATCCTTACTACCAGAAACATGCATCGCTTCAGCCACTAGTGTAACTCCACTATTTTGCACGGTACTCTCTTCATCATGTTCATCCGTATAGAATGTATAACCATTAATTACATACCCACTGTAAGATAATACATACACACTTGGTCCAGCGGCTAGCCATCGAAGTCGTTCTGAAATTGAATTCGGATTTTCATCCAACTGCTTAAAAATATGGTCCTGAAACCATCCTATAAACTGGTGATTATGTGTATCTGCTAACCATTTTTCAGCCCTCGATGGATTCAACTGCCTAAGAATTTCTTTGTGAGTTTCAATATATGGAGCAACCTCCCAACTGTTATGCAAAACATAAAGATGAGCCTGCTCCCGATCTGTAATACTGATTGTTACAACTTCTCTTCCAGAAATTCCCTCACCCTCAATGCGTCCAGTGTGACGAGATTTCGGGAGACCAATGCTTTCCACATCAGATAGGTATTGAATACAAAATTCAATGGCTTCCTCAACAATATATCGCTCCACTATACAACCCTCTGGCCGACTTCGATTTTTGACATATCCTTTCAAAATCTTCATATACCGTTCAACAGGATACATCCATCTATAGTGCACAGGACCACAAAGTCGAATCTCTCTCACCAAGTGAATCATCAAATGAACCATCATATCAAAGAATGTTGGCGGGAAGAACATTTCTAATTCACATAATATGATGAAAATTTCTTTTTCCATAGCTGGCAATTTCCCCGGGTCTAAAACTTTGCTACATATAGCTTTGAAAAAGAAACAAAGTTTGGTTAACGTATGACGAACATTCTTGGGTAAAATGCAAAGTAAAGCTATAGGAATTAGATCTTGCATCAAAACATGGCAATCATGTGATTTCAAACCTTTTAACTTCAAATCATTCATTGACACAATGTTCTTGATATTTGATGAGTACCCCTCTGGAACCTTTACATCATTAAAGAAGTTGCAAAACTGATATCTCTCTGCCCTAGAAAGAGTATAAGAAGCAGGAGGAAGAAACATTCGATTTTCACCTTTCACGGGAGCCAACTCTTCTCGTATTCCCATGTCAACCATGTCCAACCTTGCCTTAATTCCATCTTTTGTTTTGCCAGGGCCATTTAGCAACGTTCCAATAACACTATCACATACATTTTTTTCCACATGCATCACATCAAGAAAATGTCTGACGTACAAACAATTCCAGTATGGTAATTCAAAAAAAACTGATCTCTTTTTCCAACCGATTTTCGTAAGGTTTTTCGAAAATGGTTTACCAAAAACAGTGTTCATATCTTTTACTTTCTCAAACAGCTGATCACCTGTTAGTGGAGACGGTGTTGTGCGTTTTTCTGAACTTCCATTGAATGATGTCGTCCAAGATCGGTACTTATGCCGACGAGGTAGAAATCTACGATGTCCTAGAAACACAGATTTCGATGAATGTTTCAACCTAATTGATTCTGTATCTTCTTCGCACACGGGACACCCTTGAGTTCCTTTAATGCTATAGCCTGACAAATTTCCATAAGCAGGGAAATCATTTATTGTCCCATACAACATCGCTCTCAACGTGAAGTATTCACTTTTATAAGCATCATACAACATTACACCTGAGTCCCACAATAACTTCAAATCCTCGATCAAAGGAGTCAGATAAACATCAATATCGTTACCTGGTTGTTTTGGTCCTGATATAAGCATAGATAACATGATGAATTTTCGCTTCATGCATAACCAGGGTGGCAAGTTATAATTTAGCAACATAACAGGCCATGTACTATGAGTGATGCTTTGAAAACCAAAAGGATTCACTCCATCTGTAGATAACGCAAGACGAAGGTTTCTCGGCTCTTTTCCAAATTCAGGATACTCATGATCAATTTTCTTCCATTGAGGAGAGTCGGCCGGATGACGTAATAACCCATCTTTATTTCTTTTATCTGCATGCCACGACAATTGTCTTGCAGTTTCTTTACTTCCATATAAACGCCTAAACCTTGGAATGATTGGAAAGTACCATACAACTTTCGTAGGATTGGATTTATCTTTCTTGTATTGAGAAGCACCACACTTTGGGCATTTTGTAAGTGATTTGTTCTCCTTTCGAAACAATATACAGTCTTTCGGGCAGGCATGTATTCTTTCAGAAATCATTCCCATCGAGCGTAGCATTCGTCTAGCTTCATACGTCCGGCTTGGGAGCTCATTATCTTCCGGAAGCATGTCATTCAAGAGAGCAAGTAGTTCCGTAAAACTGACATCACTCCATCTATTGCCTGCTTTAAATTTATACAACTTCAGTACAGCTGACAATGTTGTATACTTAGTGCAAGCAGCATACAATGGCGTCTTTGCACAACTCTTTAACTTCTCAAACAATTTTGGGCAATCACGGGGTTCATCTTGAATTGTCTTTGTCATTTCCTCAATACGATCTTCATCATCATTGACATCTGTAATCACATCCTCCATACGGTCTTCTTCATTATCTATATTTGTATTCATATCTGACGATCCATAAAACGCAGTTTTATCCCAGCCAGTAGCTACATTCTCTTTTTCTCCGTGTTTATTCCAACATTTATAACTCCGATCTATTCCGTGACATATCAAATGTTCTTCCAACTCCTCTGGAGTAAGTAGTCTAGAATAACAACAACGTAAACACGGACAAAGGATTTGAGAAGGATCCTTTGTGTGATCCTTTGCAAACTTGATGAACTCTTTCACTCCGTTCTCGTACTCTATTGTTAAACGATTAGAATCCATCCAATCTTTATTCATCTTCATCCTATTTGAATCTCAAATATTAGTATTTATGGTTCAAGTACACAAAAGAAGACTTCCAAATACAGTAGAAGGGAACCACTTCCTTGGAAGGAGATCAAGTAGTCTAACCTATAATCAAGATTCATAAAAAAGAATATTAGATTCACTAAAAAGATGATTATCTATCACTCTATTAGGAGAAAAAGATACGTATGCACCTAATGTGACATCAAACATGGTTTTACACACTTTGGGATAAACATGTTTTCATGTTCAGAAATGATTATAAATAATAGGATACCCCCTTAATTTAGTATCTCAACTTTTATAGAAAATATGAGGCTTTGAATCGCGTAGAATTGCATTCAATAGGAGTTTGTAAAGAGAGTTGCGTGCATGGTAAAAAGTTGCGTGCATGGACTTATTCTTATCGATTCGAGAATCCCTGGTGTCATAGTCTACACCTTTCTCCACCTTCATGTCCAGCGCATGTCAAATTATCTTAGACTGATTTTCCATTAAGTTACTCAGGATTTTCAAGGAATCAGTCCCCACAATATGACACTAAAAAGTTCTACCATAGTTCTAATTGCATGATTCTAAAATGCATGATTTCAAGTACTATAGTTGGTTTGATTCTATAGTAATGCCTAAGTCATTATGTTCTAGTCCAGACACACCAAAAACTAAACATTCCCCCTCCCTTTGTGTGGGTTAGACCCATGCATGTAGTTTTAACTTAAAATATCTATGTACAGCTTGATTCTTTCCATCACAAGAAACATGGTGATACATAAACATCATATTTAGGGTATATTCATGAGACATAAATTTCCCCATTGTCACTATGTCGGAGCCAAATCTACAGATGAAATTTTAAACACAATAAAGATTGTTTTCCCCTTGTGCTCCCATGAATTAAATAAATCTACATAGTGGAGTGAAATGTGAGGTTTTCCCCACTAGTGATATCTTATGAAAAAAATTATCCACTCCCATGAATAATCTAAATCTGTATGGGAGGATGTAATATAGGTAGGTCCTTATAACAAGACATTAAACTGTGTGGCCAATGTTCTGTCCCTATGCATGGGTCGGTCCTACATAAGGGAACCTTACCACATCGTTATAAGAGAAAACATCTCTATCATTTTCACTAGGAAATCTTGACTTGCATCTACCCTTTCATGTTCAGGCCTCTTCCTTTCAAAAACCATACACTATGCACAAAAAGGTCTTAATCCTCATATCCTTCCATGGCCATCGGAAATGAGCGGTCATCGTCCTAAGGTCACCTTTATTTGACTAATCACAATATGCACTGGTGGATCTGCATATGTTTCCCACTAAAAAGGCATGTCAACCAAAGACAATTTCGTCCTCAATAATGGATTTTACTACCATCAAACACCCTATGACATTTAAGTACCATATCAATCCTTGGATTCATGAACCCCTGGGTTAAAATTTACATCTACCACCCCCCCCCCTCATGCATGATTATGGTAGAACATTCTTGGTTATACTATAGTGAAAAGGGTGAATCATTTCCCCTCCTTATCAGAACAAAATGGAAACCTGCACAAAGATCCTGGTTTTAGGACATTAAACTACACCATGCCTCAACTCTCCATTACATAAGACAAATTCTAGTAGGTTTTATACATTCCATAACAACTTGAAGGGATTCCATGAATTTTTGAAACAAATAAATAAAACTAGAATAGAATTCATACCCTTAGTTGGTCGAGGGCGTTGCGGGTTGCGGAAGGCGGCCGCGGAGGGCGACCGAGGGCGGCCGAGTGAGGCGGAGGGCGACGGAGGCGGCGGAGAGCGGCCGAGGGCGGCGGAGGGCGGCCGAGGGCGGCGGAGGGCGGCCGAGGGCGGCAAAGAACGGCGGCCGAGGGCGTTGCGGGCAGCCGAGGGCGGCAGGCGGTGGAGGTCGGCCGAGGGTGTTGCGGGCGGCGGAGGACGACGACTGTACCGAGGGCGGCAAGCTCCGGCGAAGCGAACACAGCAGCGGTATTCGGGAGAAGAGTAGCAGGGTTACGGTTCCGCGAGAGCTTTAGCTGCGATAAAACGAGGGCACTGTGCGACCGACTTTATAAAAAAGTCGACTAAGGATTTATCAGCGCTAAAAAAAGCGCTGATAAAGGCTACCTTTATCAGCGCTAAAATTATAGCGCTGATAAAATCTAGCTTTATCAGCGCTTTTATAGCGCTGATAATATTATGATCTATCAGCGCTAGAAAAGCTCTGATAAAGATTCCCCGTATCAGTGCTACAATTATAGCGCTGATACCGGGTCTCTTTATCAGCGCTTTTTTAGCGCTGATAAAGATAATTTTTATCAGCGCTTTTTGAGCGCTGATAAAGGATACCCTATATCAGCGCTGAAATTTGAGCGCTGATAGAGGTGTTCTGTATCAGCGCTTTTTTAGCGCTTATATAGGAAACCTTTATCAGCGCTCAAAAAGCACTGATAAAGACCAACTGTATCAGCGCTAATATTTTAGCGCTGATACAGATTATATTTATCAGCGCTTTTCTAGCGCTGATAAATATTACTATTATCAGCGCTAAGAAAGCGCTGATAAAAATTAGCTTTTTCAGCGCTGTAATATTAGCGCTGATATAGGGTATCCTTTATCTGCGTTTTTTCTTAGCGCTGTTATAAGGGCGCGCTTCCCTTGCCCGTTTTTGTAGTAGTGCCCCATTTGAACATACCACTTCCCCCCCAACCCCAACCCCACCTCCACAACCCACCCCACCCCAACCTATACAACCCCCCACCTCACCCCCATCATACTCCCCCACTACACACCCCCACCTATTCATCCCCCTTAAATCATTGCACCCCCTCCCACCTGAACACCCCACCAGCACACCACGCTCCCCCACCCATTGTACCCCCACCCACTGCACCACCCACCACCCGCACCCCCTCACATAAAATAAATTGATTCACACATGACATCAGAACACAAATAGAAAACAAATCAAATTGAAATTTTTTGGTATTACATACTACACGAACCTTGGGTTTAAGGAAAATAAAAATCAAAAACAAAAAAATAGATGCAAAACATAAAACATAAGGTACTACTTACAGATTTGAAGTGTAGAAAAAAACAACATTGTGATTGAAGATGGATCTGGTGGAATGATTTTCTGAGCGAGAGAGCTATTAGGTTTTGGATTTAGCACTTCAATCGAATGGATGGGAGATTAGGTTCGCTAGAAATTTAGGGGAAAACATTTCGAATGATTTTAAAAAACCGTTGGGAAAGGTAAGCTTTATCAATGGTTTAGACAAACCATTGGGAAATCCTTTCTAAAATTGACATATCCTAGTGGTTTTATCATACTATTGGGTAAAGTCATTTAAAAACTCATATATCCTAATGGTTTGATAAATCCATCGGGTAAAAGTCTCTCCACACCCCTATTTCAACGGTTTATGAAAACCGTTGGAAATCTGCCGTTGGTATATCCTCCATTTACAGTAGTGAGAATAGATTATTACACCGTAAGAATTGAAAATATGTTTATTTTGGAATAAACATAATTACTTCAATAGCTTACGATAAATGCAACAACATGTTTCTTTAATATCTTTCCTTACATGCTAGTCCAAGTTTTACTGAACAACAATATACTGTTAATATTATTTTTTAATATAATAGTTATCACCTAACTATTTTAATGGGATGAATGAATATATTTAAATAAATTATTGCAATATTTATTTTACAAATTTTAATTAATTATCTATTGATTATAAATGAAATAAGAATCATTTAAATAAAAAATAAATATTATCCGAAAAATAGTATTTTTTCTAAAGGTGGTTTAGTATACCTTTTGGCACATAATTTAAAATCAATTTTGAAAAATTTTAGAAACTTTCATTTAAAAAATTAATTTCATTTTAGAAATCTTAATACCAATATTATATTATGGTTAATTATTGTATTTTTTTCTAAAATATTACATTTTTTATGCATAGTGAAAAATATTTGATTTTAATAAAAACTATCTTTTTATATCAATAATTTATAAAGATAAATTGAGTTATTAATTAATTTTAAAGTAACATTAATTTAATTATAAATATATTAATCCAATTTAGGTCATTAAAATCATTTTAATTTTGAATTTAGATATAAAATTATTGTAATATTTTTAACATTTTCACTTTAAAAACTTTCTTTATCGTCACATCTACATGATTAATTATATATTAAATTTTCCAATTATGTAAATTGAATTTTATAAAATGGATTAAATATTTGTAAAAATAATTTTTTTTAATTTTTTATAAGGTCAAATAATTGTTTTGACCAAAATGAATAGTTAAGGTAGTAAAAATTAATTACAGAAGTTATGGTAAAAAATGTGTTTACTTGATGGTTAATCTAAAATGATAAGGAAAACACTAACATATAAACTTATATATAAACTATTTGGTTAAATATATCTTGAATCTGAGACATCTAAGGTTTTATAATAGTGTATTTTTTAGCCTTTTTAAATATAAAAAAACTTGAGAGCACTCAATTATTTTAAAAAATACCATGTGTGTCCTCCCCCCCCCCCACTTATAAAAGGACACCCTTCTTCTCTCCACTTCACACCTTCAAAACACATTGGTTCAAAATATACCTTACCAAATCACATTAAATATTCCCTCCCCTGATCTTATAGTCCTTATTTTAGGCTTAATTCCATCTTTTGAAGGCTTTAGTGGAATCCTGAGGATGATACTTCAAGAAGAGGTAATGTTCTTCAACAAGTGCCTTTATATTAATTCTTCCAAAAAATACTTTAATATTTATTAAAAAAATATAATATAATATCATATGTATCATAAATATATTGGATTTTTTTATAATATTTTCATGTCCACAAACAATCTCCACTTCCACCAAATACGTTATGAAATCTACATTCCTTTGTATGGGAGACTTCCGCCACATGAATCTATGTAGTTTGTTTTTCAATTTCCAAATCTAAATGTTGGGTATGATGACAAATATAAGGTAAATATATGATACTTATAAAATATTTATAACTATGGAGTCACTATATATTTTTATCATTTTAGCTTCCATTTTGTAGGAGATACGATAATGTTACTTGTGTGTACATTGGACTACCGCCTCGCAAAGCGATGCGATTTATCTTTCCAAAACATTTCAAATGGAAGATGATAAATATAATGTTTATGATTATATGTCATATAAATGAAATATTTATAATATTAATTAATCAGTAATCATTCTGGAAAGATAATATACATCATTTTATTTATTAACTGTTTACTCAAGTAAAGATAATACATCGTTCGTGTCTGTGTGGACTATCACCTTCACGAGGTGATGTGAATATATTTACATCACCAAACACCATGTATTATATATATGAGTATATAATATTGAATTTATTATATAATTTTCATTATATAAAGGTAAAATATTACTTACCTCATTTCTATAATGATCATTGAATTGTGGAAGCGTTACTCATGCATATGTACGACCCACCGTCTCCAGGATCATAATGTACTTCATTCTTCATAACCAAACCTCATGATTGATTTTAAAGGTATAATTTATTCATTATTATTATTATTTTTATGGTATAAATACATATGAAACAACCATAACTTTCATCACAAATCACGCATAAGAAAAAGAAGGTAATTAACACCCAAAAATATAAAAATAATGAATGATTATTAACGAGTAGGTGATAAAATGTTATAACATTATCATATATGATATCACAAATAATAATTTAGATCTTTAATATGTTAATAATTTTTTTTGAAACCAATATGTGGTAGGTTAAATCAGGTATAACCTAAAGGGAGGGTAAGGTATGGGATTTCTTAACTCAATTTCTGTTCAATGGGTTAATCTTCTTCTTCAATGATTATGAGATTCTAATATTTTGTGTATAATAAATTTTATTTAATTTATGTTCTATTTAAACAAGATTAATGTGGACTTACAGTTGATATAGATAATCTATTCATTTATTATTTCTTACTTTAATGTCGTGATTGTTGTTAGGGTGTATTTTACAATCTCATTCTTTTCGAGATTGTTTACTCTTCAATTTTTTTCAAAGGAAAGTATTTGGAAATTTACTAATAAAACCATTTAATTTTATTCTCCTATAGTTATTCATGTTATTTTATTATAATATTATCATTATACACTATTTGTGAATTAAAATGTTATCAGTAAAATTTGAATTCATTTCTCTTTTTGGATAGAAATATGTTTTCTTCAAAAACAATATTTTCTATTTTTTTTCAAAAATGTTTTAACCATTTCATAATTATTTGTAAAATTATTTTTTACCTATTTTTTCTTTTTAAATTGTTTTGAAGTAATATCCATTTCATTTAAAAAAATGCCTTTTTAGATTTCACTCAAAATGTGAAAGGAATCTTTATTTCGTTTTTTGAATAATGAACTCTAATAACCTTTTTACAGTTGAAAAGGAATATTCCCTTTTTTATGAAATGTATGAAATTACCTACCATCATGACCATAATTCATTTGAATTTATATTTTCAATTTTATGAATTTCTTTTTAAATAATTTTTTTTAAAAATATATTTTGAAATTAAAGGATTTAAAATAGGTTTTTCAAAATGAAAAGGATATTTTCCTCAAGAATGTTTTTAAATATATTTTTATGGTATTTCTATTCAACAATGAAAACAACAGTTTATTAATACTCCAGAGGGTCTATATTATACTGATACCATATTTATTTATCCTCGGGATGGTTAATGATCATTTTGACTAATGATAATATTGTCACTCACTTCCCTTTTTCATTTTTGTAGCCATTAACTTCCCATTGGATTGTTTACCTTTATGTGATAACTGATAATTAAATTTTCTACGAATATATATAATATTTATCAGGGATTTTTTTATTTTTCAAACCATATATAATTTCTACATATGCTGTTCTATGTTGAATTTTATTTTCTTATTAGGGGAAATATTGATAAATCAATATTCTTTACTCAATACAGTTATCTGCTAAGGCACATTATTTATGACTTAAATCAATTACTCGATATGTGATGAATTATTTATAAAGGTATTTAATTGGTGGGGTCTAGTTATAGAATCCCTTCAATGCATTGATAGTCTCATGGGATAATTAGTTGGATAACCTTAGTTAATTGGGGTTTCACCTGGTATGTTTAAGCATATCTTGTGAAATGTCATGACGGTGAAGGTATCATGTACCTATGAAACATGTAATCCAATAATTAATAATTTACTTTATTTGTTATACAATTATTACAAACTAGGATATCGTAACTATGGAATTATCTTAGGATGAATTTCATTAGAAATTATCTATTCAGTTTCAGGATTTTTATGTTATTTAACATTCCATATTGATTATAATGTATCTATTCATATTGTCAAGTTATTTAAATACAATGTTTGTTTAGTTTTTTTTTATCATATTGATTACTATCCATGATATTTATTAATTGATATTATCTCTAGATTCACTTTCTTCTCAATTTATTGATTATAGGGCATGTGTGTTATGTTTTTAACTTTCCATATTGATTATGATTTTAGATTCATGAATAATTTCCCTATACATAACCCTTAGTGATAATTTTTAGATCACTCTAATTTTGTTTCTTTTCACAGGATTCCATTAATATTACTATGAAATATATGAATTAATATTCTAGAGGGAATAATTATATTTTCAAAAAAAAAATGATGTTGTAATTTGGATATTCAAATGTAATATATGACTCATGTATATATCTAGTTTACAAAGACTACTAAACTGATCAGTCATTCAGGATGCAATTCATTATATCTTATATCAATGTACTAAAGATCAACACCATCTGTTGACCATTGGGGTTGGGTTCTCTACACTTGGTATGAGAGGAAGTTTATTATAATCCTTGGGAACAAGATTTAAGATAACATAGATAATAGAACATAATCATATGATAGAATTTGAGGATAGGTATTGAAGCACAACCTATAGTATTGGTAAGATAAATATTATGTTTTTTTCCTTTAAATTAATCTCTATATGAATAATATAAGTGTAAATGTTTTTGAAATAGATCTACCTAGGAAAAATAACATCGAAAATGGAGTATTGGGCTTGAATCGAGCATAACTAGGTACATGAAAATGGGCCTTATCGCACAACAAGATTGACACTCCTAGGGATATTCTTTGCATAATTAAGATTTCCTTTATAGACCACTATGAAGTATTGAATAAATGATGGAAAATAATGACCTAGGTTATAAATAAGACTAAGGGAAGACCTATTTTGAGATTAAAAAAATTAAGTATTTATGTATTGGGATTCAATAATTAAATTGAAGAAGTATTTTTACCATGGGTATTGTGGTTAAAATAATTATGAAACATCTAAAAATTGTGTTAAAATTTTATAATAAGGTATGACTTCATTAAATTGATATTTATTAACACAATAATGGTTATTAGTTTATGGTTTATCATAACTACAAATTCCTAAACATCCCTTTTGAAATTTTTTCTGACAGGAATGTCACTATATTAAGGACATTTTGGGAGAAATTTATGGAAATTATACGTTTTATTTGAAACATATTTGAGTAATAATTCCTTTAAATTTTATGGAAATAAGTTTAATGATATTTAATATGATTAGGGTAAACATGATCATTAATGAAATTTCTATAATAGTAAAATAATGTAATTAGACATTGTACAAATTTTTTTTATTGAAAACTATTGTAAAAATGTTATTTGATGATTATCTTTATTTCAAGGATGTCCATCGTATTAATTTTTTCAATATTATATAAATTTTATTAATATTAGTTTAGAAAAATGTCAACCCAAAAGTTGGTGCACAAACTATCAAATATGGAAAGGCTGTGGGGGCTTAAACCCATGACTGAAGGACCGTAAGGGTTTAACACATACCACTAACTGATGGGATGTCTTGGTTAATATGTCATTGTTTTTTTAAAAATTAAAAAATAAATATTAGTAATGAACTATTGGTATTTCTTTTGAATTATAGAGGTTAATATATTAACCATATTGGTTTTGGAAAATATTTAAAGATAGACCAAAAGACATGTAAATAATTTATTGATTTTATAATCCATTTAATGATCATTTTAGTGCATTTGGTGAAAAAAAATCATTTTTTGATATTCATTTCTTGGAGTAAGAGATTAATGTACAACCAAAGTATGGAATTGTGTTTGTTTAATAGAAAATTATCAATTAAGTACATTTACTTATATTCATATATAGTAAAACAATTCCTCAATATTAGGAAAATGCTAATGAAATAAAAAATGCTACCATATTACATTTATTTCCAATTAATCAGATGATCTTTCAAATCATACAAGACTTATGGTTTTGAGGTCCTTAATTTTGGGAAATCATTCACTTTTTTTTGGATAAATAACCACTATATCTCCATATAAATGTTTATGTTTTTCCACTGTATACATATCTTCAATTTCCACTGATATTATCCTACATGGAAACCAAATTATGGGTAATTCCATATGATTTATGTACTCACCTTCCTCTCCTAATATTAGGAAATTTTATTAACACTTTTTAATGAAAGATTTTAATGAAAGAATATTCAAATATGAAACCCTTGGTTTATAGGAACAATCATAAATTGTGATTAAATAATTTATTTAAGGAAGGGATAGTGTAACACCCTGAAATTATAAAAGAATAAAATTTTAATCAATATCATATGTAAAATGGAATACCGATCTTAGAAGAGAATATAACACCCCAACAATTTAAAATATGTTTCCTTCAAAAAAAACATAATTTATTCAAAATATTATGATGAAAATAATAAAGATTTTTTTGATAGATTATTTTACACACACGACTGAGTTTTTCCAATAAAAAATATAATAATAATATTATTATTTAATATGATAGTTATCATCTTGACATTAGAATGATATACAAGAATAATATTAACTAACTTAATTAATTACATTTCTTAGACATGTTTATTAATTATCTATTGATTAGAAATAAAATATAAAATCATTTAGAATAAGAAGAAATGTTTTCTGAAAAACAGTATATTATCTATGTGGGTTTACTCACACTTTTTGGATGTAATTTAAAATTAATTTTTAACACTTTTAATTTTCTTTTTAAAAATAAACTTCATTTTTAGAAATTTGAATACCAAAATTATCTTAGGGTAATTTTTTAGGATTTTTTTAAAATATTTTTTTGGTGAATAGGGGAAAATATTAGATTTTAACTGAAAAATATCATTTCATATATATAATTTATAATGTTTAATTTTTTTTAACATGCTAAAATTATAAAATAACAAAATTTTATTCAATAGCATACGTGAAATTAAACACCTATATTAAAAGAGAATACAAAACCACATTAATTTATATAATAGTTCTTTTATAATAAATTTAAATTCTTCTATAGCTTATAAAACATGAAACACTGAATTTATTTGATATCTTGCGTTAGACACGCGACTGATTTGTTTTTAAAAAAATATTATTAAAAATATTATTTAATATGATTATTATACCCAATATTTTGGAATATAGATAATTAATAGGATTAAATAAATTATAAAAATACATAGTTTACATATGTTTCTTAGTTATCTATATTTTAAAAATAAAATTAGTATAATTTAAAAGAAAAAGTAATGTTTTCTGAAAAACAATATTATTCGAAAAGACGGATTAATAGCACTTTGGGAACATAGTTTATAATTAATTTTCAACACTTTTATGAAATTTATATG
Organism: Viscum album; assembly: GCA_963277665.1. Classification (NCBI taxonomy): domain Eukaryota; kingdom Viridiplantae; phylum Streptophyta; class Magnoliopsida; order Santalales; family Viscaceae; genus Viscum; species Viscum album. The sequence continues at coordinate 300,944,193 of OY728145.1, read as the reverse complement.
AAATAATAAACATAATATATGAAATAATAATATAAAAAATAATTTTATGGTGTATTTTTGGGATTTTTTAAAGAGTTTCATTTATTGACGAATAGAAAAATATAATGAAATTTAATTGAAAAATGTTTTTATTTTAAATAATTTATAATGATAAAATATCTTTTTATTTGGTTTTAAAGTAAAATTAGTTTAATTTGATATCAATTAATCAATGTTAGGTCATTTTAATCATTTTCATATTGAATTTAGATATAAAAACATTGTAAACTTTTGAACGTTGTCACTTTAAAACCTACATTCTCTTAGATCGATGGGATTAATTTTATATCAAATATGGCCAATAATGTGAATTCAATTTGAGAAATTGATTGCATATTTGTAATAATAATAATTTATAATCACTAATTAAGTCAACACATTTTTTTTCAAAATTAATAATGAATGTAGTACAAATTAATTACCATGGTTATGGTAAAAATTGATTTACTGGGGGTTAAAATGAAAGGATAAATGTAAACTTTGACCATAAACATTCATAAAAACTAAATTATGGACTCATTTAGACCATGAAGCCTCTAATTTTATATAATTTTCCTTTTTGGACCCTTGTTTAATTGGGGAAATGTGGGAGCACACAATTGTTTTCAAAAATACCAAGTGTGTCCTCTCCCCCACTTATAAAAGGACACCACTATCCCCCTTCTTCACACCTATAGAGGAGTATATTTTGTACAATAAGTACCCAAATATATTATAAAATTCAATCCCTTAATCCTAGAACCTTTTTTTGAGGATAAATTTTACATTTAAAGGATTAAGTACAAACCAATGTAAGATACCCAGAGGAGAGGTAATGTTGTTCAACAAACAGCTTCCATTTATTTACTTCTCCACTGATATTTTATTTCAAAATATTATGAAATAATATTATCATTATCTTAAATATACTTATATATTGTTATGTTAATACTACGACCACCAACTGGATACACTTCAGTCTAACGGGTTACAAAATCATCGTTTGTGAGCACGGAAGACGATCGCGTCACGAACCTATATCGTTAGTTTTTCCATTTTATACTCTCATGATTGGGTATTATGATAAATATAAATTATATATATGAAATATATGAACTATTTATACCTATAGAGTCACTATAATATATATATATACCTTACATTCCATAATAGATACGATAACATCACTCGTGTGTACGGCGGACTACCGCCTCATCAAGCGATGTGATACGTATTTCAATAACTCAACACATGTAAGGTTATAAAGATAATGTTAATGATAATATGTGATATAAAAGAAATAATTACTATATTAACAAGAAATTTATCCATCTGTAATATATCAATTTATTTATTTGAATTTTACTCATGTAAAGATTATAACATCGTTCATGTATGTGTGGACTACCACCTTCATGAAGCAATGCGACTCTATTTTTCTCAAGACACCACATATATGATGTATATAATTATATAATTTTATATATATTATTTTATAATCATTATTTAAAGGTAATATACTACTAAACTCCTTTCCATAATGATCATTGGAAAATGGAATTGTTACCCATACGTATGTATGACCTACAATCTCCACAATCGTAACGTACTTCCTTATTCATAATCATATTCCATGATTGGTTTTAGAAGTTACATTTATGTAAAAATATTATAATTATTTCATTATTATTTTTACAGATATGATATAACTATATAATATTCACAAGAACCAGATCTTTCATGAAGAAACCTGTATGAGAAAACAAGGTAATTGACACCTGAAGCCATGAAAATAATTTAATATTATTAATGATGAGAGATAAAATGTCATAAAAGATTCATATAAAATCTTATGAATTTTATTATGAATTTGCAATATATTAATAACATTTTTAAAACCACTATATATTAGGATAAAGGTGTTCACCCAAAAGGAACTGTAAAGTAGGGGATTTCATCTCAATTTCATTTCCTTAAGGAAAATTATAATGTCATCCACCTAAATTATTTTATATGATGTATATACTTCCATTTTAAGTATAATATATTTAATAATTCATTATTAATGATATATTAAGTATTAAATTTAATTATATCATCTAAGGGGTTTATAATTAAAAGTTACCAAGTATTAAATAATTTCATAACATAATTTCATTTCATTGGGTTATATTAATCCATTGTTATCATTGATATTCTAAGATTATGTTGGTAAGATATTTCTAAAAATTATTGTATTATTTAAACTTGTTTTTTGTGGGTTTGTATCTGAAATTAATTATTTATTCATTTTTAATTCTCACCTAATCTTTAGGATCTTTTATGGGTTTATTTCAAAATCTCATTTTAATCATGACTATTTATCCTTAAATTATAGTTGGAGGAAATTATTGAATGATAGTTTAATAAACAATTTAATTTTACTATCCTATAATCATTAAGTATATTTTCTTGTAATAGTACAACTCTACCACCATTTGGTACTTAAAATATTTTAGAAAATGTTTTAATAAAATCCAAATTTATTTTTATCTTCAAATGGAAATATGTTTTCATCAAAAACATTGTTTTATAATTTTTTTTCAAAAATGTTTAAATATTTTAAAAATGATTTATTAAATTATTTTTCACCCATTTTAACCGTAAATTTTATTTCAAAGGAATCATATTTCATTTTCAAAACAATTCCCATTCGTCTTTTACTAATTTTTTTAAGGGAATCTTCTTATATTTTTATATAAAAGGCACATTCATACCTTTTTATATTGAAAAAGGAATATCGTTTTTAAAATTTATAACGTGTATAAAATTAGCTTCCATCATTACTATCACTTATTTTAATATTCCTTTGTAATTTTCTGAGGATATTTTTAAAATATTTAATTTAAAATTGATTTTCAAAGAAAAGGATTTTCAAAATGGAAATTATATTTTCCTCTAGAATGTTTTAATGATATTTTTTTGTATTTAAATTAATTAATGATAGAAAAAATTATTCTTAATCTAATGGGTATATATTGAAACCATCTTTATTCTTCCTCTATATGGTTTATGATTATTTTAAACAATGATAGTATTCACATTCACTTCCTTGTTTCATTTAATATTAATTAACTTCCCATTGAAATAATAAATTTCCTATGACCACTATATAATAATTTCATTCTAAATATCATTATTATTTATTATATATATTATTATTTCATAAACCATATCTAATTTATACATAAGGAGTTTTAATTTGGAAGTTATTTGATTGACTGGGAAAATATTGATAAATCTGTATCCTTTACTCAATAATGGTATTTAATTTCAAAGCATATTGATTCATGAAAAATTGATTATTTGATATAAGAGGAATTATTTGGACCTAAAGTGATGGTTGGGGACTGAAATTATATTTTCCCTCAATGTATTGGTAGTTATCACGAGACAAACAATTTAGGCTAGCATTAAACGGGTATTTACTAGTAGTTTTAAACATCTTGTGAAAGGTGTTGTTTGTAGAGGTATCATGTGCCTGAGACATGATGTCCAAAAAATAATAATTTATATCCTTAAGAGTTCAGTTATTATTATCTAGGATATTATCGATATGATATTATCTATTGATTCATTTCATTTTCATTTGATTATTTAAATATAATGCATTCTCAGTTATTTACGTTTCCATATGTATTATTCCTTAGCAATTTATTTAAATGGAATGTGTGCTCAGTTATTTACCTTTGTATATTTTTTATCTCTTATTTAGTTATTTAAAGGGAATGTGTGATCAATAATTTACCTTTTCATACTCATTATGATTATTTATTCATGATACCTTCCATTATACTTGACCCTTACTGATAATTTGACCCACCCTTATTTTTTTTCCTTTCCCTACGATTCCAGGAAATGTACTAGTTTAGATACGAAAGGATATGATAGATGGAATTAAGTTATTAATAAAAGAAAAAAATTATGTTCTAATTTGTGATTTCAAATTTGTTATAGGAATCAAGAATGTATCTTGTTTAGGAGGACTACAATACTATTTAGTCATTCCATATGTGATTACTTGTATCTTATTCCAATATGATATAGTAAGACACTAACTCTTGGATACTGGGGTTGTGGTTAATACAATTGGTATTAGAGGTAGGTTTAGTATAAAAATTAGGAACTATATTTATGAAAACATAGATTAGGGAACATAACACTAAGATATAATTTTAGGATTTGTATATAAGAAGATCCTAATGTTGTGGAAAGGAATTGACTGTGTGGTTATTTCTAGAAATAAATCCATACCTAGATTCTATAAGTGGATGCTGTTCTAGAATAGATTTACCTAGGGATAATAAATCTGAAAAGGGAACGTTAGTCTTGACTCGATCATAACCTCTTATATTAAAAAGGCCTTACTATGAACCAGTTTCAATAATCTCAGGGGATATTTATAAGATAATTCAAATTTTCATTACAAATTATTATGAAGTATTTAAATAGATAATGAAAATGAATGACCTTGGTAAAACTATAGAAAAATGAAGGACCTATTTTGAAATAAAACTGGTGAATTATTTGTATATATGTATTCAAGAATAAAATTGTGGAAATATTTTAACCAATGGAATTTTTGTATAAGAATCATGAAATGTAAAATGAGTTTTCTAAATATTAAAATCACACATTTATTTATTAAATTATGAGTTATTAATATGATTATAGGTTTTTTGAGTTTTAGATTGATCATATGTTCAATATATTAAACGTCCCTTTTTAAATTTGTGTGGTAGGAATATAACATGATTGATGATATTTTGGATTAATTTATGGAAATAATATGTTTTAGTAGAAATATTATTTGGCTAAAAATTCCATTAAATTATTTAGACAAAATATTAAAGGTATCGATAACCTTTAGGGTTAATAATATCATTAATGACATTACCACGACTTCAAAAGAATATTATTAGACTATGTAAAAAAATAATAAATAATAAATAATTTTTATTGAAAGAATTAGTAAAAAGGTAATTTATTGATTAACCTTATTTCAAGGATTTCCATCATGTTTTTGGGAAATTGATACGAATTATATCACTTTATTTTAGAAAAAGGGAAACCTATATACCTAGTGACAAGACATACTATTTGGAAAGGTAACAGGATATAAACCCATGACTGAAGGATGATAAGGGTTTAACACCTACCAATGGACGACATAATGTACTGGTCAATATGCAATTTTTTAGAAAATAATATGATGAGTAAATATTAATGATGAACAATTAGTATTACTGTTTCGGTGCGGATGTGCGTCGGGTTACGCTGTTCCGCCAGGACGCGTTCGCGCGTGCACCCGTCAACCCGAGGGGATGGGCGCGCGGCTTGTGGTCCCGCAGTCCCGCTTTCCAAAGGCGGGCAGCATCCGTCCCTTATTCAGGGGCGTCTGCTCCTTAATCGAAACCGGGATGATGGGATGTCGGCTCCTCCTTCCTTGGACGTCTCCTCGGAACTCGTCGCCTAATCCGGGTCTCCCTCATAGATTTAAGACATGCTCGTGAATCTCGTTCCCGGCGCCATATCTTCATGGACACCGGTTAATTACGCTGCTTCCGCCCGGACGCTCCAAGGAGTCTGGTCGGGGCAGCAACCTGCAGTGAGGAGACCGGGTGGCTCTGGGTGCTGGGGGCGTGTCGTAACACTGCGGCTCTGCACGTCTGTCTTCCGTCCCTAATAGGGCTTCTCGAAGGCATGATGACCTGAGGCATCCCGCACTGGGTGCGGGGAACTGTGTCACCTGAGGTTTTCCTCAGCTTCCCATGTTTAACACGGGGTACGCCGCGAGTTTAACGTCCAGCGGGGACGGCATCGGACCGATCAACACGAAAAGTGGATCAGATGACAGAACCCCTTGCGGGGAACCTCCGACGCTGGGGCCAGCGCATGGGCGGCTTCCCAAGTGATATGGAGTGGAGTGGAGTGGCATGACCCCACCGGGATGTGGCGGCCCGGGTAAGGATCAGGATGGATGATGGAGTGAAGAGCTTGGACCCCGTAGAGGCTTCCTACGTACCGCGCGTTAGCACAGATCAAAGTCAACGTAGTTCGGGTATACAGTTTAACGTCATGCTGGATGTCGGCAAGCCGACTCACGAAGAGGTCGAGGCCGCCGGGCGGAGGATTGAACCGAACCACCTCGCACAGAGGGAGATGGAATGGCCGGGTGGATCACAGTTTCACGTCATGCTGGACGATAAAAGGAGAGATGGAAAAAGGGACAGTTGGGAGGCACAGTGGAGATACACACGTGCAGTCTCCCACACGGGCGGATTAATAGGTGAATCGACGCAAGTGTGAACCCTGGAGGGGTCCACTGATGGACGAACCGACGTGAATACGACCAGGACGACCAGGTGGTGGGCTTGAACCTCAGGGAGGCTTCCTACGTACCCTGTTTAGAAGACAGGGATCAAAGTCCACGTAGTTCATTCTGTCAGGACTTACGCACTTGAGGCAGCCCGGATGCGGCAAAACTCAGTTGGAAGGGACTTGGACCGAAAGTAGGAGACACCTCGATCCCAGTCACACCCTCTACTGGCTTCGGCGGTGGGGGGGCGCAATGGAGATACACATGTGCAGCCCCCCACAAGGAACTAGGGGTTTGTAATACCCTACCCCCGTAGGGAAAAGCCGCTCCCATTAAATCGTCCCTAAAGAGGGACAATCCCGACATCCCTGCAGAGACGAGCGGGCGGGGGCCACATCCAAACCGGGGGGGGGGGGGACCCTGCGTGCGAGGCACGGGATCGGGTGAAGCGGACGGTTTAACGTCTTGCCGGACGAAGTACAGTTTAACGTCGTGTGTTGAGGACGAAGCGGACGGTTTAACGTCTTGCCGGACGAAGTACAGTTTAACGTCGTGTGCTGAGGACGAAGCGGACGGTTTAACGTCTTGCCGGACGAAGTACAGTTTAACGTCGTGTGTTGAGGACGAAGTGGACGGTTTAACGTCTTGCCGGACGAAGTACAGTTTAACGTCGTGTGTTGAGGACGAAGGTGCTTGGCAGTTTAACGTCTTACAGCACGGACGATAGGGGCTAGGCAGTTTAGCGTCGTGCAGCTTGGACGTAGTACAGTTTAACGTCATGTTGGACGGATGCAGTTTAGCGTCATGCGGGACGAATGTGCAGTTTAACGTCATGCTGTACAAATGTGCAGTTTAACGTCATGCTGGACGTATGTGCAGTTTAACGTCATGCTGGACATATGTTGCCGTCGATGGGTCCGTGTCACTTCGCGCAAGCCTGGAGGGTCGCACGGAAAGACAACGCACGGTGCGGGCACCCATGATGAAAATCATCGGGCGCCACGCAGGCGGGTACCCTCAGGGGGTCAAGGGGGGCGACCCTGGGGGATTGCGCGCAAAAGAGGAGCTTTGCGCGCAAAACAGCAGGTCGGTGCGCAAAATGGCGGGTTGGCGCGCAATCGGGCCAGCCCTTTGCGCGCGGATGATTGAGATTGCGCGCACCGGGCTTCGGACAGCTCGCGGGGGCAACGGCTCATTCTCTAACGAACGAACACTTTGAAGAGGGGGTGCGCGCAATCGGGCTGGATTGCGCGCACCCGGGGGCAATTGCGCGCAAGAGGCTTCATTTGCGCGCAAAGGCCTTCGGGTTAAGGATTATTCAAAGGAAAGGAGCCAAGGGGATTGCGCGCGAAGGCGAACCCCAAGGCTCTATTGCGCGAAAGAAAGGAGGTTACCTGAAGATCGGCATTGCACGCGGAAGGGGTTGGATTGCGCGAACGAGCGACGCTTCGGATTCTGGCCACCTTCAAAACATCGGGGTTCGCCTTATATTTATAGGCAACCCCGGGCGCGGAATCCGGTCGTCGGGCGCGGAATTCTCTTCGCGGGCGCGGAATCAGGACCCGGCGCGCAAGGGAGCCGCGCAGGCCACAGGCGCGCAAAATAGCGCGCCGGCCCAGCGCATTGCGCGCATCCCGGGAGGATTGCGCGGCACGACTCAACTTTGCGCGCGGGCCTCTGAAATTTCGTGCAAGTTCTCCGGGCCCTCCGGAACGTGCCTCTGACTCCAAATATCACTTCGCTTTCCGCATCCGGAGCTTCGTTTGGGAACAACGGACTTTTCCGGCGTCTACAAAAGCCCCCCCTCGGAATCTGATCGGCGAGAGGTCGCAACGATCGGGTTCCGAGGGAGACGCCGGAATGCCGAAGTCCTGGGCTGCGCGGGACTTAGGCGCGCAAAAAGGGGCGCCGGGCGCGCAATTCGCCGCCGCGGTCGCGCAATCAAGCGTTCCGCGTGGCGCGGAATCCCTGCCTCGTCTATAAATAGGGGTCCAGGGTTCCGCGTTCCGTACACAGGCCTTCCGCGCGATAAGCTTCAACGCTCTCGTGCGCGAAATTGCCTTTTCCGGTCGCGAAATTCGCCCGATCGGCGCGCAAAACCATCCGGAATTCACCTGTCTTTGCGCGAAAACCCGGAACTTTGCGCGACATTCTTCCCGATTGCGCGCCGTCCACTTGGATTGCGCGCCAATCTTCAAACTTCTCTACCAGCCTCGTCCGATCCCGCACGCTTCATCCCTTAACCCGCACGACTCCCGAAACTTCTGAGATGGCCGCGTATCAAGGAAATGAGGGGGATGCCGCCACTCGCAGAGCTGAGATGGCGACGAACAAGGAGGTTTACGGAGCCAAGGAGATTGTTTCCAACAATCAATCCCTGTTCGACTTGTTGACGCCGGCCCAGAAGACATATCCACTGTCGGACAACCTGCCGCTCTGGAACTTCGGCATCCTAGATGAGGTTCCGGTGCCAGGGTTCGAGGTTGATGCGCCACGGACCTGGGTGACTCGGGAGGACGAGCTTCCCCGCTATAACATCACCAACAATGGGCATCCTGCCAGGGAGACCAGGCACTTGGACGTCTATGTCCTGAACCTGAGGACGCGAACCATTGACGGGGGTGAGCCTACTGCGGAGAATTCTCCAGCCCTCTACTCGAGCACATATCGCCAGAGTGTCACTGACGACACCAAGGGCTGGCTGAAGGACTGAGACTTGCGGTCTGGTGGCAATTTCACCAGTGAGTGGGCCTGGGCGTTCTGGGTACGCCACACTTGCGATCACTTCGCAGAGGAGCTGTGGTACATCGGCCTGTTTGAGGTGGTGTGGACGTCGCAGTTCCACTTCTACCAGCAGTCCGAGCTCGGGCCGGATCTGTTCACCCGCTGGTCTCCGGATACCAACACCTTCCATCTTCACCATGGGGAGGTCAGCATCAGTCTCTGGGACATCCACTGCATCGGAGGTATCCCGCTGGAGGGCTACCAATACGATGAGTTCCTGCCCCCGAAGAACATCTGGGAGGACAGGTCACAGACTCCCATTCTGACATGGCATCTACTTGACCTGGCTACGCAGTGGCTTGGGATCAAGGACTTCCAGAAGGACATAGCCTACAAGGAGTGGTTCGGCCAGTTCTTGGAGCATGACCCAGCGGTCAAGATGCCAGGCAGGGGGAAGCGGTGCCCGACCGCGGCTCAGAGGAGCCGGAACGGGTCGTACTGGCGGGTCCTGGAGACGGGCGACTACCGCTCATGGGGGTACCGCGTCATCGAGGCCCGGGACCCAAATGTCCGGTACGCGGCGTTCCTGGCCGCCTTTCTGAGTGGGTGGCTCCTGCCAGTGCGGGACGCGAGAATGGGCGTTCGCCCGGCGACACTGGCGATAGCGGGCGCTATGGCCGCCAACAAATGATACAACCTCGGGGTCCCAGTGCTGGCGAGGATGTATGACATCCTGGGATGCATCTCACGAGGGGGGTCGCCACGAAGGATCTGTGGGCCCTTTCAGTTCTTCCACGGCTGGGTGGCTGCTCACCTCGGTGGGTACACGTTTCCGAACGCCATCATTCCTCCGGGCAACGGCCTGCGACCCTCCCTGCTGAACATCACGGGGGTCGCTCCGATGAACCTAAGTGAGGAGGGCGTGAGGATTCGGATTGGAAATCATGCCAATTTCAACTTCAGTCCGTTCCCCACTCCCATCGGCCAGATGATCGACAATGGGCAGGGTCCGCTGGAGCAGCATGAATACTTCCTGAACATGCGGGGCGGGGTGCTCGTGGCTCGGATCGACGGGAAGGTGATCTGCGAGCCTTACGTGCCAACCCGGTTCGCCAGGCGGTTCGGGTGCCTTTAGCGGATGCCGAAGAGGGTATTCACTGCCGTCCGGGAGGAGACGAACCCTTGCGTCCTTCTCCAGATGTGGCTGATGTTTGCCGCTTTCGGCTCTGGCGACGTCATCACTCTCCCTCCTACCGGGGTTGACGCAGGCTTGGCAACCGAGTACGCTGAACACTGGGCCATCGCGTACCCCGAGGGGCTTCTACGGAAGCCAGTTCGGCGGCTCGAGGTTACCCGTGCGGAGACCGGGCGTCAAGGAAGGAGGCGAGGCGCCGCCACATGGGGGAGAACGGAGGCGCGCCAAGCAGCGGAGCCGGCGCGGGCAGGGACTTCGGCGGCGGGCACATCGCGAGCTACCGCTACGACCTCGGCGCCCAGAGAGGGGGCACGCGCGGTGGTCAAAGAGCGGCCCGGGAAGCAGGTGAGACGTCAGCTCGAACCCTCCCACGATGCAGTCTTCCCGGCGCTGTGGTCGGCCTGGATGACCCTGCGACAGTCACTGGGGACCGATGCCATCTGGCGAAAGATACTCAGAGAAGGAATCTATCTGCCAGAGGTCGGGCGCCTCCAGATCGCCGACAGAGTGGACTTCAACCGGCAGTATGCGTATCTGACGGCCATGGACGAGTACACGCGCCAACGTGGTCATCGTGCGGAGCCATCCCTTCTGGTGAAGGTGATGCTCGGTTTAGAGCCCGCTCCAGAACAGATGCCGCCGGAAGAAGACGACAGTAGCAACGACTCCGAGGAAGAGGAGGAGATGGGGGAGGATGAAGGCTCCGAGGGAAGATCCCATCAGGGGAGTCCGCGGGAGAGCGGCGAGGTGGCCGGCTCTGACAATGTTGATGTCACTGAGCTCCTCGAGGTCCGCTTCTATCCCTACTCAATCTGCTTCATCCATTCTCTTATGCAGCTTCTAACCCATTTCTCCATCTTTCTCAGGAGCGCACGGATGTTGGTCAGGCGTCCTCAGCGGGAGTAGGAGGGGCGCCAGCAGGACAAGGCGGGGGCCAGGCACCCATTATCGAATTGACAAGCGCGGAAGGGCCCCCTGCTGCAACTGTTCCTGCGGCGGTCGGGATAGAGGAAGATGACGTTCTGAACTCCCGTAAGTCTCCTTGCTTCTCCTTGCTTTACTGCTGGTGCTTGCCATTGACGATCCGTGACTAACCATGGCATGCCCCGCGCAGTGATCTCAACACTGGAGGCTCGTCGGGTTGCCGAACCCGGGCCATCTACGAGTGGACCAGTGGTGGACATGCCGCCTGCTCCGGAACAGACTTCCCAAACCGAGCCGGCCCCACCAACTGCTGATCAGGGGGCCGTTGACGCTGGCGGTGCTGACATCAGAGAGAGTTCGGGGGCTGACGAGGGTGTCAGCGCCGCTGGGGAGAGAGAAGAAGGTCGCCCAGATGTTGGGGAACCTATCCCTCATGAGGACCTCCCAGGGGCGGACCCTGCAGCAGACCTGCTGGCTGCCTTCCCTGCCTACAGGCCTGCCGACCCCGAGGAGATGGACGACTCGGACGCGGAGGCGGTCGATGAGAGCCGAATAACGCGCCGCAGGGGGTGGAAGTGCATCCAGCGCTTCCTCAAGCGAGACCCATCAGAGTGGCTGGGGCGCATGGGATCACTTCAAAACTGGTTGCGCTTCCTGTGTGCCGGGGGAGCTGATGCTCAACGCCTACATCTGAAGGTCCGTGATTTCATGGCCGAAAAGATGCGCGAGAGCTGCCGGCGTGCCGACGTCACACAAAGTCGGGACATGTCGGAGAGCACGCGGGCGCTCCTCGCGGCGGAGCAGGAAGTCCGGCGTCTCGAAGGGCAGGCGGCAGAGAAGGAGGCCTTCGTCGCAACATGTACTGAGCTTGTGGAGCAACTAGCAGCCCAGCTGGTTGACGCCCAGGTACAGCTGACAGAGGCGGGCCAACAGATGGTCAAATTCAGGTCGAGCGTGAGCGTGCACAGGCCAGAATCGACGAACTGCGTGCTGCGACTGCCGACGAGGAGAGGGCACGCAGAGAGCGAGAAGCAGCCCTGGAGGCCACCAGCCAAAGGGTAGCGGCGTTAGAGAGACTCATTCAGCACGCTAATCCCTAGGGGCTTTGTTTTGCCACTCCCAGACCATTTTGCTTCTGCTACCTTGATCCATTTGTATGAACCAATATATTTATCTGCATCTTTTGGCTTAACATGCTCAACCACAATTCACTGTCTTGCGGGAGCGTTAACCAAGCATCAGGCATCCATAGTTGGGCCTGGATTGCTGGAGAAAAGAGGGAGGTCATTCCCAGGAAAGGAGACCTCAAGCCTAATCAATGTATCATCCCCCCAACTTGTTCCAACACACGAGAGGGACAATGCTAGGGGCGTTGAGATTTTATCCAAACATAGGGAAATGAGAAAGGGTGAATCGCGTGTCCCGAATCCAGACATCCACAACGGTCGGCCTTCCAGGAAATGCCCAAGATGGTAGGCGGACAGTGGATCGACCATAACAACTGCAATAGACGGACCGAAGGTCATCATTCATATTGAAGGAGGCAGACCACATGTCATCATGAATACCGCTTTGGGGGTTCCTTCAGACACAAGGGTGGAAATCCAGATCAACAGGGCATGCGAAGCGTGGGGCGAATTGACGATTGTTCGGACAGAATCCAACGCTCTCAGAATTGCGCCACCCTGGGGAAAGCGTATTAGGCGGATGCACTAATCTGGCCGCGAATCACCCCAATTCTCAGACAGCACCTCTTTGACGAGGAAACCGTCGCTTCCCACCATTGCAATGGGGCATCCCGAACTGAATCAGGGAGAATATCACAGCTGCACCACTCTACCAGAAGCCAGGCCAGACGGCCGGCGACGAGGAGGGGCGGGACTTAACGATCCCTGAGGCTGGACCCGAGTTGAGATGCCCGGGCGTTCCTACGTACTCCATCAGGCTGGAGATCAAGCCACACGTAGTTCTGAGAGTGCAGTTTAATGTCATGCAGGACGTAGAATCCCGTTTAGGGGAGATCTTAGTTTAAGGTCTTAGAGCTCGGACCATAAGGGGAGATCTTAGTTTAAGGTCTTAGAGCTCGGACCATAAAGAGAGATCTTAGTTTAAGGTCTTAGAGCTCGGACCATAAGGAGAGATCTTAGTTTAAGGTCTTAGAGCTCAGACCATAAGGAGAGATCTTAGTTTAAGGTCTTAGAGCTCAGACCATAAGGAGAGATCTTAGTTTAAGGTCTTAGAGCTCGGACCATAAGGATAGATCTTAGTTTAAGGTCTTAGAGCTCGGACCATAAGGATAGATCTTAGTTTAAGGTCTTAGAGCTCGGACCATAAGGAGAGATCTTAGTTTACGGTCTTAGAGCTCGGACCATAAGGACCTCAAAGTACGCCACATCGTGGTCCTATCCCCCGGATATGCGAAGATGCACTGAGGGATAGTGTCAAGAGTGTCGAGGTTTCGCCTGGTCAGAATGGGAGGTGGAAAATGTGAATCATGCGGCCATTCACTCAAGGACTGGGGGCATCGGAGTAACGATATGGGAGTACTGCCGACCATGGCGGAAAAGCAGCATCAATATCGCACTAACCGTTGGTGGAATGAGGCAGCAAACGAGCATCGACCGCTCAATCGCAGGATTCATATCGATTTGCTGCCCGAGGCCATTGGGGGTACCGGCCCGAGTCGGTGGGAGAGCACTGAGGCATTGTGTCCGAACCGTTCACGGGGGCTCCACCCAGGGCGTAGACGATGGGTCCGAATGAAAGGGAGCACGAAGCCTGAAAAGTGGAGGAAACCTGACCAAGCGGATCCCGACCCTCCTGGCAATAAACCAGAGTACTCTTGACACCGGTGGACCACTGCAAGGGGTCGGGGAACACGCCTTGAGGGTGACCTGAAGGCGGCGGATTCCCCAGAGAAGGGGGAATCTCTAAGAGGTGGGGGGCTGGACCCGAAGTTTCAAACATCCGGGCGTTCCTACGTATCCCATAAGGATGGGAATCAAGCCACACGTAGTTCTTGAGGCGCGGCGCAACACAATCGGGCACCAGCGCGGGGAAGAGTGCGGGTCTGACCCTCGCACACAGAAGGAGCGGCATTTGATACTTCTTGTTTGTCCTTAAAGATGAATGGTTTTTCTTTGTGCGGCGACATGCCTGTGATTGAGAAATCTCTAGAGTCGCCACAATAATCAAGCCACGGAAGGCATTGATGAATGGCATGGTTATTAACCAGCGCCCAACATGAGTGTCCCCTGAGGAGAACATCACGATGCAGTGCCGTTTCTCGTCGGGCGGCCAAGACGATCACAGTTTACGGTTGTGTGGTAGGACCAGACAACACAGTTTAAGGTCATGTGGTTCGGACCATGGAGGAATCCGCTTATCGCGGTACGACGGACACAGCGGAGGTGGGAACATACCCAGCACTGCGGTCACGCACGATTCCAGGAGAAGAGTCTTGGGATAGGGGTCTGCGTATGTCCATCACCCGAGGGGCAGAGATGCTAGCCTCCAGATATACTGGGCCCAAAACGCGATTGTTCGGGCGACTCCTTTCTCCTTATGGGGACGAGGGTCCAGCTACGCATGGCCCTTAGGGAGGATATCCGCATATATCCTTGGTGCTCAGATCATGGGAGCCTCGAACGACATCATTACCCTGGTTGGTCTGCCTAACGTGTAGAGGTGTACTGAAGGTCAGTATGAAGAGAGTGTCGAGATTCCACTACAACGCGCAAAGGCGGAGTGTGATGAGGACTGCGCAACCAATGTTCAGGGCCTGAAAGAGCCGACATGGCGATCAAGGACGTTGCTGACCATATTCGCAACACAACATCCGATCGCGTCAGCCTAAGACGGGGCAAGCAAATGAGCATCGACCGCTCAATCGCAGGATTCATATCGATTTGCGGCCCAAGACCCGCCGGTAAATCGACCCGGAGCGGTAGGAGAGCACTGAGGCATCGTACCCAAACCGCTAACGAGGATCCCTTTGAGTGAAGGCTCGAACAAGAGGAAGCGCGAGGCCTGACAAGCAACACAGGACTTGTCGGGATTGAATCTGACACTACGAGTCATAGACCGAAGTACCCAAAACATGTTAACAGATCACCGAAAAGGTTCGGAGGACTCACCCTGAGAGCAACCAAAAGAGGGCAGATCCCCGTGATCAACCAAGAGACGGGGCTGGACCTGAAACACAAGTATCCAGGCGGTCCTACATATCCCATAAGGATGGGAATCAAGCCATACGTAGTTCTTGAGAGGCAGTTTAACGTCATGCAGGACGATAAGAGGTGTGAGGTGGTCCCACACACGGGGGGAGGCGTACGGTGCGGCCAGTAGACCAACGCGAATGAGGACATAATCCCCCGCTCACGCGATACGCCTCGCACAAAAAGGAGGGGAACTTGGGCCAGAGGCCCGATGCGGGATAGAGATTCCCGGGAAATGGGGCTGGGCCTGAAACATGAATGTCCAGGCGGTCCTACGTATCCCATAAGGATGGGAATCAAGCCGCACGTAGTTCTTGAAGTGCAGTTTAACATCATGCAGGACGAATAGAGAAAAAAGAAGGGGGGAGCAGAAGTCATCCCCAAACGTGGTGGGCGTACAGCATGGCGAGCAAACCGACGTGAATGAGGGCATAGCCCCGCGTTCACACCATACGCCGCACACCCGGAGGCAACTGGGCCAAGGGCCCGAGATGGGATGGAAATTCCCAAAGGATGGGGCTGGGCCTGAAACATGAATGTTCAGGCGGTTCTATGTATCCCATAAGGATGGGAATCAAGCCATACGTAGTTCTTGAGGGGCAGTTTAACGTCATGCAGGACGATACGCTGGGCAGTTTAACGTCGTGCAGCTTGGACGTGGTGCAGTTTAGCGTCATGCAGGACGAGGCACTTGGCAGTTTAACGTCTTGCAGCGCGGACGAATGCTGAACAGTTTAACGTCTTGTAGCCTGGACGAATGCAGTTTAACGTCGTGCAGGACGTATGCTGAACAATTTAACATCTTGTAGCTTGGACGAATGATGCTTGGCAGTTTAACGTCTTGCCGCGCGGACGTATGTAGTTTAACATCGTGCAGGACGTTGGCACACTCAGACAAAGTACTGCTTGAGGAACCTAGCGTTGGTGGGAGGAGTGACACGCTCACCATCCATAGTCTCTAGGGAGTACGCTCCATTGGGATAGACCTTGTGGACAACAAAAGGTCCCTCCCACTTGGGCTCCAACTTGGGCGGCTTCCTGCCGAGGATCATCGGTGCTCTTAGGGCTATCACTAGATCACCCTACAGGAAGGAGCGTAGGCGAACCTTCTTATTGAAAGCTCGAGCCATTCTGCTTTGATGCCTCTCCAAGTTGTGCAAAGCGCGAAGTCTATTCTCATCCAGTGCTTCCAACTCGACTAGACGGGCTTCAGCAACTCTGTCCGGCGCTTGCTGGTCGTAGACCGCAGTGCGCAAGGACGACAACTGGATCTCAATGGGCAGGACGGCCTCAGCTCCATACACCAGGGAATAAGGGGTCATCTGGGTGGAATTGCCAGTCGTCGTCCGATAAGCCCAGAGGGCGTTGGGGAGCTTGTCCGGCCAACTCTTCTTGTTCTGACCAACCATCTTTTGCAGAATGTTAGAGAGGGTTTTGTTAAACGCCTCGATCGTCCATTCGCCTGCGCATAATAGCGAGATGTATGGTTCGAGCGAATGTTATACTTGGCGTACAACTTCTTCAACTCGGCTGCTCAGAAATTGGTTCCGTTATCCGTGAGGATAGCGTGAGGCACTCCAAATCGATAGATGATGTTGGAGGTCATGAAGTCAGCGATCGAACAGGATTTGACCTCTCTGAGCGGAATCGCCTCCGCCCATTTGGAGAAGAAGTCTGTGGCGGTCAGAATGAACCGGAATTGGCGAGCTGTCGCCGGCGGGTAGGGTCCCACAACGTCCATCCCCCAGACTGCAAAGGGCCAAGAATACCTGGTGGTATGGAGAGGCTCCGGTGGCCGATGCACAAAGTTCGCATGAACCTGGCACGCATGGCACCTCCTGGCATACTCGATGCAGTCATGGATCATGGAGGGCCAGAAGTATCCCAACCTCCGAATCTGGTGGGACAGCTTCGGCCCAGTCTGGTGGGCGCCACATGAACCAGCATGAACCTCTTGCATGACTCATGGGATCTCAACTCCCTGAAGGCAACGGAGGAGAACACCATCAAATCCGCGTCTATAGAGGATCTGCTCCAGGCCGGGACTGCTCTGGAGGACAAACTGCGATGCGCGGCGTCGAACTCGCTCGCGCTCGGCCCGATCCGATGGAAGAATGCCATGTTGGAGGTACTCAACCAAAGGCGTCCTCCAATCAGGGGCTGATCCGACTGTCATATCTAGGGTACTCGGGGCTCCGGGCATACGGGCAACCGTGGTGAGATTACTTACCAACGGGCCGCGACCTTCTTCCGGGATAACGGGAGCGATGAGCCTGGGGCGCGTCACGCGGACGATCAGGTTGTCCTGTTCAGGCTCTGCAAGTGACGCAGCAAGGCTGGCCAAAGCATCTGCTCGACCGTTCTGCGACCGGGGAATATGGACAATTTCTGGCCGAGAAGGGAACCGGGCCATCAGAAGGAGGGTGCACTCCAGCAATGGCACAAGTTCCGGCTTCCTGACAACATAGTCGCCATTGATCTGCTTAACGACCAGCTCGGAGTCCCCTTTCACGCACAGATGGGGCACGTCGATCTCGAGAGCCAACTCGAGGCCGGTGATGAGGGCATGGTATTCCGCCTCATTGTTGGTACAGCCCTCTGACAACAGGAAAGAGTATGGCAGTACGGCTTGCTCCGGGGTAATGAAGACGATGCCCAAGCCCACTCTGTTGAGCTTAGGATTATCGAGTCTTCTACCGGTGGGTCTCCGGGAGGCACCGTCAAAGTGCATCTGCCAGCATGGATCGGCATGATCGACCGAGAGAATGGTCTCATCAGGAAAGCCTAGATCCAGCGGCTGATCCGCGGAGGTCGGGTGAGCTGCCAGAAAGTCTGCCAATGCTTGCCCTTTGATGGCCTTCTGAGACACATACCTGATGTCGAACTGTTGGATAATCACAGCCCACCGCGCTAGACGGCCAGTCAACATAGGTCGGCTCAGGATATATTTCAACGGGTCTACCCGAGAAACCAACTGTACCTCGTGGTGCTGCAAGTAGTGCCGTAATTTCTGTACGGCAAATACGAGCGCCAGGAAGCTCTTCTCGATGGGGGAATACCTAACCTCCGCATCGAGGAGCATGCGACTGAGGTAATAGAGGCTATTCTCTGTTCCCTCGTTGTTCTTCTGGGCGAGAAGGGCACCCAGGGACCATTCCAGGGCGGTCACATAAAGGACCAGCGGCTTTCCGGATACGGGCGGCATCAGGACCGGAGGTTGAAGCAGGTACTGCTTGATTTCCTCGAAAGCGGTCTGACACTCTTTATCCCATACATAGGTGGCACCTTTCTTCATGAGCCGAGAAAAGGGCTTACACTTTCCGGCCAGATTCACGATGAATCGGCGTATATAGGCTAAGAGGCCTTGGAACCCTTGTAGTTCCCGGATGTTACCTGGGGGAGGCATCTGGCTAATCGCCCTGATTTTCTCTGGGTCGATCTCAATACCCCGGTATCTTACCACAAATCCAAGGAACTTTCCGGAGGTGACCCCAAAGGCACACTTCAACGGGTTCATCTTCAGGCAGCGAGACCGGAGGAAGCCGAACACTTTCTCAAGATCTTTGAGATGGTCCTGAGGCTGGCGCGATTTGACCACCAAGTCGTCGACGTAGCATTCCACCAGTGTGCCGAGTATTGGCTTGAATATGCGGTGCATCGCCCGTTGATAGGTGGCACCTGCATTCTTCAGGCCGAAAGGCATGACCCGGTAGCAAAAGGTACCTTGGGGGGCCCTGAAGGCAGTGAACTCCTCATCCTCAGGGGCCATCCGGATTTGGTTGTATCCAGAGTATCCATCCATGAAGGAGAGGGCTTGGAACCCTGTCGTGGCGTCAATCAACAGCTCTGTCACTGGAAGGGGAAAATCATCCTTCGGACAGTGGCGGTTGAGATCGCGGAAGTCGATGCAGACTTTGATCTGCCCGTTCTTCTTCCTGACCGGCACAATGTTGGCCAGCCATTTGGGGTACTGAACTTCCCTCACGAAGTTGGCTTTGATAAGCTTGTCAACTTCGGCCTCAACCATGGCACCGTGGGACGGGTGCATCTTCCTGGGAGGCTGCTTGAACCTGCGATGGTTCACCGGGAGACCAAGGCGGTGGACAGCTACCTGAGGATCTAGCCCCGACATCTCGTCATAGCCCCAAGCGAACACATCACGGTGCTTCCTGAGAAAGTCCACGTACTGCTGCCGCTCCTCAGAGGGCATGGCGGCACTGACCAATGTGGGTCTTGGATCGGCCTCGGTTCCAAGGTTCACCTGTATTAACTCATCGATCGTGGCGGGGACGCCCTCCTCAAAGGCTGGGGGTGCATCTTCCACGTCCTCTCCACTCGGGGAGGGATCATCCACGGGAGAGACTGCGTTGGAAACTGCATTAGGGCTACCAGATCCTGCTGGGCCACTGGTGCTGGCACGAGCGGTCGCGGTCATCTCATTAGGAGACTCGCGGGCCGTCGAGACCATGGCCACGTCCAACCGTTGAACCGGGAGGACGTAAGCGTCATCCAGACTTGCCCAGGGATCACTTGCAACAGCGACAGGCTCAACCTCACCTGCCAGGATCTGCTTATCCTTTCTCTTGTAATAGTCCGCGTCCAGATAGCGGGCTTCACATGAGGCAAAAGGAGAGGCATCTCCTTGAAGCACGCCTACTCGACCATTAAGGGAGTATTTGAGGCATTGGTGGTATGACGAGGGAACCGCCGCGTGAAGGTGGAGCCATGGCCTGCCCATCAATGCGTTGTACGCAGTGTCCTGAGAGACTACCATGAATTCGGTGTTGGCAACCAAGTCACCGAACTGGGTCTTCAAACGTATCTTGCCGACCAGGGTTTGCTCGGTGCGGTCGTACCCCTGGATCTTGAGGTCGGAGGGAATCAAGTCATGCTCAGACAACCCCAATCTCCGGAGCGTCCGAGTTGGAATCAGGTTAATCGCGGACCCCGTGTCGACAAGACAGCGCCGGACTTCAAGACCATTGAACTGGCCAGTGACATACAGCGGACGAATATGTCCCTGTATAGGAGGGTCTTCATCCTTACCAGAGAACGAGATAACTGCCTGACATTCGGCGTCCTCGATCGTTTCGGCGTGAAAGGCCTCTGCAGCCACAACCTCTGTCTCAAACTGGAGGGGGCTTTTCAGGGCTTCAGCGAGTGCCTCGCTCATCTCAGATGACATGCGCAGAGCCTCAAGGATGGAGAGCCTTGCTGGGATGTCATCCAAGTGCTTCAGGACATCATACTTTTTGGCCAAGCGTGAGCCCCTGGTTGCAGGAGGTTGCTCTGTGGTTGGAAGCATGACGGGCCTTGCCGGTTGGATCGGCGACCGACTGGTACTTGGCGCATCTCGCTGTTCACTGGCTGCAGTCCGGGAAATGGTCACCGTACTAGGGTCAGGAGGCCGGGATGGACTCGTGGCAGGGCGAAGCTGGTCGCGACGCGGCTGAGGCGGTTCTGCCTGGTCCCACACCACAAACAGCGGCGGAGGCGAATCCGTCATCCCCGAATGGGGGGGCGGCGCACGTTGTGCTCGGTTTTGAGCCTGCTGCCTAGTCTCAGTGGCGTGCACGGCCTGGCTGGAGGTACCAACGGCTGTGCCCCGGCGACTCCTGCTGCTGCGGTTCTTCCGACGGTGGTGACGACTGGGGACACTAGGGAGGTCCACCTGGTGTTCTTCAACGTCGGGAACCGAAAAGGGATTTACCAGCTCGACGGTGTTAACCGAAGCGTACCCAATACCGTCATCGGACGAATCATCCATCACCGGGCGGATCCGAGGAGGGCCCCCCATCTCCGGGGGCATGAAATCGCCGAGAGTGCGGGATAGTGGCGGAACCGGCGGGGCGCGCTCTTCCTTCTTGCGCTGCTGCCGTTTGCTCCTCTTGGAAGAGGCAGGCTGGGACGACGATGCCGAAGCAGCACCCGCAGATTCTGGGGGCTCAGGCTGATTCAAGCGCGCACGGATGATTCCATGGGCGCGAATGGTCGTCTTGTGGGCCATCCAGTTATTATACTTCTGGGATCCGCGGTCGGAGACCAGCTACCATTCGTCCTCGTTGCCACTATCGTCATCTGATCCCACGAACACGCCCGCCACTTGTGCCGGAGCTGGGCCCAACCTGATTACATTGTTGTTAATCTGGTCTTGGAGCCAATTCTTAAACACATAGCACCGCTGGATGGTGTGCCCCAGGGCCCGATGGTAGGGGCAGTAGCGGGGGTTATTCGTAAGATGTGCCTCCTCTGGCTTCCAACACTCAGGCAGTCGCACAATCCTCTGCTCCAGGGCGCTCCGGAAATAACCGGGGACCTGATCCTCGTGGAATGAGTAAGTCAGGTGTCGCGGGCCTCTGGGAGCATGGTCTTTTCGAGGGGCTGGAGGGGCCGGCCGAGGAGGTGGACCCTGATTATCTCACCTGGGTTGCGGCGGTACATTACGCGGAGGGGCCGGCCGGTTCTGGGGCTGCTGCTGCTGGGCCGGGAACTGAGCCCGTGGAGGCAGATTCCTGTGAGGCTGTGGAGCTGGCCTCGCCGGCAGCAGCTCCAACGGCCTGGGGGCCTCTATCTGGGCAACAACAGCGGGCTCAGCCCTGCTGACTCTCCTTGCAGTAATCATAGGAGGCAGCGGGTGTGCCTGGCTGGCCTGTTGCAGGGCTTCCTCAAGACGTTGAGCTTTGTCTGAGAAGTCCCTGAACCCTCCGGGGTAATTCTGAGTGATCAGGGAATGGACCAGCTCGGTCTTGACGTTCCCGACGCACATTGTCAGCAACTGCTCCTGAGTCAATGGCATGTCAAGGGAATACGTGAGACCCTTCCATCGGGCGACGAAGTCCGCGACTCGCTCATCAGGCCTCTGCTTGAACTTGAAGAGGTCTGCGATACTTGTCATCCGGGTCGTGGAACTGAACTGGTAGAGGAACTTTCTACGGAGGTCCTCCCAGCTGGTTACCGACCCGACGGGGAGCTGGCTGTACCAGACAAATGCTGGCCCTTCCAGTGTCTGAACAAAGCAGCGAAGCTTAGCGGCCTCTTGCTGCGCCGGAGTCCCCAACATAGGCCCGCACCTCGAGTTGAAGTGGTCTAAATGCTGTGGCGGATCTCCAGTCCCGTTGAAGGGAGCGAAAGTGGGATTCCCGAATCCCGGAGGCGCCGGCATGTCATCCACCCATGCTGGGTAGGGCTTGCCGTCCGGTGGGATCGCCACCTGCCGAGTCTCCAAGGCCTCCAAGCGGGCAATGAGTGCCGCCATCGGATCATCCGGACATGGGTTCCAGTCCTGGCGAGGATCTCTAACCACGAGCGCATTGCACGGCCCTTCAATCGGGTCGCCGACCGGGTCGTCGAACTCGGCAGCTCGTGGGATGGCGGGCGGAGCGGCCCTTGGGGCAGCGGGAGGAATCCGAGCGGGGTCTCTCAGGTAGTCACGCCGCTCGGGAGGGTGTGGCGAAACATACCGCGCCCTCTTGCCGTAGGCAATGGCCTCTCTCCTGTCGGCGAACACGGCGTAATCACGGTTGCCCGGGAGAGTCTTTTCGCGGAGCGGTTGTTCCGGTCCCTGCTGTCCTGGCCTAGGATCACCGTAGTCAGGCCGCCGTTCTGCAGCGCGCTCGGCGAGGAGCTGGTCAACCAGCCTCTTCTGTTTGGTGAGCTGCTGACGTAGCGTAGCCTTCTCGGGATCCCCCTCTGCCCTCTGCATGGAGGCAGATGGGTCGGCGGGATTTATAGCCTCGCTGTGCTCTTTTCCTTTGCTGACGTTTCGGCTCAACGCCAGTGCTTCAGTGGGTGCGGGGAGCCCCAGGAGGTTCCTCTGATGACGAGTAACTCTCACCGATGGATCTAACGCCGGCTTGTCTTCGGGGGGGAAGCCCCCATCGATAAGTTCCAAGTCGTTCCCCTCTCCCGACAGGTCAGCCATATTGACCGTTTCCGTCCCTGGGGATGTACCCTCAGGGCCACCCAGTGAATCGGGCTGTCGGCGAATCACACTGAAGCGTAGGGCAGCGTACTGCCCCCATCCACGGATATACACGTGGGGAGTGGCTTCCTCGATAACTTTGCGGAGTACTTGAAAACACTCAACGCATCGTTGTTGGAGGGCCTCGTGGTGCTCAAATGACCCGGGGTGCCGAACCGCGGGGAGCATGGCCAGGTCAATTTGACGGCACTGCTCACCAATATCCTCCAGGTGCGCTTGACTCCCGGGGTATGGCATTTTTAGGTGGTGAAGACAGGAGCGAGTCTCCCGGAGAGTTCGGCGGAAGCATTCGAACTCATCCGGGGTGAGCGATTCAGGTGCATCAAAGCCCGGTCCTGCGACTGGCCAAAACATCTCAGGGAAGTGGCCCTCTGCAAGGACGGTCCAGAAGCTCCACGACTCAAACTCGGGACCCAGGTCTCCTTGGTCCTCTTCAATGACTGGGAACGGACGGGGAACCGGCAGTGGTGTCGAGGCGGGCCGCCGGGCCGACGGGCTGGCCGGCGGTGAATACGGCGAACAGGCCGATTGGCTTCCATATCCCGGGCCGCCCTCTGAGGGTGGCGGTGCCCTGGATACCACATCACGATTGGACGGGCCGGCGAGCAAACATCCTGCCGTAGCATCGGTGCTCGCCGAGGGTGCACTAGATCGTGGTTCGACCGTTGGTCCCCAGAAAAAATCTCCGGCTTCCCCGATCGAGGCGGAAGGCGCTTCCGGAGGGGCCGGTACCAACCGCAAGCTTGATCCTTGGGGGTCTACCAGGCCCTCGTTACTCCGGATATACCTTCGGAGAGAAGCGGGGATCACATCGATCTCGCTCTCGGGGAGCACGAGGCTGACGTGCCGCATTCCTACCCCTGCCCTTGACTGGCGGGATTGGGGAAAGGGATCTGTCGTCGAATCGTACTCCGCCTCTGAATTAGAGAAGCGAACCGGTCGGATCTCTGTCCGGAATTCCGTAACATTCTTCCCTCGGCGTCGACGCCTTGCCTTCCTGCCCCTGGGTGGTTCTCCGGGGCAGGGCTGATCTCTGTCCTGGCGTCCTCCGGCCGCACTGGTGCTGGGGCCAAGAGGACTGGAAACCAAGGTGCGAGGGGCACCGGGACAGATATCAAAGGGGACGCGGGGAGAGATGATTCCGGGCAGGCCTCCGGGCCGGGATCGGAAGGTGGGATGACCCATGCCTCCTGGATCGGCCACACGGAGTAGATCCCGCTGGTGAATAGCGCTACCGCGAGGTGGTCCGCGGTGGCTACTGCCTGCACCAGCAACCGGGAGAGTCGACCCAACCTACCTTTGGGGCGGTCGAGGCCTCGATCCAGGTCGGGCATAGAAGTTCCCCTGCTCAGGATGCGCAGGGGCCTGGAGACTGGAGCCAACAATGGCTTGGGCCAATGCGGACGCTGTTGCTAGGGCCCCAAGGTGGGCATCCTCTTCCGCTCGTGCCCGACGTTGGCGTCGGGACAGACGAGTCGGGATGAGCGGCGCGGGCAGGTGGAGAGCCCGCTCTTCGACTTGAGAGGCCTGGCGGCGGTGTCGCCGTGGCCTGGCGGGAGTCCTTACCGTAGATCCCTGGAGCGAATCCCGGATAGGGTGATCCCGGGCATCTTCCACCTCACCCGCATAGGGAAGGGAACTGTCAGAGCGCTCCGGGGATAAGCTCCCGAAGCGGTTGGACGTTGAGGTAGGCAGCGGTGCCTCCCTGCGCGGCCCTCAGGGGCGGCGGTGGTGGCGAGGCGCAGCCTCCTCAAGGTCTAGGCGAGCCATGTCCCTAGTGGGGATGACTCCCTCTTCCTCATATCTCCGCACCAGGGTGTTGATCACCCTTCTCTGGATGACCTCCGAGGGGGAGAGAGGGCGTGGTCGTCCCGCAATTGCGGCTGCTGGGACGGCCGTGGAACGGGCGGGACCGCGCGGAGGAGCCGCGTCGGTGTTTCCCCTACCTCTGCGCCAGTGGGCGGGCGGTGATCGGGCACTGGATTGGGCGACCTGATTTCTGAAAGCAGGGAGAAGGACCCATTAACACTGACAGGAAAAGGAATCGACAACCAACCATTAGTGCCACGACGCCTTCTGTGGGGGGAACCCAGGCCCTCGACGTTGCGAGACGGAGTGCCCGATGTCCCCTCCCCAGCCCCTGGCGGGTAAGACTGAATGCTTGGCTGGGCAACATGCCGGTCTTCCAACACCTCTGAAAGCCATCGGCCTTCGTATCGAGGAGAAGAGATTCACGTCGGGTTCACCATTTTTCTGTTTCGGTGCGGATGTGCGTCGGGTTACGCTGTTCCGCCAGGACGCGTTCGCGCGTGCACCCGTCATCCCGAGGGGATGGGCGCGCGGCTTGTGGTCCCGCAGTCCCGCTTTCCAAAGGCGGGCGGCATCCGTCCCTTATTCAGGGGCGTCTGCTCCTTGATCGAAACCGGGATGATGGGATGTCGGCTCCTCCTTCCTTGGACGTCTCCTCGGAACTCGTCGCCTAATCCGGGTTTCCCTCATAGATTTAAGACATGCTCGTGAATCTCGTTCCCGGCGCCATATCTTCATGGACACCGGTTAATTACGCTGCTTCCGCCCGGACGCTCCAAGGAGTCTGGTCGGGGCAGCAACCTGCAGTGAGGAGACCAGGTGGCTCTGGGTGCTGGGGGCGTGTCATAACATTGCGGCTCTGCACGTCTGTCTTCCGTCCCTAATAGGGCTTCTCGAAGGCATGATGACCTGAGGCATCCCGCACTGGGTGCGGGGAACTGTGTCACCAGAGGTTTTCCTCAGCTTTCCATGTTTAACACGGGGTACGCCGCGAGTTTAACGTCCAGCGGGGACGGCATCGGACCGATCAACACGAAAAGTGGACCAGATGACAGAACCCCTTGCGGGGATCCTCCGACGCTGGGGCCAGCGCATGGGTGGCTTCCCAAGTGATATGGAGTGGAGTGGAGTGGCATGACCCCACCGGGATGTGGCGGCCCGGGTAAGGATCAGGATGGATGATGGAGTGAAGAGCTTGGACCCCGTAGAGGCTTCCTACGTACCGCGCGTTAGCACAGATCAAAGTCAACGTAGTTCGGGTATACAGTTTAACGTCATGCTGGACGTCGGCAAGCCGACTCACGAAGAGGTCGAGGCCGCCGGGCGGAGGATTGAACCGAACCACCTCGCACAGAGGGAGATGGAATGGCCAGGTGGATCACAGTTTCACGTCATGCTGGACGATAAAAGGAGAGATGGAAAAAGGGACAGTGGGGAGGCACAGTGGAGATACACACGTGCAGTCTCCCACAGGGGCGGATTCATAGGTGAATCGACGCAAGTGTGAACCCTGGAGGGGTCCACTGATGGACGAACCGACGTGAATACGACCGGGACGACCAGGTGGTGGGCTTGAACCTCAGGGAGGCTTCCTACGTACCCTGTTTAGAAGACAGGGATCAAAGTCTACGTAGTTCATTCTGTCAGGACTTACGCACTTGAGGCAGCCCGGATGCGGCAAAACTCAGTTGGAAGGGACTTGGACCGAAAGTAGGAGACACCTAGATCCCAGTCCCACCCTCTACTGGCTTCGGCGGTGGGGGAGCGCAATGGAGATACACATGTGCAGCCCCCCACAAGAAACTAGGGGTTTGTAATACCCTACCCCCGTAGGGA
The DNA here is from genome assembly GCA_963277665.1 of Viscum album. Classification (NCBI taxonomy): domain Eukaryota; kingdom Viridiplantae; phylum Streptophyta; class Magnoliopsida; order Santalales; family Viscaceae; genus Viscum; species Viscum album. The sequence goes on along the minus strand of OY728145.1, from coordinate 300,917,131 downwards.
AAAGCCGCTCCCATTAAATCGTCCCTAAAGAGGGACAATCCCGACATCCCGGCAGAGACGAGCGGGCGGGGGCCACATCCAAACCGGGGGGGGGGACCCTGCGTGTGAGGCACGAGATCGGGTGAAGTGGACGGTTTAACGTCTTGCCGGACGAAGTACAGTTTAACGTCGTGTGTTGAGGACGAAGCGGACGGTTTAACGTCTTGCCGGACGAAGTACAGTTTAACGTCGTGTGCTGAGGACGAAGCGGACGGTTTAACGTCTTGCCGGATGAAGTACAGTTTAACGTCGTGTGTTGAGGACAAAGCGGACGGTTTAACGTCTTGACGGACGAAGTACAGTTTAACGTCGTGTGTTGAGGACGAAGGTGCTTGGCAGTTTAACGTCTTACAGCACGGACGATAGGGGCTAGGCAGTTTAGCGTCGTGCAGCTTGGACGTAGTACAGTTTAACGTCATGTTGGACGGATGCAGTTTAGCGTCATGCGGGACGAATGTGCAGTTTAACGTCATGCTGGACAAATGTGAAGTTTAACGTCATGCTGGACGTATGTGCAGTTTAACGTCATGCTGGACATATGTTGCCGCCGATGGGTCTGTGTCACTTCACGCAAGCCTGGAGGGTCGCACGGAAAGACAACGCATGGTGCGGGCACCCAGGATGAAAATCATCGGGCGCCACGTAGGCGGGTACCCTCAGGGGGTCAAGGGGGGCGACCCTGGGGGATTGCGCGCAAAAGAGGAGCTTTGCGCGCAAACAGCAGGTCGGCGCGCAAAATGGCGGGCTGGCGCGCAATCGGGCCAGCCCTTTGCGCGCGGATGATTGAGATTGCGCGCACCGGGCTTCGGACAGCTCGCGGGGGGCAACGACTCATTCTCTAACGAACGGCCACTTTGAAGAGGGGGTGCGCGCAATCGGGCTGGATTGCGCGCACTCGGGGGCAATTGCGCGCAAGAGGCTTCTTTTGCGCGCATAGGCCTTCGGGTTAAGGATTATTCAAAGGAAAGAAGCCAAGGGGATTGCGCGCGAAGGCGAACCCCAAGGCTCTATTGCGCGAAAGAAAGGAGGTTACCTGAAGATCGGCATTGCGCGTGGAAGGGGTTGGATTGCGCGAACGAGCGACGCTTCGGATTCTGGCCACCTTCAAAACGTCGGGGTTCGCCTTATATTTATAGGCAACCCCGGGCGCGGAATCCGGTCGTCGGGCGCGGAATTCTCTTCGCGGGCGCGGAATCAGGACCCGGCGCGCAAGGGAGCCGCGCAGGCCACGGGCGCGCAAAATAGCGTGCCGGCCCAGTGCATTGCGCGCATCCCGGGAGGATTGCGCGCCGCGAGTCAACTTTGTGCGCGGGCCTCTGAAATTTCGCGCAAGTCCTCCGGGCCCTCCGGAACGTGCCTCTGACTCCAAATATCACTTCGCTTTCCGCATCCGGAGCTTCGTTTGGGAACAACGGACTTTTCCGGCGTCTACAATTACATTAGTGGTTTAGGAATTAATTTATTTTATGGGATTACTTATTCTCACCATATTGGGTTTGGAAAATATTTAGAGATATAATGAAAGACTTTTCATTCTTTTATTGATCTTACGATTTATTAAACGTAATTTTGAGTGCATCTGGAATAAAAGAAATTCATTTTTGGGATATTAATTTCATAGAGTATGTGATTTAAGCACAAATAAATGATTAAAATTGTGTTTATAAAATATAATTATATAATTTAATTATATTTACTTATATTCATGTAAAAAAATAATTTATAAACATTAAGAAATTGATATTAAAATAAAAAAATGATACCATATTACATTCATATATGATAAATCAGACTGCCTATTAAATAATCAATGATTTATGGTTTTTATCCCCATAAAATTCTATTGATAATTCACCTTCTCTTGATCATTTAACACTATCAATATCTATAAATATTTATGCATTTTCACCATGTCTATATTTTTACTTCCAACCAATGTTCTCATACTCAAAAACCTAGTTTTTTGTTATTCTAGTTGGCCTTCATAATACCTTTCCTATCTTACCTAGAGAATTTTTTAGTAACACTTTTAAGATTTTGGATTTTCAAAAATGGTATTTCCAAATGTAAAAACCTTGACTATTGCGATTAAGTTTAAATTGTGTAGATACAATATATATAAGGTGGGGACATTGTAACACCCCATAATTTTAAAAGAATAACATTTATTAAATAGGGTTGTGACATGGAACACCTTGATTAGAAGACAATATAACAAAAAAATTCATTAAAACATATTTATTTTAGAATAAATTTAATTTAATTGATATCTTACGATACACACAATAATTATTTTTTTAATAGCTTGCATTAAACACAAGAACGTGTTTTACCGAACTACATTATACTATTAATATTATTATTTAATATTATAGTTATCATATAGCCATTGGAATATAGGGAATGAATAATATTAACTGAACTATTAAAATATATAGTTTACAAATTTATTTATATATCTATTTATTATAAATATAATGAAAATCATTTAAAAGAAAACCCATGTTTTCTGAAAAACTAATTTTTTCTAAAAGAAGGATTAATAGTGCTTTGTGAACATAATATATAATTAGTTTTTACCAATGTTATAAAATTTATATGAAAAAATCATTTTTGAAATCATAATACCAATGTTATATTAGGATGAATTTTTGGGATTTTTCTGAAATGTTTCATTTTTTTATGAAGAGTGAAAAATACATAAGTTTTATTGAAAACCTCATTTTTCATTTGAATTTTTTTATAATGTTAAATTATATTTTGAATTATTTTAAAGTAAAAATAGTTAAATTTTTCATGAATTAATTCAATTTAGGTAATTGGAATCATTTCAATAATCAATTTAGATATAAAAACACTGTCAAATTATGAATATTTTTATTTTAAAAACCTAATTTCCCATCATCACTGTGAGATTAATTTTAAATAAAATTTTACCTCATATTTGAATTGAATTTATAAAAAATGATTCCATATTTTGAAATATAATAATTTATAATATCTAATAAAAACCACTTACATTTTTACCAAAATTAATAGTGAATGAAGTAAAAATTAATTACCGTAGTTAAAGTAAAAATTGATTTTCAATGGGTTTAAAGTGAAATGATAAGTGTTAAATTTACCTATATAAATTTATAAAAACTATTATATTTACATATATATACCAACTAATCTCTATTTTTTTATATTTTTTTATTTTTTTGCCCTTTTTTAATTATGAAAAAATGCGGGATCCGTCAATTATTTTCATAAATTCTAAGCATGTCCTCTCCCCAACCTATAAAAGACCACCCCTCTGCCCCTTCTTCAGAACTGTAAATCCATTTGGTTCAGCAAATAAAGACCCAAATCACTTACCAGATTTTTTCACCTCACCCAAGAATTCTCATTGTGTGCATAAAACCAACCTTTTAAGGATTTAGTTAAAACATATGGAGGATACCCAAAGGAGAGGTAATGTTATTCAATAAGCATCATCATTATTTTTCTTTATCCACCTCTTCAAATTAATTTAAAAATAGATGATTTATTAAAATTATTATATTTAACATACTTATATGTTTCTATATTAAAATTAAGACCTATAACTATACAAACTTCCATAAAATGGGTTATTAAATCATCATTTGTGTATACAACATATGATCGCCTTTTGAACCGATGTCGTTCGTTTTTTCATTTCCACCTCTCATAGTTGGGTATGATGTTAAATAAAAATTATATATAAAATACTTATAACTTATTTATACCTATTTAGTAACTATGTATTATATATATAATTACTTCAATTCTGTAGGTGATACGATAACGTTTCTCGTTTGTATGACATTCTACCACCTTTGGAAGCGATGTTAATAATTTTTCACTAGTGGTTAAAATTTATGGTGTTAAAGATAATGTTAATGATTATATATGATATAAATGATAAAATTATGTTATAAATTCCATATTTATCTTTATTAAAATTTAAAATATATCATTTTATTTATTTCCTTTTCACTTACAGGAAGATGATAACATTGTTCGTGTACGTGTAGACTACCACCTTCATGAAGGATGTGAATCTATTTTTATCACCACATCATTTGGAAGACATATATAAGTATATAATATGGTATAAATTATATTATTATAATTATTTAAAAGGAAAGTATTACTTACCACCTTTCCATAATGATCATTAAAAATGGAAACATTACTCTTGCGTACGTGCAACCCACAGTCTCTATGATCCTAACTTACATCCTTTTTCATACCCATTATTTATTATTGGTTTTGAAAGATAAAATTATATAAAAATATTATAATTATTTCTTTGTTATTAGTATATATTTGGTAGAACTATTTAGTATTCACAAGAATCCGGTCTTTCATGAAAAAAAATAATGAGAAAATAAGGCTATTAACACCCAAATTAATAAAAATAATAAAATATTATTAACAAATAGTTATATGATGTTATAAAAGGATCATATATGATATTATAAATATTATTATGATTTTAAAATAATTTTATATGATGTTTTAATCCATTACATAGGAGGATAAATGAAATTCACTAAAAAGGAAGCTTGAGGTAAGGGATTTTTTCTCAATTTCATTTCATTGAGGAATATTGTGAAATTATGCACCTAAAGTTTTTCATATGGCGTTTGTACATACCATTTTACTTATAATATCATGAATAATTAATTATTAATGGTATTTTGTGTCTTACGTTTAATTATTTTATCTAATTTTCTTTTATTTAAAAATTACTAAGAGGTAAAAAATTTCATAACTGAATTTATTTTCATTGGGTTATATTAATCCTTAATTAGCTTTGATATCTTCAGATTATGTGTGAAATTAATTTTGACTATATATATTTTTAATTCGAATTTTTTTATGTGTATTTATTTCTGATACAGATAATCGATTCATTAACTAATTCCCACTTAAACATTCTGATATTTTAAGGTTTTATTTCACATTCTCATTTTAATCGATAATGTCTATCATTAAATTTTTATTGAAGGAAATTATTTAATAATTATTTAATAAAGAATTTAATTTTATTATTATTTGGTTATTAATGATATTTTAAAGTAATTGTATAATTTTACACAATTCGGTACTTTAAATGTTTGATAGTGTTCTTTTTATGAAAATCTGACATCATTTCTCTCTTTGGTCAGAAATATATTTTTTTCCAAAACGTTGTTTTTTATTTTATTTCAAAAATTATTTAACATTTTATAAATGATTTATAAAATTCATTTTTACCTATTTTTACCATTTCAAAATTCTTTGCAAAGGAATCATACGTTCTTTTCAAAATAATTCATGTTTAGATTTTATCAAAAATGTGAAAGGAATGTTCATATAGTTTTCTCAACAAGTCACATTCCTAACATTTTTATAGTGAAAATGGAATGTTATTTTTAACTTTTATCAAATGTATGGAATTAAACACCTTTTTGAAAATAATTTCTTTGAGGCTTACATTTCATGTTTATTAGTATCATATTTAGAGGAAATATGTTTATAATGGAATTTCAAAGAAATGATTTTTCAAAATGTTTTTCAAAATGAAAAGGATATTTCCCCAAGAATTTTTTAAATGATATTTTTATGGTATTTAAATTCAGTAATAAAAAAACCCTTATTATTACTCTAATAACTGTATATTTATACCATAATTAAATATTATATGGGTGGTTTATGATTTTTTTGACCAAGGATAACATTTCCATCGACTTCCTTGATTAATTTTGTAGTCATTAATATCCCACTGAAATAAACACCTTCCTATGAAAATTTGACAATAAAGTTTCCAAAAAAATACATATAATTCATAATTTATTTTATAATTTATTAAATTTTATATCAATTATAAATATGGTGTTTCAATTTTAAAGTTATTTGATTAAATGGGAAAATATTGGAAAATCTGTATCCATTACTCAGTATAGATATTTTATATTAAGGAATATTGATTCATGAATTAAATATATTATTAAATATATAAGGAATGATTTTGAATTAATGTGATCGGTGTGGTTTTATTTTATATATCCCGTTGATTTATTGGAAGGTATCATGAGAAAAACAAGTTAAGAAAGCATTAAATCAGTTTTTACTTATAGTTTAAATCATCTTATGAAAGGTTGTGATGGTAGAGGTATCATGTGTCTGAGACATGAAATCCATAAATCAAGAATTGACTTAATTAAGAGTTTATTTAATATTTTCTATTATATTTTCACAATGATATTATTTTTGGATATATTTAACTTTAATTTTATTATTTAACTAGAATGTGTGCTCAGTTATTTACCTTCCCATATTTATTATTCTTTATTCAATTATTTAAAAGGAATGTGTGCTCAACAATTTACATTTTCATATTGATTATTCATTATTTGTTAAATTCAGTGTAATGTGTACTAATTAATTCAACCATTAATATTGATTTAGGATATATTCCATTGTACTTGAACCTTATTCATAATTTTAGCTCATCTATATTTTGTTTCCTTTCACTAGGATTGCAGGAAGAGTTCCATATTTGGTATACAAGGATATGCTAGATGGAATAAATTTATTATACTAAGATAAAAATATGTAAAAATCTATGTTTCCAAATGAATTATGGGAATCTTCTTTATATCTAGTTTACAAATACTATTAAACTATTTTGTCTTTCAGGATGTAATTCCTTATATCTTATGCCAATGTAATGTAGTAAGACAATGGAACCAGGCTACTGGTATCAGTTTCTATAAATTTATTAATTCATTTTAATGTCTTAATAGTTCAATAAAAAATCTATTAACCCAATTATGATAATTGGAATAATTTTAAAATTAAATTTAGAGGTAAAATAATTGTTAACATTTGAACATTTTCACATTAATAACCCGCTTTCTCATCACTTTTGCAGGGTTAATTTAAAATAAACATTTTATAAATATATGAATTGAATTTGGAAAAATAGATTCCATATTTGGAATAATAATAATTAATTATTTATAATATGTTAAAATTAAATTTTTACCAAAATGAATAGTGAATTCTGTAAAAAGTAATTACCATGGATAAGGAAAAAGCTGGGTTTACCGGGAGTTAAACTAAAAAGATAACTCTAAAATGATCTACAAGCTTATCTAATAACTATTTGAGGGAAATATTTAGACCATTATAGCTATAAGATTCTATAATGGTCCATTTTCCCCCTTTTTACATTTAAAAACATGGGACACATAATTATTTAAAAAATACCAATTGGGCCCTCTCCCTCACTTATAAAAGGCCAACCACTCTCCTCTGAATTTCACACCTTTAATCCACTTTTTATCATCTAATACCTACCCAAATAAGATTAAAAATTATTTCATATAATCCTATAAGAATTTTTTTATGAATAATGTCAACCATTTAAGGATTTAGTGAAAACCAAAGGAGGATACCAAGAGAAGAGGTAATGTTCTTTAATGTGTGCATTTAGTTTACTTATTTTACCACCCCTTTAATTTTTTAAAAAATGATTATATGAAAAATTATTATACTCCATATAATGTAATTTCTAAATAAAAAGGTCCTGACCAAAAACCATCTCCACTTACATTAAATACATTACGAAATCATTATTCATGTGCAAAGGGGACTACTGCCTCACGAACTAATGTCATTCATTTTTCCATTTCAACATCTCATGCTTAGGTATGATGATGGATATAAATTATATATATATGTTATTTATAAAGTATTTAAACCTATGAAGTCAATATATCAGGAATATATTTTGCCTTCCATTTCATGGGAGATATGACAATGTCGCTCGTGTGCATGGCAGACTACCACCTCGCGAAGGGATGTGATTCTTCTTTTACTAATGTTTCACATAGAAGGTGAAAAAGACTGAGTAAATTATTATATTATATATAAATGACATATTTACTATATTAATTACATATTTATTATTATATAAAGGTAACATACATCATTTTCTATCATACCTTTTCACTCATGTAAAGAAGAAAACATCGTTCATGTATGTGTGGACTACCGCATTCATGAAGTGATGTGACTCTCTTATATCCACAAAAACAAATGTATTATATATATATGTATATAATATGCTATTTTGGATATAAGTATCCTTTTTATAGGAAAAATATTTTTTACCTCCTTTTCAAAATGATCATTGAAAAGTTGAAGCATTACTCATGTATACATATGACCTACTATCTCCGTGATCATAACATAATTCATTTTCATAATAGATATTATTGATTATTTATAGAGGTATAATTTATTTATAAATATGATAATTTTTTCAGTATTATTATCCTATTTATTATATATCTATATTAACAAGAACTTTAACTTTCATAACATTACACACATAAGAAAAAAAGTAATTAACACTTGAAACAATAAAAATAATGATTGATTATTAATGAATGGGAAATAATATATTATTAAAGGATGATATATTATATAATAAATATTAATATGGTTCTTTAATAATGTAATAACTTATTTTAAACCAATATAAATGAGGTTAAATCACATTCAACTAAAAGGGAGCCTAAGGTAATGGATTTCTTAACTCAATTTCTGTTTACCGAGTTAAACTTCTAATTCATTGATTATGTAATTATAATATTATGTGTATAATTATTTTTTTTTACTTTAAATTTTATTTAAAATTTTTTAATTTTTATTTAAAGTTGAAACACAAAATATATTAATTTATTAATTCTCACTTCAACTTTATGGTCATTGTAAAGATTTATTTCATAATATCATTATTATTGAGATTGTTTAATATTAAATTTCAATATAAAGATATTATCTATAAATTTACCTATAAAAAAATTTCATTTTTCTATCCTATAGTTACTCATTATATTTTTCATGTAATAGTACCATTTTACCACTATTTGGTAATTAAAATGTCATAGAATTTGTTTTTATGAAAATATGACATCATTTATCTCTTCGATGGGAAATATGTTTTCTTCCAAAACCTTGTTTTCTAAAAATGTGTTGAATTTTTTCAAATAATTTATCAACATAATTTTAACCCATTTATACTATTTACAATAGGTTTTCAAAGGAATCTTAAGTCATTTTCAATATTATTCCCTACTATATTTTACTAAAATTATGACCGGAATCTTATTATAATTTTTTGAACAAGGTACTTTCCTAACCTTTTTATGATGAAAAATAAATGTTCCTTATTTACAGCATATAAATAATTTCCCACCATCATGGCCATAATTTCATTGATTATTCATTTACAAGATTACAATTTTTTTAAATCATCTATCTAAATTCGATTTTTCATGGAAATGATTTTCAAATTGTTTTTCAAAACGAAATGGATATTTTACTCAAGAACATTTTAAATATATTTTAATTGTATTTATGAACATCAATAAAAACAATCCTCAATTCTTAATCCAATTGGTATTTTCTATATGTATACCATACTTATTCTTCCTCTGGGTGGTTTGTGATCATTTTGGCCAAGGATAATATTGAAATTCATTTATTATTTCTTTTTCATTTAAATTGAATCCCATAGGATTATTCAACTTCATGTAATCACTATTAATTAAATTTTTTCTGAGTATCCCTATTATTTATCAGGGGTATGTTTATTTATTAAAACATATATCATTTATACATATGGTTTCCTACAATAAATTTCATTTTTTTTATATGGGGAAATAATTATGAACCCATATTCCCTGATCAATACAGATATTTGATAAGTTGATTAAGAATTATCTATTCATGAAGTCAAGTTATATAAAGGAAATGTGTGTTATGTTATTTAGATTTCCAAATTTATTAATATCCATTATATTTTTACATTGATATTATCTATGCATGAACATCTTTCTCATTTTATTGATTATATGGAAATATTGTTCAGTTATTACCTTTCCATACTGATTATGCTTATTGAATCATTAATGATTTAACTATACATAACCATTACTGAGAATTTAGATCTCACTCTTATTTTGTTTCTTTCCCCAATATTCCATGAAGTTTACTATAAAAATATTAAAGAATATTTTAGAGGGAATAATAATATTATTGAATAAAAATTATGCTGTAATTTTTATATTCAAATGTAATGTAAGACTCATGTATATATCTTTTTTATCAATAATACTAAACTAATAAGTACTTTGGGATTAAATTACTTGTTTCTTATGCTAATATATTAAAGAATAAAACTGACTATAGGATAATAGGGTTAGGTTTAATACATAAAATATGATATTTTTTAAAGAAATTCTTACTTCATTCAAGGTATGTTCTATAACATGAACTATGATTTTGTTAACATTGCAACTCTTCCATAATCCCTATGAAAATATATTTAAATACATGAGACATGAAAAAAATATCTTTATGTTATATAAAATAAATTAATCTACTAAATCTATGAATAACATGATAACTAATAAAATACACACCATTGTCTTATTATTCTTTGAGATAATGTACTATTTATTTCTATATGAAAACAAACACATTTAACCAATGAAATACTCTAAGACCCATAGAATGAAATTTGAAACCCATTTAAGAAACATACAACATCATATTCATAAATCTTTTTAAATTTGTGTTAGAAATAAGTAGATCTTAATAAAATTTATAGGAGAAACCACAATGGTTAATTCCCTCCTTATTTAATTTGATGACAATGAACATTACCAAATTCATTATATAGATATATTGGGTCTCACCCTTTATAAAATTTATATCAAGATCACCCATCATCATAAGTAATAATGGAAATCAACCCATCAAATAAGTTTTATCGGGATCACCCATTTCCCATATATAATGATCAAGAACAATATGATTAATTAAACATTTTATTCATGAATATTTTCACAAAAAACACATTTTGAAAAAATCTTTTGAACCCATATACAAAAAATAAATGGATATTGAAATACCCATCCCCTATAAAACAAATATTCAAAACGAAATTATCAAGAGTAATGGGAAAGAGTATTTTTCATTGAAAAAACCTGAAATATTATAAATGATGAAAAAAATAAAATAGTTGTAGTTTTGGGAAGATAATTAATATTATATATGTTATGATAGAGAATCCCTTCTTCCTTTTATAAATAATGTCAAAACTATCTATATAAAATACATAAAAATATTCCATTTTAAAATCGTTGAATAAAACAAAAATGTTTCATAAATTTTATTTTATAAATATTTTATTTAAATTAAAATAAATATAAATATGATTTATATAAATATGCACACAAATTAAAATCTATTTAGAAAATAAATCATTAAGAATTTTAAAACGATGTTTCTAAAGTAAAGTGTCCCTTACCTAGAGTTTGATTTATCAATGATGTTATTTATCTTCCTAAATAATAAAAAATTTGTTAATTATTTAATTTTTTAAGAATATTTATGACGTTTCTTTTTCATTTCATTTCCATGTTATAATAAATTACTTAAAAAATTATTTCCACATTTAACGTTTTGATGAAATTCATCACATATGTCCAAAATGACATCAGTAGGTTGACTACTGTCAAATAATTCATTATTTCAACAAAAATAGAATAGTTTTCTTGAAATAATTATCATTTTTATAAATTAATTATACTATCTAATCCAATAACTAAATATGGTTATGAAAAATGAAATTTATTAAAATCATGGAGGTGGTAGGTCATACGTACGCATTTGTAACGTTTCCATTTTCCAACAATCATAATTGAAAGAAGGAAAATATTATATTATCTTTATATAATTATAACCATATCAAAAATGCTATATTATTTATTTAAATAAACTTATTTAAACCATCCATGTTTTGTGGTGGTAAAAAAAATCACCTCATTTCATGAATGTGGTTGTCCACACGTACATTTGAACACTATTATCATATTTTAGATAATTAATAGTTATTAAAATAAATGATATATTATTTTTCAATATTTAAAATATTTCATGAATATAATAGATATACAATAAATCTATAATTATTACAAGATATTAGATAAGGTGATAGAAAAAAACTATATTAGTTCGTGAGGAGGAAATATTATGTACATAAGAATGATGGGTTCATTCCACTTTTAAGGGAAGAGGAGAAGGATATATGTTAATAAATTAACATAATATCATTTATGTACATGAAATATATTGGTGTTTATACCAAAACAACATATTCTTATTAAAGGAAACTTTCATAGAAAAAGTTTGAAACTTTCATGTTCCACCAAACCTTCAAACACTATATCAAACATAAAATTGTTTAAAGACCAAATTAAACCTAATAGATAGATTCCAATTTTTATTTGATATTTAATGAATAATATTTAATGAATGTATATAGATAAATAAAACTAAATCATTTGGTAGAAAACTAAACATATTCTTTCTACAATCTCGTTTTATTGACACCTTAATCTAGATAAGTATTGATTTATGTTGAAACTAATACCTCTAGAATGTGGGTAGGGATGTTAGGAAGATATTGTGGTAGGTTTTTTCTAAAAATAATAACTTGATGTGTGTAGGGAATAAGATAGGTGTTTACATTTTATAATGAGGGTAGGCAAATTATAGGAATTTATTAATGTATTAAATTAATATAAATTAATTTTTAAATTCAAATATCTAGAAATTTATATCATTAGAATCGAAAATGAGTATAATTAGAAATACTCTCATCTAAAAAAATTGGACAATTCAAAGTGATATTTTCACCCTTATATTTTTTAAACCCATATTAATCATTTTAATGATTACCATAATACCATGGTTTTTTACTCGATTGGGTCATGATATTTTATATAAAAGGAAAATTGGACAATATATGGAAGATAATTGGTATTTTAAACCATATCCAAATCACTTGGATAATAAGAGGATTTTTAAGAAATTTAAATCATTTTATAAAGCATTATTTATTATAAAATATCATTTATGAAATTTTTTAGAATTACATGAAATATTATAATATAATATGTGTCTATCTCATGAAAAGTGGTTCCAAAATTTCATTGATTAGAATATAAGGAATATTTGGTATAACTATAACCATCCAATTAAATTTTAAATGGTTTTTGTATCATTTTAAAAATTATATTTTTAATTAACCCCTTTCTTAACCAATTTTATCCGTAACTATGGTAATGAAATTGTCAATGTTAAAGGGTTATAATTTCCATGGGATGATATTTTATAAAATTTATACAAATTATCCATTTTCATATATTTTTTAAATAATTTAATAGAATATGATAGTAAAAAAATATCAATATTTTATTTTCTATACCATTTATTTATTTTAACATTTAAATCAATAAGACAAAACATTAATTTGAATATAATCTATTAAAACATATATAACATACATCATCCATTTATAAAATTAATTTAAGACATTAAATTAGTGAAATAATATTATAATTAGTGTTTGTAATAGAATTTACATGATTTTTATACTATTTTCATAAGCACTGTGTTTGTGTTGCCTAAGAGTTTATGGTAATTATTTCATCACTAAAAAATTAAAAAAATTACTATGATAGAAAATAATTTCTCTTTTGAATAAACATGTTGAACTGAACATATATTCATTTATCCATAATAAAAATATTAAAGATAATAAAATAAATAGTATTAAATTTTGACTTTTTTTACATAAATTATTATAATGTTAGAAATCATGAACAAATGGAAAAACTCGAAATATATTTGATGTTTTGATGTTTTTTGAAGAAATACACTCATCCTATAAAACTAAGGCAACTTTTAAAGTTAGTTTTGAGTGATTATCACACTGTTTTTAACCTTAATTAACCAATTTTACTTTTACCATGGCAATAAAATTTTATATGATTAGTATTCGTAATAACTAAAAATAAAATGGGAATATAAAGAAACATAATTTTCATTAATTAATATCACATATTAATAAATATATATATATTCATTAAATAATATTATGATACATGATACAATAAAATATGTCTAGTATATTAGAACTTTTCAATACAAAAACTACTTGTTCATAGGTGAACTACATCATCTCCCACTTAGTTCTTTATAAATGGAACCCTTATTTGAGATATCATACATAAAACCTTTCTTCATAACATTCATAAAGGTAATATAAGTAAGGTTGAGATAATATTATTATTATGGGTAATTATAGTAGATATTAACATAACATGAGTATAAGGGAAGGAGAACATGATAATAACATTTTAAAAACATACCCTTTAAATCATATATCATAAACCCAAGTCATGGATAACTCATGGAAGTTAATAGGGCATGAATCATAATGGAAGCAAAGAACATGAGCCCTATGAAAATAATATTTTAATGAGATAAATATTTGTGGAATACACATTAGTAGATGAAATATTATGTTAAGGTTGTCCACCTGGACTTTCACAGCATTATAGGCTTGGGTAATCAACCTATGTAACTACTTTAGGATTGGGAAAACTACCCATGTACCGTATTTCAGGCTTGTTATAACCTCTCATGTACCCTCTTTTAGGCTGGATATAATCTCTTTTGTACCCTCTATTTGGCTTAGTATAACCTTCCATATACCATTTGAGCTTGGAGAATAATAATAATTAAATGATGCATTATATGGAGATATATGTCTCACCTATCACATAATATAAATCATATATATGTCTTCCATGAGATATTAGAATATCCATCGTATCATAACGCATGAAAAGAAATGATTTCCTTGAAAATTTCTTCATACCATAACCTAAGGGAAATAAATGGATTTCATAAAAATTCTTTCATCATAAACATAAATCATATAGATAATTAAATTGAATAGAATAATTGGATCATATCTATAGTAAATATTATGTAACATCAATATATGTCATTTTGGATTGAAAAATATTTTGAAATATCACTTGAGTTATTTCTTGAGAAAAATATCCTTTCCATTTTGAAACAACATATTTAGAATATGAAAATTTCTCAAATATTAAAGAAACAATTTTATTTTAAAATAACCTTGGTAACTTGTAAAGTATTATTTAAACCATTGAGTGGATATGATGATGGAAAATATTTTCTATGTTGTACATGTTAAAAAAATGTTTGTTTCACATTTTTGGTAAATTTCAAAAGTACCTAGTTAGGAAATAAAAAAGAAGACTCCTTTTAGACAATTTCATAAAAATTAAAAATTGGAAAAAATGAATAAAAAATCATAGTATAATAATAAAAAAATTGAAATAATCTTTATAAAACACACATATGAAATAAAAAGGGCTTTTGATCGAACATAGATATAAATTCGGTTTTCCTTAAAACCATTCATTTGTAACCATGAGTAAATAAATAGATAAAAATGAATGAAAAAAGTTTAATTTATATATATAGACATATAATAATAAAATTAATCAGTCCAGTTATATAAATATTATAATATTTCATCATCGACAACTTAATCATGATCAATCTTGATAAAAAAGAAGGGTTATAACAGAAAACTATTATCGCTCTAGTAACTTTTTCAATTATATGAACCATGAAAGAAATATACAAAGATATATATGTAAATCCCCATTATATTCATAATAATAATTATAAAATAACTCTATGGATAATATATACACCACACAAATTAAAAATCGGTGAATATTCCATGTGTCTCATAAAAATAAAAGTGGGACAAAAATCCTTTACTTAAAGTCTCAACTTTCATCATACACTTTCAAACCACCTGTATAATAAATACAGATTTATTATATATATATTCTAGAAAAATTGTAATATTTATCATACCATATATTATTTACTTATAACGTTTCATTATCTAGTTATTAACAATCCTTTGTTAAAATCATGTTTCGGTTAATAGCAGTTTCATTTTTCATGTATGTTTTTCTCTGGTATTTTCGTTCCTTTTACATTAATAATGGTTAAATATTATCCAAAATGTTAAACATGATATTAGTATCATATATATTAAATGTATATTTATTTATAGTAATTCATATGTGTTTTATATATAAAACTAATTACACAGTTTATGGAGATTGTAAGTCATACGTATGCATGAACACTATTTCAATTTAATAGATAGATTGAATAAAATAAAAGAAAATAACATAAAATCATTACATAAAATTTATTATGTAATTTATATAATATATATCCATTAAATATATACACATTACCATCCATGAAAAAATAAATTTAAAAATAAATCACATCACTTCTTGAAGGTGGTAGTCCAGACGTATACAAAAGTGAGGGTATCATTTTCCAACAGATTGGAAGGAAACAATTTATATGTGATATTATAATTAAAAGATTATAATTAATTCATAAATATGATATATAAAAATTAAATTCATCATTTTCTCTATTTGTGATATGTTTTTATAGAAAACTAATTACATCCTTTTAATATGCGGTAGTCTTCCATACACAAGACGGGCTGTTTTAGTTTCCATTTGATAGAGTATGAGATGGGTATTGGCTATACCATTAGAAAATATATATATATATATATATATATCTCTATGTGTGTGTGTGTTTTTGTGATATAATTATGTTATTATATCAAAATATTTGAGCAATATTTTAATGAGGTTGAAGAATAAATTAAACAAACAAGTTTGATAAAGAACCTCTTATTCGGAGAACCTCCTTAATAATGCACAAAAATCCTTAATAATAATGCTTAAAAATAAATCTAATGCCTCTAGGATGTGGTTATTGAAGCAATGTAGGTATATGGGTAGGTATGTTTTTTGAAAAAATTCTTTTAATGTGTGAATATGATATGATAGGGTTTTCTATTTATAAGGTGAGGTGAGGATACACTTGAAATTTTTGAAAAAGAAAAAGCATTACCCATAATTGACATATGAAATAAGGATCCAAAATAGATTATTATAAAACCATTAATGATATAAGATCTAAATGATAAAATGAAATAGTAATTGGAAAATATTTTAGGTCATTTTAGCCCATTTCTGTTTATTTTAACCCCCAGATAACTCATTTTATCTTTAACTGCGATAATTATTTTTTTACTATTTTTACGATTAATTATGACCAAAATATATGTTCAAAATATTATAACAGATGAATTATGATGATTAAAAATATGGTATACATTTTTAAAAATTCAATTCCCAAATATGGAATAAATTAATTTAAAATTAAACCCATAGAAAAGACACAAAAAAGTTATCCCAACATAACGATTTCAAACGTTTAAAAACAATTATATCAAAATGTGACATAAAATTCGTTGAAATGACATAAATTGGATTAATAAAAATATTATTTTACTAATATTACTTTTAAATACATATTGAAACAAAATAGATCTTGTAAATTCTTTAAATTAAAATCCAGTTTTAATTGAAATCGGTATTTTCCACTATTCATCGATAAATAAATCTATTCAAAAAGTTCAAAAAAAGTCACACTATGATAATTTTGACATTTTGATCTAAGAAATGAAATTATTTTTGTATAATATATTTTATGTGATTTAATATAATTAATTTTATTATTTATTTTAAAAAATAAATAAAAATGTTTTTGAGAAAAAATATATTTACAACATGTTTAACGTCCTTACTAAAAATCATAAACTTCTTTATCATTATATTTTAATTATCTAAAACCCTAATAATTACTTTTTATTTTTTTTATTCTAATAAATACGAAAAAATTTAATGACTAGGTTATTATGGTCTTGTTTAAATAATAATAATAATATTATATTGTTGTTAGTTAAAACTCAATGTTGCATGTAATGAAAGAAAATAAAAGAAGTTAAATTTAATTGAAAAAAATAAAAAAATCTTGAGGTGTTACAGTATACCCACCTACAATTAATTTCACCCCCCAAGTTTCATTATCTTGATTCAAACAACTATGGGTACTTTTTCCACAATATGTTCTCATGTTCCTATATAGATTCTATATACTGGTGGGATTTTCATAAAAACATTACCAAGTGAGTGGTATTATTTCATAGAATTTCCCCTCTATGACCTAGAATACCCATAGATTATTCCACATAGAAAAAATGATGATCAAACAAAATTCGTTTTGAGTTCAGTATGATTTATGGATTAGGTATGTAATCCATCTAGAGAGATACATTGAAAACATTGAGGAATTGAGAGAGGTTCAGTGGAAGTGCCTAGCAATAGGCAAATATCCATACTAGATCATGAATCTCAAAAATTACAATATATATAGGTAAAAAGTTACATTTTTTTGAATATCATAACCATATTCCCTTAGGATTATTATAGATAAACCTTCTCACTAACTTCTAATATCATATTACACCAATGATTATCAGCAAAAAAATCTATCTTTATTAATCCATTATGTGTTACTAAATGACTATATCCTTATCTACTTTTTCGTTAGTTATTTATGGTCCCAAAATATTTCTTTCTTTAATATCATCCCATCATTTAGGAGTTCAATACTTCTTTCCATAGAATAATTCATAAGTATCCATCTAAATGATTGAGTAATATTTATTGTTGAATGAATTCTAAACTAGTATATGTTTTTTATAGGGGTTTAATAGTTCAATCACATTGGAAATATGTATGTGGATGATATGATGTACTGAAAATCCACTCATTATTAAGTCCTTGAAGACGTAACATGATCTTTAAGGTAAACCTTGGATCCTAATAGTAAAATTTAAATATTTTATTCTGGAAAACACTTTTAATGGATAGTAATAACCCCAAAAGATAACATGAAACAACTAGTTTCAATCCACATAAGAAATAAAAAATATATTCCAGAAAAGATTTAAAATAGTAGTATCAATCACCCTATGTGAACTCCATACTAAAGAGTATATATTTGTGTATGGATCACCTTTGATGAGATCATCGAGTTTATTGGACATATTTTACTAGGTCTGAATATATTCCTCCTGATTTATTTTCCCCACATTGAGTCCACATGCTAATATCCATTATTGTTTGATGATCTAATCAGTTTTATCATCATTAAGATCAACTTTAATTGATATATCATACATTATAACACCATCCTCCTTTAAAATGTTTATATTGAAATCATCCTTTGACATATATTACTAAGAATATAGGAGAAGATATATGTTAGAATCTTGGTTCCATGCATCCTTATGGACACCATAAAATTCATCGAGTTATGAAAAATAGTTAAGATTTTAAAACCTTCGAACTTTAGTCTCCTCAACCATATCACTAACAACCTCAACATCATCAACAAGAGGTTTTTCTGTCACCCATATAATGCGGAATTCCTAAACTACTTATATACCATGACTTACCTCTACGTTGGTGTTCATGAGTTTTCAATCTGATTTGGTTACTATGGTCTTCAGAATGTGGGACCAGTCTTTTTGATACATAATGTTCATCATTTTTTTGACTAGAAAATTTATAGTAACAATATTACCTTTATTCAAATTCCTAGTAACACGCCCAAAATCCATTATCATTTCTTGATCAAGATCACACTCCAAGGAAGATTTTTTTTAAATTTTCACTCAAAATGATATGATCAGTATGAAAAAATCTAGATGAAATTCATTTTTCTCCAGATAATGGAACAAACTACTAATTCCTTTTATATCTTTTTCATTCCTAACATTCATTATCAACCATTCACATGATTCGATCTCTAAACATGTGGAACCTTTTATAGTAAAAACTTTTATTATTACATTCATCTTATCACAAAAGGGAGAAAAGATTAAAATCAATGAATAATTGCATTTAAGACCTCAATGTCTAGATTTATCAAGGAGGACTGGCTTAATGTACATTGGATGGAGACCAAATTGGGGTCCAGTACATTAAGATTCATAGAAATTACTAGAATCTGCATGCAATTCCATATGAGAATTTGGAGAGAGATAAAACAATGCATTAGGGATGTGAGCCTTATCATTAGCCTTGGGGCTTGCTGATAACCATGTTTCCTCACCCCTACGACCATTAGATTGAGTGTTGGGAGAGGCCACTCATGAATTGAGTTATTCTTCATAATACTTCTTCTAACGATTTTCCACAGGCAGGGTTAGAGGTAGGATTCTACAATCCAAAACATAAATTATCATTAAGGCAGGGGGAAAGTTTTTGAAATTATCCTCTGGACCAGAGAGGGGTCATGGGAGACTTGGTACATATGAGAATTGATGTGAAGAGGTGTTTAGGGGGGTAAATATGAGGAGGTTCAATGTTGTGATTTTCATGACCTGACCTGAAGGGGTCTGAGCCATAACTCCCCATTCCCACCAAAAATAGGATAGGGGCTTGTGAATAGCACACTGAGTAGGAATATCACATTGATGGGAGTCATTTTCAAAATGTACCTTTATTCATGCACCCACAAACACCTTGATACTATAGTGCAGAGATATCAAAACTTTAAAAATAAAATGCATGAATACAACTATCTCAAACTAGAGTACAATAGAAGTCTTGAAAGCATAAAAGGGGAAAACACAAACCCACTAAAATAAATCTATAAAAGAGTCCAACATTCTAATATGTATGAGATCATTGTTAAATGAAACTATTAGTTAGCTCCTTATCCCAGCTCTAGTAAACACCTCAGTCTATCAAACTTGCTAAACTCTTCCTACTCACATCATCTGGGGACTCTGCCAAATGTTATGTAGTGTACATAAGGTAGAAAATGTGTGGGGAAATACCATGTAGGGGTGAGTATTAAAATACTCAATAAGAACCCTAAAAACCCAAAAGAAGAGGGAGAGACTGAAAGGAAATGGTCTGCTCAACCTAGCCAGAGGAAACACAATCAAGAGAGAAACTCCGTATCAAACCGTCCCCAACTGTACATGAGAATTCAGATCATTCCACAAGGTGTTTCAACCATGAAATAAGAAAACACCCCATAGACCCCCAGAAATTCCTAGATTTACTAATCTATGTCTCCATGTCTCATGAGGTTCCGACCTCATATCCAGCAACAAGGATATTACTCGAGGCTCTGAAGGTAACACAAACTAGGATAACACACTCCATGATCTCATCTATATTTGATTTCCCCGATCCTAGAGATACACTCCACCAAGATTGACTGTACCATTCTTAATTGTACATCCAAGAGAATGTGCTCCATCAGGAACGACATACTAGGTCCATCTCTAGTGCCCAACACCAACGGTCCTACCATGGATAACCTTCACCCTGTGCAATGTCAAAGAAACCTAAATGAAGGGGCCTGATTATTTTCATTGTACATAGTCGAGGGATCACTTCTACAATCTTGTCACCACATGAATCATCTCTACCAAGAAAGAATGGTGGTCCCTGCACATCGCCACTGCCCCGTAGTCGAGTGAGTACTGGACCCAAACTAACATGTAAAATCCGAGTCACTCCTGTAAGAAGTTCCCACACCTCATTCAATCAAGGGAGAACTAAATCCTACACAGGTATCACATGAAACAAATGGAGTTTCCCACTCCTTGAAATATACTCAACAAATGAGGGAGCACAACTCCAATGAAAGAACCACTCTCCACAGCTACTCAGGGAGGGGGGAGTTTTACTATGTAGATGGGGAATTTCAACCTAGCACGGTAGGGGAGTGAAACACAAAGGATAGAGGAAATGAACCCCAGTACGATAAGGGATCATGACTCTAGGTATATAGGACCCACACCCTAGTCCCATATAGGGGGGGGTACTACTCAACCAGCATGATTAATGTGTGGGACCCATACCCTAACAATACAGGGGAGTACTGAACCCTCTATAGAGGACCCACTCCCATGTAAGAAATGGGAGTACCAAATCTGTTAGAACAATACATATGGAGGACCAACAACATTAATGATAGGTCAATTCCAACTCCAATGATAGAGGACCCTCACTCTAACACGATAGGGGAGTACCGAATCCATTATTTTCTCACATTTGAAAGACCCACGCCCTGACACGGAAAGGGACTAATGAATCCATGAATAGAGGACCCACACCCTAGTCTAACAGGGTAGTACCTACTCTATCTATCACACTAGTATGGATGGATCATTTCCTAACACTGTTGGGAAGAACTTTCCAACTAAAGGAACATCACAAGGAACTCATACCCTAAACAGTTAGGGGCATACCAACCCTATAAGAACAACCCAAAGGTACAATAACCTATACCCATGATACGGGGAGTCCCATATATACCAAATCATAAAGGTAAGGGGAACCTGTTTTTTCCTTATACAGTTTTTTCACAGTCCCTGCATCCCACTGAATGATCCACACCGAACTGCCACATTAGTTAAGCACCAATTCATTAGCGTCGTGCACAATTATTTCTACATCATGTTTCGCAGGCCTTCAGAATGTCCACCAAAGTATTATCCAGGAAAAATATGATCAGGATATGCAACTCACATGCCTAAATATGAGTCCTAGAGGAGGAGATACAGAAGGAGAAATATCTTGAGAAGAAATCTAAGGAGTACACGACATGCACTGGGGTACAAACAACTTGTGAGCCTGCCTGAGCATTTGGACATGTATCCTGTCTACATAGCATTCCAAACCATGTAGGGGTAAAAAAATGTAGAGATGGTACATGTCATGTCCCACTTCTCCCTCCCCTGGTCGTGTTCTTCTTCAACACGTTCCAACCAACTGTGTCCCTTATATGTTGTGTATCCCATACTACATTGCATTTTTAGGATAAAAAACCTACTTCCCATATATCTTTCTCATGTATGTGTACCAAAACCCTTATTCTAGTACATTGGATGTGTGTTAATATAAAATGATGTATTTTCACATGGCTAACCCAATCCATGTACCATGGTCACATAGTCTGGGGAGCTACATGACACGAAACATCGATATATAGTGTGTAATCCCGAAATACCATCTTCTACAAATATGAAGGGAAACACGGCATGTATATCTAGACTACACACCAGGTATAAGTTAATTCTACTCAAGAATTACCTGCAAAACTCATCTATTCATATCTTTCTTCTCCAAAACCTATAGATATACCTACCATAGACCAACAACAATTTAATTTTGATATAGAACATTAAAACCACACATAACAAAATGGATCTAGAACAAAACTCAAATTCTCATACCTTGATGGTGAAACATCAAGGATTTGGATAAATGATGATGCCTAGATCTTGCTAATTCTTTATCTGATGATGATTTACATTTGAAATGGGGATCGACGACACCTTTCTTTATCAATTCGGCTTCATTTCCATTCCTTACCAAATAGAGAAGAGGACCTGGGATGAGTAATTTATACAATTTTATTTCATGCACCAAAATCGCGAGGAGGTTGGGGATTAGTTTAATATTTTTAATTATATTTTTTAATTAATTAATCCACCTAATAACACCCCATCCTGCTCTCCTCTAACCAAACCTCACAGAGTAGAAAACTTTAGGTCGCACCTTGGGTAAGCACGATGTTATGGACTCAAACTCAAACATATAAATCCAACTTGAGACTCTATATAGTAGTTATTACCATTTTCAAGAGAATGTGTGGATGTGTGATAAAATATATTTAAAATTTTTAATATAACTACTCAGAAGCTCCCAGGGCCGCAGACTCCCAAACTGACTCAGCACCCTCCTTTAGAAATATTTTCCAGTACATTCCAAAGAATTAAATATTGAAACACAAGTCATTATGTTCTCCCCAACATAGGTATTTTCACCCTCTAAAAGAGAAATACTAAGAATAAGGGATGAAACTAAGCTCTCCTGTAGAATCTCATACCAGAGAGGTCACAAAGGGTTTCCGTGCTGCTTCCAAGAACACACTTAGGAAAACAGTCATGGAAACCAAACTATTATGTCCAACTCCAACCAGCTGATGTCATTTAAGAAAGAGGCACACATCTCTTCAGTTGCGATAGGTGTAAATCACCATGGCCCACACTTCATTTGTAGTCATAGTGTCTAGCAGTACCACACCTCGCTAACCTAACGAAGATGCCAACATAACCCCATAGTTCACATACAACTGTGGATGATCTCTTTCACAACCCACTCAAGAATCTATAATCACTGGATGATGTCGAGAACTAGATTGTAGCAACGAACAAGACATGGCTACCCAAGTGTAAACACTGATTCTTACTAGGCCCTTTGCATGCGAACCTACAACTACAAAATAGCTCAGCAAAACTAAAACACTTCCACAACCACTAGTGGTATTCCAACTAAATATGGATGGTAGGAAATGAAAAGACACTAAAAAAATTATATGGTCTAACTATTCCACTACATAATGGTTCTAAGAAAGGACCCCCCTTCACCAGGGCTACCAAGAAGAAGGGTCAAGCAGGAAATCTCTACTGGCAGGGCCAAGACCTAATCCGACGTTCAATCATACATCCTCACTCTGAACTCACAAGTCTAAGGGATTACTCTACCACACCATGATATTTTCTTCTTTCAGTGGAACCGACTCACCTTCATGGTTTTGGTCGCATCTTAAAAATTATTTTCCTCTTGAGTCCAAAACAATGTCAAGTAATGCCATATCCTCCTCGAGTGTGTCACGTAAAAATATAAAACCAAACACATGAGGGTAATAATAAAAAAGGGATTCCCAAATGCACACTGGGTATTACAGGGCTATTTGTCTTCAAACACCAACATGGGGTTTTACATATTCCCCATGTCACTATGGTTTAAACCTCGAGAATGTAGTGGAAAGAAAAGAGTAATGGAATAAATGTCTAAAAAATTCTACTGTATAAATTTGAAGGGAACAACGCGTACCTGTATCCATCCTCAGAGCTATATGGTTAAAGGCCCTATATGGCCTACAACTATCCTAGCCTGCATCCTCTAGAAACCTAATCCGAGCATGGGTCACCAGGGAATAGTGGTGGTAATAACTCGTGTCTCCTTCCACCTTCTACTACTCCACCAGATCCCCATAAAAATCATCAATCTTGTAGAACTCTCTGCTCCAAATGATGCCTATCCCAAGTAAGAACATCATCTAGCTCACTCTCAACAGCACGACAAGTCATAAAATCTCTAGAATGATATCCCCATCTGTCGCAATTATAACACCATATGTCTTATAGTTGACCTGATCTTCAATGCTACTCCTATGCTACTGGACCACATGCCAATGTCTGGGAATCAGTTAGCCTCTAGAACCATGAACCTATCATCTTCCGTCTGCCAGCTATTGCCGATGTCATAGACTGATGACAACAACTATAGACAACATTTGCCTATCCAACCACTATTAAGATCTATACTGATAGAGCTTGATCTAGTGCCCCAGATAAGTGGGAAGAAAAAATTATACCTCAACCGATCTTATATCTCTATGGAATAATTTCTCAATGGTACAAGTTATGAAGAAGTATTCTCTTAAAATATCTAGGGAGTAGCACAATAGGTTTTTCAACCTTGTGGAAAACTCCTCCACAATCATATTACCTTGAAGAAGCTGTAGAAGATCCTGGATACACACTAATCTTAAATTATCTAGGTAAAACTACTCCCTGAAGAGTTTTTCGAACTCTACCAATGTGAGTGTCACCTCATTTGGGGTCTACGTCACTCAAATATTCCATCACCTAGACAATCCGTGTAGAAGTATTTCTTTTTAGACCACAATCTAATAGGGAGGTTTCATTACAAGGTGGAGAACATGAGTGACTACCTCAATCCTGTCATCTACTATATGGGGGTCTGGATCATCCTGATAACTCAGGGTTCACTACCTCTAGAACTTGTGAAACATATTCAGACTATGTGCATCCTTTTACAGAATTTTCGGCACAAACAGAATCTCAACGGGAGGTGAAAAAACTGGCGGACCACCTAGAGGTCACACCTCAGAACCAGTACCTACACAAAAGCCTCATCATGGGGTTGATCATCATCACAATCCTGTCATGGAATCATGTATGGATATCATCATCATTCCATCCTAAAATATAATTCAAGATGCACCACAGTAAAAGAGTATATATAGGGAGGTGACACAAGAACCAAAAAAAATAAAAAACTAGTCCTATAGGACGCATCTACCATTATTTCTGTATGAATAGTTACCTAATGTACTTAGTTGAAAGGCAGGTTGTCAAATTCTAAGTGAATGGATATGTCAACCGCCACACCAACACTGGAGTCCCTAACTTGAAATCTAAACTCAAAACACCTTAAAACAATCTCTATGTAACCCAAACCAAGCTCACAACACTATAGTCCCAAATTTTAATGGTTCTCTGATACAACCCTATCACGACCTAACCCGAAGAGGTCGAAGATGAAAATCCCCAAGCCCGCTTCGAATAGTCCAGGGACTGGTGAATAGATTCGAGTAGCCATATCACATAGATGAGAGGTATTTTCTTAATGTACATGTATGCATGCGCTAACAAACACCTTGATGAAACAGTAAAAAAGATTTTAATATTTAGAAACTAAAATTCACACATACAACTATCCCATACCAGAATACAATAAAAGTACTAAAAGAGTAGACGGGGGAAAAATACTCACACAAAAAATAGAAAATAATCCAACCATATCATAAATATGTGATCACTATCAAATGAAAATATCATAAATATCCTCATACAAGATCCGATAAACACCATGGTCTGTTAAACTCACTATAATCTTCTTGCCTCAGGTCCTCCAAGTATTTTGTAGAATGTCCTCTAGTCTGAAAATGACACAACACATGTGGTAAAATCCCATGCAGGGGTGAGTATATGAATACTATGTAGGCACCCAAAAAACCCAAAATAATAGAATGAAATTACAAGGAAAAAATTCACTTGACCATGCAAAAGGGAAGCCAATCAAGAGAGAAACTCCATCTCGAACAATCCTTGACTATACATGGAAATTCAGATCAGTACACATGGGGTGTCATCACCAACAGGTGATTGTACCCCAATGACTCCCAAAAACACCGAGATATATTCATCTATGACTCCTATTCTCACGAGGTTTTGACCTCATAGAAATCAAAAAGGATATTAATTGGGGATATAAAGGTAACACAATCCAATAGAACACACTCCACGAGCTTGACCATCTTTGATGGTACCCATCCTAGAGATAAACACCATCAGGAAAAAATATACTATTTTAAATGGTACTTCTCATAGATTGTACTCCATTGAGAATGACCTACTAGGCCCATCTCTCGTGACCACCACTAAAGGTGTTTCAATCGCTAACCTACACCATGTTAATAGTTAAATAATTCTATATGGAGAGGCCTTCTCCTCGCCAATACACACATTTTAGGGATCAATTCTCTAAACCCTGGACTATGTGAATCCTCTCTAATAATAGAGAATTATGGGACCCACACCATTCCACTGCCCTACAGTCAATGGATTACTAACTCTTATCTAACCCATGAAACACCCGTCGCTCCTCTATGGGGTGGCCCATAGATCATTCCATCGAGGGAGCCCTAAATACTAAATAGGTATCTCACATAACTAATGTAGGGGCCTATCCTCACACTATACCCAATGGATGAGAAAACTCAACTTCAACTGAGGATCCCCTCCCCGCCACTACTCTGAGACGAGGGAGTACAACTCGGAAGATGAGAACCCGCACCCTGTAAGGACAGGGGAGTGAAACTCAAAGGTTAAAGGAAAATCATACTCTGACAATAGGGGATCAACACTTTATAGTTAGAGGACTCAAAAACTAGTCCAACAGGGGAGTAATATTCATCCATATCGATTACTATGGGGGACCCACTATTTAACATGTTAGGGGAGTGCTGACCTAAGCTAGATGACCTGATCCTTGGTATCATAGGGGAGTACCAAATCTATCAGAACAACACATTTGGATGTATCGTTACTTAGAATGATACCGGAATTTCACCCTAACATTATATGGGAGTACCGAATTTTTCATTACGTCATGTCTATAGGACCCACACCCTAACACGGTAGGGGAGTATCGACTCCATAGATAGAGGACCCACACCCTAGTTTAACTAGGGAGCACCTACTCTATCTATCCCATAAGTATAGAGGGTCCGTACCCTGATACACCAGGGGATCATGTCCAACTAAACGAACATCACGAGGAAGCCACATCCTAAACCATTAAGGGAGTACCAACCCCAGAAGAACTACCCAAAGGCACAATAACCCATTCCCAAGATGTGGGGAGTCCCATATCTAACAAATAAGAGAGTTAAAGGAAAAATCACACCCTAATTCCACAGGGGATTACCAGTCCCAAAATCTCTCTGAATGACCCACACCGAACTAATGCATTAGTTAAGAAAAACTTCATATGATTCTTGATCAATTCTTGCAGATCCATGTCTCTTATGGCTCTATGAGTACCACCATCACATACTACATGAAAAAACACTCAGTATAGACTACTAACATTACTAATAAAAGACTTAGACAAAGAGATGTAGAAGGTGGAAGATCTTTATAAGATCTCCAAGGAGTATATGTCTTGCACTAGGGTACCCATGACATGTAAGCACACCCAAGAACTTGGCCATATATTCTTCCTACAGGGTCTACCAACCCATATAGGGGTACAAAACCTATAATAATGGTATATTCCGTGTCCCACATCACCCGGCCCCAAGCCGGGTTCCTATTCTAAACAGACTGACTAATCCCATCCCTTACAAGCCATGTATCCCATACTACACGACGAGTTCAGGATAAATGGAAAATTTCTCGTGTAGTTTTCCTGTTTTCATGTAACGCACCCCATGTCTGTTTACCTTGTCCATGTGTTAATACATGGCCATTTATTTTCACATGGATAACCCAATCCATGTATCATGGTCACACGGTTTAGGTCACTACACAACATGTGACATAGGTACGTAGAATGTAGTACCCAAATATTATCTTCCCCAGATAAGAAGGGTTACACGACGTGCATATCTAAACTAAACGCTTTGTAGATTGTAATTAAAGTCAAAACATACCTACAAATTTCACCAATTAATCCTGTTCTTCCACAAAACCCATATATATACCAAGACAGGATCAATAACAATTGTATTTGGTCTCTAGAACCATAAAAAAATGTATTAAAAAGGGATTAAGAACAAATCATAAATACACCTAGCTCTATGGTGAAACGATGAGTCTTGGGATAAAGAACGATTCCTAGATCATGCTGCTTCCCAATATGATGATGATATATGGCAGAAATTGAGGTCAAGAGCACCTTTCTTCTTTGATTTAGCTTAGTTTCTATTTATCAACAAAGGGAGAGGAGGAGAGAGTAGGAGTAATGGCCCCAACTTTGTGTCATCACCCAAATCATGGGGAGGGGGAGGGATTAGTTTATGATTTTTAATTAATTTTTTATTTAATTAATTAGTACACCTAATAATTCCCACCAACTCAACTATGACCAAACCTCCTAGTGCGGAAACCTTTACGCCATGACTATGGTAAAAACGATCTTGTATACTCAATCATTACCATAAAAATACAATTTGAGACTCCATAAGAGAGTTATTCACCATTCCAAGTGAAACAGCACATGCGTGATATGATATATTTAATATTTTTAATATCCGCACTCCGAGGCTCCCTGTACCCTAGATACCCACACAGACTCAGTGCCCACCTATATAAATATTCTAAAAAATATTCCAATGTCTTATGGGTTAAAACCCAAGTAATTATAGTGAATCCAATGTACCAGAGATTTTAACGGTTTGGAGTGAGGGTGCATAAAATAATGACCAATAAAACCAAGGAAACCATCTTCATCTATATGAGTAAACAAAAATATAGAAGGACATTCTCATGTATGCCGAAGACAAGCCTTGTTCAGATGCCCTAGTTGGATGCAATTCAGACAATAAATAGTCCTTGAATCAAACACCGCCACTTGAGGTAATCTTAACTCTTCTTTGAATTCAATTTGTATAGACTCAACTAGGGGCTTGGACACATCCACTTGAATGAAAATACGTGAGTAAATGGGATAACCTGTATTTCTATATATTGACAGAGAACAAGAATTGATCAATGATATTTATAATCATTTCATGGATGGATGGATTTTGGAAAGGGAGTGGAATTTTTAGGAAATGAACCCATATCACCTTAGATGTTGGGTCCTTCTATATATGGATGTTATACTACCATATCAATTGAATGAAACATGATCCTTAAATGGACCACATGGATTGAGACTAGGCTAAAGTGACTTCATCTTCATTAGTAAATCATATCAGTATCTGAAGTGAGTCCAAGAGGCCTATAAATTCTCGATCCTTCAAACCCCTAGAATTTTTGAGAACATCATCAAAGGTACCCATTGAATAATGAATCCTTCCAAAACGAGATACCAGTTAGAGGAAAAAGAAAAAATAAGAATAATAAAACTAATGTAGTGATTCAGGAAGTTGGGGGATCCTGACATCAAGAAAGGGGAATTTAAGACTTCGGGAAATATGGGGAGAAGTAGTAAGGGAAGAAGGATTAGAGAAACATAAACATCATATCCTGATTAGATATTATTTAATTTGGTACTCCATGAAAATTTACCACTTCTTAGATGCATATTCTGGGAATCTTATAAAGATATTAATATTCTCTAATCGTGTTCAAGTGTATTGAATTCATGAGGAGATTGAATACAAACCTTACATCATTGTTCCATTTAGATTTTTTGGGTTCTAATGATAAAATTCATGGTGATGTTTTCCTATTACCATTTTGCTATTGGTAATGGTTGTAACATCCTCCTAGACTTTTGTCTCTTAGCCTTTCGATACTGACATGCCTAGTATTGAGATACATACTCAACAATATCTACCTTCATGATATCCCATAAAAAATAATTTTTCAAATCTCTATAAAAATTTTAACATATAGGTTAACTAGATAATGAAGAACTATGAGTCTCCACTTGTAGATCCTTATTCAATTCCAACATTGATGAAATATATACACGGTTCCTAAACATTATAATTCCTAAAAACTAATTCTTAATCTCATGAAACATTCTCGCCATATTCTATAGCTCAACATCTTTATTCTATTTATAATTAATATTCACTTGGATAAATGATCAAACAAACATTTGAAAGATTATTTCTCCCATTAATACAAGATTTCTAGATCCATCCTTTCCATGTATATAATTATTAGATACATTGTGATCCTCATCAAAGATAGGATAGCATGATCCATTTTACTCATAGAATCAAACAATTTTTTTTACTTTTCGTGGGTGGTAATGTGTTAAGTAGTCATAATCCTTAATTATTTCCACCCATCTTCTCGAGTAAAATGTTATCTCGTTCTGCTTGAATATATAATTTAAACACTTAAAATCAGTATAAATATCATACATTTCTCCATAATGAAAATGCATCCACATCTTTAATGCAAAACATTATCACAACCAACTCCAAATCATGAGTTGGGTAATTTTTCTAATGGACCCTAAATTTTCATGAGGTATAATCTATCACCATATAATTTTTAAATGAAATAGTTATCTCTATGATAAAGCAGAAGTCCAAAAATTTAATATAATCATTATCTATCACATCATTTATAAAAATGTTGTACTTAAAAAGAAATTAAGTCCGATAGTGGTTTGTGTTTCACCCATATTTTCTTTCAGTTGTGTGTTTCATCCCCATAAACATTATGTATGAGAAAATTTATCATTTTTACTAAAACTATATTTATACTATTCTTGAAATATTCCCCTAGATATACTAAATAACTATAATAATAACCTTAATCACTAAAGGTCATATACATCTAGAAGTTTATCAATTCCTTTAAACGCATGAAAATACTATTCTACCCCAAATAATACATCATTTTGAAACTATCAGTTATATATACTATATTCCAATAAAAAATCTCCCAAAATGTTATTAATAAAATTAAAATACAATAAAAAAGAACATAATGGGGTGTCTAAGATTTTGAACTTATGACAAACCTTATAGTCATAAACCTATAATGATATCGATAACTCTTATATTAAATTTACCTGAACACATATATGATTCTATAATTAACACATTACTTAGATATTTCATGATTATTATAAGTAAAATTACATTGTTGAAAATAATTCCACAACATAATTATTAAGTCCTAATATATTAATTTAGAAAAACTTTTACTTTAAAAATTTGTAATAACATAGGTGCTTCCTTGGTCATGGGGATGACCCTTATTCTAGGGAATTTACTAATATAATACCAATGTTACACACATATAATATATCTAATTCCAGGGAAATTATTTTATCTATGACCTTCATTTTAATAAAAAAAAAAACTTCCCCTCTATTTTTGATATTCAACAAGGTGCTTCATCCCCCATAATTCATATATAGGAAGCCAAATATTATTTTGGTTATTTTCATTACCACATACAATTTCTCAAAAATTGACATTCCTATTATTTTATGTGTTAGGAATCTCACTAAAGTTTATGTTGTAATTCATATATCATGATATCAGATTATGAATAATCAAAATATATTTTTATCTAGTCATCAACCAATTTTAATGATCATAATCACTAAATTTTATATCAAATTCAATGTTAACATGATCCATTATGGTTATAACCATTGAATAAAACTACAAATCATAGTATTAAAACAATAATACTTATAGAAAATTCAGCTAATCATGAGAAATAATTTATAGAACATATAAATAATGAAAAAATATTTTTAATATCTGACACATTAGGTCTATAATATGTTATTAAAGTCCATCATTTATTTAAATCCTTTATAATGCTTAAGAAAGTGATTTTGAATTTCCAAAAAATATCCCCTAGAAGTAAAAAACAATGTTTGTAGTACAGCTCATTGGCATTAAACTAGTGATGATTGAGTGAAAGACCAATTTTCCCTTTTCAGACTTATTATCCCGATGCATAATTGTTCTAGATCCACATAAAAATGTAATATAATTATTAAGATTTAATTTATTTTAAACCACTCTCTGTTTCTTTCACCAACTTTCAAGTAAATTTTCCTATAATTTAACTTATCATAAGACTTATCCCTGATATTATCTATAATATTTTATCCTCATTGTACCAAAGGATGACTTAATCTTTCTCTGATACCACATATATAAGTCTGATATTATTAACATTGGGATATAATTAATACCATTCGGAACACTCTATGGGGGAGTACACCTCCAAGGAGGGGCTCATACAAAAATCCCTAGTGGCATTCATTTACTCATAAAGTTCTTGGGTGGAGTTCCGTACTTATCCTAATGATCAAATAGGATAGTTCCCAAGGATTTGATTTATTCCTCTTATATAAAACTATCTTCAATAACCCAGATTTTTCATTTATAAATATCACATATTAATATTTTAATATTCATCAGATATCATAATGTTCCACCCCCAAAATTTATAACACTTGTGTCATTATAAACATGGATACCAATATAACTACTTCATAAGTGAACTAAATCATCTCATAGTAATTACATCATAACTAGAACCATTAATAGACATATTATAAAAAATAAAATTCCTCATAAAACTTGTAAATGAAACATCATAAAGGTTAACCTCAAATTCTCAATAAGAATAAATAAAGGAGATATCAATATAAAATTAGTATAATAGTATGAGAACTCGAGAATAACATTTGAAAAGCATACCCTACATAACATAGCGCATAAAGGTGACTAATGGAAGAAATCATTGATTGTCATTTGAAATGAATCATAATGGAATCGAACAAGATGTGCTATGATAACATAATATTTTCATGATACATAGATTTTAGGAAGACACATACAAGTATAAAATATTATGTCAAGGAAGTCCACCAAGACATTAATAACTTGGTAGGGTTGGGATAAAAACTTCTGTACATATTTAAGTATTGGGTCAACCACTGGTGCACCCTCTAATGGTCTTGGAATAACCTCCCATGTATCCTCTTTTAGGCGTGGGAAAATCTCCATGTATTCTCTTTCGGGTGTGGGGAAAACTCTCATGTTCCCTATTCTAGGCTAGAGATAACCTATTGTGATCCATTTGATCTTATAAAAAATTAATCATTACCCAAAACATTTATGGTAGATATTAGTCCCACCTTTCACATAATTAAACCATAAGTATATATTGCACAATTCTATAAAAAATTTATTATATTACATCTAATGAGAAAATGTGTTTCATAAACATTCCATCATAACATAACCCATATAAGAGAAACAAGTTTCAATAAAAAATTTCCATTATAAAAATAAATCACCATGAGAAAGAATATTGTTGGTATAAATGGATCACATCCCATATAAATCCTAATTAACATCAAATAAACTTATCTTTTATGGAAAATAATTTTTAAATATCACCTAATAAAATTCTTGAGGAAAATATCATTTAAATTGTTAAATCGCATATTTAATATAGAAAAATTACTCAGAAATTGAAGGAATTATTTTCATTAAAAAAACCATTGAAACAAGTGATGGAATCTATAAAACATTGATTTTTCATGATGGAAAAAATATTATTCATGTTATACATGTAAAAATAATGACTCCTTTCATATTTTCGGTTAATGTCATAAGTATATCATTTATAAAGAGATAATAATTTTAAATTTAAACCATTTTTAAAAATTAAAACATGTGTAAAAATTAATTTAAACCATCATATTAGAAAATTGAAAACATTCTCAAAACGAATTTTATTAAACATGAATATGAAAGAAAAAAGGATTTCAACTAAGGAGAGAAATAAAGTTGATTTTCCTTAAAAAACATTCTTTTGGAATATTGAGTAAATAAAGAGTGGAAAATAGAATTAAAACATTTAATTTAGAGAAATAAATAGGGGATGAGACAATTCATGAAATTATTCAGAGATAGATTATAGTATTTCATCATCAGAAACTTAATCATAAACAATCATGATAAATAAAGATATTAAATCATTAAACTCTTACCTATTTGGTAACATTCAAATTGTAAGACCCATGAAATAAATAAAAAATTATATATATGTAGATCCCCATTAAATTTATAATAATAATAATAATATAAATTAATGGGTAGTTTATACACCACAAAAAATAAAGAAGTGGTGAATATGACATGTGTCTCTTATCAATAAATGTGAGATGGAAATCCATCACGTCAAGTCTATAATTTATTAGAACACATAAAAAATACTAAATACTAAATATATTTTATTGTTAATATATTATATAACTATACTAATATTTATCACACAATATATTATTTATTATAACCTTTCATCACTAGTTTATTAATAATTCTTTAAAAAAAATATTATTTTGGGTAATAACTATTTCATTTTTCATGTAAGTTTGGGTTTTTTAATTTATTCCTTTTAAATTGGTAATGGTTAAATAATATAAATAATTTATATCATGATATAAATAACATATAGTTTCATCATTAATGTATATGAATTGATCTGTAAGTGTTAGAGATAGAAATTGAATTACACCATTCATGGAGACAGTAGACCATATGTTTGAAAGAATATTTATTCCATTTTCTCGAGGAATGGGAAAAAATAAACTTAAATAAAATATAATATTTATAGAATTTTATTATTTAGTTTTAAAATATATATTAATTAAATATATCCTTATTAAAAACCATGTCCAAAATAAATGAAAAATGAACAACATCGCTTTGTGGAGGTGGTAATCCACGTGTACGAAAGATTGAATGTATTGTTTTCTAAATAAATTGAAGTAAAGAATGTAAATTATTTATTATAATTCAATGAGTACTAATATGTCCAAAAAATAATATATAAACATCGAATCCATCATTATCTCTAGCCATGAGAGGTACTAATGAAAAACGAATTATATCAGTTCACGAGGCGGTAGTCCGCCATACACACTATTGATGGTTTTGTTTTCTTGTTTTTAGACGAGGGGTCATCCATTGGTTTTTAAATTATCATATTAATATATTATTATATTAGATATATTTATTATATTGTATCAAAATAGTTTAATAATATTTTAAGGAGGTGGAGAAGAAATGAATAAAAAAGGATCGTTTAAGAATCATACCACTTCTTTAGACAATATCCATAGGTTTTTCCCAAATGCATTGTTTGAATTGTTTTATAATGATTATAAGGCCTATATGTTGTGGAGAGATATTTATATAAGGTATTTTTAGGTATTTTATTATCTAAAAGTTTCTGGAAGTGTGAAGAGGAGAGGACAGGGGTGCCCTTTTATAAGTGGGGGAGAGGATACACTTGGGATTTTTGAGAAGAAAATGGTATTCCCATGTTTTCAACATGCCAAAAGGATTATAAATGGATAATTATAGAAAATAATGTGATTTATGGTCAAAATATAAATATATAATATGAATTGGAAGAGTTTTTAGGTCATCATTGAGTATATATATTTAGTTTAATCCTCTAGTAAATAACATTTAACATTATCTACGGTAATTAATTTTTTAGTTTTTAATATTAATGATTAATAAAAATTAAGGTAACATTATTATAAAATATAAATTATATTAATTAAAAATATGGAATCTCTTATTCCAAATATAATTCATATATTTGAAATAATTTAATTTCAAAAAAATTCCAGATACGTGATTAAAAAATAGTATTCTAAAGAAAATGTATTTATAAGTATAGAAAGTTTTTACATAAAAATCAACCTGGAATTGATAAAAATGACCTAAATTTATTTAATAATAACATAATTGTACTATTTTAATTATTTATTCCATCTTAAAACATGGAACTTATAAATTCTTTAAATTAAAAGGTTGTTTTTAAATAAAAATCGTTATTTTTCACTGTTCAAAAAATAAATAAATCTTTTCTTAAAATAATAAACAATTAAATCCAAGATAATTTTTACGCATTGAATCCGAAAAAGAAATAATGTTTTTAAAATAACTATATTGAGGATTTGAAAATTAATTTAATTAATTTTTTACAAAAAGCTATAAATTATTTAAGAAATTATTGATTTTTAATTTATTTCAAGATTTTAATAAAAATCAAGAAATTATTTATCATTATATTTTAATTATAGAAAAAATTCATAATTAAATTTAAAAAATTGTTTATTCCTATTCATCCTTCATATTTAATTACTAGGTTATAATAATATTTTTTAAATAATTATATTAATAGTATAGTGTGGTTTTTCAAACATGATGTTGCAAGTAATAGAAGTCACTGAAGATGTTAAATTTATTCAAAAAAACACATTTCATAAAATAAAAATTTGTTACATGAAATATTTTACCATGTTGGACCCCCCAAATTCAAAATATTTAATAATTTTTTTTGTATCAAATTCATAGATGTAGTAGAATTAAATTTAAAATTAAATTCACTAAATGAGTGGGAAAATAAATTTTAATAAAAATTACTTTTAAGTATAACATTTTCTTCATAAAAAAAGAATGTATAAGATTTTTTCCAAAAACCATATTTGAAAATTTATTAATCAAAAGGATCTATTAAAAATTTTAAACTACTTAATTATAGAAATTGAAATTAAAAATAATTGAAAATAAAATAGTGTTACAAATAAAAATATGTATTTTTTTACTTTTCTCTAAAAATTCAACCTTTTCAGAGAAATCCAAAAAAAATTACCCTAGGATATTTTTTACTTCCTGATTTAAAAAATGATATCATTTTTATCAGATAAAATTTATAAAATTTCTAGAAATTTATTATAATATACACTAATAAAATAGTAAATACCATTTTTGAGAAACATGTATTTTTCAAGAAAAATGACATTACTAAAAACAAATTTATTATTTTTTAAGTATTCATCAATAAATTTGAATATATTTGGGTCATTTATATTTATTTCCCAGTTCTCTTATTCCTATTCATCCCCTCTTATTAAATGGCGTGGTTATAATGTTTATATTTAAATAATATTTTATTTCTGTTCATTTAAACTCTATTTTGTATTTCTTGTATACAACTGAACATAGTATTTCATTTAACATTTACGGATATTATGTTTTACCTCACATAATAAATTGAATCCTAAATAATTAAAATTTATCTCGAAAATAATGTTTATGTAATTTCAAAATACCTTAATAGAAATCCAAGATCATAAAAAGGGTTAAAACAACATCCTCTTGGTAAGATACAATTTGATTTAAAGAGTCCATTTGGAATAAAAAATTCATTTATTTTTACATAGGACAATATTATTGGGAAGATAAAATATGGACCTGGAGGAATAACATAGTATCCATTTAATTACTCAGAGTGATAGAGTTTACTTATCATAATAAATTGAATAATTATAAGAAAATTAATAATCACAAACTGTAAACAATAGAAGTGTGAAAAGGAACATCTATTCATTGTTAATAAAGGTAATATGATCACATATTTTTTTCAAGATCCTTTTTCTAGAGTTGAGTAATTTGTTTTAACTATATAGAAATTGAATATAGGGAAATATCTTTACATCACTTTTATAATTTCATCCTTTAATTAATTTATACAATAATATAATATTTCTCTCAAAATTTTGATAATTAAATACAACTATTTCCTGAATGAAGAACTAAAATAAACTCCTAGTGGATAAAATAAATCAAAAATAGTATAAAAATATATTTCTATGCTCTATATACATTTAAACAATCAAAACTTGTAAGCCTATGGTAAGATAATTCCCAAAAATGAATAAAATACCATCTGATTAAATTCAATTTTAATCTCCAAAATTCAATAATAATACCCAATTTTCAGAATAAATAATTTCATAAATAATAAAATTATTATTATTATAAAGGTTCCCAACTAGGTTTGAAAACCAAAAGTTGGAAGGATTTTCTCACAATTTCTTTTATGTTTAATTTATCATTTTTGAAAAATTTACATTTTCCACTTATAAAATCATATACCAAAAAATTTATATCCCATAATAAGATAATCTATAAAAATGATAATCATATCCATAAATAACATGAATCATGATAAATACACATAAAAATTGTATTTGATTCTGAAATAAGATCAAACCTTTATTCCTTAAGTAAAATCCTATATTTTTCTTACCATAATCATAAAATACTTCAAAAAGTATAGTGATATTCTTAAAAAATAAGAATAATCACTTAATCACCAAATCTCTTTTCAATCTATGGTTATCTATATAATAAAACATTTGTTCCCAAATTTTAATAACCCACAATCACCTCAATATTAATGATTATGTAAACCCCAAATCTTATCAATTTCATTAAAATTTTGTTTATAAAATTTAAAGGAATTATTCTTGAAATAATACTTCATGTTATACCTAAGGTTTAAATATACCTCAACCCAATAAAACATGTCCCCAAATTTCATTAATTACTATAAAATACCATCAATTAAAACCTCAAAATGGATTTACATGACTTTGAAGTTATGATCAACCTAAAATTTATAAACCCATTTTGGTATCCATAACTCTTGAAACAACCTCCCATAACTCATTATAAATATAGAATATTTTCTAAGCTAGTCTCTAATACTATTTATAATATCCCAATACCCAATCTCCTTGATCTAGTTCCAAAAACATATTTATTTCATTACTATCATTTATACCAATAAAAATGAACCAATTCGAACCCTTAATAATATAAAACATCCTATAAAAAATATTGAATCACCTAGTTAAACCATTACACACTTGTTTTAGAGTTTTATATAATTATTAAAAACTCTAACAAAGTGGAAACTACCACATAGTATCCATTTTTTTCAAAAAAAATATTCTTTATAAGTACATGCTTTATTTATTTAAGGTAAATTACATAACTGAAACTCTAAATTTATTAACATCTCTACTCATCTATAATCCTAGTAAAAATCCATTTGAAAACATGTGATGAGACAAAAAGAATAGTAAGGGGTGTAAAAGTAATACATCTTTTAATCCGGAAAATATCATGAAAACGCATAAAATAGATATCTTTGATACATTTTTCTTTGACCATATGTAAAAACTAATTTTCCCATCAAAAGAACACAACTTTTCTTAATTAAAGACATCAAACCAATAACAAGAAATTAACAACCTATTTAAGAAACATAGTGAATCATATTCATATCCAAATATAGTTTTTTTGTAAGAAATGAATGGATCCCAATTAAATATAAAAGGGAAATCATAAAGGTTAACTCCTTCCTTCATTCCTTTTAAGAAAAGAAACATTACCTAATTAATTGGACAGTTATAATTGGGATCACCCTATTTGAAACATATATTGGACTAACCAATCATTGTAAAATATTATGGGGATCAATCCCTCATATAAGTCGTTTCAAGCATATCCATTTATCATATGTCTTTATAAAGTAAAATATCATGAATTAAAAAATTAATCTTTGATTTTTTATCATAATACACTTGAAAAACATTTTGAAACCCAAATGAAAATCCCTTTCTCATATTGAAATATAATATTATTTTAAAAACAAATGTTATAAACTAAACTACCTAGAATAGAGGTAAGGAAGTTTTTTGATTTAATATAACAATAAATATTTTAAATTAATATATAAATAAAATAACGATTAGAGTGTTGGAAATAGTTTCAGCACCATATATGTTAAATTTGAAAATATATTTTTCAATTTGTACAGTAAGTAAAAATATTCCATATAAAATTAATAAAATGATTACTTTTGAATGAAATTGAAAGTAAGTAAAAAGAGAAATAAAATTCATTTTAAAATTATTTCACATCTAGATTAATACCTATAAATATAGTTTTTAAAAATATGGACATAGAAGAGAAATATTTTGAAAATAAATATTTAAAACATTCAAATAAGGTATTTAAAGTAAATTTTCCCTCACATTGAGACCAAATTGTCACAAAAGTTATTTACCGTACTAAATAATAAAAATATTTTAAAAAATTACATGACTAATAAACTTTTTTATATTTTTTAATCATTTTATTTTAATTTTATAAACCATTACTTAATTAAATTATTTTACATCTGATGTTTTGATGATATTTGACTTTGATGTTGAATATTTCTTTAGTAAGAGGACTAAAATCAAATATTTCTTTATTTCAACATCTTTATATTAATATTCAAGGAATAAATATATTTTTTATAAATCCATTATACAATTTAAACTAACTATGAAATATGTCAACGAGAAATGATTGATGTTTTTGTCATGAAGATAGTATGCCACACATACCATGAGTAAAAATTTAAAAATTTTCAATGATAATTATTGAATTAAAGTAAATATTATTGTATCTTTTTAGAATGATAATTATATAAAGGATACCATATTATTTTGTTAAATTTATTTGTATATATATCATCACTAGGTAGTGGTGATGAAAAATGAATCACATCACTTTGTGGAGGCAGAAGTCCACACATATGAACTAATGGCGCTATAATTTATCATTGAATTGAAATTTATGAAAATAGATGACATATTATTTTTAAATAATTAAATATATTCCAAAGATATCATATATATACACTATTAATTAATTATTATAACCATCCATGATAGGCAGTGGTGAAAAATGAATTATATTAGTTTTTGAGGTGGTAGCCCACTATACACATGAATGATAGTTTCTTTCCCCAATTGATGTAAGATGAGAAAGATATAGGTTATGGAAATAACATAATAATATATTATTACATGGAAGATAATTTTAATATTATTTCATCATGTTTGGAGATGTTATTAAGGATATGGAATAATAAATATAACAAAAAATTCGATAAAAATAAATACATAGTTTTTTGAAAATCTATTTTTCGTGACACCTTAATCACTATATGATTATATTTATGACCAAAATAATACTTCTATAATTAGGGGAGGTATTTTAAGAATATATTTATTTTTGGAATTGGTAGAACCAAAAGGCTCTTGATGTTTGTTGAGAAGAAGATAGTGGGTGCCCTTTTATAATGAGAGGCGGGGAATTCTTAGATTTTATTAAAGTTTTAAATTAGCATAAAGGATAAAAATTTTAAATATTCAAAGCTAATATAAGAAAAATTCAAGATCCTCTCTTTATGAAAACCAGGACATGTTTATATTATAATTTCAGCCTTATGTTTTTTGACAGTATGTTAACCCATTTGAAGATTATCGAGATAACAATGACTTTTACTCTTTAGGGATATTGATAGTATATATAAAACAAAATCGATCATAATTTGACCATGGTTAATATTTTCAACTATATAATAATCATATAGAATAAGAAAAGTTCATGCTTAATTTTAAATCTTTTAATAAAACATTATTTATAAAAAAATATCATTGATTTCATTTTTATAATTATGGGAAATATTATAAAATAATAAATTTATAAATTGTCTAAAATTATTCAAAAATGAAAAGGATTAAAACATGGGGAAGATATGGTATTAATATTATCATAAAAGATATTTTTTATGGGATTGATATCATTTTTAAACATATTTTTTAGATTAATCTCTTGGTTAACCAATTTTATCCTTAACCACGTCAATTTCTTTTTCAATATTAAA
Source organism: Viscum album (assembly GCA_963277665.1). Classification (NCBI taxonomy): domain Eukaryota; kingdom Viridiplantae; phylum Streptophyta; class Magnoliopsida; order Santalales; family Viscaceae; genus Viscum; species Viscum album. Next base: position 300,874,446 of record OY728145.1, on the reverse strand, counting down.
GGATTAAAAAATTACTTATAAGTTTAAAATTGCCTCATTAATGAAAATAGGATGGAATTTTAGGTTATTTATAATCCTAATTTTCTTTTCTAAATATTTATTTCAATTTTTAATAATTCAATTAAATATTATTTAACATAAAATATAATTAATTTAATTTTTAAAACATTTCATTTAATTTCATAATTAAATAAAGAAATTTCAAAATAATTTGAATTAAATATGTTTATGAATATATAATATATTTTATTATTAATTTAAATTACCCAAATAATAATAATATTAGAGTTATTTAAAAAAAATTACATCATTTTTTACGGCTATAAAAGAACTCTCTATGTTTTATGTAATCATTTATGGTAATTATTTTATCACAAATAATTTAAACTAATTTCATTATAAAATTAAATCATACCAAGAAGATGAAGGATACAACTATACGTGATCATAAAAAATATTAATTAAAATAAAGAAACAGTTCAAGAATTAAAAGGGTATTAAAAATTTTGGGAGTGTATTTCACCCTTCATGACTGCGTCTCCCAATGGTACAAAATAGTTTGAGATCCTGAAAGATTACATAATACCTGATTCCACGATTGCTCATTTTTATAAATAATCTTAAACATGATTTCCACCCTATACGCGTGAGAAAAACCCAAGTTGATATGGGTGGAATTTTAAAGAAAAAAATACAGTGAGGTGATATTATCTGAGGAACAATCCTAGTTCAACTCTTAAGGTATTTTAATGTATGTTCAGACTTATAATCAATCTATAGACAATTATAGTTATGATGTACAACATGTTTTATAGAATTTATCCTCAAATAATGTTCACCTTCTTATAAAATAATAATTCCAATAAAATGGTGAGGGAGGACTTTGATAAATCCATGGGGTGTGCAGAATACATATTCAGAACCCGAGGTTCCTAGCATAGCCGAAGTTGCTCCGTCCATGTTGTCCTTTATCGACCATGGGATCAATGAGATCCATTAAACATATTTGCGAACAAATGGATTTATGGACCTCCTCTGTACACCTAATAGTATTAGGGTAATAATACTAGTAGTATTATTATACATATATCCTTCATATACCTTTGATGATGCATAATCTTCCCTACGTATGTCAATAATATAGTGACTCAACTTTTTCTTACATTACTATTACATTATTTTAAAGATAAACGATATAATAATATTATAAAACTAGGATTCAAATGTTTAGTGTATTGGTAAAATTAGGGCCGTACATAAATTTTACATAATAAAACACAACCATTTATTTAATTCCTTCTTCAATAGATTATTATTGGAAATCTTGCTCTCCATTTTACAAGTATTCACTAGAGGATATACATTAGAACAAGTGGTGAGTTAAGACCATTAAGAGGATGAATAAGAGACATGAAACATTGTTGAACATAATCATCATCATTATTATAATAGGAATGTTTCATATTCATAATATTTAGAAGAATTATTATATTAAATAATGGAATGTTGCAATTAATAAAAATGAAACATTACGTCTTAGTGGTAAATTACCACACATAGTAGTGAAGAAATATTGCACCATGTTCACACATAACATATGTGAATCATCATAACATCATCATTTTGAACAAATATAGAATCATTTTCATGAATATTTCACATTATCCCATTAGATACATCACACGGACTAATGCATTAGAGTTTTATATAATTTTGGGTTCACCCATCACATCATAAAATTTACATAATCATGAATTCCACAAATAATATATATCTATAATAGAAATAAAATAACCCATATAAAGGAAATTTTTTACCTGATAATTTTATAAATAAAACATTAATGAATGAAACTTTTGTTTCTAAAAAATATAATAACATACTTGGTATAAGAATCATTAATATTGAGTTAAGAATAAACAATCTCAAGAGAATTAAATCATGCGTTTTTCTAAAAAAAGGCATTTTGGTAAAAATATTTTCATTTTTCATCAAAAAATATCGATGAAATATATATAATAGGAATGAAATGGTATGTATAATGAAATTATGTTTGAGGAATATTAAAATAACATATATGAAAAAATTTGTAAAGAAAGAGGAATATCCCAAAGAAATGGAGTTGGATTCAAGAAACCCCTTACCTTATGTATGACTGATTTTTTCAAGTTAATATCCAGGATAATAAAATTAGATTCATTAATTTATAAATAAATTGTCTATTATTCATTTATTTTATTCATAATAATTTTGTTAATTTTATTTATTTACATTTTGATGAGTTATAGTGTTTAATTTCATTATCCTGGAGTGTTCGTTTTTTTGGGTTTCATGATCAGTTCACTTTTTTATAAGTATGGGAGTTTATTATTTTGAGAATTATTATATAGAATTAAAATTATATTTTATTAATGAACATAAAAATGTTTAATTGGTATTATATATCATTTTTTTTATTTAGAATGAGGTTGATTTATTAGATATAGTATTAATGAAAATGGATTAATTTATTTTTGCGGGTTTTAGGACCATTATGAGCTTATATAATTATGTCTATATATATATATATATTCTAAAACATTATATAACTTATAATATGTATAATTAAATATTATTTTAGGATAATAATGTTTTTTTGACTAGCCTCAATGGTAGTAGTAAAAAATGAAAGCACGTCATCTACAATGGTGGTAAATTGACACCCCAAAGACGATATTTCATTTTTAGAATTAACAGAAGGGGGAGATTTGAAGATGCATTATTAAATTAAAATAATAATATTATGGTTTATAAAATATTCTAGATTTATCATTCCACTTGTATAAGTGGTGATTCATGCTCAAATTTACCCAAGATTTTAGGGTTAAGCGGTCGCTTGTAGCTTTTCTTGGTTTGTCGATTCCTCAGAGACCTAAGAAGTAACCAACGGACACGTACATTCTATAAACTGTTTTTTGATATTAATTGGCCTAATTTGGGTTGATTTTATATGGTTTTAAGTGAATAATAAAAGTATTAAGTGAATTAAAATTATGATAAGGGTTGATCCTCGGTTATTACAAGGGGTGGAATGGATGCATTCTTTTATTTGAAATATTTAAATTTTTTATATTTAAGATGGGTTTAGTTAAAGAGGTCAAACAAAACCATCAATTTCTGGTTTAATTTATAACCTCACTAATTTTAATCACCTATACAGTTGAAGGATCAATGTTTTGATCACTCCAAGGTAAAGGTCCGTATTAGAACTTGCAGTGTGTGCCCTTAAATTCAAAAGGACGAAGAGGTTTTAAAATCATCAAATAAAAATATAATTTAAAATAAGTGATTATCCATTGATATATTGATAAATAACATCCAATCCAGACCCTTTATACTCCCTTTGATCAACCCATAATTGGGTTATCCCTCCATTTATCCTATGGTTTCAATGGAAGCGGTAAGTAGACTCATGAGGGAGGAATTGTAGAAGTAAAAAAAACAATGAAATAATGACCACTCCATCGTTGTGTGATAATATCACAAGGGTTGGTGTGAAAAAGTTCACACCATGAACCAAGAGTATCAAATTGGAATGAAGAAAAACACAATAAGAAGAGAATAAGAACCTTTACTAAGAAACCAATGTGAATTGAACCACTTACATGTGAAAGACAAACTTGTGTCAAGAAAATCACAGAATAACATTACAATGAAGGGAAGATCAAAATATGACAAACTCTTCCACAACCACTATCTTAAATAAGAATTTTTGGAGCCTTGGTTTGATCCTACAATAGTACAAAGCATATAACTTGATTATGGTAGGCCTAGTGTGGTGGAAAGTAAGGGAGAGTGTACATCTTTATCCTTGACTCAAAATGGTATCCAGCTTACATCCACTGAAAAAATGCTCCAATATGGCCTTCTGGATGGAATCATTAGAGTGGGACATAGATTAAAAAATTTAATATCCCAAATTCCCCTAGATCACTGTAACATATCCTTCAAAAATAATTTTTGGTTACCGATATATGATTAAATTGGTCGGATGTTTTTCTGGGCCAGGGAATCTGGCCCATAATTTTATCTCTAACTTGGGCCGCCACAATAATAATAATGGAAGCTGAAATAGCACTGAATCTTGAATACATATATGTTCCTATATATGTCTTCTATCTTTCCACGAAATTTGGGATTCATTGGGCCTGTATTTTGGGAGCCACAGTTTCATCAGTGGGATGCTGTCCAATCTTCCTTCTCCAGAATTTTTTGCATGAAATCTCATTTTGGTGGTCTTCCAATGTGAATATTCTAAGACTAAACAGGTATAAATTATTCCCAATATAATTATAAACCTGAAAATTAAATATGAAAATAAAATCAAGATCATTGGGTATATTAAATGATGTTAAAAAATGCACAACAAAATAGTGTATTTTAAGAATGAATTACAATCATAATGTGAAATGATGTTCAAAGTGTCAAATGAACTAAAATAGTGTTTATAACTAATAAATCACCTGAATATTATATATATTAACAATGAATATTAGACTCATTCAGTGGCTAATCACACCCCCCCAACTTGAGGTTTTCTAGTCCCAAGCAAAATATATCTCAAAAAAAGTGAAATTTGAATTCCCTTTTCCAAGAACATTTTAATAAACAATGATCCCCATAAACCTTTATATCAAAAAACTATGAAACACATAAAAATATTTTAATACAATATAGTTTCATAAGCAGGTCCCAATCCAAATCTCATTCTTTTTTTTCAAATTCATCACCATATTTCGTCCAATATCAGTTAAGTGTGATGATGTCTTGTGCACCGCAATAGACATGGGGGTTCATCATTATTCAAGGGGGGGGGGGATAATGGAAGATCTAGATGGAATCAAATTTCAATATTAAGATGAGTATTCAAAATTTTTTATATATATAATTTTCTTTTGTTTTTTTTTGCAATTTTTCCAAGGTAATTGAAATTGTACTCAATAGAGTCAACCCATGTAGCAAGACATTGCCGATGACTCCCATGACCAATGACCTTAGGGAACCAAGTGAATCCCACATAATCAGGCATTATCTCGAGTTAACTCAGTCAAAAAAATAATCAAATTACCCCAAATAGAGGTAAAATTAATAACTATGGGCCAGAAAACTATGGTGTCAATACCCCCAAGCACCTGAAGCCACACATTAGGTCATTTCATTTCTCTACGTGAAAATTAATTGTTTATTTTATTTTATTATTGAATACTCATATTAAAACTAAAATGATTACCAAACCTATGATATTAATTTTGGAGACCCCATGATCTCAAACTAATACCCCACTATCCAAAGGACATGCATTGTGATCTTTTTTTTATTTGGATGAAAATATAAACAATGAAATATCACATTGGATAGCCACACTCTCCAAAATCTAAGCTCATGAAAATATACATGGATTAAAATTAGAATTGGGGAATGCTAAATTATTTGATATTTTGTTTCAATGTTTTCAGTGTGTATTATCATGTTCAATGTTCTGGGAATTTTTTCTTCCATTTACACACATTTTTTTTTCAAATAGTTTTTTTCACACAAAAGCAATTTTTGTTTGAAAGAAATTTTGTTTTTCATCTCCCCCCAACATAAAATAACATTTTCACCAGTGTTTGAAGAAAATAAAATTTAGAATGGGTAGAGGAAGATAATGGGATATCAAAAAGGAAATTGAAAATGAGATTCATGGAATGAAGTCACCTTTAAGTTGAAATTTTTGTTTCTTACATTTAATCCCTTGATCTCCATGTTAGTCTAAGAAATCCTTAGTTAAAAAAGGAAAAAATAAACAGAAAAACAAAACAAAACAATATTTTTATATATATATTTATATAATAAATAAATTAAAATAGAAGTATATATACAAAAAATATAGAATAAAGAATCATAATAAGTCGTAGGTCAGTAGTAAGTGCGCGCCCCTGTCTCCCTTTAGTCTCGGGTTCGATTCCCCCGGCTTCGCCAGTTGTTATGGGGTTTGACCCACAACCAACGACACGTCCCTTTTATTATTATTATTATATTATTATTTATTTGTTTGTATTTTTATTTTAACCTACAAAAACATAAAAATAAAATAAAATAAACTGATGATACATTGTCTTCTTTTTAAATTTCGAGGTAAGTTATTACTCAAGGATCACACCATGTGAAACAGATGAATACGGTGCTCCCCTTTCAAACCCATCCATACTCATAATAGTAGAAAAGGTCAATGGTCTATATATATATTTTTTATTTTTTATATCAATATGATTAATTAATCCTATTTTAAAAATAAATATGATTTAAAAAGATTGGAAACATGAAAACCACGAGTTGCCTCCCATGAAGGGATTTTGTTTAATGTCGTCAGCCCGACATGGATCCTAAATCTATCAATTTCTTTCCTGGTTCATAGGTTGGCTCAGTTAACTCAACCTATGTTTCTTGTTTATTTAATGATTCAATGAATGGTTTTAACCTATGACCATATACCTTTAAAATGTGACCACTTGTGGGATCTTGAATCTCTACTTCCCCATGGGGGTACAACTTATGCACTATATATGGACCTGACCATCTAGACCTCAACATTACCGGGTGTAAATGAAGTTTAGAATTATACAAACGAATAGGTTTACCTGGTACAATGTGTTTGGTTTTAATATTTCGATATTGGTAGGCTTGTACTTTATCTTTATTGATCCGTGAATTTTCATAAGCCTCTATCCTAAGTTCCTCATGTTTATTGAGATCCAATTTCCTTTTTTTGTCGGCCAATGAGAGGTCATAATTCATTTTCTTAATTGCCTAAAAGGGCTTATGTTCAATCTCCACTGAAAATGGCATGATTTACCATAAACCAACCTATAGGGGGATAGTCCTAAAATGGTTTTATATACGGTTCTATAGGCCCAAAGAACATCTAAGAGTTTTTTGACCAATATTTCCTGGATGGATTGACAGTTTTCTTTATAATTTGTTTAATTTCACAATTGGATAAATTAGCTTGAACATTGGCCGATGGGTGGTATAGAGTGGACACTTTGAGAAAAATTATATATTTTTCCATGAGGTATGAGAATAGACGATTGTAAAAATGAGTTCCACAATCACTAATGATATCCCTAGTAATTCAAAATATAGAGAAGATGTTTCCCTTCAGAAATCTAATCATGGTTTGATGATCATTGGATTTTTTAGGATTAGACTCAAACCATTTAGAGACATAATCAACAGCTAAATGAATGTAAAGATAACCCCTAGAATTTGGGAAGGGACCCATGAAATCAATTCCCCAACAGTCAAATATTTTAAACATTAAGATGGGGGTGAGTGGCATTTGATTCCTTTTTTTGATGGAAACAACTTATTGAAACCTAGTAAGGCTTTGAAAAACTGTCTAGGAGTCCCTTGAGAGGGTGGGCCAAAGACACCACATTGAAGAACCTTAGCAGAAGTTTTCTTAGAGGAAAAGTGGCATCCACATGCCTCACTATGAAAGAATTTAAGGATGGACTCTTGTTCATATTTTGGGACACACCTAATAATTACTTGGTCAGGGATGAAATTATAGAGGTATGGATCATCAAACACATAGTTACTAACATTAGAAAGTATTTTCCTTTGAGCATGAGTCCTTAATAATTTTGAAATGTATCCTATAACTAAGAAGTTGGATATGTCAGCATACTAAAGATAGTCACTCAGAGAGTATTGAAGTTAATCAGGCAATGAATCACACACAAAAAGGTGATTTGTGTTGTCTTTGAATTCCATCATAGAGAGGTTATCAGTTACAAAATTTTCAACACACTTTTTTTTCCTTGATTGTGAGGTAAAATTATTGTAAGAGAAGGACCAACCTAATCCGTCTAGCCTAAGAATCTTGTTTTTTGAAGAGTTATTTTTGTGCAGAATGGTCAGTGAACACAGTGATGGGGGATCCTAAGAGGTACGACCTAGAATTTTCTAAGGCAGAAACAATATCAATTAACTCATTCTCAGTGTTGGTGTAGTTTATTTGTACAACATTTAACAATTTGCTTGCATAATCTATGAAAAAAGGATTTTTCTTACATCTTTTTTCTAAGACTGCTCCTATAGAGAAGTCACTCGCATCACACATGAGCTCAAAATAATGTTTGCAATTTTTATATTGCATGATAGGTGGAGAGATAAGATATTACTTGAGTGTAAATAATGATTCCTCACAGCTTTCTGTCCATAAAAATGGAGAATATTTCATCAATAGAGCACAATGTGGTCGAGAAATAGAGTTAAAATTCCTAACAAACCTTCTATAGAAATGAAAATTTCCTAAGAAGGACCTCACTTCCTTAATAGTTTTTGGTGATGGAATGTGATGAATGACATCAACCATGGATTTATCAACTTCAATCCCACTACCTAAGACCACATGTCTTAGAACTAGTCCCTATTTAACCATGAAATAACATTTTTCCCATTTTAGGACATGATTCGTTTCTTCAAATCTTGAAAATACTCTCTCAACATTACTTAGACATACCTCAAATGTATCCCCAAACACAGAGAAGTCATCCATGAAGACCTCTATAAAATCCCCTACCATGTCTAAGAAGATTCCCATCATGCACCACTATAAGGTTCCAGGGGCATTGCATAACCCGATGGGCATGAGTTTGAAGGCAATGGTGCCGAATGGACATGTGAAAGTAGTCTTCCCTTGATCCTCTAGGGATAACTCAATCTGATTGTACCCTGAGTACCCATATAAGAAACAGTAGAAGGCATGACCCACCATTCTCTCAAGGACTTGGTCAATGAATGGTAAGGGGAAATGATGCTTCTTAATAAATGAGTTTAGCTTCCTATAGTCGATGCAGACTTTTCAGCCACTACTCACCCTAGTTGGAATAATATCTCCATCCTTATTGGTTATCACTGTGATTCCTGCCTTCTTGGGAACCACTTGGATTGGGCTCACCCACTCACTCTCAGCTATGGGATAAATGATACTAGCTTTTAACAATATCAGAAGTTCCTTCCTTACTACCTCCATGAGATTAGGATTGAGTCTCCGTTGAGGTTGATGACATGGATTTTAATTAGATTCTATAATAATCCTATGAGTCTCGATTAGTGTTATAATTCTAGGAATATCAAATAGGGTCCAACCAATGGATTTCTTATGTTTCCGAATGACATATAAAAGCATATTCGCATGATTGGATTCATGAGAAGATGAAATTACAATAGGATGTCTTTGATTTTCCTCTATGAAGGCATACTTGAGTGTAGTAGGAAGTTCCTTCAATTCAAGATCAGGTTGGTCTAGACTCTCAGCAAAATATTGGGACATTGGATCAAGATCAATTTTGTTTCCTATAATTTTAGATAAAATAATATCCCCATGGGTAGAAGTATCAACTAAAAGATTGGTTTGATCGGATTTTGGGAAGGAAGTTCGATTGGTCTCCATGAAAGTGGTTTCCTAAAAGGTTTCACTGATTGTTAGACATAAGACTTCATCAGAAGAGTAATTTGAAAATGATTCATGCCAAGGAGATAAACTTCTTTCATGTGAAAAAAGGAAATAAATCTCATCCTGACTTAAACATCCATCAAATATTACTTGATGTTCAATGGATTCATTATCAATGCTTCCTATCATATTTACTTCATAAATGTCCTCATCTTCCCCTATTTGTGAGATTTAATTATAGATTTTCAAGTCTAGATTCATGTTTCCAAATGTGATGCTAATCTTCCTATTTTAGACTCAGATAAAAGAGTTGATTGTTGCAAGTAAAGGATGACCAAGGATGATTGGGTTTTGTTTCATATTTTCTAGGTTTGGATTGTTGTCAAGGACAATGAAGTCAGTAGGGCAGATGAAGTTTTCAACCATTACCAGAATGTCCTTTAAAATCAATTTTGGAACCCTAATGCTTTGATCAACAAGATGATGTGTGACATAAGTGGGTTGGAGCTCTTTTAGGCCTAACTAGTAGTACATAGCATAGGGAATGATATTGACACTAGCACCCAGTTCTCACAAGGCCATGACAACTTTTCTCTCTCATAGTTCTACATTGATGTAAGGGCGACCCGAGTCTTTCAACGTAGCAGGAATGGTCCCTTGAATGGTGGTAATCACATTTTCATCCAAAAGGACTTGTTTTTTATGTGAAAATTTAAAAGTGGACAATTCATTATGGTAATTTTAATAAGAATGTGTGGTTTGAATTACATCGAGAAGGGGAATGTTCAACATGACTTGTGAGAATATTTTCCTCAATGTTTCGCTCAATTCAGGCTTGGTTTTACCCCTTATGTGTTGATGAAATGGTGCAGGTTGTGGGGTTGTTTGTTTAAGAGTAGTTTCTTTAAAACTTTTATCATGTTTTTCATTTTGATCATTTGGTTCATTTGAATTTTCATCCAAGTTTGAATCTTCAGATGGGGTCTGAATTAGTTTTTTAGGTTTCTCAATTGATGTCCCACTTCTTAAAATAGTCACAGCCGTTAGTTATTCATGAGTTGTTTGAGTAAAAATTGACTCTCCCCTTGAATTTGACGATGGTACCGCATGAGTATGAATGGGTGCCTTTCTAGTTTTGATGGTTTCAAGTTCTTGTTTTAGGGAAGAGACTTTCGAGTTAATTCTTTCCTTTTGTTTGCACTGCTGTTCTAGTAGGATTTGTGGAACAGTTTGGGGTTGGTTCTTGAGAAGATTGGTTTATCCCAAGTGTATATTTGGAGGTGGGATGGTTTTTTGAAAATGGATCGGTGGCTATTGGTATTGGTTAGGTTGGGTTTGGAACTCATTATGGGTTTGGTAGTTTTGATGGGGGTAAGGATTTTGTCCCTATGGTTGGCTAGGTTGTTTGAAATTGTTCTAGCAGAAGCCTGGGTGGTCCTAATACCTTGGGTTGAGCGTGTTTTGGTATTAAGGCTTCTGAATGTTCAAGGCATTTACTTGTACTGGGGTCCTCCTAAAATAAAATCCTTGATGGATGGAATGGTTGGGCAGTTGTTTGTCTTATGGTCATGTTTGTCACAAATTGTGCAAACAAGGTCTACAGTTTGGATTTCATGTACTTTCTTAAGGTCTATCTCTTCAACCTTCCAAGAGAGTTATGTGAGTTTAGCCATAAGTATTTCCTCTTCTCTAAGTGTATGAATTCCAGTAGTTCTTTGTGGCTTTTCATAATAAGGTGAATTTAACCGTGTTTGGTTTTGTTTAGAAAGGCTTTCCAGAAACTTGTAATAATCATTTGGGACTTTGTTTTTAAAAGTTCCATTACACATTATGTCAATGCATTGTTAGTTCCTCAGACCCAAACCTTCATAGAAAATTCTTACTTATTCAGGAATAGAAAAAAACATGGTGTGTAACCATGTTTAGAGTGTCTTTTAACCTCTCCCATGTTTCGTAAAATGACTCTCCCTCTTTTTCAAAATCGTTTTGGATACTCTTTTTAAGTGCAATTGGTTTGTGGTGGGGAAAGTATTTTTTATAGAATTATATTTATAATTGGTCCCAAGAGTTTATGGATGATGGTATAAAAATATTTAGCTAATTTTTAGCTCCATCATTTAAATAAAGAGTAAATAGCCTCATCTTAGCTGATTCTATTTGATGTGAGGGACACATGGTTTCTACAATATCATTGAACTCCATAATGTAAAGGTATAGCATCTCCAACTCCATTCCATGGAATGTGGGAAGGTGGTTTAGGACATGGGGTTTAAATATGTAGTTGGAATATCTTATTGAATTGTGTCTAATGCATGAGGGGGCATTGGTCCAGCGTGGTTTGAGGTAGTCATTCATGATTTGATTGACTGCATTCCCCGAGTTTGGGGCTACCACATTTGGATTTCCATTTTGGATTTCACCTAGGTTTAGGAGATGGTGTCTTTGAATACCTTCCATTGAAATGGGATCAATTTTTGACTCTGGAGTATCAATAAGATTAGCATCTAATGGAATCAATCCCCTAGGTTCACTTGACTCTGCTAACCTTGTACTTTCCACCCTAACTAGTCTGTTTGAATTATCGCGGGTGTAGGTGGATATGTGCAAAAATAAAAAAAAAACAAGAAAGGGAAAAGATAAGAGATCTTGGGTGAGAATAGAATAATGGGGATGAGAAAATAAGGTTTTGGTCTAAGGTACTTACTTGTTCCCTAAAAATGGCACCAAAAGTTTATTGACACTCAAATTTACCTAAGATTTTAGGGATAAGCAGTCGCTTGTAGTACACCTTGGGTTGTCGATTCCTCAGAGAACTAAGAACTAACCCACAGACACACACATTCTATGGACTGTTTTTGGATATTATTTTTCCAACTTTGGGTTGATTTTAGATTGGTTTAAGTGAATACTAAATTTCTTAAGTGAATTCAAATTTTTTGAAGGCTTGATTGTAGGTTATTACAAGGGGTGAATTGGATGCATTTTTTTTAAATATTTCATTTTCTTATATTTGAGATGGGTTCATTTAAGGTGATCAAAAAAAATAATCACTTACATGTTGAATTCCTCTAAACCCTAATACTAATCACCTATACACATGAAGGATTAAAGTTTCGAGTACTCCAAGGTAAAGGTTTGTTTTAGCAATTGCAGTGTTTGACCTTAAATTCAGTAAGGATTAAGAGGTTTTAAACTCATAAAATAAAAATATCATTTAAAAGAAGTGATTATAAATTATTTTAGTGAGAATTAACATCCAATTCATCCCCTTTCTACTCCCTTGGATCAACCCATAAGTGGGTTATCCCTTCATTGATTCTACGGTTTCAATGTAAGCGAGAAGTAGACTCATGAGGGAGGAATTGGAGAATTAAAAAAATAATGAAATAACGATCACTCCACCATTGTGTGATAATATCACAAGGGTTGGGATGAACATGTACAAGCATCAAGGCTTCAAAGGTGTGAGGAGAAGATGTGGTTAAGGGTGGTATTTATAGGGGAGCAGATGGGTGTATTCTGAATATTTTATTAATTACATTATTATTTTGGATCATGACTATGAATATTTTGAACCTTATCATAAAATATATTACAATAAAAAAGTATATTTAGATATTATATTCCTACATTATCTTTACATCGTCTATGACTCAGTAATTCATGTATTGGATAAATACCACAAATTACCGTATTTCACTATTCACAAAAATAAACCTATTTTAGAAAAATACCAAAAATTCACCCGAAACATTTTTGAACACTTAGAAAAAAATGAACTCCATTATATGAAAATAATTTTATAAATATTTGAAATTTAATTTTTAATTAAAATCATCATCTTCTTGTAAATTATCAATTTTAAAATTATAACAGATTCTATAACACTTTTAAAAATTAATTAAGTTCTCATAAAATTATATTTAAATAATAAGAAAAAATGTATATTTAGTAATATTTTATTATTCAATTAAAATTTATTTTAAATAATTATATTAATTATAAAATTATAACTAAATATTTCTATTTTATAAAAATATCACCACTTAATTAATAATTTCTAAAATATTTACTTACTTATACTTTTATATAATTATATCATATAATCATTTATAAGATGCATAATTTTTTTAATAATTTCAAATATGAGGTTTCTATTCTATTTTTCCAAATTACTCTTCAAAATGTTAATGTGGCTATTCAAAGGGATATGTTTATATTCCATTAAAATATGTTCCTCAATTTCAATAAATACATATTATTTAATTCATTATTAATTTATAAATTTTGTATTTTGTGAACAGTGTATTTTTTTGGTTTATGCTATATTAAATAATTATAATAGGATAATTTCCATTTATAAAATTTAGGGTCCTTAAAATCTTCCCCCATTACGAAATTTCACCCTTGATGTTTCATTTTACAAAATGTGGTGAAAAAATCAAGGGCACTTCTCGTTAATTACTTCTTCCAATTCCCATGTGTCCTCTTAATACTTATGGTTCCACCATAGAACTTTTACAAGGTGAGTAGTCTTGTTGCATAGGAAATTGACTCTATAGTCTAAGATCTTCAATGGATACTTCTCGTAAGTGAGATCATTTTCCAATTGTACCACATTGGGATTCAGTACATGTGAGGGGTTTAGTATGCACTTTATTAAGAGAGAAACATGGAATATATCTTGTACTTGAGACATGGGAGGTGGAAGTGCAAGTCGATAGGCCACATCTCCGACACAATCAACATTATCAAAGGAGAGGATGTACCAAAGACTCAGTTATCCTTTCTTCTAGATTATTGTCATCCAATTTCATGGAGATATGTAAAGGAATACCATGTCTCTAGCCTTAAAATCTTGGTCTCATCAGTAATTTTTTTCATAGATATTGTTCAACTTTGGGATACATTAATGTGTTTTTAATAGTTTTAACCTTTTCCACCATTTCTTTGACCATTTTAGGTCTTAGAAGATTACATTCACCGACTTCAACCCATCAAACTAGTGTTCTGTATCTTTTCCAATAAAGGGATTGATATGGATCCAATTAGATTCTCAAGTGAAAACTATTGTTGTAAGAGAACTCTTATAGAGGATGATGTTGCTCCCATCCTCCATTGATATCCATAGAATATTCCCTCAAAAATTGTTCCGGTTTTTAAAAATTCCACTTTGATTGGCCATTAGTTTGAGGATGATAAGATGTACTGAAGTTCAACTCATTGTTTAGATCATGTTAGAGACTGTTCCAAACCATTAATGTGAATATTGGATCTTGAGATAATATAATCGATAGTTTTATTCCATGTCAAGTGACCACTTATATGATGTATATATATATATGTGAGTTTATCATGTGACAATTCCTCAAGAATTGTGATAATGTGAGATGTCCTTGGGAGACGATCCACAGTAACCCATATATCATCATTTACTATGGATTTCTTCAAATTCTAGTGAACAATTCCATGATGATGTTTTCCTATTTATATGTTGTTATGGTAAATGGTTGTATAATCTATTTAGAACATTCCCATTCATCACTTAGTTTGTCTAAATATTGGGAATTTCAGTGTATACTCAATGATCTACTTATTCATATGTTCCCACCAATAGTTCTCTTTGAGATTAGGATTCACCTTTGTGCTCTCTGGGTGAATAGAGAAGGTTGAGCTTTGTGTGTCATTTAGAATATCTTTCATTATCTATGGACTGAATGTCACACATAGTCCTGACCCAAATTTGATTTCTCCTTACTCATCTAATCTGAGCTTTTATGATTTCCCCTTTCTCATGGATTTCACCTTCTTCTGAGTTTCAACACCATTTCTCTGATCATCGTTTTTTATAAATGAGTGATAGTTGATACATCATTTAAGATAGGATTGGTGATGTTACTTCTTGAATGATTCCCCTTTTCATCATTATAAAATATAAGAGGATTATAACCTTCCCAATTCTCATCAGTGATAATATTTTAGGTTTCATTCTACTTAGAGTATCCACCACTTTATTCTCATTGCTAGGATTGTAGTGGATTGACCAGTTAGAATCTCGGATAAGCTCTAAAAATATTTGTTGGCGTATATTAAGATCATTTTCTATGAATATATATTTTAGGATGTTATATATTTCACACTCCTCTCCACATAGATATACCACTTGATTTTCAAAGTAAAGATCAAAATTGTGAACTACAGATATTATGTGGGATAGTTTTATTCCTAATTTTCAACTTCCTTGAGGCACAAGATATCACTTCATAATTTTGAAATAGTAAAAATCCTAATACCTTATTTAATGAATCACACTATTCCACAAAGTGTTCTCTGATTGGAGGAAGTGTGAGTACCAGCATTGTGATAAGCCCCCATTTTAACTCTTCAAAATAGTCATCAAAGTCACTAGACTAGGAAAACTCTTATCCCTTCCGAGTCAATTTGGTATGTGGGTTTGAAAATCATGATACATTCATCAGAAATATCTAGTAATACTCAGATAGACCGATGAAAATATGGATCTCCATTTTAGATGTTGTACTAGGAAACTAATCGATTTCCCTTGTCTTGGAAGGGTCCACATATATTACTTTTCTAGTAATAACATTCGCCAGGAATAATAATTCATCCATATAAAACTCAAATTTACTATACACTTCATATGGTTTCTCCCTTTTCAATGTCTTTATCACAACCTTGAAATTCTTCTCTTGTTTCCCCTTGCTCTTGGAGTATATTGGAACATCATCTATAAAGACTACCCAAAATTTGTAGAGGTAATATCTAAAGACTCTAATAATTATTACCATGAATATTGACGGATCATTTGTGAGACCAAAATGAATAAATATGAAATCATAATGTCCATACCTCATTTTAATGACAGTCTTGGAAATATCTTTATTTCTCACCTTCAATTGGTGATATTCCAACCAAATGTCCACTATAGAGAAATACATGGCCCCACAAAGTTGATTGAACAAGTCATCTATCCATGGAAGGGGATACTTGTTTGTTATCATGATTTTTTTGAGCTCACCATAATCAATGTGGAGAAGCATTGATCTATCCTTGTTCTTAAAGAAGAGGACTGGTCGACCCCATGGTGAATCACTATGGAGTATAAAAACATTACACATATTATATTGTAACCATTTATTCAGTTCCTCCAACTCAATGTTGACCATTTTATATAGCGTATTTGATATAATCAGAGATATGAAAATATGTTCAATTGATAACTAAACCTCTCAGTCATGTGGAATACCATGCAATTCTTTAGGGAACACATTAGTGTGGTCCCTTACAATGGGCATGTATTCAATCATGATTATCTCCATTGTCTCAATAATTTAAGCTATATATAATTTCTAATATGGAAATAACATCCACACATGAGACAATTATTCTAATGAAGATTTATAATCCTCATTTATATTGTAAAGAATGGCGGGATTCCTTGGGATTTTAAGAGTCACCTACCTTTCCAAACAGTTTATGCTGGATTTGTACAATGATAGCCAATCCAAGACCATTATAACATCATTCTCCACAAAATGAAGTAAGACAAGATTTTCTGGGAGGTTTAGTCCAAAAACAGTAATTGGGGAGGAGTTATGTACTTTGGATACACAAATTTACCAATTTTATGTTCTTGTAGATAACTCAACCTCAACATTTTGATGTGTTTTTCCAGTAGTTTTACTAAACATTCTAGGTATGAAATATTGTGTAGAGCCAGAATAAAATAGTATGTTCTCTATTCTTGAATGAATAACAGTCATAACTTTCACCGTATAATTTTTGGGATGTACCCAAATAGTAGTGATTTCATAATCCTTCCCTTTCCCATTTTACTTTTGTGGATGAAGATGTTGATTACCCTTGAGGACTCGAGGTTTAGTGGAATGTCATTTATAGTGACCTTGATATCTACAGTTGAACCATTTAACTATGGTTGGTTCTATAATTTCCTCCACCACATTGTTTAGATTCCTCAAGTTTCTTTGACATTTATTATCTTGGCAGAATTCTCTCCCACACTTGAAGCATTTCCCCCTCTCATAGAGGAAACTCCAATGCTATTTCTTCCAATATTTTTTACATGTGAGGGGCTAAGTTTTCTTTCCACCTTTTTCATTAGATCTGCAAGATTGAAAATCTCTCTTTCATTTCTTATCACTATGTCCATGGGATCACTCTTGAAACCCCATCAATACTTTGAGATCACATAGAAAAACATCTTCATAACTCCCAAAATCTAAAATTATTAGGGCCTTTCAAAGGAATGGGTTTAAACCCCAGAAGAATATTTTTTTCTATCATTGCTGAAAAAAATCCCAAGGCATACTGTTCAATACTTGTGAAATTTTATTCACATGACTTGATAGATTCAAAATATGTTTCTTCATCTTTAATAACTATGTCTCTATATTTGTCTGAAGATTTATAGGGAAATACTTGTAAAGAATTATTTTATTAACATCTTCCCACTCCATATCTTTAATTTCATCCTTTAGTTTGGTGTTATTAATCAACACCCACCATTCATTAGCCTCTACTCCCAAACAATAAACTACTATATTCACATTCTTCATCTCAGAATAGTGAAGCATTGAAAAGATCCACTATATTGAGTTGACCCAATCTTTTGTGACATGTGGATTAGAAGCTCCACTAAATGTCGCTAGTCATTTACGCATAAAAGACTCAATAGAATGATTCACCCTCTTAGGTGAAGTTGGATGTTCGACATTATTCATGTTATTATTCATGTCCTGGTATAGATGGGAAATAATCATTAGTAATTTTTGAACTCCACATCCCCAGGCATAGAGGATGACATTTGGGAAATTGCTTCATTTACCCTCACATGGGTTGTTAGCCTAGTTTCTCCTAGTTCCCACAATTTTTTAAAAGATTAATGTTTTGAAAAAAACAAAAGTAATTAAGAAATTAATAAATAATTTATTCAATTGTGTAATTAACTCTAAATGAATATCTTGTGGGATCCCTATGTTTATCATTTTCTAAAAAAATCTTCTTAGGTAGTTATATATACCTAGTATCATAAAAAGTGTTTTCACTATGGTAATCTAATCCTAATCCCCAAATTAAATAAATTATGATATGATACCAAATCTAGCAACACCTATTTCTCTTACACGGGTATAAAAATATTTTAAAGATAAACAACATAATAGTAATAAAAAGAATGGATCCAAAGGATGAGTTTATTAGAAACAATTTGACCATAAAAACAATTATTTAATTATTTCTTCTCTAGATTCTTATTAACCCTCATGATCTCAATTATAAAATTATTCACTATAGTATATACATAAAAATAAAGGGAGAGATAAAATCCCAGTAAGAAGAGAAATAAGAGACATGAAAAATGGGCGAGCATAATCATTATCATCTGAACATAAAAAATGATCATATTCATAATCATCAAATGAATCATTAAATAATGAAATGGAATACAGAAATTTATAAAAATGAAACATCATGCCTTAGTGGTCAACTACCACACATAGTTTTGAACAAAGATCTCATCATGTTCATGCATACAAATGTGCATCATCAAAATATCAACATTACAAAAAAAGCATCATTTTCACACATATTTTACATTATATAATGAGAAACATTACTTTAATCAATGAATTGAAGCACTATATAATTCCATGTGCACCTGCCACATTATAACATTAACATAATCATGTATTACACATAGAACGTATATCAATAATAGACATAAAATAACAAATGGAAAGGAAATTAGTTTCCTAAGAATTTTAAAAATCATACATTTAGGAAAAATTGTTTGTGGTTCCCAAAATAAAAATGTAATAACATACTTTGTGTAAGAATAAAAAATCCTTAATGAAGAACAAACTATCTCAAGAGAAGTAAAATATGTATTTTTAGAAAGAGGAGTCATTGTAGAAAAAATATTTTCATTTTTCATAAAATAACTTTGGAAACAATTATATACCTTAAATGAAAAGGCAAGGACAATTAAATTATGTTTGAGGAATATTAAAATAAAATCTATACTAAAAATTAGAAAGATAGATAAATAACCAAAAAAAGGAGTTGGGTTCTAGAATCCCCTTGACTTATCTAAAAATTATTTAATTAGATTAATATCTTGGATAATAAAAATAGATTCATTAATTAATAAATACAAAACACATTCTATATTTATCTAGTTTATTATAATCTTATTAATTTTATTTATGGCCATTTTGATGTGTTTGAGTGTTTAATTGCATCATTTGAGATTTTTTATTTTCTTCGTTTTTATGATAATTTATATTGTTTATAAGTATGAGAGTTAATGTAAAATAGTAATATAATCATGAATTGAAATTATATGTTATTAATGAACATAAAAAAGTGTAATTGGTCTTATATACCATTTTTTATATGGTATGTGGATGATTTAATTTATTTTTTAGTTTTTACAACCATTGCATTCTTATATCATCGTATTTAAATATATAGGTTCCAAAAATTAATATAACTTATAATATGTTTTATAGAATATTATTTCATAATAATAATGGTTTTATGATAATAATTGAAGGTGGTAGTGATAAATGAAAACACATCTTCCATAGTTGCAGTAAATCGACAAAACATAAACGATATTTTATTTTTAGAATAAAATTAATAGGAAGAGGTTTGAAGATTAATTATTCAATTAAATTAATAAGATTCTAGTATATGAAATATTTTATAATTATCATGATATTTTTATTAGTGTATGTGTGTAGAGAATAAAAAATAATTGAAATTGAAAATAAATTAAAAGAAAAAGAAAGAGGATGTTTCCTATTGAATTTATCCTTCTTGAGAACCTCCATAGAGAAAAGGGTCTAGAATCTTGATGAGGCCAAGGAATTATAGAAATAGGGGAGGGTTTTGGTATGAGTATTTTACAGAACATGGACAAGCTTCAAGGATTGAAATATTTGAATAGAAGTGGTTGTTGTGGGTGTTATTTATAGGGGAGGAGAAAGGTGTTTTTTAATTTATTTTATTCATTAGTTAAATAATTTTGCTCAATATTATAAATTGTTTGAATCTTATTACTAAATATATTAAATTAATTAAGGATAATTAAATATTATAATCATTAATTATCTATAAATCATCTATAACTCAATAATTCATGTCTTTGTTATATACTATAAATTATCGTATTTCACTATTCATAAACAATTCCACTATTTTAAAAAGATCACAAAAAATCACTCTAAATTTTTTTTACATGTAGAATACAAAAATGAACTCCATTTTTTTAAAATAATTTTCTAAATATGATAAATTCAATTATTAATTAAAATCATCATTTACATGGAAAATACAAATTCTATAATTATTACTGATTTTATAACACCTTGAAAATTTAGTTAAGGTCTCATTAAATTATCTTATAGTCAATAGAAAAAAAATAAAATTTATGAATCTATATTATGAAAATAAATTTTCTTTGAAATAAATATAACAATTTTAAAATTTTAAATAATCATTTATGTTTTATAAAAACACCGTCACTTAATTTATAATTTCGACGATATTTTTTTACTAATACTATGATATGATAAAGTCATATTATCACTTTTAAGATACATAAATTTTAATTATACTTTCATAGATGATGTTACTATTATATTGGACAAATTTCTATTTCTAATGGTTATATTACTATTTAAAGTGTCATGTTACTATTCAAACATGATACGTTCTTAAATTTATAGAAATTACTCTTATTTCATTCATTATTAATTTATAAAGTTATTATTGGGTTATCAAAGTGATTTTATGTGGTTTATACTATATGAAAAAAATATAAAAATATAATTTAAATTGATAATATTTTGGGTCATTATAAATAATTGCAACATATCTAGAATGGGGATGGTTATCAAACATTGTTTCATTTCATGCATCCCATGTAGATGAAAACACATTAGAGACAACCAAACATAATAGGATATTCACCTTTTGACTTTTTCTAGGACTAAAAATGTATTCAATGGGATCCCCAAGATGATTATGTGTATATATGTCAATGCTAAACATGTTTCCAACATTTTTCCATAGGTTTTGATCCAAGATTCAGGTCACGAATAGGTGATGCGAAGTTTCCTCATCCCCTAAGCACATTTGACGTGCAAAAACAATCTACTAGCCTAATATTTTTAGTTGATCACGGGTTAGAATACTATTTATTCAGATTTTACAGATGAGAATAATCCTTGATGGCTGAATGAAATGGGTCTTGAACCCTAACAACCATGGTGGAGCCATGTTAGAGCCAGCACATCTCATCCTATAGTATTGTTTAGAATTAAACATCCCACTTATGTTTAGATTCCATATAAAACTATCATTGTCCATGAATACATACCTCTGTATGTCTAGGATGACATGTGAAGGGAAAATATCATTATAGTAGTTTGAAGGAGAATGAAGATAAAAAATGGACAACTGCTTTCTGTAGGTAGGGATATCGATGATGTCATGTTGAGGTTTTTCCATCTATGTGTTTGTCAATCATTTGTGGTTGGAGTTCCTTCGTTCTATATATTTTGAATTGTTCATGATATCAATATAAGAAAACCTTATTGCAGGACAAACATATGATGTAATATAGTAGGAGAACTCATTAATGTGTCTTGCATTAAACGTTTTTAATATAAACTCAAAGGAAGAGTCATTAGAAGTTAAAATATTATAAGTGAGTTTGTTGAGATGACCATCATTGAAAATTATATGGTCCTTTATTCCAACAAACCCTATCTCAAAGTGATTAATGCATTATTGTATAGCAACGATTACCAATTTCCTTTCATGGAAAATCCATTGCATATGAATTTTCTTATATTTCTATAGATTTTATTTAAGAGTGACATAAGACATTTGTAAATATACAATGAATACAAAAAATTATATGTGGTAAAAAGAGTTCACTAGAAAAAACCCTTCCAACCCATGAAAGGGTTTTCCCTTATGATTTATCCAATTGGTTAGTAATACCACAACATATATTCTATATAAATAATCTTTTCAATTTTCCACAAAATAGAGGGACTCCAAGATAGGTGAAAGGGAGGGGTCCCCTTTTCACCCCAATAGATGTGGTTATTCTGTTTTCCCTTGACATTGAAATTTCATTCCTAAAGACCAAAAATTATTATTCCATTTAATTTATTGTCCTTATACTTCCTCATAATTTGAATAGAGGTCATTCAAAACAACAATAGTATTCTTATTGAATCGTTCAAAAAGGGAAATGACATCTGTATATAGTAGGCATCATGGGTTAAATACTCCTCTTATTGAATGAATTAGTTGATACATACCATCCGCAGGTAGTTGATTTATATATTTTCTCATGAATTTCCAGTCCATGAAAATGTGGATGCCTAAAAGTGGGCCCCATTTCCTTCCACCTCCTCTACATTAAAAGAAACCTCTAGGGGAGACATTAATGAGAACTGAAAGACTTGATGAGCTGAGAATGCATATGATGAGACTAATAAAATCATTAAAAAACTAAAATCAATTAATAAAAAAAGTTATATCTACATTTTAGGCTTTCTAAATCCATTGATATATGAATTTTGAGATCCAAATTACCATACCATTCTTTCCTATTTTTAAGGTTAACACATTCCATCATTGTGAAAAGATATTTTTTGATGTTCTGCCTTGAGAAAAATCCAAACCGATTTGGGGTGATGATGTATTTGGAAAATATCACCATTCTAAAAGCACTGACTTTGGTGATAATTTTTGGGATAGTGCTCCCCAGGGAAACCAGCCTAAATTATTTGATTTCAATTATATTACCTTTTTTTATAATCAGAGAAATGAAGGTATAATTGATTCCATTTGATATAGAGGCATGATTAATGAATTCCCTCACAACATTAGTCACATCATCAAGAAAGATGTCCCAATAGAACATATGGAATTTATTAGAGAATCATTCCCAGATAGGTGTACTATCAATATTGAGAGAGAAAAGTATTTATTTGACTTCCTCCTCATAAGGTTCCACGAAAAGGGGTTGATTTTTTTGACCCGCAACAATAGTTGTAATTTTATTAACCATTTTTTGAGTGCTCTCCACCCAATTATTAGAATATAATTATTGGAAATATCTCACCAATACACTGGATTTTCCCTTCTCAGAAGTGTGAAGGATTCCACTGATGGTGAGAGCATCAGTGCCTACCATCACCCTCTTTTTTTATGAAACTAATGTAAAACCCTTGGGTTTCTATCACAATATATCAACCATTTTACATTGCATTTACTGACGGATAGCCTTCCTTTATTGCTAACATTTCATTAATAGTGGATAGGGCATGTATCTTCTCTCTAGAGAGAGTGATCTGACTTTGGTTTCTAGTTTTAAAGACTAAAATATGATATTCAATTGTTATAATGTTAGTGTCTAGCTTTGAGGAAGACTATTTATCCATTCTCTTAAAAGGCCTATGGAATGTTTGAGATTCCAAAAAGTAATAAAAGATGGTTCGAAAAGGGTACTATTTTCCATGTCCCTTAAACAACTTCCTTGCACCCTAGAATAACTAGCCATCTATTGTTGAATTTTAAGGGAAGAGAAATTAACCTTTCCAACATTATTGAGAGATCCATAATAAATTGGTTGTGAACTAAGTGATTCATGGAGAGATTAAAACATGAGACCCCAGTAGAATCATTCCAATCATCCATTTGGACAAAGAATATATCCAACTTACTTTTGTTCCTTCCCTTCAAGGTGTATCCGCTCCATGTAAAAGAAGCCCTTGAAATTGGATCCTCAACAGGGTTACAATAATAAATGTATGAGGATAAATCCTAAGAATTCACTTTGTTGATATATATGCCAGTTTATTCTTTAGGCTTCAAAACAATGTTAAAATGTCCCAACTAGATCAATTTGAGATTCATTTTTTTAGATTCTATCTCAAGATTTGTCTATAGATTCTTTCACTTAATGTATGAATTGGAAGCACATATAAATTTGAATTTCACGGCACATTGATGGTTGTTGATAAATTCTAATATATTATGAGGGATCCTATTACATTATAGGAGGTGAAAATTTTCATGCTTAAAGATCCATAGTTGATCCATATTAGCGTCATGGAAATTTTAGGAGACAAAAGAATATCCAAGGGATTCCCATTTAATGTTAGTTAAACTATTAAAAAGAATATATTGTTCAATTATTCCAATAATAATGGGTTTGTATTATAAAATATAATTTCTATGGGCTTTGGACATTGGGGATTTCCAGTGCCCTTGTACTTTAAAAAGAATATCTTTTGGTTGTTGGAGGTATTTAGTATCATTTTCCAAAAATATAACTCTTAATGGAGTAAACTTATTACAGAAATGCACATGCTCAGGGGTGCTGCCTGTAGAGGCTCTACTTTGAGAAGTTATGGAAGAGGTCCACTATGAAAATGAACCTTATAACACAGAAAGTCCATCTTGGCTTCTACTCAGGATATCCTGCTTGTTATTCTAGGAATCATTAGGAAGATCAATGGTTATAGATTTTTTAGATCCATCTCTTTGAGGATACAGATATGAAACTATGTTATATTATTCAGGGAGGTCCCCAATGCGATCATGTATAGGGGTGGGCAGATGATGCATGCATTTTGTATCAACATTTTTATTCACATTCAGATCATCATATTTTCCTGATAAGGGAAGACTGTCTCATTGATCCAGACCGTCCCTATCTGCATTACATCCAATTCAGTCCTCTCAATCCCAAAAGTTATGGGGTATTTATCATAATGACCAGCTCAATCTATAGGATAATTCATGAATTCCTTTCCTAAATTATTGAGAGACTCAACTTTTATTCTTGTTTTTTGGATAATGGTTGGAATTTTCTTATAACGAATTAGTATTTACATACATAAAAATTACATCAATTTTGCAGAATACTGAAAACATTATACAAAATATGCTCAAATACCATACTAGACTAGTTCCTTTGGAATCCTGGAACCATAAACACAGGTACATAAATGAGATATACCATCTCCAACTAGGTTCTTATTGAAAATCATACTTATTATACACATCCAACATAATACATATCTTCTTATCCTGAGGTAGGAAACATAAATGGGGGTGGGATTAGGTCCTCAGTAAGGGTAAAAAAGAGAGACATGTAAGAATAAACACAAGAAGAGGTTATAAGAATGTGATCATGAAAATATAAGATCATACCCAGCGTATCAAAGATCATAAATAGGAATCATGGCATACATATTGGTAGTTCATAAGACACGTAACATAAGAAAATAAAGGACATAATTAATGAAATCCTAAAATATGAATAAAACATGTAATTATGGAAAACCCATAAGCATATAATTATTTCCATTATAGTTAAGGCATTTCTGCCGATACCATATTACTGGAAAAAGTATTTTATTGAACAAGGTTCACCCCTGTTCCATCCATGTATTATTAAACAAAATTTACCCCTTTTTCTTTCTCTAAAATACTGAACGAAGTCCATTTCGCATTCTGGCCCTGTAATATTGAATTGAGTTCATTTACCATTCTTTCCTTGTACATATCATGAGATATGAATCTTTACCCAATACATTAGAGGGAGAAATAGGTCCCAACCATCCTATAATGAAATCATACATACATGTTCCATGAGATGATTAAAAAAATTATTATATAATAACCCATAAAATGAAATGGATGTCATAATCAGGTAATCATATCATAACATATGAATAAAGATATAGGTTTCATAACAATTTTATCGTAAACATAATCCATGAAAATAAGAATGTTTCAAAAGTGTATAACCAGAAAAAAGAAAACATGTTTCATAATAATCATTCCATCAAAAAATAATCTATTCAGAAAATGAATATGAATTGAAACATTTAATAATTTCCCCATACAATCATGATTAACAGTAATGAATGTTATTATAGATGTGAATTTTTTTGAAAGATCATAAAAAAATTTTTCTTAAAGAAAATATCTTTTCTTCATTGAAAAATGATTTTTAATACATAAAACCATTTGAAAATAATTTTCAAATAAAAACATGAAAACATATAAAGAACACGTCAAATCATTTTGAAAACCATTTTCCGTGAAAACATAAAAAATAAGATTCAAAATAAGTTAAAAATATTTTTCTTACAAAAACAAAGAAAACATTAAAATAAATCATGAAAACATTTTCAAAACTATTTCATTTAATATACATTGAATCTTATTAAGATATTTTGAAAAAATTTTAAAAACATTTCCTTGAAAATTATTTTTAAAGACATTTTCTTAAAAAAAATTATCCTTTTAAACATGGAAATGAATAATTAATGAAATGAGGGTGGATAAATCGGTACATGTTTTATGAGGCAAAAAGAATATACCTTTTTACACTCGAAAGGTTTATAAAAGTTACTCAATTGAAAAATGATATGAATAAGAATTTTATAAAATTGGTAAAAGAAAAAAAGTGTGAAAATATGTTTTAATGATCACAATATATTATTAGAATACTATTTTAATCCATTTTCGAAATCATCATCTTGAAGGAACACAAATTTCAAACCGAAGAGATAGTAAAATTGGGCTTTAAAAAAACAAATTTTGAACTATATTAATTACTAATGAGTGATATTACGATACCAATAAATTAATATATCTCAAATATCAAGAGGATAAAATATTTTATGAATTTTCTTGAGTGATGGATCATAATATTTCATCAAAGGAAGCATAGTCCTAGACAATCTCGAAAAGTGATAAGATTATTTTAATAAAGTCTTATAACTTAGTAACTTCGAACCTCTCTCCTCAAGTAAGAAAATGTAATTGAATTAAGCTTAAAATAACATTAATAGAAGGAGAGTAATGATATAACATGTCAAAGTTATTATAAACACCTCATATAAAAATATAGGTTCATAACATGACATCTGTCTCGAAGAAGGAAAATTGAGACAAAAATTACATTACAATCTTGGTAACTTTTGGAACTTAAAAACCATGATAGAAATGTCATAAAATGGTCAATTATATACAAATAAATTTAAGTATAATAGGAATATAACTCATTACTAGGTATTTTATACACCACAAAAAAATAAATTAGTACTAAATAAGGCATGTATCTCACGAAAAAAAGAGTGAGATGAAATTTCATTACCTTATGTCTTGACTCTCTTCGTACTCATACAAACCTCATGTCTAGTAAATATAAATGTATTATAAATTAATAAAAGAATTATATTCTTATATATAATATCATATATGGTTTTTTATGACTTTATATTACATTCTCATTAATTATTTTATGATATGGTTTTTTATTTGTGTATTATTCACTTTGTTTATCGCCTGTGTGTTAATTTTTTATATCATTGGTCCTTATAAATATATTATTAATTCCATAATTTAAAACAATATTGAAGTATAATTGATATTTAGTATCGTTTTATTATTTTAACCCATATAATATAGATGTATCAAGTGGAATATACTGTTCATAGAGATAGTAATCCGTACAAATGCATGAACAATATTTTTATGTAATTTTCATATTGAAAAAAAGATGGTAAAAGAAATACATGTATATATATATATCATTATTAAAGTATAATTATTTTATCATATATATTAGATATATTCACTAAATTCATACTTCATACTTTCCATATTGTGTATGAATGAATCACATCGCTTTAAGGGGGTAGTAGTCTGAACATCCTCAAAACAAAATTATCATATTAACACAAAATAGAACATATAAAGACAATATTTGTAGAAATATTAAATAAGAATAAATTCATAATAAATATAATATATGAATTATATAAAAATATTTTACACTGTAATTCCCGCCATGATAGGTGGTAAAAGAAAAATAAACAATCATTGTTTAGTGAGGTGGTAGTTCGCTATTAACACACACATTATATTCGTTGCCCATTAGATAAAAGTGTGTGTAAGTACAAGTATAATAATTTTCATAATAATATAATCACATAATTTTTATTCTTGTGTCATAATAAAACCATTGAATAAGACGTTATGAGAGAGTGGAGAAAGAAAATAAAAGAAAGGAGTTTGAGGGAGGGTGTTAAATCTTAATAGGGTAAATCCTTTTAGTTTGTGCCAAAATGATTCCTTGATTGATTTATGACTAAGGGGAGCCTTCAATGTAAAAGTTATGGAACTTGGGGATATATGTTTTAATATTTTGGCAGAACTTATGTCCCTTGAGATGTTTGAAGTATTGGGAGGGGAGAAAACCATTTATAATTGAGGAGATGTGGCACTCTAAAAATATTTTAAAGGAAAGGAACCCCACCCACGTTGTATTATTGTTTCTGGTAAAATAATCATTAAAAGTCTATAAAAGGGAGGATATGGTATAAATATGGACATAAAGTTGATTTTGGACAAGTTTATTGGTATTTTGGGCCTTAAGGTTACGGTTTAGTCCCTTATTAAGCTTAATTTATCCTTAATCATTGTAATTAATTTTAATTAATTCACTAATATTTTTAGTCAAAAATTATGTTTACCTTATTAAAATTGTACATTATTATTCCAAATAAGTAATCCATTTTTTCAAACTCCAATCATAGAAGTGGTATAAAGTATTTTAGAATTAATCCCGTAGTCGTGTTGACAATGTGGTTTTTTAAAGTAAAAATGATCAAAAGTTTGGAATGTTTTAATATCCAATTTCAATGTGATATTGATAAAAATTACCTAAATTGAATAAATTGATAAAGAATATAATAGAATATAAATTGTAAAAAAATTTAAAATATAATTTAACTTTGTAAATAAATTAGATGAAAAATCATTTTTAAATTAAATTCCATTTTTGTTAACTATTAAATAAAAATGAAACCTTATAGAAAGTTTTCAAAATATTATCCTAACCTAATTTTTATACTCCTATTAGAGAGAATAATTTTATTTTTAAATATTAAATATATAAAATTTCCCAAAATATGATTTAAAATGGATTCTCCATTAAAAGGCTGTAAAAACTACCTTTATAAAAATATAGGTTTCAAGCATAATATTGGTTTTGTTTTACAGCATGTCGTTCAAATAAATTGGATGATTAGAAAAAACATTTAATTGAATAAATACTATATATATTACAATAATATCACTAAATAATTGTAAATAATTTAAGTTATTAGTATTAAAATAACTTTGTGACCATAATTATAATTTTCTATAAAAATACACCATTTATATTTAGTTTGGTTATTATATTCATTTATAAATAAATAATTAAATTTTTATTTTATGAAATCCATATATTTACATAAGTTAATTCATTAAAGATAATTTAATATCTAGATTATATATTATTATATTAAATAATAATTTTTTAATAATATATTATTGTTCTGTAAGACTTGGTTTAACATGTTACGCCAGCCATTGAGGAATGTCATTATTGCATGTAACGAAATCAATCCTCAGTGTTCTGTGTTGGGAAAGATAAAATTTATGTTTTTTTTAGTGCGCAATTAAATTTATTTTACATACAATGAATTCCAAACAAATTTCTTTGATATAAAATAAACTATCATTAATACTATGTGGAATGAAAAATATCAAAAAGATTACATTAATTCGGAAAATATTAATTCAAAAAATATTATGGAGTTACATTATACGCCCCCTTAAAATTAATTTCACCCATAAAATTCATCTAGGTTATCAATGATTTAGAACTTATAAGTTTCATTCATAGAAACCCACATCGTAAGAATGAATACTAAAGTAACATATAATTGGGTTTCTACATGGGAGAACATAGGTGGAAAGTTAAAACATGAATATGGAATATAAATATAACTATAATGTTCTGGAGGAGAGTGATAGAGATCAATGTCACGAGAAAGTTAACAAAAAGAAATATATAAATTTGTGATAAACTAAGGGACCATTTGATTCATCATAAATGGAGGTACTGGGACAATTCTCTTTGGTTTCAAGATCCTTTTTTTAAAAATTTAATTAATTTTAATGAAAAAACATACTTGCATGATTTTAGGAAAACCTCACCCTTTGTTAGTCCTTGATCCACTTCAAATTTTTCTTTAAAATGGATAATTAGGTTTTCATTCCGGAATCCCTAACAGATCATGAGATCCATGAAATTCCATATCATATATAATTAGTTATCATCAAAACCATGTTTTTATAAAAGGATATCCAATATGCATAAATATTCATGTTGTAATATAATAATTTATTCTCACAAACCTCATTCAAAGTTTACCTTAATCATTCAAAAAATGGTTAACCTTATAACCCTTATGAAGGATGAAAATAAAAAACATTAGAATGTTACAAAATCATAATAATATTTATCCCCCATATATTGAAAAATATATTTTGGATGTCACATTCCAAACATATGAATATCCTCATCATATATTCTCTTGAACCATGATAATAACCTGAATTACCAAAAATACATTTTGAAAACATGCATGATTACATATTCCAAAGGTCACTTGATATATTACTTAAATCCATAAAGATTTAAACTTTATCAATTATGTCATTGAACACTTCTTCAACCAATCATTAATCATTTCTATGGTAATCAGTGCTATCCAATTTACTTTATCCATATCAATAATATCTTTTTCCAAGTGAATAAATTTTCTCAACATCCTGATCTCATTAATGGTTACATTCCCTTAATAACAATATCAGTTTTCAAATTATTCATCACCATTAAACTTATCCTTTTAAATAATTAATTAAAACTTATACTTAAAATTTTTATATATCTCGTGATTCATATAACATATTCACTGAATTTAAAAACATAATTACATAATTCATCCAGATTTATTCTTAAAACATTACTCGGGCATCATCAACATATTCCATAATACCACTTTCCTATAATTTTATATATGAATAATGTATTAAGGTTCCCCCTCCTCAATAATTTCATGATTATTTTTATTATTTTAAAAAATGTTGGAAGAACATCACATACTTTTCACATGTTGTTTTTGGTTTTTTTGTCTCCATAAGTGTATCCAATTCCCATAACGCCATTCTGATTCTCTTTATGATATTTCATCTAGGGAAATTTACTTTCATAATTCCCATACATTCCACATCTAAAAAATTCATTGTTAACAATGTTCCTTTTAGCTATCTCCATTTACTAAATCAAAAAATCATGGGATGAGAAAAACATATCATAGAATAAAACCACATAATCATGAAAAATTAATCATAATATGTATAAACCATGATACCCACCTCATAATTTATGTCACATTAGGTTTATCCGACTTTATTACTAGTCATATTCTATTAAAATGCTTTGTAATTATTTGTGAAAAGTTTGTTAATTTCCAAAGAATATCTCGGGGTGTGTTAAACTAGGTGTGCAACAAGGCCCATTGTTGTTTACGAGATTACCTGGAGTCAAGTCCAGAACAACTACATGGAGTTTTTACTCCATGTAAATCTATTAAATAGCCATATGAAATGTATTATCCAAACATGGGAATACATCTAGGAAACCACTCACTCTTTCATTTACCAAAATTCCAGGACATTTTCATAAACATTAACTCATTCTTATACGTATACTTAGAGACATCCCAAGACAAACCCTTATAAATATACCTAGGGATATCAATAATGTTCTCTCACCTGATTTTCCAAAGGTTAACAAAAACATCACTCTTATATCAACTATAACAACCCAGTATTTATATAAATAGAAATTACATCATTTTTTCAGAATACATTAAACATTATACCAACAGATTCCCAAATACTGTACTAGTCTAGAGCCTTTGAAAATAGGGAAACATAAATAATGGTACATAAAGGATCTAAATCATCTACTATTAGGTTCTTATATACTTTCACCCTTCTTGGAAACATCAAATATAATACACATCTTCATAACTTGAGGTAGGAAACATAAAAAGGTGTGATATTAAGAGATCAGTAAGGGTATAAAAGGGAGATATATATGTACAAAAATGAGTATATGGTATATGAATGTGATCAAGAAAATAGAAGATCAAACCCCGTATATAAAAAATAATAAATATAAATCATGGAATACAAATTGGTTATTTATAATACATGGATCATAATAAAATAAATGACTTGAGACATGAAAGCATAACATAGGAACAAAAAAATGGAATTGTAGAAAACACATAAGAATATAATGATTTCCATTTTAGACAAGGAATTTCTGGTGAGACCATATTAGTATACAAAGAACATTACTAAACCAGGTTTACCCTCGTTCCCGCCCAATTTTACTAAACCGAGTTTATTTCTAATTGCAGCCATATAATACAAAACTATGTTCATTTCCTGTTCCAGCCCTGTAATACTAAATTAATTTCATTTATTATTCCATCCATGTAGATTTTATGATATATAAATCTTTACCCCATGCATTGGATGGAGATATACGTCTCACCCCTCTCATAACAAAATCATATAAACATGTGTCACACGATCATTAATAACATATCATATATTAACCAATGAAATGAAATTAGTGTCAAAAACATGTAATCATATCAAAACAGATGGATAATTATACATGTTTTATAATTATTTCATCATAAATATAAATGGTGAATAGAAGAGGGTTTTGAAAGACTATAACTTATGGAAGGGAAAAGAGTTTCATAAACATCATGCCATCAAAAAATAAATCATTTAGAGAAATAATATGAATGGAAACATTGAACAATTTATCCATAAAGTAATGTGTAACACCAATGGATGTTATCTTAGATGGGAAATAATTTTGAAAGATCTTTCAAAAATGTTTATTGCGAAAAATATCTTTTCCTCTTTGAAAACATATTTTTAATACATAAAACCATTTGAAAATCATTCTCATAGAAAATACCTTCAAAATTTATAAAGAATACTAGAAATAATATAGAAAATATTTTTCCTTGAAAACTTATAAAATAATATTCAAAATATTTTAAAAACATATTTTTCAAAAAAAATTAAAAAAATTAAAATAAA
The DNA here is from genome assembly GCA_963277665.1 of Viscum album. NCBI lineage: Eukaryota > Viridiplantae > Streptophyta > Magnoliopsida > Santalales > Viscaceae > Viscum > Viscum album. The sequence goes on along the minus strand of OY728145.1, from coordinate 300,840,845 downwards.
TCTTGAAATTTTTTTGAAAACTATTTCATTAAATATACTTTTAAAACATATAATGAAATCTTCAAAAAATTTAAAAACAATTCAATGAATTAAATTTTTAAAACATTTTCTTAATAAAAATTAACCTTTTAAACATATAAAGGTAGCTTCAACAAAATGACAGCAGGTAAATCTGTACATGTAGTACATGGTAAAAAGAGTATACCTTTTTTCACGGTAAAAGTTGTGAAACATTCCACAACCGGAAAATGAAAAAAATATGCTATTGATAACATTTGTAAGATAAAAAAAGGGTAAAAATATATTTTAGTGAACATATTTGAATAGTAGAATATTCTTCTAATTCATTTTTGGAAAGCATCGGTTTTAAGGGACGCCGATTTCTGACCGAAGAGAGGGTAACATTGAGCTTTATAAAAACATTTTTTAACTATATTATATAACAAAGAGTGTAATGATGATAACAATAAATAAATATATCTCGAATAAAATGAGGACAATAAATTTTATGAATTTTCTTGAGTAATGGATCATGATATTTCATCAAAAAAGCCTAATCATAAACAATCTTGAAAAGCGATGAGATTATTTCAATAAACTCTTATAAGTTGGTAACTTCAAACTCCACTCCCCATGAAAGAATCTTTTATTTTATAAAGATTAAAATATCATTAATGGAATTATATTCATGATATAACATGTAAAAGGCTGTATATACACCTCATATAAAAATATAAGTGCCTAACATGGCCTGTGTCTCAAAGAAGGTAAATTGAGACAAAAATTACATTACATACTTGGTAACATTGGAAACATAAACCACATGATAGAAAGATCATAAATATTCTATTTAAATTCTCACATATTTAAGTGTAATTGGCACAAAATAGACTAATGGGTTGTATATACAACAAAACAAGAGAGGTGAATAAGGCATGTATCTCACAGAAATAAAGAGTGAGATGAAATTCCCTTACGCTATATCTTGACTCTCTTCATACTCATACAATCCCCTTGTATAATAAAACTAAATTTATTATACATATATTAATAAACCACATTCTTATATCTAATTCCATATATTGTTTTATTATGTCTTTATATTACCCACTCGTTATCAATTTCATTTTAAGGTATCACTTTGGGTAATATTCGATTTGTTCTTCGCATGTGTCTTAATTTGTTATATCATTGGTCGTTATATTTATGTCATGAATTGTAGTATTTTAAACATGATTTATGTAGAATTTATATTCATTATATTTTTAATGTAGTAACCCACATAATATATAAGTATCAAATGGAATACACCGTTCATGGAGATGGTAAGACGTACATATGCATGAACTCTATTTCCATTTAATTATCGTATTAAAAGAAAGAAGGTAAAATAAATAAATAAATAAATATATAATAATATATATGTATATATATATATAATTATAACATAATCTTTATTATATCATATATATATAACATATTCATTTAATACATCCTTAATACATTATATATAATGTATGGGCGAATCACATCACTTTGAGGGGGTGGTAGTCCACACTTCCTGATACGAAATTATTGGATTAATTAAAAATTGAACATATAAGGATAAGTGTAGTTAAAATATTGCATATGATTAAATACATAATGAATAAAGTATATAAAATATATAAATATATTATCCATAATACTATCCACCAACAGTTGTGTTATAGGAAAAATGAACAGTCACCGTTTAGTGAGGTGGTAGTCCACCATACACGTAAATATTATATTTGTTACCCTTTAGATGAAAGTGTGTGTAAGTATGGGTAAAATAATTATCATAAAAAAATCTCGTATATTGATGATACTGGTGTTGTTATATAATCATGGATTTATATTTTTTGAGGTATTGGAGATTGAAAATAAAATAAAGGAGTTTGAGGGAGGGTGTTACCTCTTAGTCGTGGAACTCTTTTTCACTGGTGGAAAAAGACTTCTTAGGATTTAATTCTACCCAAGGGGAGGCTTCAAGAATTAAGGGTGGAAATTTGAGGAGCTATTTATTTAGTGTTTATCTGAGCTTAATTGGCTTGAAATGTGTAAGGAAGTGGGAGGATATGAGGCCTTTTATAATGGGGGAGGGGTGGTACTCTAGAAATATTCCAAAGGAATGAAACCCAACCAATGTTTTTTAAAAGTGGTTAAATAATGGTTAAAAGTATAAAAAAATATAATATGGTCAAAATATTTACAAAATGGCTTTTTGAAAAGTTTATTTGTCATTTTGGGCCTTAAGGTTATGGTTTAGTCCCTCATTAAGCATAATTTAACCATAATCGTGGTAATTACTTTTAAAAACATCACAAATATTTTCGGTCAAAAAATAATTTGACCTTGTAATAAATAATAAATAATTATTATTAGAAATATATAATCCTTTTTTCTAAATTCAAATCATATAATTGGTAGGAATTAATTTAAAATTAATCTCATAGTTGGGCTGACAATTCGGTGTTTTAATGTAAAAATGATCAAAAGTTTGCTAAGTTTTTATATCCAGTTTAAATGTGAAATTGGTTTAAATTACCTACATTTGATTAATTTATAAAAATATAATCTAATTAAACTTTTAAATAAAATTAAAATATAATTTATCCTTACAAATAAATTTGATGAAAAAAAGTTTTGAATTAAAATCTAGTATTTTTAACTATTCATTAAAAATGAAACCTTACAAAAAATTACAAACAAGTTATCCTAAACGGATTTTTATTTTTTTATTACAAATATGAAGTTTATTTTAATATATTTAATATATAAAATTCTAAAAAATTGGATTTAAAATTGGTTTGTCATTAAAAGGTTTTAAAACAACCATTATAAAAATATAGGCTTTTAAGCATAAAATTGGGTTCGTTCTTATATAATGTCTGTCAAATATATTGTATGATTATAAAAAATATTTAATTGAATATATAGTATATATATTACAATAATATAACTTAATAAATGTAATTAATTTATTTTATTAGGATTAAAACAACTTTTTGAGCATAATAATAGTTCTTTATAAAAATACACCCTTTATATTCAGTTCGGTTCTTCTATTCATTTCTAAATAATTAATTCATTTTATATTTTGTGAAAAAAAATATATTTTAATAATTTATCTCATAAAATATAGTTTAATGGCTAGATTATACATTATTATGTTAAATAATAATATTTTTAAGAATATATTATTGTTTGGTAAGACACGGTCTCGCATGTTACGCAAGCCATTGAGGAAAGTCATTGTTGCATGTAACCAAAGATATAATTGGTGTTCCGTGTAGGGAAACCTGAAATTTAAATTTCTTTTTGTTCATGCATGAATTTATTTTTCATATAACTCAATATAAACATAGTTCTTTGATATAAAATAAAATATTTTTAGTGTTATGTGAAATGAAAAATATCAACAAGATTAAATTAATTTCTTAAAAATAATTCACAAAATTAGTTGGTGTTACATTTAGATTCATCCTTCCTCTTTTTAAATATAATTTCATTAGGACATCATACATTGTAATATTTTCATACCTTATAAATGTTGTATTAAAAATATTAAATCCCAATGAAGATACAGGTTGTGAATTTTTTTGGCTTTTTCTCATAATAAATTTCAATGATAATGTTGTCATCCCTGGTTGATTAAACAACCTCTTCTATTAGGGTGATAGACAATTATACCTCCACATGTATTCTTGAAATGTTTCCAAATCTTGGATTTTCAGTTTTCCAATACATCATAATTGGGTTACCCACAAAATAAGCTATATCCTAGAGGATGCATGGATGCCAATACAACTAGTTCAGCTTGAAAATCCGAATCCAGTCATTGGTAAAGGTGTTCTTAACATTTCCATGGTCAAAATGACTATCCCATCCACGAATTCTACGGAACTCCAAATTCAACGATACAAACGCAAATCACCATATCCTTTGTTTACAGTCATATGATGGGAAAACAACCTGATTATATTTTCTACCCATCACATTTATCCTATATAACTCAAAGCCCCACTTTTTTTCAATTCTACGAGTCATATTACTGAATCTCTAGAGTCAATCCCCCTTCGACAACATGATGAAAATAATGATTGATTACTTACAACGATTCACATGTTCCTCCAAAACATAATGGTTTGAGAATATGGGTTCGATTATCCCTTTCCAAATGATTCTACTAGATGGTGGGATATAAAAATCCAAAAAGGAATGATTTTAGGTGACTTCACAACCCTGACAAAGTTTCTCATTCAGACCAAAGCTTCAACATGGGGCACACCACCGTATTCTAATTTCTTATCACACAAAATTTAAAATGTTCCATATTCCTTACATGATCAAGGTTATTTCTCTCTAGATATGATTCCTGTAGATTTTAGGAAACATCCAATGTCTCACAGGCTCTTCAATCACTAAGTCATGGGTTTCCTCTACCTCCATTGCTCCGCCATACTGGAATTTTTTTAAAAATAATTTATATTTTCAATTTAAATGTATGAAATAACATTCATTTTTAATACATATTTTAGAAATTCAATGATAATAAAACATATAGAATTATATTTTTTACATTTCTTTACAAAATATTATACTATTCAAAATCATGGAAAAATGGAAAAAAGTCATAAATTTGAAGTTTGGATGATTAAGGAAGAAATATAATCATCTAATAAAATTATTTAAATTGATATAGCTGCATTTTAGTATCCATCACATTGTTTTTATCATTTATTAATCAACTTTACCTTTACCAATGTAACAAATTTAACAACACATAATATTCATAATGATTAGAAAAAATATATTGATAATATTTAGACCTACTTATTCCAAATAGAAATTATATTAGTTTATATTTAATTAATAAAATTGTTAGAATATAATTTTTTATTAAACCCTCAAAATACGATGAAAAATATGTTTTTATAAAAATCTATATAAATATAAAATTATTTTTTACCAAAATATTGTATAAAATTTATTCTAAATACAATAATAGGATTTTAATTAATAAAATATATCAATTAAAATTATAAAACTAATAAAAAAAATATTATTTGACTTTATAAACACAGGAAATGAAAATACAGTTTCTAATGAAAATAATTATATTTTACTTTTCACTAAAAATAAATACTTTAAGAAAAAAACATGAAAATTCTATCTAAGCTAATTTTATAAATAATTATTTCAAAAAAATTAACATATTTATCAAATAAAAATTTTAAAATTATGGGAGATTAATTATACTAATTCTCAGAAAAAAGAAATAAATAACATTTTTGACGAATTGTTTTTGAAGAATGAATTGAATTTAATTAAATTTGATTGTTTATTTAATAATATATAATAAATAAATTTTAATTAATTTGAAAACTATATATATTTATATTTCATTACTATTTAAAATTATTCATTCATACCAATTCAATGGAATGATAATAATAGTCATATTTAAAAAGTAATATTTCACTGTTTTTTACGCTCGATGTTATGTATCTTATATGATATAGAACATAGTATTTCATTTAAATGATACGGATATTACATATCCCATTCATGAATACTAATAAAACTAGATAAAATAATGGAATATTAAATTAGTATAAGAATAATTTCATGTCTATGATTTTTCTAATGATATATTATGCATGATAATAATAACATTAAAAGTAAAAAACGTCTTGTTATCCATAAACAATTCCAAAGAAATACCTATTGATTTAGAACTATTTTGTTGTAGGTAAATAATATTTAACTCTATAACATATATAATAACGTGAACACTCTATATTTAATCATATATAGCCTATAAAACCACTAAAAGAGATCATTTACCATTACTGTTATATCATGTACATTTGGAATAATATATTAAACTACCTCTAAATAAATAACACAAGACAAATCTATCTATTAAACAATTAACATTTCATAATAAATGAACTAAAATAAAAAATACATTTCCATTTCCTTATCATCAATTAAATACATATATAGCCTTTATTCAAATGCCCTTCCATTGTGAATAGCCACAACATCATTCTTCATATTGAAGGGTGTTCAACTAGTTACACATTTATATGATAAATTTCATAAATTATTGACCAGAACATATAGCCTTTAAAATATATTGTGTGAATAGGATAAAAATTATTATATGTTAAAAGGGTATTTACCTAAAAAACTACATTAATTCATTAGATCCACTTTTCTGTTTTCATGGGTTAATCATGGTATGGATTTAATTTTTGTTTTTATATTTTCATATTCATGTGGAAAACATATGTATTTATATATAATTATTAAGTAAAGATGTATCAAATTTATATTTAAGTCTAATTAATTTGGTAAAAATTATATCTCATGAGATGTTATGTACTGTGTATGGATAGTTTACCGAGAAAACTATCTTATGGTTTATGGGCAGTGAGTCTGGAAAAAAATGTTATGGTTTCCTTTATGAAGTGCATTGATATATGATATAATATTTTATAATTCTGTAAATGAATTATTCCTATTTCATGAGGAAATAGATAACATTTGGTATGGTCATGACATTCCATCCAAGGAGGTGCATACTCTAATTTAGTGTATGACAGGTTTAGGTTATGAAATTTATATCATAATTTACTAATATTGTTCTATAATTTATTATTATTCTATCATGAATCAATTTCAAATATTATGATTTCATTATTTTGTTCTATTAATCCTACATTTTTTTGTGATCATTACTCTCACATGGTTATGATTTATTCATAACAACTCTATATATTGTTGTTAATGTATTTCTAACTGACTATGTATTTCAAAACATACCTTTGTTATTTTATACTATTTCCCTAGGTTATTGTCAATGTAAAGAATTTTTATTTTATTATATGTTATCAATGATGATTATTTTTATTCAATTTTATATGTTATTGATGTAATATTTATCTTAGTTCTAGAAAATATTATACTATTTATTTTGTGAGTTGGTCATAATTTTCTTTTATTCTTCAAATTACCAATGTTTACAACCATATCTCATTATTCTTATGAACATGGTCCTTTAGTAATATTATTTTGTATATTGATGTCTCATATATAGTTATCATCACAAACATTCTCCTCTAAAACTATTGAGCTTGGGGAAATTCTCCATCCATAATGGCATATACTATGGTGTGGGAATATTAGCAAAAATGGGGTTTGATATTTATCCCCATATCTATTTTATGAGTTTCCAAGATCAATTTATACAATGTATCCTCAGCCATATTTTGAGGTGATCTATCATAATATTTTCTAATAAATTCAAAATACTCTATAAATATTATTTTGGGATCCGCAACATCAAATTACATTATTAGATAATTTTTTACAATATGATAAGTTATTGGTTATGATGGTGTAAAATATCAAATGATATCATATAATGAGGTGTGAAATTATTTTTTATATAAAGATAATTATTATGTGAAACAATGTTTTTTAGTTCTTCATGTACCATATATGATTATTCCTTTATTGATATATAATTCTTTTCTTCCAAACTAATTGATGTTTCTATGCTTTATGTGTGTTTATGTACATGTGTGCGTGTGTTAAATATAGGATTACATATGATATGTCATATATTTATTAATGACATATGAAATCAATGTATTAGGATCTTTAGGAGGATTGAAATCCATAATAGGGGGGGGGGTGAATTATAGATTTAAAATATTAGTTCATGAAAATACATCTTTAATTTTACCCAAAAATTACATAATCAAAAATAAATAAACTAATTTATGAGATTATTTTTCTAGAATAATAGAAAAAAAATATAGCTCTGAAAACCATGTGATGATGTAGCAAATAAAACTTACATTTTCATTCATTTATTACCATTTTATAGAATACCACGTTAATTCACTAGCATTATTATTAAATTAATAATAAATTATCTATATTTGGATAAATAATGTAATTCATTTATAATACACTAATTCATTAGATTTATGACATTTCAAACTAACTATATGAATATTACATATATAGTAATCATTGAGTTTGTTATATTATAAGATATCATTAACAATTACACATGAATAAAATAAATATAAATAAAATTATATAAATATATATATATCTGTATTAAAGACACCATCAAGAGTTAAAAATGTTAAAAAATATATTCAAAGTATATATTAAACAAAAGGGTAAAAATTAAATTGGTGTGGGACAATCCTTGTATAGAAAAATATACAAATTCAATGAAAATAAACTTTATAATCTATAGAATGATATGTCGATTGATAAAATTTTTTGAAATTATAAGAGGTTGGAGATATTCTAAGTAAACTATTTTGATATAAAAAATGAGTCCATATCCATACATTTTCATTCTATATTATCAAAACATTATTGATGGATCTTATATCAAGATTCAGTAAGTCAAAAACCATTTATCATGTAGTTTCTAATCATTAAAAGTAACCCCTTGCACAAAGAATTCATCAATATAAGGATTCTAGGGTTAACAGTTCTATATACCCATGTATAATTTATTTATAATTAATTATAATTTAAACTATAATTTATTATATATTAACAGATTCCATCTCTTTTTTTGTAGAAATGTTCAAATAAGAAATATAAAGAAAAAATCCATTGAAGAAAAATGAGATTAATATTAATATAATTAATTTTTGACATATATGTTTGATTTGTAAAAAAATCATATATCAAAATTTTAGTTCATGTGAATCACTTTTATTAACTATAGTTAATAATTTAAATTATTTCACAGTGTTCCTTTTTATAGGAAATGGAAATATTCTAGTTGGAGTGTAGCTTTATTAGGATAAATTATATTGTAAAAAAATATAGCTATATTAATTATCAAGTTATTAATATCTCCCACAAATTATTTGTCTATTTATGATATTTTTTTAAATTATAAAATTATCTTTGACTTAGAAAAGTAAAATTGATTTAACAGTTGGGCAATTTTTTTTAAACTAGAGAAATTTCACCATTTCACTCGAAATATTAAAAAAATTTACTTTTTAATAAACTATTTCTGACTATAGTGTTTCAAATTTTATAGTCATCAAAATTTAATCAAAAAACATGAAGATTTATATTTCAACATGAATATTTAGATGGATAAAAATAATGGATTCTGCAATATTAAATGATTTAATCTTGTTTCTTTGGTAGATTACCTATCATTTGTTTTGATATTTATATTTAAAAAACTTCACCACATAACAATGCTCCTATAATATTTTCAATGGTCAGATACTATGACTATTTTTTTCCATATTCAAAACTCCATAAGATTCAATCAATAAATATTATTCTTAACCTTTTTAGATTGTAATTTTTTATTCCATTTTTAATTTATTAAAGTATTCTTCACATCAAAATATACTATAATTTTATAAATTTTTTTATTTATCATTATAATTTTTAATAGGACTGATAAAAAATTGTATTAAATGTTCTTAGAAATTTCAATGTAAAACTCTTAATGATCTTAAATACATATACTTTCAATTAATTTTTGATATTAAATAGATTTAATATATATTTTAAGTAGTATACGGGTTCAATGTCTTGCTAGGATGAGCACTTCCATTCATCCCGGTTACAGTATAATAAATCCATTTTTTGATAGATTATATATATTTATGCATTTGTAATATATAGGTTTTTGCAGCTTTATATATTAATATATTCTTCTTCATTGGATATAGTTTTTTTCTTCTATAATTTTACTGAATATTTAGTGTTTATATATAACCATAAAAATATATCTTTTAAACTTATTCGTTTTATTCTCTTTTTCCTCATGATATTACATTAATTTGTTCTCCCTATACTTCACAAATATTGTTGCATTATATTCATGATATTAATTTTAAACACTTAATATATACATTTAAAAATATGCATCTTTTAATCATTAAAATATTTTATATTGCAGAATGAATTTATTGGGATCCAAAGTTTAACCTTATAGAAATGATAAAAAAATATGATTATAGATAAAGTGGTAATATATAAGTTATTTTTATTATGATACATTCTTTATAACACAACGTTGTTAACATAAGGGGCCAAATATGCTTTCATAGTCTTACATTTTTTCCTATAGGTTAGTTCTATGTAGTTATTATACATAATGTATAATTTTTCCCAGTATGATATGAGGAAGTACCCCATGTCAAAAAATTATTCCATCCCAACTCGGTTATGTGATGATGTTCTCCTAATATTTCTCTATTACTTCATGTAATTTCTAGTGAGTATTATCATTTTAATATTATTATGATCAAGATAGGATCAATATAGGAATTTTTCAAGGGAAATATATGGTAAAAGTTTATTATAGTGTTGTGAGAGACGTAATTTAAATGCATTATTTCTGTATGATATTGTACTATTTAGTTATTTTTATGATCATATAAAATAATTGAATTCAATTTGGAAAGATTTATAAACTTCTATAGGGATGTCGTAATTTTATTGTATATAACACTTTCTTAGGGGGGGGGGGTTAATATTGAATCCTAATGTTTTTGTTTCAAAATTCATAATTTAAAACAAAAAAAACTCCAATTAAAAAAAATAATCACCTACAACAGAGATATATATAATAATACTTTATATGAATTTATGAATTTCATGATCAAACATATGTTAAAACAAGTTTGGTTACATTGACTTTTGAAATTGATTTTTTACACTAAATAATATATATATATATATATATTCCACAAAGGGGTGTTAACTATCATATTTACTTTAAAAAGAATGTATGAAACATTCTATATTGAATACATTTAAGGTAGAAAATATTATAAGGAAATTCAATTAAAATAGAGTAAGTAATAAATTAAAACACATAAAAGAATTTAATTTTTTTTCAGTTACATGAATGAATATAGTCCTTTACACATTATAGTAATCCCTATATCATTAATGTTTATAAAAACACGATAAACAAATCCATAACCTAGATCAGTTATAAAAACAAAAACTACACATAACATAGTCCAAACATTGACAAATCATCTTCCATAGTTTTTTATAGGAGTTTGAATGAGATGAATGAAAATATTTAGAGTATATGAGTAATAGTTTTTATATTTAAGGAGAGTGATTAAATAGAATTACATTTGAATGTAGATACAACTCAAATTTAATTTTAAACAAGGGATGCTAACCTGTAATAATGTTTTACATAGATCATTCCCTAATTAATTTTATTTGAAAATGAAGGTTTACCTTTATCAAATATAGTCTCCCAAATTGTTTTGAGAGTATATGGAAATGTATAGTAATTTTATTCTCTAATAAGGGAATTTGATAATAAAACAATGTTTTGTAGTGAGATATTCTACACAAAGTGTGAAACTTATATCAGCTATATAAAAAAACACTTTTCTTGAGAGATCCTTTGATTTAAATAAAACATACTCATATATGGTTATTTACTAGAGTATAATAACTATTAAAACCTCATATTTCACATCCTCACTATAAAAAATTATCATCTCTAACATTTTGAAATTTATAAAAAATAATACCCTTTGGGTGAAATAAGGTTTTATTAAAAATTCATAAATATTAGATTTAATAGTCATTGTCTATGAATAATCTCTATTTAGTAGCTTCAAAAATATATAGATAATATTTTTTGATGAAAATTGTCTTGATGATGATCTATTAATGATGATAGATTGACATACTTTATGTACCTGATTGGTTTTCAAGCATCAGCTTCAACACTAAAAAAACTCAACTATGTGTGAAACTACCTATAAAACATTTTGATGTTTTCATATGAATTCATTGTGTGGTTACTCAATTTTATTCATCTGTTATGTCTGGAGCTTCGAAAAAGTTTGACCACCCCTCAATCGGGTCTCTATCACACGGTCACTTAACTTCAATATGTGATCATTCCAAATTTAAATTTGTGGTCGATTAATCCCAAAAAATATATTATACCAAATGTTTTCACTATATACGGCTCATAGGTTTTCATTATATTGAAAATAAATTATTATTAACGTTATTACTTGAAATTTATAGTCATTATATAAAACATGTGTCCAATTATCCATACAACGTGCGAGTACTAATTTTTTTAGATTTTTTTATTTTTTTTCTTTTAAAAATGATGATTACTATAAAATAAAATATAATTCATTAACTTTATAAGAAAATATATTTGAGAATGTTGGTGTAATGAATTTCTAGACATATCTAACAATATTTATATTTTGATGATCAGAAATCAGGGAAGTACAATTTAAACATTAAAAAAATAATATTCAGAAATATGAAAAACATATTTAGTGCCATAAAATTTTTCTCCCATATTGGGTTTATTAGAAATAAAAACAAGAAAAAAATATTTGATTAAATACCATAGAATACAAAATATAATCTATATAAGAAAAAATATCAAAAGAGGTTGGGGATATCCCATATATTAATATAATAAAATAGTAAACCCTTCTAAACACGGTTAATGGAGATCCCATTACAAGTCAAAGAACCCAAACCACACAAATCAAAAATCCCCAATGATAGCATAAGGCATAGTGGAATATACAATAAAGATTATATTACTGGTAAATCAAATTAGTTCAAATATAATTATCCAAAAACCTCATGTAGAAATCCTAGAAGGATATTAGAGTTGGTCAAAATCCAAAATAGATCGTTACTAATGACCACAATTGTTCCTTTGAAACATCCTATATAACCCATGATTTCCCTTATAGCCAAATCACCCTGAACCAAATCCATTAAACACACACTAGATTGGTAGATCTCATACCATCATAATTCCACCTCTCAATAACAGGAAAAAATCAACCACAATATACCATTAATGATTTGTAGACTGACTAATATCACAATAACAAATATAGAAAATAATGGAAAAATTATTAATTGAGAAAATGTTTACTACAGATAAGAAATAATACCGATTTGATTTTCTGTATCCTAGTGTGAATCTAAATCAGTTTCACCCTTACTCATGGATTAACAATAAAGATATTGTTTGAATTTTGAATTATAGGTTTTAGATACATGCCTAGGTTGAGAGGTGGAACGTCCGAGTAAGATAAATAATCTAGATTTTTTTTTGAAATGATGAAATTCATGAATTGGAGTAAATCAAAAAGGAAGGACACATATATTAGTGGGTGACTATAAAGAAGGTTAATGAAATACTAAATGTGCTATACGAGCAGTATGAGATGAATACAAATAAGGTTCTGTAATAATTTTCAATTTATCCAAGGCCAATGATAAATTTAACATATTTTAAAAAAATAGTTCTTTAATTTCCTGAATATTTCCAAAATTTATGTTAAAATATTTTTAGTATACAACCAAGATTTAAAAATACAGGTTAGAAGAGGCATTTTTTGATTAATGGATTATTATTTAAAAGTATTCAAGTAATTTTTGATAATTAGTCTACCTATGTAAATTTTAATTGTTTTTATTAATATATTTATCCAAATAATCCCAAGTCGATTCATCCATCACCACATCAAAATGATATTCAACATGATATACAATTTACAACTAATTTGAACTCATTAATTCTAAAATTACTTCTATTATATCTCTCAATTACTCTTTGAAAATACATCTTATTCGATCATCATCAATATCAATTGTAATAGGATAAAAAGGTGAATGGAATGGAATATCGTGTATCATGGAGGTCAAGTATCACCAACCTACCGTTTACATCATGCCATGTAATTCAGCCTACAGAGGTCCCACATGACCTCTTAATCTTGGAATCTCTCGATTCATTTGGGGAACCATCATACATATATTATTTTGGATATAGAAAAAAAATAATATTTAATCATGGATAACCTTTCTTATCTTCTAGGTTCCATTATAGCTCAAAATCATAGAAATAATTCCACATGGATAGTCATTAGACACTCATTAAATTCATTTAAATATTTATTAATAACCTAGGAAGAATTAGGTTCAAAAAGAGATGGTTCTTCTTGTATAGGAGGAGATACACTATGATTATATTCATTTTATTTTCCACCAAATTTCATTTCCCTTTTAACTGCATCAGATCACCAATTTCAGACAAATTTTTCATAAGAGATTCTACTAGTTTATTATCAGAAATAGTATTATATTCTTTTAATTTAATTTATGGACTTGTTCCAACCATATTTTATAAAAAAAATCAAATTAGGCATGTCTCAAATTAAGGTAACAAATTAAGATAATTGAGTGAAAATTATTATTTAATGTTTATTTAATAAAAAAGTGACCACTTGAGATATTTGGTTAAAACAGAGATGGATGTTTCTCCATGTTTAGATGGACGACCCCAATATTGGTCATCACCATAGTAATAATAGAATCTAACACCCAAGAGAAACTTTACATTTAAATTAATTTATGGTACTCTACATTTTTTGAATTATATTATATATGTCATTATTAGTAGTTGAAACTATCTCCTATATCACAATAAAACATTACTTAACTTATATATCATGAAACTATAAATTAGTATAATGCGGAGAATTTAGAGTACCTGAAACTCTATAAGATACATCTTGGGGTATATTCCCATTATTTTTCATAAATTCTTCATCCAAATTAGTTATTTCTTATTCTGATTTAATGACCATGTTATCTTCATTTTATATAAAATAGTATTCAAAAATCTCATCTAGTTCCAAAGATAAATCTATTTCATCCTTTTACCATATATGGTTATTCCAAAAATAATATTATATATGAAATTTTCTTCTTATTCATCCCAAATCATCATCAAATAGTTCTAGTTTACCCTCGTTCTTTTATAAATTGTTTGTTTAAAACAAATTTTACTACTGTTTTGAGATGTTTTTTCCACTTATGAAAAAATAAATTAAAATGTAGCCAAGTTGAAATAATAAATGGAGAAAGAAATGAGTTAAACCTTGATGATAGTTTATATAACTCCACCATATTCCTCATGTGATATCTAGACAGACTGATGAACACATCATACATAAACCTATAGAGAGAAAACTTGACATGGTTTCTCAGAATGTCAAAGTCCCCTTTTTATGGACACAACATATGTATAATAAAATTCATTAAAAATATATGATCATAAATTAAATCTATTTATTTTTTAATTTTAGTATTTACATCTCCATTTTTATCCTCCATAGTTCAATTAATTCTAAAATGAATATGGTTAATAATAATATAAATTTAAAAAAACTCGTATACTCATCTATATGGAAATTTTAATCCCTTGGACCATAATTCTGTTAAAAATTATTCATTATTCCCATTTATAGGAATTCATATAGAATACATCCCTTTTTCATCATTTAAATCCATATTTATATAAAATCTTTTAAAAACCATAGATAGAATAAACTGTTGATCTCACTAGACCACTGTATTCATCGCTAATGTTCTTCATCTTTCTAAACAAAATATTTCATTGATTAAAAAAATTAAACATATACATATTTTTTGTCTATAACTATATGGATCTATTTATAGGTCTTGTTAGGTCTTGTTGATGTGTTAAATCTCATTTTGGTTCACTTCATGTGTAACACCTTGTGATTTTGGAATATATGTTCCCAAAAATAATACCATGTCAGTAGAATTTTATTCAGACAAAAACCTATACTAAAATGAGTCATGAAATAGTAAATCAGTACTAATATGTATTTTTATGAATTATAAAATAATTATAAAATAAAAAAATTTAAAAATTATAATTTCATGAAATTTTTTTTACGAGGACATAACATTTTAAAAGTCCATTTTCTATTAAATGTAATTTTTTATTTTATTTTTAATATTATTTTAAATTATGAATTTATAAATTTTATGATTTTAATTTTAAAAAATACAATTATTTTTAATTCCTTATATAAATATATACTCTAATTATTTTTTATAACTTTACAGGATAATTTATTATTAGGTGAATAATGAAAAATACAATTTTTACTATAACTGTAAGTTTTATAATTATATTATGAAATAATTGTATCATAAAAACATATAAATATTTTTTTCAATAAATATATGTATATAGAGTTGAACTATAAATTTAAATGTACTGTTATGAATTTTGAAAACCTATTGTTAACTACTTAAGAAATGTTTTTCAATAAAATAAATAGTTTTTGTCTTTTGGTTTTATTAAATATTGATTTTGGAAAATTATTTTTTGGATTGATTTTAAATGAACTGAATTTTTATATCATTTATAATAAAATAATTTATATAATACATATTAATAAAATTTAAAATTTAACACTACTATTAAATTTTATGATTAAGAATAATGTTTTTCAAAAAACTAGTTTTTACGCGTTATATACAGCAATGGAAAAATGATTTTTCATACATATAGAAATTTAATATGATAAAATTTATTTTCTATTTTTGAATCATTAGGTACAAATATTATAATTAAGTAAATTATTTATGTATTAAATGTAAATTATTTTGGTAAAAATTAGTTACGACGCTAAAACAAAAAATGGTAAAAGTGTAAATTTTAAGAGTAAATGATATACCAACATTTTTTGAACATGTTTTCAAATGAATGGATGTGGTATTATCAAAATTATATCATCCCCCAATATATTATATTACATTTTTTAGTCTTCATGACATTTGAAACATTTTCTCTATTTATATTAATATGAAACATATACAAAAAATGTCATTATCACAATTTTCAAAAGGGGTCTCCCACCACCCCTTAAAGACCACTCCCAAATTTCAGTTTCTTTTAAGAAAATTTTCCTACATACCATCTTCATAATAATTATGAAATTTATTTATCTTTTGGATATATTAATTTATCAAAATTGCATGATTTAAAATAATTCCTCAGAAGGAAAACTCATGTCCTCAAAGATATTCAAGTGACTTGGTGGAGGATAGTAATTTAGTTAAGGATTTATTTTTCTAATTTTCAAATCAATGAAGTACAATTCAAATTATGCACCATAGTTTCTATATTATTTCCTATTATGAAAAATATTTCCTCAAAATATAATGAATATTATTCATTTCACTATATCACTTTGATATTCTTTGATTCCTATGTTTCTATACCTAAAAGTTTGTTTTATCTCAATTTCCATTATTTGAGACATGATATTTTATTCACCTAATTTTATTTGAATTATGTGTATAATACCTACTAGGTGATGACCCAATGTTTTATATATAGAAACTACCTTCTTATAATTATGTTATATAATCACATGAAATCACAACTGAATGAACTACAATGTACTATGTGACCATTAAACATAATATTCTCACTTCTGTGATTGGAATTTCCAAAATCTGACATACACTATTGCGTTCTGGGTGATTTTTAGGGACTGATGGAATAAAATTATTTTTTTGTGAATAGAAACCAACCCTTATGAATAGTAACCAACCCTTATGAATAGTAATATGACCCTTATGAATAGTAAATTGTCCAAAAGTTCTGTAACATCACCCATGAATGTTCAAATAAAATTTTGGCATCTTATAAGTGATAATATAACAATAGTAAAAGTATTGGTATTTTTGTAAGTAAAAAATAATTAATTACAATTAATTAATTATAGTTGGGGTTCGGATTAGTGGTAAGCACCCCGTAATCTTACCTGAAAAATGGGAGTTCAAAACCCATTGGGCGTAGGACTATAGCATACTATAGCAGCAGTGGGACTGTAGCAACAGCAGGAACTGTAACGGCGGTAGGGGCACTATAGTAGCGGCAGGGAATGTGTGGTATTGTAGCAGGCGGGTAATGTAGCATTACTATTAATATAATGGGTCTTGGGAAACAAATTTAGGCCTACGGGCAATGTAATGGGGTAAATGTCCACTGGGCCTTCGAGCTACCTAATGGTTCTACCTCTAGAGTGTTAAAAAAGGTATTTGCTTTGCTTTAATAATAAATGAGGCTTCGGCCCCAACCTTTTAAAAAAATTATAATTAACTAATTAGTTAAAATTTATTTTTATTTTTCTAAAATGAATTCAATGATTAAAAATTTTATGTCTTCTAGTCTTATGATAATTTTAGAAGACTTTATTTAATTTTTGAAAACATTATAAAACCAGTCATTGTTTTCAAATCTGTGTTTTTCAAGAAAAATTTGTTTTTTAATTAAAAATAAAATTAATCATATTTAAAAAATTTAATTTTAAAAATAGATTTCCTTTTTGGGTTCTAAACATCAAAAAATGATTAAGGTTAATTTTTTGGGGGGTTTTCTGAATTACATGAATATCTGATGAATAGTGAAATACGATAATTTAAAAAATAAGCTAAATAAATCAATTACCAAGTCATGGGTGATGTTATACTAATTTGAGAACCTTTTTTTTGAACTCACATGCACTCATTACCATTTTTGGTCCTGAAATCATCACTATTTCTGGTTTTATTGAGAAATAATAAACCAATGAATAAAATATTATGGAAACCCTCCTTCCCTCTACTATAAAAACCACCCAAACTCCCCTCATATCTTCACTCCTCTCAAGCCTTATTTATTACCTAAATTATGCTCCAATCTCTCACCAAACTCCTCCCAGACATCCATTATAACTTGTTATCCTGAAAATAACAAATCCTCTCATCTTAGGTGGTACTCAAGGAAGATTAACTAAAGAGGTATCGTACTCTTTTCAATTCTCTTACTTTCCTTTCAAGTTCCTCTGATTTCTTTTCTATCCTTACCTATCCTCATCCAAATGATATGAAAACTCTAATACCTTTTATGTACTAGAATTTTGTTATGATAATGGAATAAGTGATTATCATCTATCTTTTACGCTTCTTTTATTCTAGTAGTAAAAACACCATCAGAGATGTTTTAATTTACCACATTTAAGGGCGATGTGTTTTCAATTTCTGTTACCATATTCTATTATAGTCAAGAAACCATTTTTATGGTTGAAATAGACTATAATAAATTTATTATCTCTCATCTATGTTTTTGTAATGTTTTTTTACACATGTTTTTGATTTATATAGAAAAATATGTTCGTTGTGACCGAAAACATCCAATTAACCCAAAAGTTCATCCCTAAAGTTTTACATAATGATTCCTCTTCACTATAAGTAAAAAATAAAATTAAAACCATGTAACATTATGGATGTTTAATAATGAAATATTACTCTAGTTCTATACAACCATCCCTATTTTATAATATTATCCATTCTTGTATATAAGTAAACAAATCATGAAACAAACAGAGCCAAACAACGAAATTGAACCTCATAACCAATAAAAATGGTTATGAATGAACTCAAAAAGTTTATAATAAATAAATTACATGTAAAATAGTATATTTAATTATTAATTAAGTAATATAATTTTATTATTCAGGTTATAAATATCAATTGGAGAACACCATCAGGCTTAAGGTAAGGTATTCTACCCGGACCTCTATTATTCCTTCGGATTATTCTTACTCTATTTTACACAAATGAAATAGTATATTATGTTTATGTACATATTATAATTTCTATTTATATGTCCAAAATCATGTATCATGATCTATTAATCATTATCTTTTGGGGATATACATGCTTTTGAGTAATTCCATCCACAATACTTCACGATAAGCAAACCCGTTTTAAGGGCACTTCCTGTTTTCTTACCCAATTTCAAGTAAACTGTACAATATGTTTTTAAGAAACCATTATATTTATAAAACCATTATTTTTTTTATCATGAATACCTTATTGGTTCACTTATGGTTTTATATAAAATATTATTCCCTTTTCTTTTTTAAATGAACTTTGATATTTTTATTAAACCACACTAAAATGTTTCAATTTTAATATTTCTTAAAAATAGTTTTACATGTAATAATGTCAATTTGGAATCAATTACACTAATATATTCCTATTATACCTTATTAAATTATATTATATATTTAATACCTTTTTTTCATAGACCCTTTTATGATACACCCATTCATTATGCTTTATGAAATGATTATGATACCCTTTTATTTCTGTGGGTACCCTTATGTTTATGTGTGATTGATTATGTATGATTGATTGCGTGGAATTCTTATTCAGGAACATATTAAGATGGATGAACCCAGATAGCACTCCAATTCATTGGTTATTTTTTAGTCTTATGAGACGTTATATGCAACGATCTTGGAAGTTATCCTTGACTCGTGCTACCATGTGCACAATCTTGGTGGTTAACCATCACTTGTGTTCTTCTATGTGAAACGAGCCTTGAATTGTGATGAATTAATGTTTTATGCTGCTTCCACATAATTATAACTCCATGTTTATATGATCCCATGTTTTTATGTTATTATTTCACATGTTCCATTCCTTTTTATATGATTATTCTGTGCCCTATAACCCATGTGCTAAATATTTATTACTATTATTTTCCCTTAATGGGATTTTAGATCATCCCTTTATTCATGTTATCCTTCGGTTATCCTATGTAGATTTATGAGCACAATGGAAGATATGATATCATAATAGATATTAAATATAAAATTGTTTTTAAAATGTTTAATAGTGTAACTATTCTTCCAAGATACTAGACTTCATGATCCTTGTCTTGTAATATGATGCTTTATTA
The DNA here is from genome assembly GCA_963277665.1 of Viscum album. NCBI lineage: Eukaryota > Viridiplantae > Streptophyta > Magnoliopsida > Santalales > Viscaceae > Viscum > Viscum album. The sequence continues at coordinate 300,820,156 of OY728145.1, read as the reverse complement.
TTCTTAAAATCATTTAATGACATATATATATATATATAATTTCATGAACTATCCCCTAGGGCCCATGAAATGACTACCCAAATATCTCCTTCCATAGGATAGGTTTTGGTGACTATCACTAGAAAGGCATAACCCAAAAAGGGAAGGAATTGAATTTAAACCTGTACACACACAGACAGGGAATACTACACAAAGAAAACCACAATGGAAAGAAAGTAGTAAAACCACCACAATGTACCACCAATGAGAGTAAAAGATGTAAACTTAGAGTAATGGGGATATAATACAAGCCCACATGAAATGAAAGTAAAGAAAAATAAGTACAATATTTGGAGAATTTCTGCCAAGGATCCTACCTCAATGGAAGGTATAACTCACTGTTGGATGTAACTAAAGCACACCACGTCTATCGATCCACCTTAGAGCATCATCTAGCCCTGACTCCCCAAAGTCCTAGTAAATGATATAAGTCATCTACCCAAGACACAACATGTGTGGGAGAAGCCCATACAAGGGTGAGTATAATGATTCTCAGTAGGGTCCCCTAGATCAACTCAGGTCTCACAGAAATCCACAAAGGAAAATACAACAAAGTATGATCTCAAAGTAAAGAACAAATAAAAAGAGACATCTCACACCTGATATTACTTAATTACACAATTAAAGATTATTAGTAATAAATCTAGATCATCTTATTAAGTTGAGAGGATATGCTACTGATCGAAGAAGGGTTGCTCTGCTGCTGATCTGTGAAGGGTCACTCTGATGCTGATTCACCACAGGCCGCTCTCCGACTGATCCACAACGGGTCGCATTACTACTAATCCACAAAAGGGAACTGTTGTGCTGATCCAAAAAAGGTCTCCCTTATGATGATCCATAAAGGGTCAATCTTATACTTATCCATGAAGGGTCCATCTTATGCTAATCCATGAAGGGTCACTCTTATGCTGATCCACGAAGGGTCAATCCTCATTCTTCACGTCACAGCCAGCCACTAGATTCCCACACTTATCAAGTGTGATTTACAGAGGATCTTTTCCTCAATCCATTGGTCCTAAATCAAGCTCCACAATTTTCTACATAGAGTAACCCAAATAACTGTCTCATCATAAGGGCCCCAATGCAACAGACAGTGCGTCGAACAGACGCCTGATCTATAAGATATGGGAATTTTTGTAAAAAGGGCCCAGTTGGATTTGCGTCTGATCCAACCCGACCATATTCCAACCTCCATAAAAACATAGATAGAGTATCTTATAAGGCCTTCCTCATCGTGATGGTCACAACATCGCAAACAGGTCATCAATCGAACACACTGATTGCAATATACAATCGTTTTGGTAAATAGTGACCGATTGCATCCAAGAAAAGTCAGACTCAGTCAGACCGACCTGACCAATTAAGGCACGGGGTCCCGCATGACCCGACTTGCCTTCCTAGACCATTTTCCTGGAAAATTGGGCCTTACTGGACCTGGCCGAGGTTGGGTGTGGGTCTAGTACCTTTGGTCACCTAGTTACCCAAAATTTATCCGGCTTGGCCTCTACAGGCGGGTTGGTCTCTTTTCATAACTTGGGCCGTTGTGTGGCTCAGTTTTATTACGTCAGCCCGGTCTGCTATGGCATAATAGCTCCAAATTGTAGCTGGGCCGCTCGGGCGGCCTAGTCCGAGTGGGGTGAGCGTGGACGGTTTCACCATCCACCTCTCTTTGTTCAAACACGACCCACAATGATTAAGTTTCTCCCTTCTATATGGCGCCAGGCTGGTGCTGCGTCTAACTGATCGTCGCAGCTGATGGGTTGCGGCCTCCTCCACCGTAGAATGCACCGAGCACACCACCTCTACCTATGCGGCCAGTGAGGGCCGACAGATCCACTCACATGTGACACTGGTATGTACTTCCATCTTCATGTGGCCGCCACCATAGGCCTCCACCACTGGACACTAGCATCGTCGTGCCAGAAGTGTTGCATGGGAAACACCTTCTGCGAGCCATTAGGTCTGCCCTGGTGGTCTGATTTCAAAACCACTTGCACCCTTGGGCCTCTCGGGTTTTCAGCTTCCCTACAAGGGACTTTAAATTTCCTTTCCACCATTTCAAATGTTCGTTGAACAAGAACGCACAACGCAGAAGGGGTTCATGCCTCGTTTAGTTCAGCCTGCAACCATCGTGTTAGAAGCATATAGCAAGATAGGTTTGGGGATAATGTTTTATCAACAATATACCAATCCCGATGTAGAAACCCTAGAAAAGGACACCCCTAGATCGACGAATGATTTGTAGGTCATCCTATTCGTGGGTGGACCAGTATTCATCACATTAGAAAAAAGGACGTGGGAAAAAAGTTAATCAAAAAACCCCTACTTGGTTTGAAGATCTGTTGCTGACAAGGGATGAAGCTTCACACTGTCATTGATCCTTGCTCTATTAGCATTCGTCATCATTCTTCCTCTCTCAAATCCTTCCTGACGGCGTTCATCAATAGCATTTTTTATCAGAGGGAGATGGATATAGAGGTTCTACATTTGTCATCAGAGGAAATTCCACCAACTAATCTCCCCAACGTGTTATTAAAATAAAACATGTCATATCATTTCGGTTATGCTACGACGTTTCATATTTACCCTATTTCATTAATGAAACAACATAGCTATTATGTTTCACCAAAATGTGTCATTATGAGTTTCCTTTAATGTGCCTCGTCACCGCACTTCAGTGTCGCCATCCGCCACTCAATGATTGAGAAAGGAAATAAAACGACTTTTTATAGTTATTTTATTATTTAATGAAAATTACAAAAATTATATTTTCCATCTAACCATTTCTGGTTGAAGTTAAGTGCATTCTTGGTGAATTCTGGTGTTCTATGTTTAATGATGCCCTCATATTTTTGATCCGAGCACCAGTTCAAAAGTTAGAAAAACTCGCTCACATGTTTACTTATGTGAAATAAAAAAAGTTTTTAAATTTCGATCTAGGCTCATCGTGCCTCAGAATCATGTTCTGTTAAAGCGTATGGTCTTAAAATAATTCCATATAATTTAAACAAATACATGGAAATTCCAGGACATTACATTCCCCCCACCTTAGGGATTTATGTCCACAAATACCAAAACAAGGGCTAATCAATCAAATGGGGGTACTGAGCATGAATCTGGGCCTCCCACTCTCATGTGATCTCTTAGAGGTTCATGTGCTGCCACTGAAATCACACCAGAGGAATCAAACATCTACAAAGGATGCTCTCATGTCGATCCCCTATCTGTACTGGGAACTGCACAAACATTTCCCCATCGTCAATGTCTATCTCTCCCCAGTCGATGATGTGTGATAGATCATGCATATACCTCCTTAGCTAGGACACGTGGAAAACATTGTCCACCCGGTGAATTTGTGGGGGAAGAGCTAGGTCATATTCCACCTTGGAAATTCTACTAATGATCTGAAATGGTCTGATGAACCTCAGAGATAGCTTGCTGCCCCATCCAAATCTTTGAAATCTTCGTCAGGATGAGACTCGAAGGAAGACATGGTCTCCCTCCTCGAACACCAATGGTCTTCATCTTTGGTATTCATAATACATATGTATGCTCTATGTAGTACTCATCCTCTTCAGGATTATCTGAAGCTTTTCAATAGTAGCCCATACCAACACTGGACCCATGAGTGCTGACTCTCATAGGTCTGTATAGTAGAGAGGTGATGTGCATGGCCGCCTATACAAGGCCTCAAACAGTGCCATGCCAATGGTGTAGTGATAGCTATTATTGTATACAAACTCCACCAGTGGTAGGTGGTCCTCTCATCTGTGACCGAAATCTAGGACACAAGCATGAAACATGTCCTCCAAGGTTTGTATGGTCCAGTCAATCTGACCATCCCTATAGGGTTGAAAAGTTGTGCTCACGCATAGTTGATTCCCAAACGCCTCCTTTCTACCCTTCCACAAACGGGGTGTAAATCATGTGTCATGTTCTGAGACGATCTTTTAAGGAACCCCGTGAAGCCGCACTATCTCTGGGATGTATAGGCGTCCCAATCCCTCTACCGATCTATGCTCTGAGAAGTGTAATAAGTGAGGCCACTTGGTGAGTCAGTCAACTATCACCTAAATAGAATCATGGACCATGGATGTGCACGGTAACCATGTCATGGAGTCCATGGAGATACCATCCCACTTCCATTCAGGTACCTCAAATTGATGTGTCATTTCTGCTGGGACTCGACGCCCGACCTCTACTTGCTAACACGTGAGACATCATGAAACGAACTCTGCCACCAGTTTCTTCATCCCAGACCAATCATAATGACGTTAGATGTCCTGGTACATCTTTGTCACACTAGGATATACCACCAAAGGGGATGTATGGAACTCCCTCAACACCTCCTTCTGTAACATCACATGTAATATTGTGCGTCCTTTGAATAGGATAACGTACTCCCCACCTATCAAAAATCCAACCTAATCTTGTCCCAAGGATAACTTAGCACATATGACCTCACAGTCACCATCTACTGGTTGAGCCTTTCTAAGTTGCTGTAAGAGTGGGGGAGTGACAATCATATACTAAAGGTAAGCTGCTCCATCACTATCCATGAAGGATATGTGCATCGCGGTTAGCTGCTCTGTCGCCTCACTCAGCATCTATAATCATGTTCACATATCGAGTGTGTCTACCACCACGTTCCCCTTCCCAGGAGTCTATACTATCTCAAAGTCATAGTCCTAGATGAACTCTATCAATCTCTATTGTCTCAAGATCAAGTCCTTTTATGATATGATATACATGAGACTCTTGTGGCTGGAGTAAACTGTAAACCGTTCACCCATCATGTTGTTCCGCCACATCTTGAAGGAAAATACCACCATTTCTATCTCCAAGTAATGGGTCTCATAGTTATTCTAATGTTGCCTCAACCGCTTTGATCCATAAGCGATCATTTCTCACTCCTACATCAAGACAAAACACAGTCTGGTCCTTGATGCATCACAAAATACTACATACCCAACACCCTTTTCTGGTAGTCTCAAGATGGAGGAACTTTTCACTCTCCATATCAGCTCTTGGAAACTATGTTGGAACCTCCCCATATATATTAAGGTATTTCCTTTCTTTTTCAAAGATGACAAGGGTTATGATACTCTATAAAAGTTGGGTACAAACCTCCTGTAGTACCTAGCCAACCCAAGGAAACATCACACCTCAGTCATGAACTTGGGTGTCTCCCAAGAAAGCACTGCTTATATCTTCAATGGATCTGTCGCACCTACAACCTATGAGATGACGTGTCCCAAAACACGGACCTCCAGAATCCAGAACTGGCACTTCGAGAGATTACGTTAAGGATTATTCTATCAGAGTGTATCCAGGACTATCCACAGGTGTGTATCCTACTCCTCATCTGACACTGAGTACACCAAGATTTCATCATTGAAGACTACCACGAAACAATCGAGTTAAGTCTAGATGATCCTTTTCAGGAGTCTCATGAACACTGTTGGGGAATTAGTCACACCGAAAGGCATCACCAAAAAATCATTATGGACATACCGAAATCTCAAGGTTGTCTTTAGTACGTCCACATCGCATACTTGAAGCTATTGATAGCCTGATCTGAGGTCGATCTTCAAGAATCAACTTGCTCCCTTGAATTGATCGAAGAGGTCATCAATCCTCAGTAGTTGGAACTTATTCATCACGGTCACCAAGTTTAGGTTCTGGAAGTCCACACAATGTCTCAATATCCCATTTTCCTTCTTGGAAAACAAAACTGGGGATGTCCATTATGAAACATTGGGCCTCATGAACCACTTCCTCTTCAATTCATTAAATTGTAATCTCAGCTCTCAGAGCTCTGTGGGAGCTATCCAATATGCCGGGGTAGATATCGGTGTCATCCCTGGGTAAATGTATATACATAAGCCTACCTCTCTATGTGGAGGTGTTTATGGGAAATATTATGGAAATATGTCTACATTATCATCCACCACTGTAGGAAATCACATACTCACCTTGTCCACTGCACTGAGGGTGAGGCAAGCCAACTTGTGAGTGATCAGCTGCAACCTCCTCCCAGAAAGTCCAGCTTATGCAACAAAGGTTCCCTTCTCTCCAGTGAAGAAAAACATGGTCCATCCTCATGGACACACCACACTTTGCACCTAAAACAGCCAATCTTTTCATCAACTGTAGATAACATTTCCATACCCAAGATGTCATCATAAAGCATAAATGCTACTACTAGGAGATCCTAGATAAAGAACTCTCTCCTAGAGAAAACCCAAAATATCGACACTAGTGTTTAATCATTGAATCCCATCTTGTTGGATTCTCTAATCATTAGGATTTAACCAATACTCCATTGTAATCAATGAGCCTCGAACGCAGTCTGTTGAACGAAAAGAGTGACTGACACATTTTTCTATAATAAATGCAGCTATGGTGGATAAGACATAGATCATACATCTAATAATTTGGTAGATCCGTGGTTACAGGACCCCACTACCTGAATCTCAGCACTCCAATGTCCTCTAGCTCCCTAAGCTCATGGTGGAGAACCTGAGGCGGTGGAGGTAGTACCTCAAACCATCCCCCACCGCCTACCACTCGACCTTATCCCCTTCCGCGTCTTCTACCATGTATAACTTCTCACACTAACCTCTTCATCTTCCTTGGATATTACTCAACTCTCTACTGATCATCTGTGTGGTGGTTCGGGCAGCCACGATCCATGTGTTCCTGCCCACCGCAGGAGTAACAAACTCTAGCCCTCACCTGACCTCCTCTACCTCGGGAGCTCCACACCTCCGACCCTACATCCTGGGGTCATCCTCCAGAATGTCTGGCTGGTTTGGGTCTCTACATCGTCTGCCTACTTCTTGATGCAGAGGACATGACCACCTATCATCTGGTGGTAGCTCTCACTGTCTGTTCCTTCTCAGCCAAAAATCTATCTACCAATAGAGCACAATCTAGCACTCTTTCCTGAATCGGGATGCTTAGTGAAATAGTCAACACCCTGATCTCCCATCAAAGTCCATACTCAGAGGTATAGTCCCTGAATAAAATGTCTCGTACAATGTTGGTGGAGTATTGGGAGTGGTTGGTAAACCTTGTCAAGTACTAGGCCATAGTCAGGCTACTCGGCTGTAGGTGCATCAGCTCCTAAATACGCACTGAGCATAGTGTAGTGGGTAAGAACTCTACCCTGGAGAGGATCTTGAATTCAAACTAGGAATGGGTCGCCTCCTCATGTGTTTGTAGCATCAAGCTCCACAATCTCCCAACCATGTCTTGAAAAATGCTAGCAGCTATGACGACCATCAATTCTGTAGGCGTCTCTACCAAGCGAAAACCCATCGTAACTACCTCCAACAAATACTCAGCGACCTGAGGACATGTCAAACCTCAAAAACTTGGAGGCCACTTTCTCTTGAACTCGTGTAGAATGATATGTTGGCATCAACATTATTCTAGGGGCTGGTAGAAAATACTGCTCTATGGGTGGTGGTGCTACTGGTACACCACCTGAAGGTTCTATCGCTGTAAGTGGTCTCTAAACCGATGCCTCATCAGTCGATAGGCCATCGGTGTGATCCCTCACTGGAATCCTGGATTGTTGTATTCATGGAGGTATCCAGTAGGGAAATATATTAGCCACAATAAATAATTTATACCTGGTGATCTATCTCAAAAGGGATCAAGATAAAAAAACCTTTGTAAAACACATGAAACCAGGGATCGCGTCGTGACTACCCTATGCCCACCTTCTATGAAGACACGGCCTTAAAACATTACATAATCATGAATTAAATGAATAATTCACATTGAGGATCTTTTCAGGTTCATATTTTTAGAGAATTACTACATAAATATTACATCTCAAAACATTACAACGTAGACACTTCTACTCAGTTTCTTTTTTTTATAAAATAAAATCACTTTAAAAGAAACATGTCTAGTTCCATGTTTTAGATAGAATGCCTTTCCATGATCCCATCCTTGACCCTATTCATCTTTAGGTCCTACGAAAAACATTTCAAAAACTTGGGATGAGCATAAAAACTCAATAAGGGGTACACAAAGAAGGAAAACTGCCAGTTTTCCAAAAAAACAAGTAAACCATGAATACTTTAATATAAGTAATACTTTTCACTTTTATGAAGTAGTAAATACTCTTCACTGAATAAAAGATCATTATATACCCTTTTGTAACCAAAATATTACCATAAAACCCATATAAAGAACACATAACATATAAAGGTAATTTGGTACATAAACATACATAAATGGAATAACCATACAGTCGACGCCCACACATATCACTAAATGAAATAGCCATACAGAGGACTTCCATACCCAATGAATTGGAGGTTATAACATAAACACTTGTCATGGTATTCACGACACCACCCATCATTTGGTTTATAACGTAACCACCCTTCAAATGTCTAAGTACCATTATAAAATCATAAGACATAAAACAAATATAATGAAAAAAAAACATTTCCACATTTCAATCATAATATATAACTTAAATAAATGGAAATAAAAAATCCATTATCAAATCCATTTTCAATATCAAAATACATAAAAGAGTATATGGTATTTATTTTCTTTTAAAAAAATTACTGCTTGTTAAGGAATCCAAAGATCAAGTAGTACTCGTGGCGGCGGAAAAGGTCGTTGTCACCAAGTACGTTAAAAGAAACATTCTTTATTTTCATTTAGTAAAATGCTTAGTAGAAAAAGATTCCCTTTGAATGAAAAGTAAAAGGTGTTTATACAGTGTATAAAATAAAGTCTGGTATTCGAACAAAATATGCATCAATGAAAGGATATTGAGATGAAGTCCTATACAAAGCTGGTATCCTTAGATTAAGGAAAAATCAATTACATAATTATGTGTAAAAAATATAAATACACCCATTATAAGAGGATATTAAGCATAAAACAATCAAAGGTCATCCAGAAATAATCATAGTATGAAATAATCATGAAGTAGAGGTTTAACCCAAATAATTGAAATTGGGTTAAGAAGTTCCCTTACAGAAATTCGATAGCCTAACAACGTCATTTTAAAATTCATAAAATGAGTTGATGAGAGATAGAAAGGGTATATCATCACATGGAAATAAAATTTATATCAATAAGGATATATAAGAACATATCCCAACATTATGAAGATGTAAATTAAAAGAAAAACAAAGGTAAGTCTTTTAAAAAGAGGAGGGTGAAAGGTTCCCTTATCGATTTGGTAACTTACGAAACATACATAATATGAAATAAAGACCATAAAGTGTTGATGTAAATACCGATAAATGAAAGTATTACACAAAGGGTAGAATCATGGGAAGTACATACACCACTCAAATACAAGAGTGACAAATATAACATGAATCTCACGGGAATAAAAAGTGAGATAAAAACCTCTTACCTTGTTGTAATAAATCGAGTCGTATGACCAAAAGATAGTAAACACCAAATGAATCATAGAATACCATAAATATAAATAGAATCTTGATAACGTATATTAAATGGCAGTAAAAAATACACCACATGAAATAAATAAGTTGCAAACATTATAAATCTCATGGAATTGAAAGTGAGATAAGAAATCCCTTATGAAAATTTGGCAGCCTAATAGCACCACTTAAAACATACAAAAATGAATTGATGAGATCATATAGCATCTCACATCATATTAACATAAAAATTAATATAATAGGAATATAAAATAACATCCTGAAACATAAGAAAGAAGATCATAAAATAAGGGACATAAAAGAGAGTACTTAAAAAGAAAGAGAGAGGTACGATCCCTTACCTCGAGTCCAACATGTCTTGTTCGTTTCATTATATTATTGAATAATAAAAATTGGTCAAATTATAATTTATTAAGAACATGCTTTAAATTTTATTATTCAATTAATATCACAAAATATCATGTTATAATAATTATATTATTATGTTAGTTAATATGAGACGTTTTTGTCGATGTTCATTACATGAGTCAAAAATGAACTTGTTTGAAGCGAAATGTCCATGTAGTTATAAGTAGATCATCTCAAGAATAGTATAAATGATTTAAATATCATATATAACCATTATATATTCATTTTATACAATTCCATAACATTTGAAGAAAAAAAAATGAAAAGCACCGTTCAAGGAGACGGTAGGCCTATGTATGCATAAACGCTAAATTCATTTATTTGTCATATTAATGAAATTAAAAATAAATGGGATATATATATAAATATATTATAATTCCAGTATAATATATATGTTATATATTTTTCCAAATTTCCTTAATTTCATTCTTTGTACATTCCATGTATTGCATGAATGAGTCACATCACTTGAGGGGCGGTAGTCCACACTTCCTCAAATGAAATTATCGCATTTTCACAACATGCAAAGCATAAAGGTATGTATTAAATATAAAATACAGAAGCATTGAGAGGACATAAATATAATATATATCATATATAAATATAGTGCTATCATAAAGACCACCATAAGAGTTGGTAGGAGAATATTGAACAATCATCGTTTCGTGAGCCAATAATTCGCCATCCACGGAAACAATATGTTCTTTAACCATTAGATGAAAGTGTGTGTAAGTGTAGCTCGAATAATTCTCATAAAAACATCCTAGTATATTGAATATATTGATTTTGTACAAAATAAAGGAATAAAATAAGTTTATGGGGGTGGAGAAGCAAAATAAAACAAAAGAACATAAGAGAAGACATTACCTTTAAATCGGGTAACTCCCCTTGGTTTGAACTAAAAGGGTTTTTTTGAAGAGATTTCTGCAGAAGGTAAGGCTTCTAGGATAAACAGAGGGATATTGGGAGCTTATTTGAGTAATTTTTGGATGATACAAAGAGCTTGAGAAGTGTGATACATGGGTAGGAAGTGGGGTCTTTTAATAAGGGAGAGGAGGGGTTCTTTTGGAAATCTTGAAACTATTATTTTATTATAAAATGATATTCGGTTTCTAAAGATCAAAAAATCATTAATGTCGAAGATAAGATGTTACATGTTCGAAATAAAATCATCCAATAAGATTTGGACTTGTGTTGGATATTATTTTCAACTTTATCTTCTTATTTGTTTAATTTATTCATTAATGACATAAATACTGCATCACCATTGTCTCATAAATAATTTTATTTATTTAATGTCTAAAAATTATAAAACAAATACCAGTATTTAGGAAATAGTTTTAGATTACTAATTAATATTTATAGTAAAAAAGATAACTTATATAACCCCTTGTAAAAATTGTTTTAGTAAAACAATACATGTTTGTGAAATTTTTATTTTTACTTTAAATAAAAGGTATAAATGTCATTATCTTACACAAGTGGCTCCATGGGGACCCACAAATTGACCCATGGATATTTTTTGTCATCCATGACTCATAAAATAAGTGTTGGACAAGTGTAAAGGTAATTTCATATTATTATAACTTTATTTTTACCTTAAATTACACTAATTACCTCTAATCACGATTAATAAAACTTAAAAGTTACTATTCACCAAAAATTATTTTCATCGCATTGAACCAAATTTTTCTTACTAATGACAGCCATATATGTTGGATTTCTAAAATTCAATTCATAAAAGCGGTACAATTTCATTTAAATGAAAAATCAGTTTTTTAACAACCACTTAGTGGTGTCACTGTTCATCAAAAATTGATGTTTTTAAGAAAAATACCAAAAATTATTCCTAAGCTATATTTGATATTTTGAATTCTAAAATGATGCCTATTTTTCAAAATTAAAAACATATAAGTTTCATTAATTAATTTAATAATCACTTCCCATTGTCAAAACAAATAGCGTGTTTTTAAGAAACAATATATATCAAAAGATTGACACTTGTTTATGTCCTATTTTAAAGTGAAATTAGTTCTAATGTCCACTATTGAATTAAATGGTAAAAATATATTCTAATTTCACTTTAAAACCAATTAAAAAGATAATATAACCATATAAATAAATTATATTAAAAGGAGGTTTTTAATTAAAATACAACATATTTCACTATTCATTAAAAATGATCTTTATCGGAAAAATACAAAAAACATAAACAAAATAAAATTTGATGTCCCGATTCCAAAGAAGGATTTTATTTTGTCAAATATATCATATAAAATTTTCAAAAAGTGGATTTAAAATGTGTTCTCTACCAAAAGGTGGTTAATCGACCTTTTAAAGAATATTATAATATTTACGCATAAAATTGGATTCATTCACATTTTAAGCCTCTATCATTTATTGGATAAAAGTAAAAATATTTAAAAAACATATATAATCATTTTTTAGTTAGTACTGTTCATTTTCTCTATTACAACGACTATGCGTTATCTACCATTTAATATAATATTATTATATTATTAGTGTGCAATGTAAGATTTCAAAGAAACTCATTGTTGCGTATTGGGTATGCCATAGAACATAGCATTCCCTTCACAAATATTAATAAATATGGAAATGTCATATTCTTTATTTAACTAGGATGTTACATTCTTCCCCTCTTTTGGGAATTGCTTTCTCACAATTTTAATATTGGGCCCCAAAACGTCATTGAAAGTCCCAAATCAGAAAAAGAGTCAGTAAAATATTACTATAAAAGAATGAAAGAGAAGTGAAAAGGTCACCCGAGTTAACCCATACTAGGATTCCATGTAGGAGTACGTTGATATGGAAGAGAAAACCAAATGTCATGTTCTGATGGAGAGTGATAGCAAATATGTCTAGGAGAACGTTAACCACCAGAAAATCACAAACTTGTGATAGGTTAAACGGTATTTAATTCCTCAATTGGACATGTTAACAGACAACATTTTTGTTTTAATTTACTTTTCATTGAGGAATTTATTTATGAACATAACTAAAACATAAGGAAACATACTTACTTTTCATGTAGACTTTCACCTCTTACTATATTTCTTACACAAACTCATATTTTCTTCAAAATATGAGTATTTAAGATGACTTATTCACATTTAGAGTGCTATAATCAACTTATAATGAATCACCTAATCCAAAAATGATAACTATATGTTTCCCATTTCGTTAGAACATAATCAAAACCAAAAATTGTTAGAATAAGATCAGATAATCCTAATAAAATATAATCTATTACAAAAATAAAAACAACTCTTAATCTCCAAAATTTTTCAAACAACCCAAAGTTCAACAAAGACCATTCAATACAAAATTTCCCTTAAAATTCTTCAAATATAAACCAAACTATGATTGAAAACCAAATCATTGAAGGACTTAATCACATATTCTTCCAAGGTAAATCTTAAAATTTATCTCCAAATAACATCAGATACTCTTAAAGTCTCATACTGAAAAGTAATTAACCTAATCACATATCCTCTATGATAGGTTAATAATTTACATAGATAACCCATAATCGACTTATTTCTGATTGATATAATCATATAACTAAAAATAATTAGTTATGTTAACCAGGGACTTCACGTAGTCTAGTGATAGGCGATAAATACTAGTCGCACTTTGGTTGTGGGTTCGATTCACATAGCTTCGTCCGACGCGACGGGTTGTCACATGGTCTACGTGTTGTCCTTTTTACAAAACTATATAATTTTATAAAATTTCTCAAAAAGAGTTAAATTCATAAAAAATAACCATAAAATATTTTGTCCTCAACATATAGTGACCCATAATTACCTCAAATGTAAGGATTATATAAACCGTAATGGTTACCTTTATAATTTTTACATGAACTTCCACATCGAGTTGGTTCTCTCGTACATGGTACATTAGAGAACTCACCAAGGTTCAAGAGGTTAATCATGACTCCTTGATAGTTGGTTTAGAATAACCACGAGATTCCTCATTGAATCCCCCATTTCATCTAGTCTCTTAATCAGAGAACCACCACAATTTCCTTTATACCCATTGTCACTTTGGTGCCTGCTAGATCCATCCATTCACTAAAACCAAAAATGTCAGTGTGAGTATATCAAAAAAATCATCATGTACTAAAAATGAAGATAAACACTAAGATATACTTATCCATGTTACCTCATACTCATTACAACTTTTAAAAATAACAATAACTCTATCTAATAAAATAACCATTGTTATTGTACACAACTTGTCACTTATGCATAAACATCACTCTAACCTCTAAAGTTATCTAAAACTACCTATGATACAAACTATAAAGACTCGGCCTTAAAACATTACATAATCATGAATTAAATGAATAATTCACATTGAGGATTTTATCAGGTTTAGAGTTTTAGAGAATTAGGATATAACTATTACATCTCAAAAGATTACAAAGTAGACAATTCTACTCAGTTTCTTTTTTTTCATAAAATAAAAACTCTTAAAAAGAAACATGTATAGTTCCATGTTTTAGATAGAATGTCTTTCCATGATCCCATACCCAACACTATTCATCTTTAGGTCTTACAGAAAAAATTTCAAAAACTTGGGATGAGCATAAAAACTAAGTAAGGGATACACAGGGAAGGAAAACTGTTAGTTTTTCAAAACAAAAATTAAACCATGAATACTTTTACATAAGTAATAATTTTAACCATTATGAAGTAGTAAATACTCTTCCCGAATAAAAGATCATTACTTACCATTTTGTAAAAAAAAGATTACCTTAAAACCCATATAAAGAACACATAACATATAAAGGTAACTTGGGACATAAACATATATAAGTGGAATAACCATACGGTCGACTTCCACACATATCACTAAATAGAATAGCCATATGAATGACTTTCATACCCTATGCATTGGAGGTTATAACGTAACCACCCATCTTGGTATTCATGGCACCACCCGTCATTTGGTTTATCACATAACCACCCGTCAAATGTCCAAGTACCATTATAAAATCATAAGACATAAAACAAATATAAAGGAAAGAAATCATTTCCACGTTTCAATAACAATATATCAATTTAATAAATTGACATAAAAAATCTATTATCAAAACCATTTTCAATACCAAAATACATAAAAGAGTATATTGTGTTTATTTTCTTTTAAAAACATTACAGCTTGTTATGGAAGCCAAAGATCAAGTAGTACTCACGGTGGCAGAAAAGGACATTGTCACCGTGTACGTTAAAAGAAACATTACTTTTTGTTGTTTAGTAATACACCTCATAGAAAAAGATTTCATTTTAATGAATATTAAAAGGTGTTTATACAATGTATAAAAGAATGTATTGTATTAGAACAAAAATTCCTCAATGAAAGGAGATTGAGACGAAGTCCTTTACAAAGTCGGTATCCTTAGATTAAGGATAAATCAATTACATAATTATGTGCGAAAAATATAAATAAAACCAATATAAGAGGATATTATGTGTAAATCAATAAGAGTTCATCCACACATATTCATAGTACGACATAATCAAGAAGTAGAGGTTTAACCCAAAGAATTGAAATTGGGTTAAGAAGATCCCTTACCGAAATTCGACAGCCTAACAATGTCATTTTAAAATTCAGAAAATGAGTTGATGAGAGATAAAAAGGGTATAGCATCACATGGACATAAAATTTACAACAATAAGGATATATAATAACATATCCCATCATTATGAATATGTATATTAAAAGTCTAACAAAGAGAAATCTTTTAAAAAGAGGAGGGTGAGAGGTTCCCTTACCAATTTGGTAACTTACAAAACATACATAATATGAATGAAGGACCATAAAGTGTTGATGTAATTACCCATAAATGAAAGTATAACACAAAGATTTGAATCATGAGCAGTACATACACCACTCAAAGCCAATAGTGACAAATCTAGCATGAATCTCACGAGAATAAAAAGTGAGATAAAAACCCCTTACCTCGTTGTAATAAATCGATTCGTATGACCAAAAGATAGTAAACACCAAATTAATCATAGAATATCATCAATATAAATAGAATCCTGATAACGTATATGAAATGGCAGTACACAATACACCGCATTCAATAATTTAGTGGTGAACAATAGAAATCTCGTGAAATTAAAAGTGAGATAAGAAATCCCTTATGAAAATTCGAAAGCCTAACGACACCACTTAAAACTTCAAAAAATGGATTGATGAGATCAAATAGAATCTCTCATCTTATGAACATACAAATTTCTATAATATTAATATTAAATAACATCTCCCAACATAATAAAGAAGAGCTTAAAAGAAGTGACATAAAAGAGAGTACATAAAAAGAAAGAGAGAGGTATGCTCCCTTACCTCGAGTCCAACTTGTCTTGTTTGTTTCTTTATATTCCTGAATAATAATATTTGGTCAATTTTTAATTGGTTAAGAACATCCTTTAATGTTTATTATTCAATTAATATAACATATTATCATGTTATAATAACTATATTATTATGTTAGTTCATATGAGACGTTTTTGTCGATGTTCGATACACGAGTCAAAAAAGAATTTTTTTGAAGAGAAATGTCCATGTAGTTATAAGTACATCATCTCCGGAACATTATTAATGATTTAAATATCATATATAACTAGTATATAATCATTTTATACTATTCCATAACATTTGGAGATAAAAAAATGAAATGCACCGTTCATGGAGACGGTAGGCCGTACATACACATGAACGCTACTTTCATTTCTTTGTCATATTAATGGAATTAAAAATAAATGAGAGAGATATATATTATAATTAAAGTATAATATATATGTTATATATTTCACATAAGTTATTTAATTTTATTCTTTATAAATTCCTTGTATTGCATGAATGAGTCACATCACTTGAGGGGGTGGTAGTCCACACTTCCTCAAATGAAATTATCGCATTTTCACACCATGCAAAGAATAAAGGTATGTATTAAATATAAAATAGATAATCATAGAGAATACATAAATATAATATATATAATATATAAATACCATGAGAGGTGGTAGGAGAATATTGAACGATCATCGTTTCATGAGGCTGTAATTCGCCATCCACAGAAATAGTACGTTCATTAACCATTAGACGGAGGTGTGTATAAGTGTAGCTCGAATAATTCTCATAAAAACATTCTAGTATATTTAAGATACTTTTTCCGTTACAAAAAAATGAATAAAATGAATTTTGGGGGTCAGAGAAGCAAAATAAAACAAAAGAACATAAGAGAAGACATTACCTTTAAATCGGGTAACTCCCCTTGGTTTGAACCAAAAGGGTTTCTTGAAGAGATTTATGCCTAAGGTAAGGCTTCTAGGATGAAGAGAGGGATATTGGGAGCTTATTTAAGTAGAGTTTGGACGAGCCAAAGGGCTTTAGAAGTGTGAGAGTTGGGTAGGAAGTGGGGTCTTTTTATAAGGGAGAGGAGGGGCTCTTTTAGAAATCTTGAAACTATTATTTTATTATAAAATGAAATTCGGTTTATAAAGCACCAAAAATAATTAAATTCAATGATACAGTGTCCCATGTTCGAAATAAAATCATCCAATAAGATTTGGACAAGTTTTGGATATTATTTTAAACTTCATCTTCTTATTTATTTAATTTATTCATTAATGACATAAATACTACATCACCATTGTGTCATAAATAATTTTATTTATTTGATGTCTAAAAATTATAAAACAAATACCATGATATAGGAAATATTTTTATATTTCTAATGAATATTTATAGTAAAAATGATAACTTATATAACCCCATATAAAAAATGTTTTAGTAAAACAATACATGTTTGTGACATTTTTATTTTTACTTTAAATAAAAGGTATTAATGTAATTATCATACCCAAGTGGCTCCATGGGGTCCAAAAAATTGACCCATGGATTTTTTGGGTCGGCCATGACTCATCCAATAAGTGTAGGACAAGTATGAAGGCAATTTCATACTATTATAGCATTATTTGTACCATAAATTACACTAATTACCTTTAATCGCGATTAATAAAACTTAAAGGTTACTATTCACCAAATATTATTTTCATCCCATTGAACCACATTTTACTGAATAATTATAACCATGTATGTCAGGTTTTTAAAATTAAATTCATAGATGTGGTAAAATTTCATTTAAACAAACAAATCAGTTTTTTAACTACCACTTAGCGGTTTCACTATTCATCAAAAATTGAAGTTTTTCAGAAAAATACCCAAAATTCACCCTAAGATATATTTGATATTCCAAATTCAAAAATGATTTCCATTTTAATAAATTCAAAAAATATAAGTTTCATTAATTAATTTAATAATTAAATCCCGTTGTCGAAATAAATATCGTGTTTTTGTGAAATAATATATATCGAAAGAATGACACTAGTTTATGTCCAATTTCAAAGTGCAATTAATTCTAATGTCCACCATTGGATTAAATGGAAAAAATATATTCTAATTGAACATTAAAAAAATTAAAAAGATAATCTAACCACACAAATAAATAAGATTAAAAGGAGGGTTTGAATTAAAATACATCATCTTTCGCTATTCATTAAAAAATGAACTTTATCCGAAAAATCCCAAAAACATACACAAAGTAAAATTTGATGTCCCGATTCTAAAGAAGGATTTTATTTTTTCAAATATAACATATAAAATTGTCGAAATGTGGATTTAAAACGGGTTCTCCATCAAAAGGCGGTTAATCGACCTTTTCAATAATATTATAATATTTTCGCTTAAAATTGGATTCATTCGCATTTTATGCCTCTATCATTTATTGGATAAAATAAAAATTATTTAACAAACATATATAATCATATTGTAGTTAGTTCTATTCATTTCCTCTATTACAATGGCTATGCATTATCTACCATTTAAAATAATATTAATATATTATTAGTGTGAAATGTATGATTTCATAGAAACTCATTGTTGCGTATTGGGTACGCCATCAAACATAGAATTCCCTTCAAAAATATTAAAAAATATGGAAATGTCATATTATTTATTTACTCAAGATGTTACACCTTCCATAGGCTAGGGACTCGTGACTAGCACCAGAAAGACATAACCCAAAATGGGAAGGTATTGCCTTTAAACCAGTACATACACAGATAGGGCATAATTCACCAAGAAAACCACGAAGGAAAGAATGTAGTATAACCACGAAAAAGTACCACCAAAGAGAGTAAAAGGTGTAAACTGAAAGAAAAGGGGACAGAATACAATCCCAAATGAAAGGAAAGTATAACAAAATAAATACAAGCTCTGGCATCCATTCTCCAAGGATCCTACATGAAGGGTAGGTATAGATTACTGTCAGAGGTCACTATAGCACACCACCTCTATCAATCCACCTCTAAGCACCGTCTAGCCTTGGCTCCCCAAAGTCTTAGTTAAAGTTTTCTATCATCTTCACAAGTCACAATAGGTGCGAGTGAAGCCCGTGCAGGGGTGAGTATAACAATACTAAGTAGGGACCCCTAGACCAACTCGGGTATCATAGAAATTCACAAAGAAAAAGACAACAAATAAATATCTCAAAGAAAAGAAAAAGTAAAAGACACATCTTGCACAATGTAAGTACAGAAGTAAAGACGACTAGTCGTAAAGCTATATCATCTTATTCTGTTGAGAGGATCTACTGATGATACATGAAGGGTCGCTTTTCTATAGATCTATGAAGGGTCGCTCTACTGCTGATCCACGACGTGCCCATCTTTGGCTAATCCATGATGGGTCACATTACTGCTGATCCAAAAAGGGTCTCACTTATATTGATCCATGAAGTGTCTCTCATATTATGATCTAATAAGGGTCACTCTTATGCTGATCTAGGAAGGGTCTCTCTATTTATGATCCATGAAGGGTCACTCTTATGCTGATCCAAGAAGGGTCGCTCTTCATTCTTCAAATCACTACCTGCCACAGCATTCCCACACTTAGCGCACTTTATTTGTAGGGGATCTTCTTTTCACACCATTGGTCAAACCTCCACTTCCATGAAGTCCCACATAGAGTAACCTAAAGGACTGTCTTGTCTTAAAGCTCCCAATGAGACACACAACGTGTCGAACGGACTCCCAGTCTGTAAGATATGGGGAATTTTTTAAAAGGTTCCAGTTGGATTCGAGTCTGATTCAATGCGGCCATATGCCAACCTCTACCAAAACTTATGTAGAGTATCTCAGAAGTACATCTTCATTGAGAGGGTCCCAACGTCGCAAACATCTTATCAATCAGAGTCCTTGTTTACAGAATTTGATTTTTTTGGTAAACATGGGCCGATTGCGTCTAGGACAAGTCTGAATTAGTCTTAACGACCTGAAGAATCCTGGCCCGGGGTCCCGCATGACCCAACATTTTTTCTTGGCCGATTTGGCCATACTGGACCCATAAAAGTTTTTCCGTGGGTAAAGTACTCTTTGTCACCCAGGGACCTAAAATTTATCAAGCTCCACCTGCACTGCTAGGGCAGTTTCTTTTCCTAGCCTGGGCCACTGTGTGGCCTAATTTTATCCAGTCAGCCAGGTCCACTATGGCAGACCAGCTCGAATGTTTACCTAATCCGCTGGCCCCGAATCAACTTTGTGGGCTGGTCAGGCGGTTCGGCCTGGAGCATCTCAGCCGGTCGGGTTGGGGAGTGTCTGGCTAGTTCAACTGGACAACCCCCATTGTTTTCACGGGGCTCAAAAAGAGATTTCTGCTACCTTCAAAGAGGCGCCAGGATAGCGCCACGTCAAATTGACTGTTGTGGTTGACGGTCCGTAGCCTCCTCCACCGTGGTGCACGCCGCCTCCAACTGTTTGTCATTAAGGGTTGGACACTACACCCATATGATATGTCTGTTGGCACAACCTCATACCTGTGTCCGCCTTCATAGGCATCACCCAACAGTTGACGGAGCCGTCACACAAGTGGTTCCATGTTGGTGGCACCTTCCACAGGCCATCGGGTCCGCTCTGGTGGTCCGATTTCATAACAGCTTTCACCCTCAGGACTCTCATGTTCCGGCCTTCCCAACGGGGGTCTTGAAAATTTCTAGACGCCATTTCGATCATTGGTCGACCATGAACACACAAGGAGGAGGGGGTCGGGATGTTTTCGTTTCGGACCACACCATTTGTGTTAGAAGCATAAAGTATGGGGAGGTTTGTGGATAACGATCTATCAACAATATACCAATCTCGCTATTGAAACCCAAGAAATGGAAACCCTTCCACATTGACGAATGATTCACATGTCAAAATATTTGTGGGTTGACCCATGTTAATTTTATTAGAAAAAAAGGATGGGGAAATGAATTTAATCAAACAACCCCTACTTGGTTTGAGGATCCTTCACTGACGAGTGATGAAGCATCGGGTTTTCATCAATCCTCACTTTTTTAGTGTTCATCGCAGTACATCGTATCTTGAATCCACTTTACTGGTGTTCGTCGATAGATGTCCTCATCATAGGGAGAGAGAGAGATAGGTTTCATGTTTTTTATCCGAGGAAATTTCACCAAATGATTTCTCCAACATGTTATTAAAATAAAACATGTCCCAACATTTCTGTTAAACTGCGACATCGCATCGTTACACCAGAAATAAAACGTGCACTATGAGTTTCCTTTCATGTTCCTCATCATCACACCACATCATTTCTGTCTGCCTCTCAACATCTGAGAAAAATATATATAACTTTTTAATGTTATTTTATTATTTTCTGAAATGTCTGATAAATAACTTTTCCGTCCAACCATTATCGGTCGAAGTCAAGTCCTTTCTAGGTTAATTTCGGCATTCTGAGTTCAATGGTGCCCTCATAATTTTGATCCGAGCACTAGTTCTGAGGTTATAAAAACTCACTCAAACGTTTACTTAAGTGAACTATTTTTTTTTTAAATTCAGTTATGGGCTCCCTAGGCATTGGAATCACATTCTGCTAAAGTGTGTGGTCTCAAAATAATTCCATATAAAGTTAAAAAAATTAAATGGAAATTAGAGGACATTAAAAAAAACCTAGGGTTGCTATAGTTGGTATTAGAGGATGGTCTAATTATTTGTTGAGACTAGGAATAGAGCACTTTCGTAAGAACCTTAAGGATGAGACTAAGTATAAGAAATCATCCCTAAAATTTGTTAAGAATAAAGTAAGTGGTTCTTCAAAAAAATACATCTATGTATGGATAAAAATAGGTAGTGGTGGCTCTGTAACAGATGTGTCTAGGGGTAAAACCCGAAAAAAAATACTTTGATCTAGACTTGAATGTGAACTAGTGCACGATAACAAGACTTTGTATACTCTTGGTCTGACAATTCCATGGGATATGATTTGGTAAATTCATTATCATGTTATGAACCATTATTAATGTAAAAAACGATCCCATAAAAATATAATTTAAGAAATAGCTCAAGGATAACCAAGATTTAAACCCACGGAATCACATGTTTGGATATACTTCTCTTATACAAGTTTATTATTTTATGTTCAAAGATTAATTTTTATGATTAATAGATAAGTATTAAAACCCGCTAATTGTATGTTCTTTTTCATAGTTAATTATGGGAAATAGAAGAACATTTACCAAAAATCAATGTGATAAGGAATGTAAATATTTAACCAATGATATTCCAAATATAATGGGAATGTGTTTTCAAAACTTCATGAAAGTACTTTCTCAGCTGGATCAAGTTTGAAAATAATAACTTGAATCATATAAAATGCCATCCTCTCATTAGGAAGGACAAAGTTTTTATTGAATCCTTCATGCGACAATGGCCTCTCACATTTAGTTGATCTTCGGATCCCCTCCTCATGGAAAGGTGGATAAAATCCATTGAAAAGATATTCTCTATCCTCCAGTCTTTGAAGAAGAGATAGTCATACTGGAAATCTATTGTTTTGATAGGGAAGCTGGTCAGTGTTGTACATTGTTCAAGAATACGAAGTCCAAAGAGGAAATTGATTCCATGGATTGGGATGAATTCAAGAAGATGTTTATCAATAAATATTTACCCTAAACCCTCTACCTCAAGATGGGAATAGAGTTCCTCAGACTCAATAAGTAGGAAAATGAGTCCATCGGTGCATATGAAGTAAACTTCACAAGGTTTTAAAGAAATTCCCATGGCTTTGTTGTGAACACTAAAATCTAGGTGGATGGATTCTTTAGAAGACTAAATCTGAGGCTACAAAATGCGTTGGAGATTCGTGACTTTGAAAGGTATGAAGAGGTTGTTCGTTGTGTGCTCTAGGATGAAATAAGGATCAAAGACTCTCAGTGGTCTCATAGGACTAGTGAAAAATGCAGAAAATCCAATCTAGTATGGGTAGTTCATAAAATAAATCCCATGATGGAAAGAAGATTGAACATCCCATGTGTCAAAATTGTGGAAAAAAGCATCCTAGGAACTATCTAAAGGAATCATGAAATTTCTAAAATGCATAAATATGGGACATGTAGTAGAGAACTTCCAAATGGATATCAAGAATCACACTAAGGTGGAAGATGAAAGGAAGGTTCATATCAATGCTCAACATATAGTACAGTGTTACAACTGTAAGAAGCATGGGTATTATCTGATCAATTGGCCTTAGCTAAGGGTTACCAGAGGCAATACACAACAACCTCAAAGGAAAAAAGGAAGGGATTATGATATCACTGTTGTTGAGGTGGATACAGACTATTATGTGGTGATAGGTATGCTAGTTAATCTTTCATTAATAGTGAACATACTATTTGATTCAAGTTCTACGTCTTCTTTCATATCATTAATGTTTATTTGAACTATTCCAATACAAAATAAAAATTTGAAGGATAATTTATCTATGATAATAGAGAATGGGAAAATGATTGCATCCAAGGTTTATAACTCATCCCTGGAAAACATTTGTGGACTCAACCTCCAAAAAAATATTCTCATACATCCTTTAGTGGGGAACGATGTTATCTTGGGTATGGATTTACTATCTTTATACAAGGACAACATCAATAATTAGGAAAGGGAGATCACTCTTCATATACCAAAGAATCCTTTAATTATTTATAATTTTAAAGAGGAAGTTGAATCTCTTTTAGAATCATTGTCTCATGTGTGGATATTACTGCCTCATTAGAAATCATGTCTAGATCAAATGGTTGAGGAAAATGGGATGATACATCTCGAAGAAATGCCTATTGTGAGGTGTTACACAAATGTATTCATAGATGAGCTGTCTGGTCTTCTCCATGATCGAGAGGTTGAGTTTTCACTTGAACTTACTCTTAGATCACTACCTATATCAAATACACCTTATTGAACGGAAATTATAGAACTGGAAGAGTTAAAGAAGCAGTTACAAGAGAATCTGGAGAAGGTTTTTATACACCCTAGTGCCTCACTATGGGGTGATAAAGTCAATTTAATAAATAAGAGGGATAGTTAAATGTGCCTATGAATTCATTATCACAAGCTCAATAAAATCCAGGTAAAGAACAAGTATCCCCTTCCTTGGATAGATGACTTGTTTGATGGGATTCATGTTGATAGTTATTTCTCTAAGGTGGTCCTTTGGTCGAGATATCACCAATTAAAGGTGAGGAAGGAAGATATTCGCAATAATTCCTTTCAAACGAGGTATGGACACTATGAGTTCATTGTGATTCACATCGAACTCACTAATTCTCTAGAAATTTTAATGGATCTAATGAATATTGTTCAAAGAAAATAACTCGAATTTTTTTGGGAAGTCTTTATTTTTTGATATTCTAATATATTAAAAGGGAAAGAAGGAACATGAGGAGAATTTGAATGTTGTGTTAATGTCTTTATGAAGGTAGAAAATATATATAAAGTAGAGTAAATGTTATTTTTTGATGGAGGATGTATCATTCTTGGGGAATGTTATCACCAATAGAGGTATATCTATAGACACTTCCAAGATAATGGAAATTGAAGAGTGTCGCTTTCCAACATATGTAATGAAGATCCAAATAATTTTGGGTCTAGCAGGGTATTATTGACAGTTTTTGAATAACTTCTCATAATTATCAAACCCAATGACCAAGATGACCAAGAAGGGAGTGAAGGTTTTCTGGACTCAAGAATATGAAGACTACATTAAGGAGTTGAAAAATAGACATATCACTGTGCCAATACTCACACTCCCAATGAGTATAGAAATCTTTGTGGATTATAGTGATGAATAAAAAATGTTTAGGCTATATACTAATTAAATATGATAAACTGATTGCATAGGCCTCAAGATAGTTGAAAATCCATGAGCAAAAATATCCCACACATGATCTGAAGTTGGAAGATGTGATCTTTGCGTTAAAAATATAGAGGTATTATCTCTATGGGGAGAAGTGTGAGATTTATATTGATCACAAGAGACTCAAATATATATTCAGACAAAAAGAGCTTAATATGTGCTAGAAAATATGGTTAGATCTCATCATTTATTATGACTACACAATCCACTACCATCTCAGTAAATCAAATAATGTGGTAGAAGCTCAAAGTAGAAAGGATCCTCTATCTTTATCAATGATGAAAATTGAAAAGGATCCAATCTTCGTAGATTTTCAAAGGATGGACATGGGAATCATTAAGATAGGAACATCATCAATCCTTTCTCAAATGATTTCTCAACCATCCATCATATATAAAATAAAGGATGTTCAAAGAAAAGATGTGGAAATTAATAAAAAGGTGTAATACATTTGAAATGGGAAATCTTCTGAGTTCATGATTGATGAGAAAGGAGTTATAAGATTTGGGACATGATTATGTTTACCATCTGATATAGAGATAAATAAGGATCTTTGGAATGATGCAAATAAATCAACCTTCTCTATTTACCCAAGGAGCTCAAAGATATATTAAGATATATGACAGCAATTTTGGCGGGACAATATAAAGAAGAAGATTTCTAACTATACATCAAAGTGCCTGGTATGTCAACAAGTGAAGGCTAAATGGAATAATTCTAAGGGGATGATGCAACCACTACCCATACCAAGATTTAAGTGATATAACATACCCATTCACTTTGTCACTGGAATTATAAGTACATCTTGAAGAAATAATTTTATATGGGTCCTTGTGGATCGTCTTACAAATACAGCTCACTTTATCACAATTTGAGGGGATTTAGGATTGGATCAAATTTCACGGATATTTATCAAAGTTGTGGTAAGGTTTTATGGAGTACCACTATCTATTGTATCCTATAGAGATTAGAGATTCACCTAGATGTTATGGAAAAGTCTCCAACATGGTCTACGAGTAGAACTGAACTTTAGTATGTCCTATAATCATCAAACTGATGGCCAATCTGAGAAATATATTCATAAAATAGAATATATTTTGAAAGTGTGGTCTATGTACTTCAAAGGAGTATGGGAACAAACTCATCCACTAGTAAATTCTCATATAACAATAGTTTCCACTCGAGCATCTGAATGGAACAATAAAAATTCCATTATGGGGAAAAGGTGCAGAACCTTGGCGTGATGGGTTGAATTCTATGAGCATAAGCTGATAGGACCTGAAATTGTTGAAGAAATGACAGAGAAGGTGAAAACCAGTCAACATCACATCGAGGTAGCCCAATGTCAACAAAAGAGTTATACTGACAATCATCAACAATTCTTGAGTTTAATGATGGAGACATGGTATTTATACATATATCTCCATGGAAGAGGGTTATGAGGTTTTGGAATAAAGGAAAGGTATGTCCCAGGTATATCATCCCCTTCGATATACTTGATCATATTGGGGGTTGTGGCCTATACACTGGAACATCCACCTTCCATGTCCAAAGTATATGATGTCTTCCATGTATCCCTCTTAAGGAATTATATCTTATATACTTCACATGTAGTCTCTTTATAGGTGGTAATGTTGGAGAATAATCTTTCTTATGAGGAGTAGCCCGTAAAGTTATTGGATTATAGAAATAATGTTCTACATAAAAAGACTACTCACCTGGTCAAAGTAATAAGGTGGAACAATATGTTTGGAGAGGCAACATGGGAACTGGAGGAGGTAAGGAAGGAAAAGTACCCGCACCTGTTTATAGAATAGAATGTAAAACGAAATTTCAGGGGTGAAATTTCATGAAGGTGGAAGAATGTAATTATTCAATGTTTTATCACTCGAAATTCCCTTCTTATAACAATTTCATAAAATCATATAAAATCACAACTCAATTAACAATTAAGTACTTTGTGAAGTTTAAACATAATATTGTCACTTCTAAGATTTCAATTACAAAACTCTGACGTACACAATTGTGTTCAGAATGATTTTTGGGGTTTAATGGAACAAACATAATGTTTGGTGAATAGTAACATACCCTTATAAATATTAATATGACCCTTATGAATATTAATATTCCCAAAAGAATCATATCCTCACCCATGAATATACAAATAAAATTTAGGAATTCTATAAGTGATAATATAACCCTAATATAAGTATAGGTATTTTTGTAAGTCATAAATAATTAAATATAATTAATTAATTACATTAAAATACAATTTATTTTTATAAAAGGTGTTCATATATTAACTATTTTATTTGTTCTAGCTTTAAGATAATTTTATAAGGCTTTATATAATTTTTGAAAACATTATAAAATTATTAATTGGGTTAAAATATGTATTTTTCATGTAAATTGTGATTTTAATTAAAATTTAGATTAATAATATTTAAAAAATTATTTTTCCAATTTTTTTTCCTTTTTGGGTTCTACATGTCTAAAAATGGAATTATTTAATTTTTTGGGATTTTTCTAAAATACATGAATTTTTTATGAATATTGAAATAATATAATTTTCAAAATAAGCTTAATACATTAATTACTAAATCATGGGTGATGTTCTGATGATGTAAGAACCTTTGGTTTGAAATCACAAACACTTATTAATATTAGTTTCATGGAAGAATCAATATTTCTTTTCTTATGGATAAATAATAATATAATAATCAAAATATTAAGAAAACCATCTTCCCCTCCACTATAAAAACCACCTACAACCCCCTCTTCTATTTAGTCCTCTCCAGCGTAGTTCCTTACCTTTATTCTATTGAAATATCTACCCAAACTCTTCCCCCGCATCTAGAATCTCTTAGTCTCCTCAAAAGACCAAATCCTCTCCCCTTAAGAGGCTCTCAATGAAGATTAACTCAAAAGGTAAATTCTTCTTTTCAATTCTTTTACTTCCCGTTTGAGTTCCTTTGTTTTTTTTCTATTCATACCTCTCCTCATCCAAATGTTATGAAAACTATATTAAATTATATGTACGTAAATTATTTTATAATAATGTAATAATATATTATCATCTCTCCTTTAACCTTCTTTTATACTAGTAGTAAAAACAAAATCTGGTATGTGTTAATTTACCACAATCAAGGACGATGGGTTTTCAATTTCCGTTACCAACTTTAATTTTGTTAATAAAAACATTTTCTTGATTGAACTAGACTATAATATATGTATTATAACTCATCTAATATTATATAATATTTTTTTACATATTTTTTTGATTTTTAAAACAAAATGTGTTCGTGTTGATAAAAACATCCAATTAACCCAAAAGGCCATCACTAATGTTTTACATAATGATTCATCTTTACTCCAATAACCAAATTAAATTTACAAATATGTAACCTTCTAAAAAACCAATAATAAAATATAACTCCAATTATAGATAAAAATTTTCATTTTCACGATTAACCATTCATGTATATAAGTAAACCGATCATGAAAACAAACGGACCAGAACAGTTAAATTAAACCTTATAACCAATCAAAAAGGTTATGGATGAACTCAAAAAGATTATACTAAATCAATTAAATGTAAAAGTCTTTATGGAATTATTAATTAATAAACAAAATTTTATTATTCAGGTCATTAATATCAAGTGGAGAACACCATCATATTTAAGGTAAGGGAATCTACCTGAACCTCAATTATTCTTACTCTATTTCTACCCAAATGAAATCAAAAAATCTATTTCTGAACATATTATAATTGATTTTAATATTTCCAAAATCACTTATCGAGATCTATTAATCACTCCATTTTTGTGATATACATGCTTTTAGGTAATTCTCCCCTCAATACTTCCCAATAAGTAGACCCATTTTGAGGAAACATCATGATCTCTTACCCAATTTCAAGTACACTATAAGATATATTTTTAAGAAACCATTAAATATATAAACCCACCCATTTTATTATAAAAACCTTATTGGTTCACTTCTAGTTTGGTATAAATATTATTCCCTTTTCTCTTTTAAATGATCTTTGATATTTTCATTAAATAGTAGTAAAATGTTTTAATATTAAAGTTTCCTAAAACACTTTTACATGTTATCACTTCAATTTGGATTCAATTATTGTGATATGTTTCTATTATACCTTATGAATTTCCACTATTTATATGATTCATCTTTTTAGAGTCACTTTTATGACACACCCATTCATTATGCTTAATGAAATGATTATGAAACCCATTTTTTCCCTGGGAACCCTTATGTTTACGTATGATTGATTATGTATTGTTATTTATGTGGAAATAGTATTCATGAACATGTTAAAATGGGTGAACCTAGAAATATATCTAATGCATTGGGTAATGTTGAATCTCATTAGATGTTATGTGCAACAGTCTTGGCAGTTAGCCTTGACCTGTGCTCCTTTATGTGCTAAGAGACTTGAATCATGCTAAAGTAATGTTTTATGTTTCTTATTAAGTATTATGATTACATTTCAATATGATACCATGTTTATATGTTACTATTTCACATGTTCCATGAATTTTTATATCATTATGCCATGCCTTCTAACCCATGTGCTAAAGCTTTATTACTATGTTTTTTCCTTTACAGTACTTTTAGCTCATCCCATTGTTCCTATTATCCGTTGGTTATCCTATGAAGATGTACGAGAACAATGAACGATATGATCTCGTTATGGAGATTAAATAAAAATTTGTTTTTATAATTTTTTATTATGTACCTAGTCTTCCAAGACACTAGACTTCACGATCCTTGGCTTGTAATATGATATTTTGTTATGCTTAAAATCATGTAATGATATGTGAAAAAGGACAGGGTCACTATATACTATAAATATAATTTCTTGAATTTTATTTTATTCTTGTTATTTTATGTCTAATTTTAATCAATATCTTTCATGTGACTTTGATTATAACCTTTCTTATGCTAGAAAGGATAGTGATGGTAGAAAACTACATTCATTTATTTATAATTCCTCATCATAAACATTATATAAATATTCATTTTTTTCTCCTCATGATTTTATATTAATTTTCCCTTTCTCTCTAGGGATAATGGAACATTTTAATCAAATATTCCACCATAATGATTTATGACACCATAAATTTAGGGAATTGATATGAATAATTCCCATTTTCTTTAACAATGTTTTTTATCTATCTCTACATTTTCCATTCCAGACAATGGTATCCTTTATATTTGGAAATTTAATTATTTTTTCTTTCATGTGACCTTCATTTTCAATCAACATATTTTCATAAAACTATTTCATTATCCTTTTTTATTATATGATAATTAATAAAATGTATTTTGAGATATTAAAAACAAATTTCCTATCAAATAAATATAATAATTATTCATTCCACTTCAATGTTATATTTAAAACCATTATGTAATTTCAAATATAAATTATTGATGTTTCTTTTTAAAAATTATGTGTTTTTTAGGAATTTAGATCACATTATCGTATCCTTAATGTCTTCTATATGTATCACTTTTTAACAGTTACATTTTAAAGAAAATAAAATATTTAGAAATGGTTATAAATAATAATTTTCAAAACATTATTTAATTTTAATGGAATGAATATTGTGGTTTATATATAGTTTTTTATTTTCTAATTCATTACTTTCAAATTCCCAAAATCGATCTTCCCAATATGACCTATAACTTAACCAGATATGAAAAGATTAAATATAATATATAAAAAATGTGTATGATTTAATTACCATTTTTATTATTATATAGAATGGAATTATTTACATGGGAGTTATTTTTCGCGAAACAACTTCTAAATGTTATTATAAAATACTGTTTTACTGAGATTGTATTATAGGCCTCAACTACTTATATTCATGAAGTGATTTTTTGTGATGCCGTTTGGAGATGTTATGTAACATATTTTTTCACTCGATGTTTTATTTATTGCATGATATATGATTGATTTCACATGAAACACACACAAACACACATATATATACATGGATGATTGATGGTTTGGGTGTGAAAAATCCTTAAGAAGGCTTTAGACAGAGAAAACACTAAGAAAGCTTTCATCCGAAAAGTACATGAGATGGTTTGAATCCAGTAAACCCTTGCAATGGATCACATTAAATAATTCCCAAATATGGGTAAAGTTATATATAACTGTCCAATGTATTAGTAATAGTTTTATATCTCAGGATAAAATGAAATATTTTTAGTAATAATTTTTCTTTATTTTTGCCCGTATTATTGAGGATGTGTATAATTTATGTTTATCATTCCTCACACAGGTTTTCTTTGTAATAATTATGGCTTACCTATTATTATAAGGTTTTGTGTGGTTATAATTACCATTTCGTTATGCTTACATTGTTTTACATGGTTATAGTTATGGTTTAGGTATGCTCAAAATATTATACATGAGTATTATTGTTGTTACCTATTATCAAAATGTTTTTTATTGGTATAATTATGATTTTATATGCTACCAAGGTTTTTGAATGTGTATAATTATTGTTATGATATGCTCAGAAGATTGTGTGTAGACATGATCAAAATTTTGTTCTTTCACAATTTCTCAATTTTCTATATTTCTTCCACTTTTTTGTATTATATTTTTATAATTATTCTTGAAGATTAATGTTTATTATCTCATACACTTATTATATCATACATTTTTGTCCATTTAAGATTATGTATCCTTCAAAAATTACATATACAGAACTATTATTTTTCTTTGATCCTTAAATAAGATAATTCTTCCCAACTCATCTATTCTGAAATGCGTTTGATATATCTATTAATGGGATTTTGAAGAGTTTTTTCCTTATTGAATGATAAATATCACTACATTGTTATGTTTAATTTCCACCAGGAAATTGTTTATAAGACTATATTTATAAGGAACCATTATATTGAGATGATTTGTGAGATATATTGAAGATATAAAAGGTAATAATAGTATAGTGTCCTAAACAACCTTTCGATGATAAATACATGGAGTCTAATACTCAAATACTACAAACCATAATTTTTTTAGGATTTTGTTTTTTTGGGAGATTAAAATTTTAAATTATAGAAATGTTGTAAAATAAACTTATGCTTAACATCATTTAATTTACTTTGTATCCATGTATGGTTTAGTTATTTTTTATCACTATTCATTTTTTAGAATTGATATTAGATAATTTTATTAATAAAAAAAAGGATAAGTCTAGGTCTTTGATAACATTCTAATGTTTTGGTAAATTAAAGATTGTCTATTCTTTTAGAAATTACATCTCAACATGGATACGAGAAAGTGGATATAGTTTTGGAATTGATGAACCTAGGGGTAATCACCATTAAAATAAAATCTTAATTATAGTTTCAATCTCTACTGTAGTATTTTATTAGTGGGTATAAAAAATCACTCTTGGATATACACTATATAAGATATGATTTGGTTGATTATATCTTTTTTAGGTATCATTATAATGAATTTAAATGGAATTTTAGAATGTATCACTAAACTAGTTTGGTTAGAAAACATAATAAGATTACGACCAAGGACTACCATGGTTAAATTAATGGAGTTCGAATTTGATCCAATTTTATCATAGCTCAACCAAAAGTATAATAAGTTGAAATGAATATTTCATTAGTGAATATACACTAAGGTTTATTTTTTATATTCATATTCTCATTTAAAGTGATTTTATTTGATATTATTAATACCATTTTGGTATAAATAGTTGTTTGGACCATAAAAATGAAGAAGTGAGAGGTATGTCCTAAAGAACTCCTAAATAAGAATATTTGTGACAACTATTATTGATATCCTACCAAGGATAATGAGGTTGATGTCAAAGTATATAATATATATTTATTTTTTAGGATCCCTTAAATTATTAATTTGTTAAATGATAAAAAAAATTTATGATCCAATTTATTTATCATGGGAGATTATTACCACCTATGATTTTAGAATATATGTTTCCTAAATTAATACTCTATTTGATAATTTGTTCCACATAAAACACTCAACTAAAATGACACTTGATTTAATTAATTAATATTATTATAATCATTTAATAATATTGAAACAGTCAAAAAATAATTAAATTTTAATCAATAATAAATTCATATAACACAATTTTTTGACTAATTATTATTTTAGAAGGTAAATTTTCAATAAATCAATTTTTTCTTATAATTTAAATTTCCCTTTAAAGAGAAATTTTTTTCACATTTTATAATTTATTTTTTACAAAAAAACTAATTTTTTGAATAAATCATATCAATATTAATCTATGGTGAGATACATTATATATATAAAATAATTGATTTCTTAGTTGAATATTGAAAGATACCATTTTTTTCTAAAATAGTCGTATTTATTACTATATAAAGAAGTAATCCTTAATTCAAAACAAATTAAATAATTTAATGGTAAAATAATTATAAAATATTAAAAAAATATGTTCTATAATACTATTATAAATTTCGAAAACCAATATATAATAACTTAATTAATATTTTTCAACAAAAGACACTATTTTTATCATTTGTAGTAATAAAATATTGTTTTCATAAAATTCTGTTTTATATTTCATAAAAGGAACGAACAAATTTTTATAACAATTCAATTAATATATTTAAAATATTTAACATTTATAATTTCATACTACAGATTAATTTTATCCTTAAAAATACACATTTTCTAAAAAATAGGCTATCACGCTTTACAAGCTCTAATGTTAAAATTGATATTTTTACACATAAATTTTATCTAATTATATGGATTACATATTTGAATTAGTAAGTATAAATAATGAAATAAAATAAATTTTTTCTATGAATTAGATTTAAATTTAATTGTTAAAAATTAGTTTCCACAGAATAACTAAAAATTTTAAAAGTGTTAATTGAAAGATTAGAGGACTTAAAAACTTGTTGAAAACATTTTTTAAATAAAAGGATGAAGTTTTTATGAGCTTAACTCATCCACCACCTCATTATTTTCTATTTTAGATTCTTATTGAAATGTAATACATGTTCACCCATTATAATAATATGAAATATTTGAAAAAATTCCATTCTAACCACTTCTAGAAGGGGCCTCTCACCACCCTTTCAAGACCGCTACAAAATATAAGTTTCCTTTTGAGCATAATTCTTCCTACCTTCCCATAAAATCCTATTTAACATTTTTTTATTATTTTCAAAATAATTTATCCCAATTCTTTTATTTTTTAGAAGTTAGCAAAGAAAAAATATAAGCCCTAAATGTGGTTAAAGTTCTCCAGTCAAAATCAATAATTATGTCATCAGTTTCTTTATCTCATTTTAAAATCCATGAGACATATTTGATATTTTTCCCCATGATTTTTCTTATATAGTGAATTAAATATCCCATTTTTATAATTTATAATGAATATATTTCATTTAATGAATGTTGAATGTTTATTTCATGGTATCTCTCTTATATTCTATGACCCTTAAGTTATGATTTATATAAGGGTGTTTCATATCATTTAACATTTATTGA
Organism: Viscum album; assembly: GCA_963277665.1. Lineage (NCBI taxonomy): Eukaryota > Viridiplantae > Streptophyta > Magnoliopsida > Santalales > Viscaceae > Viscum > Viscum album. The sequence goes on along the minus strand of OY728145.1, from coordinate 300,785,419 downwards.
GATATTCCTAAAATTAATTTAAATAGTGTGTTTACTATACACCATATTTATCATATCATGTTTTTTATAATACATATTGGGTATAGCCCTCTTATATTATGTGATTCTTATGTTACCATTATCATAAATGAGTTTCTTTTCCATTTCCATTCATTTAGAAATTATTTGTTTAAAAACCACATATTCTTGAAAAATTATATATAACTCTTATTATATATATCATATCATTAATTATATTATTTTATGATACATAAGTAATATTTTATGTGTACCCTCATAGGTTTTTGCATTAGGTTGATTTTCTATACTTTTCTGAATTTTGGGAGTATGGTGACGGGACAAATTATACCATGACGGTTGTAAAATAATTAAGAGAGTTTCCTTGATCTAGGGACTCTTTTTTAGATTATTTTCATTTCTAATATATTTTACTCAGGGTTTTTGTTGGGTTTTGGGTGTGATAGACCTAGATATCCCAACTTTTTTGGGTCTGTAGACTAGGGTGCATGGTTTGGGAAACTTGTGTTACCACCCAAGTGAAATCAGTTGGATCAGGTTATACCAAATATGCACAGGGGGGGTGAATTGTGTCTTTTATAAATTCTTCACAAACCGTGATGAAGCTGGAGTCTATCATTTTTTCTTTATGAGGTTGTTTATAAAGTGGAAAATAAATAGTTAAAGAATGCAAGGATGTATAGTTGTTTAGGGAACAGAAGGCCCCTAGTCCACTTCACCAACGCTATACTCCATGAGCATGGTGTTTTTAACTATCTTGTCCTCTTATCAATAGACTATACACAAATGAGTGCAGGCAGTTGACACCTTTACATGTTAAGCCTAAAAACAGAGTCTTGTAGTTCATACACAGAACTAAAAATAGAGCTTAGTATGAGAGGTCATTTACTAAAAAGAAAATAAGTATTTGTTTTGTAATACTTTCCAGTTCATCGTCATAGTTGCAATAGAATGAAACTGACAATAGATAGATTATCATCTTAAAAAAAGATTTTCTTCAGATAAGAGATGTTCTGAGTCAATCCTTTTGCAATAGATATAGAAATAAATTCAGAAACTCCAACAAAAATGGACCCAAGAAAGATCTTCAATATAAAAATAGTGAATCTTCAACATGTTTCTGCACCTTCTTTAGAAAAATAGAGTTTGATAGATCTTGGTAGCAGCAGATCTGTATATCTCAAATGACTCTGTAAAATTGCAGTCATGTATAACTCAAGAGCTTGTTATATATTTTTCTTTAGGATTCTACATTTTTTTAATAAAAAATATTAAAGATATATATAGAATAATGACGAGCATTTTCCTTAAAAATTTAGGTTCACAAAAGTCACCTTTAGAATCACGATATTCAAATGTTTGTATAACAGAGCAGTCGTAACTCCCCTGAATATTCGACATGAAAGGCTCCTCTTAAATCGATCCATTAAATCATGAATAATAGGATTTTAATCAGTAAAATATGTTCTTTAAAACCAGGCTTTGAATTTGGCTTGAAATCTGCCTAATAATATGAATATTGACTGTTGCTTAATAAAGTCATAATTTAAATTTATAACGCCAAACGTAGGGTTAAACTGTATAACATACATTCTCTAAATGTAAGGTTCACAAAAAAATGTTAACAATGTAAGTTTCACAATGTAAGGTTCACAACGTAAGGTTCACAATATATGTTTGATCAACCACTCTTTTCTCTTCAACTCTCAAACATATGGTACAATATAAATACATTCCTTTTTAGAAAAAAAATAAGATTCATGATATGTAGGGTTTATTATAAAAGTAAGGTTGATGATCCTTACATTTATCAGCTTCTAAATGTAAGGTATATGATCAATAGTTTTTGATAAAACGTAAGGTTGTTTTTAAATGTAAGGTCGATGAACCATACTTTTGAGAAACAAACATAACATTCCATACTAATGTACGGTTCTTCTTCTATACTTCTCTGATATCTCGAACATAAGGTTCCTTCCAAATTTATGGTTCATCTTCCATACTTTTGTCTATAACCTATAGTTTCTTAACCATACTTTTCTGATATGCCGTAAAGTAATCGACAGATTCCATCCATACGCTACGCTTCTCAACGTAGTCTATGAATAGTGTTTCTAGAACATGCGAAAGTAATTTCCGAACACGTAGAGCATGAACACTATTTCTAGAGTACAGTAAAATGATTTTTGAACACTTTGTCAAATATTCCCTGAAAATTAAATGCTTTAATATTATTCCAAAATAGATAAGTAAATAATATTAATTTCTGCAAATATACTCAAAGTAAAATCATTATAAAAATAAATTAGGGTATTTTTGAACATCAAAATCATCATAAAGAGATAGAGTATTTTTCTCGACAATCTATCCCTTTTTGATAATAATAAAACCTAGGAAATAACCAATGAAATTATCTTCCATAATTAATTGGATATAGTTTAGAATTTTTCAAATATAAAAACAATATTTTATTTTAACAAAATTATTTTTTAATTATTACATTTTTTCCTATTTATAAAGAAAAATAATATCTCCACCTTTATAAGTAAATAAAATATAATTTTGTGTCTATACAGAAATTTTTATTTAAAAAAAACTATAAGAAAATTCTCCCCTTAAAATAAAATGTTTTCTTTTCTCCCTCTGAGTAAAATATTAATATATAAAAAAATATCTTGTGTTTATCCATATTTATTCCCATTTTAGTGATATGAAAAAGAATAATAGAATAAGTAATATAACACATTTTAATGTAGCACTGAACTTAAGTAATTTCTAGGATAAACTATTTATCAATATTTACAACTGGATTACTGGAATTTTAACATATACAATACAGTAAAAAAATTAATAACACAAAAACATGGGATGAAAATATATTTTATTGAAAATATAATTACATGTACAATAATGACAATGAGAATGAATTTTTGGATAAAAAGGATTGATAAAGAGGTTTCAGTGCCTCTTAATGACTTCCTTGAGCTCTAACATGTTAATTTTCAACCTTTTCATCAGTCCATCAAGTAACTGAACTATAAGATCCCTTCCTTCCTGAGTTAGATGGATATCTTCAATCAAATTGACTCTAAAAAACTCATGTAACATCTGTTCCATTTATATAAACTGATTTATCTTCTCTTTGAATCCATTCAACAAAACTCTGAACCCTTTTTCATCTGAGGTAAGATAGTCAAACAAGATGATTTTGATTATCCAACAGAATAGATAATGGAGCACTATTACCCAATAAGTCCTGAAAATTGTCATTCATATGCCTCATTACTACTATAATGGCCTAAATTATTTTTATTAGGTCAGGAGAAGTACCTAAGGTACCTGATTGACTATCCCTAATAGTTAAAAACTCATGCTCCATGAAAAATCTTAAAATCTTCCAAATCTGACTTCATCGCCATTTCAGATTTCAGTTTTCTAAATTCAGCTATCATTACCTTCATAAAAACTTCCCCTTCTATTTTTGAAACTGAACTATATTTCACATTCTGAAATATCAATCTCTCCTTTTCTAATGCTATTTTCAAAGGAGAATTTTCGGACTGAACTTTATTAAATTTTCGGATTAACTCCTCCACATTATCATTCTTAGAATCAGATGCACCCTATGCATGATTCTCAACTTGATATAATAAAGTTAAAGGAAAATATTGAGCATCAGATCTCTGATCTGTAGCCTTCTCCACTGGTGACTCAACAGATGTTTCCTCAGATTCATGAACTGACTCATCCACACAAAAAAATTCATTAAGAACTTCAGTATGAATCTCATAAGGATACTCTTCTAAATTTGAGTTAGTGAGATGTTTCTCTTCCTGGGCATCTTCATCATTAAGTTCTTAGAAGAGAGAATCCTATAATATAGGTTCCTCTTGAGCTAATTACTCTTGAAAAATCTTATTAGGCTGTAAATTTTGAGTATATGCAAGTCCATCTACTTCAACATCTCCAGGATTTTCAATAGTTTGAGGCACAATTTCTTTTTCCCTATGAGGAGTCACCTCAATCTGGGAAACTGTTGGTTGTTAAATTTTCTGTATTGCAAGTTCTCTAATAAATCTGTAGCTTAAAAGTGGTTTAGTAGAATTAGTATTTTCTTGAACAGGTTCCTTACCAGCTAGAGGCACTCGATGTCTTTTCCTATGAAGTCCCTTTGGACTTTTCCCATTATCTGGTGGATCAACTACTCCAGATCTCACTCATCATGAGGTTTTACTTACTCTTGGTTTATCTATACCTTCTTTAGACTTAGAAGGTTGCTCCCCCTAACTAATGTCTTTGTCTTCATCAGCCTCAACATGCATAAGCTTACCTTTCACAGTACTCCAAAATAATCTAATCTTCTTTAGAGTTACAGTATTGAAAATTTTATTGTGATGTCATCTTACTCTTGAATCTATTAATATTACCATATCAATCATAAATAGTAATTTTGACATGAACCTTCCATAGGGATAGAAGTTCATTATAGACTTTGGTTGAGAGTAGTAGTTGAGATATTATATTATATATATCAGAAAATTCAACTTGTTTTCACTCATAAGAAAAAAAATTTCGTACAAGTTAGGAAATAAAAACCTCTCCATCTAGGACATCCTAGGTGCAATCCCTGTTTGAAAAAACATAACAAGAATCTTCTGATCAGGTTCCAGATCCTTCACAATAATATTTCTTATAATTATAGATTCAAAAAATAATGAAATAATTTCCTCTTAATTATGATCATCATCTCCAATATTCTTGAAGTCGATATGATAAACTCCCTCATGAGGGAAGTTTGAGATTCTGGCTATTTCAACATAAGAAATTGATAAATCCTGATCTTCAATTTTCACAACTGTGGTGTCCTCTATATCACCAGGACTGAACTAAATGGATTTGAAAAATTGATGAAGATCTACGTCATACAGAAACTCTTTATTTTCACCACTGAAATTTTGCTTGAGATTCAGAAAAGTGAGGGCTTGCTGTTTCATAAGATCCGTTTGATACAACCATTCCTAGCTGATTACTTTTCTCTATAGAATCTTACATCCTGTCATGCACTAACACATGGAAGTACTAGCTTCTCCTTCCTTGATTATCTCTATCTTTCCCATTTATGTTTAAATGTTCTAAAGTCTCAAAGGATTAGGTTTTCGAAGGTTTAACCAATGGTAGACAAAGGCATGAAGGGTTTTTGGTGTTTCAAAAGGTTTTAAGAAAATGAATGGGTTTGGAATTTGAAACAGTTTCTAACATCCTTGATTCTCTTGTCATTTACTAACATAATAATCATTAAATTATTTAAATAAAATAAAATGTATGCGAAAATAATGAAATTAGAAATTATTCTATAAACAAATAACTAAATTATTTAAAACAGTGAAGAAAATTATAAAAACATAAAAATTAATATTAATATTTCAATTAAAATTAATTAATCCTATCTCTTACTTAATAAAATCAAACCTCGCTGTGGGAAGTGGTTTAGTAAAAATATTAGCTAATTGAATTTTAGTATATACAGATTTTATGAATATATCCTTTTTAATAACATGATCTCTTAGAAAACAATTTCTAATATCAATATTCTTAGTTTTAGAATGATTAATTGGGTTTTTTGAAATATTTATAACACTTGTATTGTCATGTAAAATAGGTATGCTATTAAAATTTAGTCCAATGTCCATAAGAGTGTTTTTCATCCAAAAAACATATGCACAACAACTGCCTGAAGAAACATATTCTTCCTCATCTATTGATAGAACAACTGAGTGATGTTCATTACTAGACCATGACACTAAATATTTTTCTAAAAAGTGACAAGTCTGTAAGGTGATCTTTTAATCAAATCTAAAACATCCAAATTCAGAATCTGAAAATTAAATTAAATTAAAATCATAATTTTTTTGATAGAGAAGATATTGAAAAATATTTCCTTTTAAATATCTAAACATTATTTTAACATCACTTAAAAGAGATTATTTAGTATTAGATTGAAATATAGCACAAAGTGATACATAATACATTATATCTGGTCTGATAGTAGTAAGATATAATATACTACCAATCATACCTCTATATAAATTTTTGTCAACTGATTTTCCAGTTTCATCCAAATTAAGGTTTATATTAGTACACATAGGAGTTGTATATGTCTTGGTGTTTTCAAGTTCAAATTTCATTAGAAAATTAGTATTTTATTTTATTTTATTTGAAAAATTTCCAAAATCATTTTGTTAAATTTGATGTACTAAAAAGAAATTTAATTATCCCATCATACTCATTTCAAATTCTTTTTGTATTAAATTTGAAAAATCATGACAATGTTTTTTCTTTTTTGAAAAAAAAATACATCATGAACGTAAATTTGAACCAATAAAATATTAGAGTTAACAGTTTTCTAATACAATGATGGATCTGCCATCCTAATAGTAAAATCATTTTTCAAAAGAAATGACCATAATATTTCATACCATGCTACCGGTTCTCGTTTATTTCCATAAAGAGCTTTAGTATGTTTAAAACAAAATCGGTTTTTATGAATTTTAAAAACCAAGAGGTTGCTCAAAATAAATTTCCTCCAATAAGTAACCATTTAAAATGGAAGACTTAACATCCATCTGAAATAAATTAAAGTTCATATGCGATGGATAAGCTAAAAAGATTCTAATATCTTCTAATCAATCTATGGGTACAATGGTCTCATCAAAATATATACTTTATTCTTGATTATATCTTTTAGCTACTAGTCTTGATTTATTTCTAGTTATTAGTCCTTGATCAAATTTTTTATTTCTAAAGATCCATTTAGTTCCTATAACTGGATAATTCTAATATCTTTCAACAAAAATTCAAACTTCATTTCTCTTGAACTGTTTTAGTTCTTCTTGCATTGCTATAATTCAACTTTAATCAACTAAGGCTCATTCTAATGTCTTAGGTTCTAATTGGGATAGAAAGGTAGAGACTTTAACAAGATTTCCTACATTTATTCTAGTTCTTATTCAAGTGTCTAGGTTTCCTATAACAGTTTTTAAATGGTGATTTTTTAAGGTTCTAGAATGTCTAGGTAGTACACTGTTAAGTTCTTCAATGCCATGTTCTTCTGAACTAGACTGAATTTCATTTAAATCTTTTTCAAAATCATCTTTTATGTTCTAAAGTCTCATGTTATCATTAGAGTCAGATTCATAAATTCATTCTTTCCTTTTCTCAAAGGGATCAGATCAATCAAATTTCACATGAACTGATTCTTCAACAATACATGAATTTTTATTAAAAAATATATAAGCTCTCGATGTTGTAGAATATCCTATGAAAATTACTTCATCATATATTGGATCAAACTCATCAAGATTTTCCTTGGTGTTTATGGTGTAAACCAAGCATCCAAAAACTTTAAAGTAATTTACTTTGGGTTTTCAATTATTCCAGAGTTCATAGGCTGTCTTTTTAAAAATTGGTCTGATTAAAACTCTATTAGATATATAGAAGGCTATAATTACAGCTTATGCCTAGAATTAAGAAGGAAGACTATACTCATTTAGTGTAGTCCTAGACATTTCTTGAATATTCCTATTTCTTCTTTCAACAATTCCATTTTGTTGAGGTGTTCTTGTTGTACATAAGGTGTGTTTAATACCAATATTTGAGCAAAAGTAATTAAATTCCGAATTCTCAAATTCCCCACCATGATAACTTATTAATGAAATTAATTTAAAACTTTTTTCATTTTAGATATCTTTGAAAAAAAATTAAATTACAGTAAAAGATTCATTTTTATATTCAAAAAAATAAATCCAAGTAAATCAATAATTTTCATCAACTAAAACAGAAACATATAATTTACCTTTCAAGCGTGCTATTCTTGAATGTCCAAACAAATCCATATAGATAAGTTCAAGATCATTAGATGTAGCAATTTGGTTAACAGATTTGAAGGATGATTTGTGCAGCTCTCCAAGTTGACATGCATCACAGAATCTATCACTTACAAATTTGATACTAGGAAAATTAGAAATATTTGGTTATTAGATAAATTATGTAAAACATATACATTGAAATTTTCCAGTCTTCTATTCCAAATCCACGAATCTTTTATCATAGAAGTTAAGGATTTTACGTTTTGTTTATACAAGTAATTTATGTCCAGAGTATAGACATTATCAGTTCTGAGTGATCTAAATTTAAGCAATTTATCTTTAAAAATAGAACAACAATTGTTAGAAAAATATACAAAATAAACATCATCACAGAGTTGAGATAAACTTATCAGGTTGTGTTTCAATCATTTTCTATAGAGTACTTTATTAATTGATACAACTTCTGGATCTACATCAGTTCCAATGCCAATAATATTACCTTTGGCATTATCACAAAATGTGACTAATTCTCCATCCATAATAGTTAATATTTTAAAATCTGATGAATTCCCACTCATCTTTCTAGAGAATCCACCTTCCATATACCATATTTCAGTTCGGCCTCTATGAACTACTTATTACAATGGAATTTAAACCAAGCATTGTTTTGGTACCCAAATTTTAATGGGTCCAGCAATGTTAGCCAGCAAAGTCCTGGGAATCCAAACATGCTTTATTTTTTTATAATCAATAGAATCATATAAACTTCTTGCAAAAAAGGCTTTCTTAATCCTACTTATTTGTGGATTCCTTAAATAATAGTTTTTAAATATGTGCCCATTTTTTCTATAGTAGTTAGAAATGTTTCCTTTTATACTTTGAACAAAATAGTTCTTATATAGTTTGTGTCTCTCAACTTTACTTTATATTCAATATATTTTCTTGTTAATCACAGTCTTTCCAAGAATTTCACTTAGTGTATTTTATCCATTTGTAAAAACAAGATATTCCCTTTTTTATGTTTCTACTTCTGTTTTCCATGTTTTTATTTTAGTTTCATTATCTGTACAATTTATGTTTCAGGAGTTATATTTTTCAATTAACTCTTGATGTTGTTTTATTGAAGTGTCACTTTCTCCTAAAACAGCAGTGTGAATATTTTTTTTGTGATTTATGTTTCTGATATAAGGAATCATATTTTTCTTCCAGCATGTTGCAGTAGGCTGTATGTTTATTATTTGAACAATTAGAACTCGAATCAGAATCAGATGTGTAATAATATTATACCTCATCAGCTTCTACCATAAAGAACATATTTTTTTTTAGATTTGATTCTTAATTTTCTAAGTATGACTTTGATGAGCTACTGAAGTCTTCAAAAACAATCCAAGTAGCTTTCAATACCCTTTTGTCTTTTGGCTCATAATTATTTTTTTTAAAAAAAATTCTTTTCCTTTTCCCCTTTTAATTGAGGACAATCAGGTCTAATGTGACCCATCTTTTTGCATTCATAGCATCTGACTTCCCTGGGTTCTTTTTCATCCATTTTCATGGATTTTCTGAATACCTTATTATTTAAGTAGAATTTACTGAACTTTATAGCTAGTTGAGCCAGTTCCACATCTGAATTAGATGAATTAGAATTATCTAATTTATTTTTGATTCCTTTCATCATATTTCTTCTCTTCTGTTGGGATGTTACATTTAAAGCAATATTTTCTCTCTTGATCCAGAATGTATGCTCATTTTCTTCATATTGCATCTAATATTCATACCTCAATGGATTTCAAATTAATTATTTCATAGTTATATCTTTGACTAATGTTAATTTTCTAATAGCCACTGATATCCCATTCCATCTAGGTGGTAGTACTATCAGTACTTTCATGTATTGATCTACTTGTATGATAGGATCTCATAAGGAAGTGATGTTATTAAGAATTTCTGTAGGACATACATTCATGGGGGTGGGGATTTCTCCTTCAAACATTCTGAATGTGTCGAATTTCAATTTTCTTGTGGAATACCTCATTCGTTTTACATTTTCAGTTCATTTATATGCAACTAAAATTTTCTGCCACATTTCATATGTTGTCGGGCACTGAGATAATCTATTGAATTCCTATGGTCCAATTCCATAGATGATAACATTCATAACTTTCGAGTATATGTCGTACTCTTCTTCTGTATCAACACTCCATGTTTTGGGTTTCTCTGAAATCACATAGGGATTTAGAATTCTCAAGTACACTTTGAATCAAAAGTTCTTTAAGTAAATGGTCTTCCTTGATTTCCATCATCCATAATTTTCACCGTTGAAGTAGGGAGCTCAAACCATTGACATACTCTCCCGTGTATTATCCATTTTGTTATGTATAATCCAAAAACATTCAGTTTCTTATAGGTCTGAAAAAAGCTCTTCCTCTAATTCCGATTGATGGATCAAGTTACACCAAATACGTATAAGAGGGGGGGGGGAATTGTGTCTTTTACAAATTATTCAAAAATTGTGATGAAGCGCGAGTCTATCCATTTTTCTGTATCCAGTTTTTTATACAGAAAAAAATAAATAGTTAAAAAAAGCAAGGATGTATAGTGGTTTGGGGAACAGAAGTCCCCTAGTCCGCTCCACCAACACTCTACTGCAAGAGCTTAGTGATTTTCACTATTCGGTCCTCTTTTAAACAGACCATTCACAACTGAGTGCAGACAATTGACACTTTTACAAGTTGATGCTAAAAACATATCCTTTTGGTTCATACATATAACTGAATACACAGCTTAGTATGAGATACTGGTTACTCGAAATAAAAAGAATATTTTCTTGAAAAACTTCCATGTTGATCTTCACAGTTGCAATAGCACGCAACTAAGAGTAGATATATTTTCATCTTCAAAAAACGTTTTTTTAGATAAGGGCAATTCTGAGTCAATCCAGTTGCAATAGATATAGAAATAAATTAAGAAACTCCCAATTAAATGGATTCACAAAATATCATTGATGTAGAAACAATGAATCTTCAACTTGTTTCTACTTCTTCTTCATAGAAACAGAGTTTGATAGATCTTGGTATCAACAGATCTGTAAATCTTGAATGACTCTGTAAAATTGTAGTCTTGAAGAACTCAATATCTTGTTATATATTTTCTTGATGATTCAACTATTTTTTGTAATATAGAATATTATAGATATATATAGAATAATGAAGAGCATTTTCCTTAAAAATTTAGATTAACAAAAGTCGCCTTTAGAATCACAATATTCAAATGATTGGATAACAGAGAAGTCGTAACTCCCATGAATATTAGGCATGAAAATATCCTCTTGAATCTATCTATTGGATCACAAATAAATAGCTTGGAATTAGTCAAATACGTTCTTTAAAATTAGTCTTTGAATTTGGCTTGAAATCAGCCTAATAATATGCATAAAGACAGTTGATCAATAAAGTCATAATTTAAATCTCTAACACCAAACCTAGGGTTGAACTACATAGCATACATTATATGAATATAAGTTTCAGAACGTATGGTTCACAAAGTAAGGTTTACAATGTAAGCTTCACAATGTAAGGTTCCCCACGTAAGGTTCACTACATAAGTTTGATCAACCATACATTTCTCTTCAACTCTCAAATGGATTGTACAATATCCATACTCTCATTTTTATAAAAACATACGATACATGATCCGTAAGGTTCATTTTAAAAGTAAGTTTGATGATCCATACATTTATAAACTTCTAAATGTAAGGTATACGATCCATAATTTTTGATAAAATGTACGATTGTTTTCAAAATTATGGTTGATGAACAATACTTTTGAGAAACAAACATAACACTCCATACTAATGTAGGGTTCTTCTTCTATACTTTTCTAATATCCTGAACGTAAGTTTTGTTCCAAACGTAGGTTTCTTCTTCCATACATTTTCTATAATATATGGTTTTTTAACCACACTTTTCTAATATGCCTTAAATTAAATAATGGATTCCAAACTTACACTACGCTCCTCAATGTAGGGCATGAACAGTGTTTCCAGAACACGGGAATGTAATTTCTGAACATGTAGAGCATGAACAATGTTTCCATAATGCACTAAAATGATTTTTGAAAACATTTTCAAATATTCCATGTATATTAAATGATTTCATTTTAATCCAAAATAGAGAAATAACAGATATTAATTTCCTGAAATATACTAAATGTAAAATCATTTGAATAACAAGTTAGGGTATTTGTGAACATAAAAATAATCATAAAGAGATAGAGTATTGTTCTCAACAAAATCATGTGGCCCTCCATCTTCACTATGCATATTTTTAAAATTTGTTTAGGAGGGGGAAGATGGATATGAAGCATAGTATGTAACATTTAGTAGACGTCCACACATGACATGGGAACAGTTTGGAAAACCCTATGAGCCAACTGTGCATGGTGTGATTTTTATGAAGTGGGGGCCACACAATTAGATCAAAATTAGCCAAGCCATTCATCCAAAATGTGAAGGTAAGTAAAGTTTGCTAAAGTTACAAAATATGATAAACTCCTTCAATATATTTCTTCCCCTTCAATCATTATTCATCCAAACACACAATGGGTTTGTCTGTTTTCTCCCCTATCAGGCTTTGCGCCACACTCTTGGTATGTGCTCTGAATAAATCGTTGCCAGTCCCATTTGTACCACATCAATAAGGGATTTTATTCTCTTGATTACTTTCTTATTTTATATGTCCAAATAGTGTACTAGTTCTAGGAGATAATTTTTTACATATTTTATAGGTATTCATTTAAGACATTAATTTAGTCCAAATCGGCTGAAGTTTGGAGATGATATTGGACGACCGAACATCTACCAACATGAGGTGGGTTATTCATAGATTTATATTTGATGTTTCTTACGTTATGGGGTCAATTATTGATTTCACTGTCAAGTAGTTTGAGTGATTCCCTAGAAATTAAACCCTTATATTTTAATTAATTATTTGAATCCTTGATATTTTTATAGGAAAACTATCAAATCTCTACAAATTGGCTGAGGCTGGTGAGAGATGTCGAATCTTGGTAAGATTAGGCATGTATTTTTATATAAATTAAATAAATATTTAATATTAAATGATATGATTTTTATAGAAACATGTTGGGTGAAGCTCGAGGATTGAGATGGTGTTTAACATCTAGACGATGTGATGTGGTTCGTTAGGTTACAGACATGAAAAAAGTGATATTTGATTGTGATCGACATCAGATTGAGAGACATGGTTTCAATGGAATGAGGTTTTGTAATGATGCATGAAAGGTACTTTTTTGGTGGTTTCCACTCATTTTGATTGGTCAATATACCATTGGAGTAGTGTGAACACAGATAAGAGTCAGGGGATGAGGTGGTGTTGACCACTCATGTGGGTAGAGGCCACCATTATATACAGAATAAGATGGTGTTGAAAATCAATATTTTTTAGTGTTTATTATCATAGAAAAACACATGGATGGTGAGGATCCATTAGTTGATGGTGTTGAGGCCATCGGGTGGGGGATGAGGCTCACTATATATTGAGGCTATTGAGCCATGATTATGTGGGAGAAAGGATATCGACATCCACCATGATGTTGTTTATTGAGATAATGATGTTTATTATTTTAAGGATATACATCATTGTGCCTAAGATTATGGGATTATAAGTGATGAGGTTCTATGAGCTATGGTATAAGGGAATAGTTACTTGTTTGTGTTTTCCATCGGGGCATTGGTTATTATTTTGGACATTAGGGGTCGATTTGCATGAGGTGCTGAATGACTCTATTAGAGGTGGAAACCGAGGGTTCTCTTATATTGATTTTTGAAAGGGGATGCATTGGGATTAAGTTAAGGATCTTCTCGAATATTGTACAGCAGTGATGGTTGAATAATGAAAATTCATCCTTGTGACTTTTGAGAATTAGGGAAGTAGGTTTTATTATTTGTTATGAGTGTTTTATATTTATTTATTTTAGTACACACATACTTGATCAAAGATGTAAGTTTGGTACATGTTAGTGGTGGGATACAAAGATTTATTATCACACCCTATATGATCCCTTCAAGACATTTGTAGATTTTATAATACTTTGACCAGGTAAGGGAGAAATATATGGAGCTATACATTAGGTATTATGTCAGAATTATATCATTGGATGGATGGAAATGGACCTATGAGGTTCCTGCATCATCTGGAGTTATTATTTCTTTAGTCTTTCTTTTCATATCAACATGATTATATATAAATACAGGAGGTCAACCATGGGAGACCATTTATAATTATTATCATGTATAACCTGATTTGTTTTCATGTTTATATAAAAATAAATCAAGTGATGTTATGTTATGAAAATGTTTTATTTTGAGCTAGATTATTTATTTATTTACTATTGCTACTTGCTAGGCTATGGTGGGTTACTGGTGTAGTTTCTATATGGTATTTTTTCTGCTGTGTCATATTAATATATTCCTTTTTTATTATCATCAAAAGAGGGTATAGTCTCACCACTAACACCTCTTTACACTATCACTTCTTGATGGAAGCCTTTGGTGTTTGAGAAGTTGCACTTAAGGCCATGTGTCACTCTGCTCCACATCATTGTTTGGGTGGATAATCAGGTTGGGGTAATAAAAATGGTATCAATTTAGTTTATTTTACCTCTATTTGGGTCAAAATATTAAATACCTGGTATATAAGTGTATAGGTTATAGTGGGAACTTGGTTTAGGGACCCTTTTTTAGTTCCTTCATCCCCTTTGACAAGGGATGGGCCAAGTTTATAGGGTTATAAATATTCTATTCTGGTTTTCCCTTTTTATTTTTGGTATTATTTCCACCATAAATTACACACTTGGATATGACTGTTATATATTATGGGATTTGACCCTTATTCTGGGGTGGAAAGGGGGTATTTTAGACCCTTGGTCTAAGATGGAAGGCGAGGTTTTATAATCCTTTCTTAATAGGAACATAAGATGATAATCATATATATATTCCATGATAAATTTTTGGTTATCGTCACTAGTAACCTTGATTGAGGTAAGATGGGTGGGTTGTTTAATGTGTCAGAAAATGGAATCTAAATAGTATTTTGCAGCTTATCCTCTGTTTAATGGTATTTTACTCAGCCAACCCATGAATAAAGATTCAATTAGAGCTTTATGTGATGTGATATATATATGTATAATAATGAATCTGATAGTAGAAGGAATGGACAATAAAAGGGGATGAGTTTTAAGGAATCTAAATATCATTTTCGTGATTAGCCACTTTGGTGGAATCTTATATAACTACCTTAGATCGATATATAACACATGAATATGATGTTGGTATGTGAGGGGAAATGAGGATAGATTTATATTTTATACCTAGCTATGATATGGATCAGTAGGGGTCCAAGAGGCTAGATGTCATGTGACGTGGTTGTGAGGCCAGAGTGTAAGGATGGTGATATTTCACTACTTTGTTAATGTTGCCTATATGTACATTGTATATAGATATATATTCTATTATGTATTTCTAACCTTCATGATGGCTATTTTGAGGGATTCCACCTAGATGGATTCCAGTGGAGTGTCATGGGGGAAGTGATATGGTGTTGTACATGCATGCACAGTTTGTGGCCCCCAAGGGTTGGGATGAGGCCCAAGAAGGTCAATAAGGTTATGAGCCATAGGTAAATTCTTAGGTATATGCTATATTATAAGTGTGTATGCTTCTAGATTTGAGAAATTTTGGGCTATGGAATTATTATAAACATAGGTGGAGAACGGTTTGGGTCATCTGAGGTACCGATAGTGGAGATCAGTGAGCATATCCTTCTGTATCATACCCGACTTGAGGGTTCTAGTTGTAACACCAACCAATAATTCTACATAATGGAGAAACATAGGTGGCATAAAACTAGATCGAATTAGTGTAGTCAATCTTTAAGAATCCCGAGACACCCCCATGTTAGAGGGTAAAGCTCGCTACATACATGCTAATAGGGTTGGATATGTTCTTGTGGGAATACATGTTCAGGTAGACATACACAAGGGGATATCCTGGAAGTGTTTTGAGGATATGTTTTTTGTGCACTTATTCAAAGAGATACTAAGGGGGAGAGAGATATGGAGTTTTTAAGAATACAGTAGGATGACATGTATTTCATTGACTATGCATCTATATTCACAAATATTTGTCTCTTTTCTAATGGTATGGTGGGAGATGTCACTGCGAGAGTGAGGCATTTCCAGGATGGTTTACAGCACACCATTCATGTGGAGGTAAACATCCTTATGCTAGATTCATTCTCAGAGGCTATAAATCAAGCACTAATAGAAAAGGGAAATTTTATAGACCATACATAATTGAGATGAATAATGGATTCAGGTGACTACGGTGGTGATGCTTATGTTAGAAGTAAGTGAGGTGTAGAGGAGGTCCAACAGAGCAGTCATGATTGAGAAATGATAAGATCACTAAGGAGTGGGTCTTTGATTGTGTGATTCAATTTTGGAAATATGAGACATGTGTATACACATTGTTACTAAGCACTGAAGGAGTGAAGAGAATGTGCCTTGGTTGGGCATCTCGAGAGGTTTTATAAGAATATTTCTTATACAATTAGAAGTCAGGGACCACAAAATAATTTGGATAATGAAGTCAGACTGGTAGAGGTACCTAGTGTCAGTATTTAGGATTTAGTTTCTATGGAAGAGATAGTGAAAAAAACAATAGTGTTAGTGGCCACCAGCTGGTGAAGCACTATATGGGGGGGCATGCTTTTGGAAATCAAGATTTAGGCCTTCTGCATATTGTTGATATGCAAGGATTAGAGAAATCTAGTGAGGCAATGATAGCCAGAGGTACGTTGTGGGCCTGACTGGGTGCTTTTATTTTTTCATGGACCTTTTTTGAGGCACGTCCATTTTGGGTGCATGAGTTGAAAATGTTATATTTTGGTCTAACCGGACGCTATTTAGTAGGTTATCATTGACTGAGATGAATTATATATATATATATATAGATAAAGTATGTGGAACCATAATTATTTATGGGAATCAATTCCATGTTGGATTCCTTGAGGTGCATTGGAATTTGGTAATTGATGTGATGCGTGTAACGTGTGAGGTGGAATGAAAATGGGTCTGATTTTGGGAATATGTTGTGATTCAGGACCTTATAGGTGCCATGTATGACATGGGAATATGGTGGGAATATGATGATTTGTATTACATGATGGGGTTCAGATGTGAAAAGAGCATGATTTGAGCACTTAATGGAGTGAATAAGTATCAAAGGAGAACTTCTCATTCTGGGGACTGTAAACGAACCATTGATTCATTTCAGCTTCAGTCAGGAAGTGACCTGGTTAGGTAACTCCTGAGGTGGGGAGAACCTTGAGTGAGTTGACATGTGACCAAATATCTGATGTGTTTTGATTATAAGGGTGTTTTGGAACATCTTGTGTGTATTTTATGATAGCTTGGGGGAAAGATATTTTAAGGTGGGTAGATTTTAATGTCTCAGGTTTTTGGAGCTGCTTGAATTCTTCAACCCATTTGAATTTATGATGTTCATTGAGCATTCCAACTTTTTTATTAACCATAAAAACATAATTTTGAATGATTCCTTGACCCGTGTCCTCATTTTTAGATGATTCTTATTGTATGTAAATTTACCTTGCGGTTTTCGTAGGGTTTTTGGTGTACCTGATACAAGAATATCATATTTTCAAGGTTTGCAATGTGGGGCCCATGGTTTGGGAAAACCGCGTGGCCTCCCACATGAAACAATGTGGCCCTCTTTATTAAATTTACATGGTTTGAAAATCTATGCAGGAGGGTGCACAATGTAGTGAAACCAAGTCTGTAGTTTTTTGCAAAGGATTTCGCACTATTTACACATAGTTTGGAAAATCATGTGGGCCAACCATGTGTACTTTGAATCTTATTCTATGGTAGCTGCACAATTGGTGTATATTTAGCCAACCATGTGAAAAACCATGATGGTCATTAATTTTTATGAATTTTCCAAAATTTCTTTACCTTCTTTAATTATTTTTATCACCTTTCATTCCTCATTCACCCAAACACACAGGGGGTTCCTCTTCAATTTTCTATTTGAGTAGTCTTTGAGCCACACCATTCATCCAAGAACTAAGTGAATCATTTAAAGTCTTATTGATACCATATTGTTTTTGGTATTTGATCATTTTACTCCGTTCCTTATTTTTATTGCTATATAGAGAGATAAATATGTGTGATTTATTTTACCCATTTTTTAGATCATTAATCTAAAACTCTAATTTATTCCAAATCATCTTGAGTTATGGGATGATATTAGATGGGATAAAATATACCATCATAGGGTAGGTGGTTCCTAACTTTATCTTTGATTTCACTCATATATTGTGGGTGCATTCATGAGCATTCTGCCACATTGTCTAAGAGATATCCTACAAATTAAACACTTTCATTTTAAATAATTATTTGAACCCTTGATACAACAATAGGAATGATACCCTATGTCTATAAATGAAATGAGCCTTCTGATAGGATCCAGACCATGGGTAGATTTGGTTAGTGTTTTTATTAAAATTTAATATAATTTTTATGTCATATGTGATGAGTTCAATGGGAATGTGATGGGCACAACCCAAATATTGAGTTGGTGTTGACCATCTAGATGAGGTGACATGGTTCGCCAGATTATAAGAATGGACCAAGTTATCGTGGATGGTGAAGAAAATCAAACTGATAAATATAGTCACATGGCCATGAGTTGCTTTGATGATGTGTCTTAGGCATGTTTTGGTTATTTCTTCCCACCATGACTGTATGATGTGCCATTGGAGAGGTGTACACATAGATACGACTCAGATGATGATGTGATGTTGAAAATTTATTTTGGGTAGAGGCATCCATTATTTGTGTCTTAGGATGGTATTGACTATCATTGTGTTTGGGGGTGTTTGTTGTATAAAGACACCAGGATGGTGATGATTCATTGGTTGATAATGTTGAGAACATCATGTGGGGGTTTATACTTGCCATATATTGAGGACGTTGTGATGGGATTACGTGGGAGTGCAAATATCACTATCTCTCCGGATGTGAGCTATTAAACCGATGGTATTTATTATTTGAATGACATACGTCATTGTGCCTTGTATGTCAGGCTTTGAGGTAATGGGGATTAATTAAGTAGAGTTCTGAGGAACTGATTTCTTGTTTGGGTTTCCATTTGGGATGTCATTTATTATTTTGGGCATGAGGTGTCGGTTGGCATGAGGTTCTAGGTATTTTTATTAGAGGTGGAACCCGGGGGTTGAACTAGATAAATTTTCATCAGGGAATTCACTGACCTTATTCTAAGGATCTTCTCCAATAAAATCTATCGGCCATGGAAAAAGTCAGTAACACCTTCCTTGTGGATGTTTAGTACAAGGGAATCATGTTATATTCAATTTTTTTCATGTGTTTCTTTTATTTATTTTAGTACACACCAACTTTATCACATATATAAGTTAGGAATACAATGGTGGTTGCCTATTGAGATTTATTTTCACACCCTACGTGGTCCCATTGGGAAACATGTAGATTTTATGCTATTGAGATCATGTGAGGGAATGAGATCTGGAGCTAGAAATTTGGGATTATGTCAAACCTTTTTTGTTGGATGAAGTCATGGGACCATGGAGGTTCCTTCATCAGCTAGAGTTATTTTTTATGTCTTTCTATATGTGTCAGCATGCATATATATATATATATATATATATATATATTGGTGGTCATCCATGGTTGACCCTTTCTACTTATTTTCATGCATGACCTAATTTTTCTACATGTTTAGATACAAATTATATCATCTTATATTATATTCTAAATTTGGTTAACTTTGAGATAGTTGATTGATTGGTTGATTTTTTTCTACTACTTCCTTCTACTATGGTGGGTTATTACCCCAACTGTCTTATGGTCTTTATTACACCATGTTATATTTATATAGACTGTTACTATTATCATCACAAGATTTTAGATTCTCCCCATTATAACTTATTCATACCCTCACTAATAGTTGTAAGCCATTGGTGTGTGGGGAGTCTCACATAAGGCCTAATGGAACTCCGACCTGCAACATTGTTTGGGTGGCTAATTGGGCCAAGATGCTACATCATTCCCTCTATTTAATGGAATTTTTATTAAAATGTTTCTTAATTAATAAAGGTTATTGATATCTCAAAATTTCATTAATGGATTTATAATATTTAATATTGAAAATATTTATTATATTATTTGATTCATCCATCATATGATTTTATATTTAACTTTATCCTTCTCTCTAATGAAAATGAAAACTTTTATTCCAATCACTCTTTATGAAGGATTTATTCATTATAAAGTATGAAATTGTTAAGAATAATTACCAATATCATTAATGATGATTTTTACTCCATGGACTCATATTTCTTTCCCACAAAATACCAAATATATTTTTTTAAGCATAACTTGGTGTTATATAATGTGACCTTCATTTCAACAATATCTTAATTTAAAATGAGTATATCCATAAAAATTATTATGATATGGGGTTTCAATATAGGTATTTTAAAATATTCAAATGTTTTCCATTAATTTCAAAATAAAACGTTTTATATTTAACTACACATTTTTATTGATATCCATTATGTCATTTTAGGGATTTATTATCGAAGTTTATTTTTAAAATGAATGTTTCTTTATGAATTTCAGTTAACCTATTTGAAACCATTATATCTTATCTGAGTACCCATGTTAATGATTTATTTATTAAAAAATGATAAAAGTTTTGAAAATGTTTTTACATCATCTTATTGAAACTGATATGTAATTTTCAAGGTTTAATTATTGAGTTTTATTTAAAATTTTTGAATTTGAATATTTTTTTTCAAATTCTTAATAGATACCTTTCCAAGGAGACATTTAACACTGTCACATACATAGATGTTAAATTATTTATTCAAAACAATTTTTTGATTTCTCTACTATTTTTATTTTTATCTAAAAATAATTTATTTCAAAGGATGTAATTTTTATTGAAATACCCTCTAAATTAAATTTTAATGTACTCATTCAAGGTGGTTGATTTTTGGGTATGAACCATTTATATTATTGAGTTAAATTTTTGTGATACAAATAGGAAATATTGTGAATCCTATTTTTCTTTCTATGGGTTCATTATGATGCATTTGATTATTGTTATCATGTTATATTAATAGGTATGAATGACAACTGGTTTGGTTCTGATAGATCTCTGATATATTATGGGTCTTAGAAAACAATGATTTTGATTTAGTATGATAAATACCTCAGATGGTATGGGTCTGATAAATCCCTATGATAGGTGGGGTCTTATATCAGCCTATAATTCATTATTTATTGTTTTATATATCAATAGATAATGGTTTTTTAAATGGTAATAACTATAGTTTAACTATGATCACATGTTTTTTCATGGGTATAATTATGGTTTTGAAATTAACACACGGTTGCGCATGGAAATAGATTTAGTTTAGAAAAGTTCACATGGATGTTCATGGGTAAAATTTCAATTAATATATTCTCACAAATTTGTGGGAGGTTATAATTTTGTTTTGTCGATGTTCAGAAGGTTTTGAGTGGGCATAATTCCAAATTAACTTTATTAAAAAGGTTGTGGATTATTATAATTATAGTTTATCTTGGAAGAAAATGTTGGGTGTTGGTATAATTCTAGTTTAACAATTCTCTCATGGTGGGTGTTTGCACATAACCACTTTTTTATTTGTTCACAATTCAACGATTTACTATAGATTTTTGTATCTTCTATTTCATATGCCTATGATTGTCCTCCATTGTTATTATTTATTATTTCACAATCTTATATCGTGATACTTGTTTTATGATTTGATATTTAATGTTCTTGTATCAACACTTGTGTATAACTATTACTGTTATATATTAATTAAATATCATATTTTTCATATGATCATGTTTTCTAATATTTTTATGATCAATTCATTGATGACATATTGAATAATTTTTCCCCTACTAAGTGTTCAATTGCACCCCTTTTTTTCCATTTCAATAGGTAAATTTTTATATGACTATATATAGAAGGATACTTTATATAGAGATGATCTATGGGAGATGATGATGACATAATAAGGCTATATTTGTATAGGGGGACAAACAGCCATTTCCAATTAGAAAGTAAGTAAATCTAATCATCAAAGGTACCGGATATTCCATGAATGGTATTGAGTGATTTTTTAAGAATTATTGACTAGAATATTGAAATAATGTAAAATAAATATATGTTTGTCTTGGGTTACTATATCAATTTATGAGAGACTTTTTTACATGAATACTTAGGATCATGATTCACTCAATCCATCTTCCATTGAAATTAAAGGTTTTAGTAGATTGTGATTTTTTTATAATGGTCGATTGAGAAATAAGGTTTGGAAATTGAGAGAGTTTAGGGTTTAAAGAGAGAGAGATAGAGTAATTGATTCAAATTATTATTTTGGGTTATTTAAAATCATTTATGGATTTCTAAACATTATGTAACTGGAAATAAATTATAAATATTAAAAACAAAAATAACTTTTGATGGTATATTGACTGTTCAAAAACAATATGAAAACATGGTTTATCATTATATAATGACCTATCATATTCCAAAATAATGAAATACCATATTGATTTATCTACCATATTATTATAATTATTTTAAAATAATTATTAGAGAATGTTATACTAAACGGTGAGGAATAGTTTCCAGTGGAAATGAGAAGGGACAGAATGGAAAGGTCTTTGTGTAATCATCAACGATGAATATATGGAATCACAGATATACTCACTAAAAAAAATATGGACATCATAATGGGATAGAATCAAAATCAGTAAGGCTCATTTATAGAATACGAAAATTATGCTTATTATAATCATTGTATTTAATTACTAGGTTGGAAGCCTCAACAAAAACAAGGAACATGATATATACCAAGGACACAAGGGTACATATAATAAGAACTCCAAGGGCCCAGACTAATGATCTAAGTCCTAACATTGGATGAGATTATGAACACATTCATAACCACCACAAGGGTTTCACTCAAGGAAATAAAAGTAGAATCAACAAACCAAAAGGTCTTATTCCGTATTTTGGAGTGTCAACATGGTCAAATATCTAACTATATTAAAGAAAGACTATTAAGAGTACTTATAGGATTCCCTAAAGTATACCCACATGAATATTTAATTTCTACACACCTTAGAAGTGGGAAAAGAACACAAGAAATTAGTATAGAATTTATAGGACAAAACTCGTTGGGAGAAAGTGAAAAATAATTTGATAGAATTGAGGATCTTGTAGCAGAAGAAGATGTAGAAGTACCACCATCATACAAGACAACACTTCCTTTTATATAATGAATGAAACAAGTAAATATCAATGTGTAGAATAGTAATTATTTAGAAAACTATAAAAAATTCAATATCAATATTACTTTTGTATAGGATCTTATGAGCCTGGTGATATATAAAAAATTAGTTAAAGATCTGGTAACCGACATGAAGAAGCTAGTAGAAATTTACACCTCTATACTCATAAGAGAGTGTTTGACGTCAGTATCTAATGACATACCTAACAAGAAACATGATCTAGGTAACTTTCCAATTTCTATCTTTATCAGAATTAAGAAATGTTGAAAATATTTTTGTTACCTAGGTGAGAGTGTCAATATCATGTCATACACAACTTTCCAAAGTTTTGTACATGACATATGAAAGCCCACAAAAGTACTTCTTCAATTAGAAGAATCGGTAATAAAATAATCAAGTGGAGTGATCAAGGATATCCTAATCAAATTCAACTACTTATACTTACCTTTCAACTTTCTAGTTCTCAATATGAAAGAGGAGTGAAATACACTCATTATAGGGAGAAAATTTTTAGCCATTTGGAATTTGATGATTGGAATTTAATGGGGATTTATTTAACTGAGAGTTTTAATTGATCAAGAAAGTTTCAACATCCACCAAGGAATGCATAACTACTATGTGGTTAAGGAAAATGAGTTTAGAGAAGTAAAACAACCTTATGTTTAGGGTGTTATTGATAGTAAATAGGTACACGAGATAACTAAAATTGTGGAAAAGGATACTCAACTGAAGAAAAAATAGAATATGAGGATGAAGATCACTAACACTATAGGAGAAGTCGAGCCCACCACATTTGAACAAGGAAATTAGATATGTATGGTACACGACCTTCAATTTAGTTTATTAGTATTAATGTAAGAATGGTGGATATGTCCATTGGAGATCAATCATATACTACTATCATAATAAACTAAGAATTTTAGAGAGGAAGAACATGGACCAACCTATGTGGAAATTGAACAACTGAGTCCATTTATGAACCCTGATTATGTAAACAAATTCAATTACCCACCACATGGGCTTATGATGAAGGGGGTAACATCAATTCAACAAAGGTAAAAAAATGAACTTCATGAAGGTAACCTGAGTTTCATGAATTTTTTAGTAGATCATTATATCATAGAAAATATTTCAGAATTCATAATTAATGTCTTGTTATTTAACCTATTTATTTTGAAATCGTATGACCATCAATACCCAAGTCGACATCAAGCATTTAAAAACATAAGAAGTGGCACACATAAATTTCACATCATGAGAGAAGTACACATAATGAACTGATTCAAGAAGAACCTACACAACCATGTTTGAAGAAACAATTACATTGGGACCTGTCCTTTTAGTTTTTTTTTCTGTACACTTCACTTTTAACTATGTTAGAGATTTAACTACCACTTGTAGGACTTCCCTTGATTCATTATTTATTCCACTGAACTAGGAGACATAATCACCCTAGAATAATTATCATGAAATGAATTCAAATTTCATTATAAATAAAATTTAATGAGAAAAATGTGGAAAATAATTAGTAAAAATAATATTATGGATTATGATTTGATAAACCATGATTGAAGGGAGTATTTTTTTTCATTGTAAATGATATTTTTTTTGAGATTTTGATATTATTTGAATCTAGGATTTTTGAAATATTAAATTTAATTATTATAATAAATTACCATGAGTAATTTTCCCAACCATTTATATCATTCTTGAGACATAATATGATCTTAATACATCATATTCGTTCTATAGTATATTTCATGTGAAACTCTAGTATGTTCTCTTATATAAATTCATTTACATATAATCAAAGATATGACTAAATAGAATAACTTTTAATATGATGGAGGCTCCTTTTGTTATCATGTACCCCGATACCCACCCTAAATTAATCCACTTTTAATCACATAGAAGCCATACAAATATTTACTAATTAAGATACATGTTACAAACCCATATTATCCGGCCTACCATGTTCTAAATATTATTCACGATAATAAAAAATTAGAGTGGGGGAGATGGAAAATGGGAGAAGGGTTGAATATTTTAAATAAATATGAATTGGGGGATTCCAAGAGATTTGAGGAATGAAATTTTATTTTATTTATTTCACACCAAATGAGGAAAAAAATAAATAAAAATGAAAAAAAATTGGTTGTTTCAAAGATAATTTAAAAATCATTATTTCTTGACTAGTGATATTGTCAAAAATATTACAAATAGTGTTGTAAGGATATCATTTTGGGTTGGTTGGTGGATCTGATATTTTTACCAAGAAAAAAATTCAAAAAATAAACAAAATTAATAAATAAAAGAAAGTGATTAATTTTTTCATTCAATCAATTTTTGATCCATCTCTGAGATACATGGGTATGATTGGACATTCATTGAGATGTTTTCGATTGTCATGAAAAGTACTTTATATACAAACCCCCCTTTGGATCCCTAATTGATTTATATAAATTACATAACTTCTCTAATCCTATGTGTCATTTTATCCAAAATGGTGAATCCATTGTAATTAATTATGACTTTATATTTACATGGTGGAGATGTTAGATTCCTTGAAGGCCTATAGTAAGTGGAATGTTCTTGAGGTATATGAATCTCTCTATTCAATTGTACTTTGATGATAACCATATAAATTATTTTTAGGTCAATAATAAATGGAATACATATTAATAAAAAAAATTATAATAAAAATGGATTAATCATAAGGCCTATATATTTCAAAATAGGAAATGTAAAATACATGGTTGATTTGAATTCATTAAAAAATGAGTTGTTGATAAATTTTCTATATTCGATTCTCAATCATTAAATTTTTTAATTGATAAATTGATTTATTGAAAATAATTTAAATTATTGTCATAGTAAGAGTCCTTCATATTATTTTGAGATTCCATCATTGATAACAAGTTTTAATTCATGTGTCTGGGATTTGGCCTAGGGGTGTGCAGACTCAGAAACCCTAAATCGAAGTATATATTCAATAAAAGATCCAATATTACATTTTTAGAAAATACCAAAACCATTATATTTGAATAGATAATCATGGATCTAACTATATTAATCAAGGAGTAGAGACTAGAGTTGACCATGAATGGTGAAGAACCTACTAGATAAAGATCACATGACCATTTCATTGTTCGGGCATCAAACGAAGAGGGTAGAGAATGTTAACAAAGAAAAAACACATGGAGAGAGAATATGGTTCAGAGTAATACTATATTTGGTGAAGGAAGAAGTAAAATAGTACTAGATAACTTAATATTTTAGAATTAGTTACTTTCATGTTGCATTTTATGGATTGAATTTGTTAACTTTTGAGAAACACGATATGATAAAAGTTGAATAAAATCATATTTAAATCAAAAAATTATTATGACATAATTAAATTATAATAACTTACTAAATATAATTTTTTTACTAAATGTAAAATCTTGGATTCTCCCATTAATGAATTTATATCTTGGATATCAATTAATAGAGTGAATCGTTCCTCTATAAAAATCCCATCATTTGAGACATTCCCTTCTCTAAAACCCATAACAATCCTCAAATAATTTGAAAACACCATTAAAAATGTTACAAAATATATAATGTGAAATAAATTGATATTTTAGTCATTAAAAAATCCACAAGTAATGACTTTTCATCCTTAAGAAGTTTCCCTACACGTATTCTTGAATAGAACACACCACTTTCCCTGAATTTATTTCTTCCTGTCCCTTGTATCCTCATAAAAAAGAATATACCGCTACAAAACCAGATTGTGAGGAACCATGTTTCCTCATAACACCTTCTCTCTTTGTCCCACTATTTGAAATAGTATCTCTTCTAAATATGAATCATACTGAATAACCTATTAGTTGAGAATATTCATACGATCATGCTCGCAAATCCTATGTTTTGGCACCTAGAAAATATATTTCATATCTTGGTCCAATGAAGGATGGTGTATTTGATAGCCCCCCATCCTGATGTTTTTAGTGATCTTGATTGACCCAACACACCAAATTCCTGATATACCTAGCCTCCTCAAATGTCGTTTCCCTAACTAAGGAGACACCAATAATAAAACCTTGTCACCTACAATAAACTCAATATATAATCTCAATTATTTTACATATGATGAATTCATATCCTGAAATATAAACAACTATTTATGAATAAAATATATTTTCATTGAGTTATCTAGTACCATACTCATCTCAAATACAAATGGGTTTCCTACCTTATACTTGTACTAGGGTGAAGGGAATGGCCCCCATTATAGGGTCTCAAAAGGAGGCATCTTTGTAATGCCCCAACCCCTGTTCCCTAGATTCAGTGAATTATTACATAACATTGGCATGATCACAAGAAAGATCAAATCTCGAAAGAACGATTGGTTTAGTAGCCTTGGAAACACTAGATATATTCATGAAGTTTTACATTACATCATAAAGTGAAAAATTACTACAACAACATATTGTCTCCATAGTCCACACTATTATCCCCTCATAATATCCCTATAGGTCATTCATAATTTACTTCTTCACTTCCTGGGAAAGATAAAACATAGAAAAGAGGTGAGCTCAAATGCCCAGTAAGGATAACAATATAGTGGAAACTTTCATAAATAAGAATAAACATTTAAGGCAGTGTATAACTAAAACAACATCCTTTTAAACTTGAACTTCAACATAGTATGGAAAAAATAAAATGAAACAATGCCATTTAATTATTCACATGGATATTCTACTAATCGAATAATCACATTAAATATCAATAACCACTTTCATAATGATGGAATGCATAATGCCAGACTATCATAACCACATAGCCAAGGCATCGTGCCAAGACTACAAATAAGATTTTTCCAAGGCCTTGTGCCAAGACACTAGTTTGTCTCATGAGACCAACCGATGCATCGAGGAGCTATAGCGGGCTCCACCCGTCACATACTAAGTCCAATGCATTCCCATATGAAAAGGTTTAAACATAACATAAACATTCGTATTAAAACTAGCATACGAAATGTCAATACGTTCCCCATAAACCATGAATGGTATAAAAATAGCACATCCACAGTCAAACATATCACAAAACCTTCAATACAATATAGATGTTTTGTATCATAATAAATCAACTTCAAATAAGCATAAAATCCATCAAAGGATGTTGACATAGATAAAATCAAAACTGTTTTTAGAGAAATGTCTCTTTCTATTTTGAAATAATTTAAGAGTCATATATTTATAAAATAAAAAAATTTCTTTGAAAATATTCTTATAAGATTGTAAGGGACACTTCCACGATTTTATAACGGTGAAAAATAGCCACACCCTCCATATATGTTAAAAAAACATTCTTACCTTAATTATGTCGAAAAGGTTAAAAAGAACCTTGTTTGGAAAACTACGGAAGGATTCCTTTATAAAACTCTTATAAAAAGTCAAACAAGGGAATAAATGACTTTAACCCATATTATTTTAAATAGTAATTTTTTTTGAAATGCATTTTTAATAAACATGGATGTGGATGATAAATAAATCCTAGTAGATTATTACGTATAAACAACCTCGGATAATGAAGTGATTGTGAAATAAACCCTTACCTAATAATTTTCCATGGTAGGGGGTAGGTTAACCTCCTGTATAATGGTGAAATAATTGTTATGAAATTATTCAAGAATCATATACATTAATATGATATCATATATGATCCTTTAACATTTCTTTGTTAATAATATCATTGAATTATCGTCGTTTCGGGTGTTAACTTACTCGTTTAATTTTATATGTTTTGTTAAATAAGCCCTGTTTTTTATGGATAGGTTGTATCTTATTCATATCCTGAATTATATCAAGTCCTTAAATACTATTATTAATCATCAAATGATAATTATACTTGGATGGATACGATGGAGAATGAATCTCATCACATTCGTGGAGACGATAGTCCATATGTACGCACGAGTGAAAATATCATTCTTTTGATATTAAAATAATATATAATTGGATGGTATATCATATATAAAGAATCATTATCATGTTATTGTAGACGCCGGAAAAGTCTGTTGTTCCCAAACGAAGCTCCAGATGCGGAAAACGAGGTCATATTTGGAGTCAGAAGCACGTTTCGGAAGGCCCGGAGGCCTTGCGCGGAATTTTGGAGGCCCGCACGCAAAGTTGAAGAGCGGCGCGCAATACTACCGGGATGCGCGCAATGCGCCGGGCCAGCGCGCAATTTTGCGCACCCACGGCCCGCGCGACTCCCTTGCGCACCGGGGCCCCGATTCCGCGCCCACGAAGGAAATTTCGCGCCCGCGCCATGAATTACGCGCCGGTGGCGAGATTCCGCGCCTGGGGTTTCCTATAAATACAAGGCGACCCCCAACGTTTTGCAGGTTGCCAGAATTCGAAGGGTCGCTCGTGCGCGCAATCCCACCCCCTCCGCTCGCAATGCCGATCTTCAGGTAACCTCCTTTATTTCGCGCAAACAAGCCTCGGGGTTCGCCTTCGCGCGTAACCCCTTTGACTCCTTTCCTTTGACCAACTTCTCACCCGAAGGCCTTCGCGTGAAAAAGAAGCCTCTTGCACGCAATTTCCCCCCGGGTGCGCGCAATCCAGCCCTATTGCGCGCACCCCCCCTTACTAAGTGGCAATTCGTTAAAGAATGGGCCGTTGCCCCCGCGCGCTATCGGAGGCCCGGTACGCGCAATCTCCATCTTCCGCGTGCAAAGCGCTGGCCCAATTGCGCGCCAGCCACCCCAATTGCACGCCGACCCACAGTATTGCGCACCAAGCTCCTCTTTTGCGCGCAAACCGCCAGGGTCGCCCCCTTTGACCCCCTGAGGGTACCCGCCTGCGTGGCGCCCGATGATCTTCATCCCGGGTGCCCGCACCGTGCGTTGTCTTCCCGTGCGGCCCTCCAGGCTCACGCGAAGTGACACAGACCCATCGGCGGCACTATCTTCGTCCGCGCTGCAAGACGTTAAACTGCCAAGCATCCACTTCCGCGCGACAAGACGTTAAACTACCAAGAATATTCGTCCAACATGACGTTAAACTGTACTTCGTCCGCGCTGTAAGACATTAAACTGCCAAGCATCCACGTCCGCGCGACAAGACGTTAAACTGCCAAGCATCTTCGTCCAACATGACGTTAAACTGTACTTCGTCCGCGCTGCAAGATGTTAAACTACCAAGCATCCACGTCCGCGCGACAAGACGTTAAACTGCCAAGCATCTTCGTCCAACATGACGTTAAACTGTACTTCGTCCGGCAAGACGTTAAACCGTCCGCTTCGTCCTCAACACACGACGTTAAACTGTACTTCGTCCGGCAAGACGTTAAACTGTCCGCTTCATCCGATCCTGTGCCTCGCACGCAGGGTCCCCCCCGGTTTGGATGTGGCCCCCACCCGCTTGTCTCTGCAGGGATGTCGGGATTGCCCCTCTTTAGGGATGATTCATTGGAGTGGCCTTCGCCCACGGGGGTAGGGTATTACAAATCCCTAGTTTCTTGTGGGGGACTGCACATGTGTATCTCCATTGTGATTCCCCACTGCCGAAGCCAGTGGAGGGCGTGACAGGGATCGAGGTGTCTCTTACTTTCGGCCCAAGTCCCTCTCCAACTGAGTTTTGCCGCACTCAGGTTGCCTCAGTGCGTAAGTCCTGACAGAATGAACCACGTGGACTTTGATCCCTATCTCCCAAACAGGGTACGTAGGAAGCCTCCTTGAGGTTCAAGCCCACCACCTGGTCGTCCCAGTCGTATTCACGTCGGTTCGTCCATCAGTGGACCCCTCCCGGGTTCACATTCGCGTCGATTCACCTAGGAATCCGCCCTTGTGGGGGACTTCACATGTGTATCTCCATTGTGCTTCCCCACTGCCGAAGCCAGTAGAGGGCGTGATAGGGATCGAGGTCTCTCACCTTCGGCCCAAGTCCCTCTCCAACTGAGCTTTTCCGCATATGGGCCTCCTTAGAGTGTAAGCCCCAAACACCAGCGTACAGAATGACGATAAACTGTGATCCACCCAGCCATTCCATCCCCCTCTGTGTGAGGTGGTTCGGTTCAATCCTCCGCCCCAGCAGCCTCGACCTCCTCGTGAGTCGGCTTGCCATCGTCCAGCATGGCGTTAAACTGTATATCCGAACTACGCTGACTTTGATCCGCGCTAACGCGCGGTACGTAGGAAGCCCCTACGGGGTCCAAGCTCTTCACTCCATCATCCATCCTGACCCTTACCCGGGCCGCCACATCCCGGTGGGGTCATGCCATTTCATTCCACTCCACTTCACTCGGGAAGCCGCCCATGTGCTGGCCCCAGCATCGGAGGTTCCCCGCAAGGGATTCTTTCATCTGATCCACTCCTCGTGTTGATCAGTCCGATGCCGTCCCCACTGGATGTTAAACTCGCGGCATACCCCGTGTTAAACATGGGAAGATGAGGAAAACCTCAGGTAACACAGTTCCCCGTACCCAGTGCGGGATGCCTCAGGCCATCACGCCTTCGAGAAGCCCTATTAGGGACGGAAGGCAGACATGCAGAGCCGCAGTGTTAAGACACGCCCCCAACACCCGGAGCTACCCGGTCTCCTCACCGCGGGTTGCTGCCCCGACCAGACTCGTTGGAGCGTCCGGGCGGAAGCAACGTAATTAACCGGTTTTCATGAAGATATGGCGCCAAGAACGAGATTCACGAACATTCTTAAATCTATGAGGGAGACCCGGATTAGGCGATGAGTTCCGAGGAGACGTCCACGGAAGGAGGAGCCGACATCCCATCATCCCGGTTTCGATCAAGGAGCAGACGTCCCTGAATAAGGGACGGATGCCGCCCGCCTTTGGAAAGCGGGACTGCGGGGCCACAAGCCGCGCTCCCATCCCCTCGGGTCGACGGGCGCACGCGCGAACGCGTCCTGGCGGAACAGTGTCGAAACAGAAGCCCGACGCACATCCGCACCGAAACAGAAAAATGGTGAACCCGACGTGAATCTCTTCTCCTCAATACGAAGACCGATGGCTTTCAGAGGTGTTGGAAGACCAACATGTTGCCTGGCCGAGCATTCAGCACTGGGGCACGGAACCCGCCAGGGGCTGGGGAAGGGAAATCAGGCACTCCGTCTCACGACGTCGATGGCCTGGGTTCCCCCCACGGAAGGCGTCGTGGCACTAATGGTTGATTATAGATTCCTTTTCCAGTCAGTGTTAACGTGTTCTTCTCCCTGCTTTCAGGAATCAGGTCACCCAATCCAGTGCCCGATCGCCGCCCGCCCACTGGCGCAGGGGTAGGGGAAACACCGACACGGCTACTCCGCGCGGTCCCGCCCGTTCCACAGCCGTCCCAGCAGCCGCAACTGCGGGGAAACCACGCCCTCTCTCCCCCTCGGAGGTCATCCAGAGAAGGGTGATCAAGAACTTGGTGCGGAGATATGAGGAAGAGGGGGTCATCCCCACCAGGGACATGGCTCGCCTAGACCTCGAGGAAGATGCACCTCGCCACCAACGCCGCCCCCGAGGGCCGCGCAGGGAGGCACCGCTGCCTACCTCGACGTCCAACCGCTTTGGGAGTTTATCCCCGGAACGCTCCGACAGCTCCCTCCCCTATGCGGATGAGGTGGAAGATGTCCGGGACCACCCTATCCAAGATTCTCTCTAGGGATCCGTGATAAGGGCTCCTGCCAGGTCACGTCGACACCACCGCCCGGCTTCTCAAGTAGAAGAACGGGCTCTCCACCTACCCGCGCCGCTAATCCCGACTCATCTGTCTCGACGCCAACATCGGGCACGAGCGGAAGAGGATGCCCACCTTGGGGCCCTAGCAACAGCAGCCGCGTTGGCCCAATCCACTGCTGGCTCCAGCCACCAGGCCCCTGCGCATCCTGAGCAGGGGCACTTCTATGCCCGACCTGGATCGAGACCCCGACCGCCCCAAAGGCAGGTTGGGTTGACTCTCCCGGTTTCTGGTACAGGCAATAGCCACCGCGGACCACCTCGCTGTAGCGCTATTCACCAGTAGGGTCTACTCTGTGCGGCCGATCCAAGAGGCATGGGTGATCCCACCTTTCGATCCCGGCCCGGAGGCCTGCCCGGAATCATCTCTCCCCGCGTCCCCTTTGATATCTGTCCCGGTGCTCCTCGCACCTTGGTTTCCAGTCCTCTTGGCCCCAGCACTAGTGCCAGAGGACGCTAGGACAGAGATCAGCCATGCCCCGAAGAACCACCCAGGGTCAGGAAGGCGAGGCATCGACGTCGAGGGAGGGATGTTAGGAATTCCGGACAGAGATCCGACCGGTTCGTTTCTCTGATACAGAGGCAGAGTATGATTCGGCGACAGAGCCCTCCCCCCGATCCCGCCAGTCAAGGGCAGGGGTAGGAATTCGGCACGTCATCCTCGTACTCCCTGAGAGCGAGATCGATGTGATCCCCGCTTCTCTCCTAAGGTATATCCGGAGTAGCGAGGGCCTGGTAGACCCCCAAGGATCAAGCTTGCGGTTGGTACCGGCCCCTCCGGAAGCGCCTTCTGCCTCGATCAGAGAAGCCGGAGACCTTTTCTGGGGACCGACGGTCGAGCCACGATCTAGTGCACCCTCGGTGAGCACCGACGCTACGGCAGGATGTTCACCTGCCGACCCGTCCTATCGTGATGTGGTAGCTGGGGCACATCCACCCTCAGAGGGCGGCCCGGGATATGGAAGCCAATCGGCCTGCTCGTCGTATTCACCGCCGGCCAGCCCATCGGCCCGACGGCCCGCCTCGGCACCACTGCCAGTTCCCCGTCCATTCCCAGTCGTTGAAGGGGACCAAGAAGACCTGGGTCCCGAGTTTGAGTCGTGGAGCTTCTGGACCGTCCTTGCAGAGGGGCACTTCCCTGAGAAGTTTTGGCCAGTCGCAGGACCGGACTTTGATGCACCAGAATCGCTCACCCCGGATGAGTTCGAATGCTTCCGCCGAACTCTCCGGGAGACTCACTCCCGTATTCACCGCCTACAAATGCCATATCCCAGGAGTCAAGTTCACCTGGAGGATATTGGTGAGCAGTGCCGTCAGATTGACCTGGCCACGCTCCCCGCGGTTCGGCACCCCGGGTCATTTGGGCACCACGAGGCCCTCCAACAACAATGTGTTGAGTGTTTTCAAGTACTCCGCAAGGTTATCGAGGAAGCCACCCCCCACGTGTATATCCGTGGATGGGGGAAGTACGCTGCCCTACGCTTCAGTACGATTCGCCGACAGCCCGATTCACTGGGTGGCCTTGAGGGTACATCCCAAGGGACGGAAACGGACAATATGGCTGACCTGTCGGGAGAGGGGAACGGCTTGGAACTTCTTGACGGGGGCTCTCCCCCCGAAGACAGGCCTTTGTTGGATCCATCGGTGAGAGTTACTCGTCACCAGAGGAACCTCCTGGGTCTTCCCACACCCACTGAAGCACTGACATTGAGCCGAAACGTCAGCAAAGGTAAAGAGCACGGCGGGGCTATAAAGCCCGCCGACACATCTGCCTCCATGCAGAGGGAAGAGGAGGATCCCGAAAAGGCCACGCTACGTCAACAGATCGCCGAGCAAAAGAAGCTAGTTGACCAGCTCCTCGCCGAGCGCGCTGCAGAGCGGCGGCCTGACTACGGTGATCCTAGGCCAGGACAGTAGGGACAGGAACAACCACTCCTCGACGAGACTCTCCCGGGCAACTGTGATTATGTCGTGTCTGCCGACAGGGGAGAGGCCATTGCCTATGGCAAGAGGGCGCGGTATGTTTCACCACACCCTCCCGAGCGGCGTGACTACCTGAGAGACCCAGCTCGGATTCCTCCCGCTTCCCCAAGGGCCGCTCCGCCCGCCATCCCACGAGCTGCCGAGTTCGACGACCCGGTCGACGACCCGATTGAAGGGCCATGCAATGCGCTCGTGGTTAGAGATCCTCGCCAGGACTGGAACCCATGTCCGGGTGATCCGATGGCGGCACTCATCGCCCGCTTGGAAGCCTTGGAGACTCGGCAAGTGGCGATCCCACCGGACGGCAAGCCATACCCAGCATGGGTGGATGACATGCTGGCACCTCCAGGATTCGGGAACCCCACTTTCTCCCCCTTCAACGGTACTGGAGATCCGCCACAGCATTTGGCCCATTTCAACTCGGAGTGCGGGCCTATGTTGGGAACTCCGGCGCAGCAGGAGGCCGCTAAGCTTCGCTGCTTTGTCCAGACACTAGAAGGGCCATCATTTGTCTGGTACAGCCAGCTCCCCTTCGAGTCGATAACTAGCTGGGAGGACCTTCATAGACAGTTCCTCTACCAGTTCAGTTCCACGACCCAGAAGACGAGTATCGCAGACCTCTTCAAGTGCACGAAAAGGCCTGATGAGTGAGTCGCGGATTTCATCGCCCGATGGAAGGGTCTCACGTATTCCCTTGACATGCCATTGACTCAGGAGCAGTTGCTGACAATGTGCGTCGGGAACGTCAAGACCGAGCTGGTCCCTTCCTTGATCACTCAGAATTACCCTGGAGGGTTCAGGGACTTCTCAGACAAAGCTCAACGTCTTGAGGAAGCCCTGCAACAGGCCAGTCAGGCACACCCGCTGCCTCCTATGATCCCTGCAAGGAGAGTCAGCAGGGCTGAGCCCGCTGTTGTTGCCCAGATAGAGGCCCCCAGGCCATTGGAGCTGCTGCTGGCGAGGCCATCTCCACAGCCTCACAGGAATCCGCCTCCATGGGCTCAGTTCCCGGCCCAGCAGCGGCAACCCCAGAACCGGACGACCCCTCCGCGTAATGTACCGCCACAACCCAGGCGAGATAATCAGGGTCCACCTCCTCGGCATTCCCCTCCAACCCCTCGTCAAGACCACGCTCCCAGGGGCCCGTGATACCTGACTTACTCATTTCACGAGGATCAGGTCCCCGGTTATTTCCGGAGCCCCCTAGAGCAGAGGATTGTGCGACTGCCTGAGTGTTGGAAGCCAGAGGAGGCACATTTCATGGATAACCCCCGCTACTGCCCTTACCATCGGGCCCTGGGGCACACCATCCAGCGGTGCTACGTGTTTAAGGATTGGCTCCAAGACCAGATTAACAAAAATGTAATCAGGTTGGGCCCAGCTCCAGCACAAGTGGCGGGTGTGTTCGTGGGATTAGATGACGATAGTGGCGATGAGGACGAATGGCAGCAGGTCTCCGACCGCGGATCCCAGAAGTATAATAACTGGATGGCCCGCAAGACGATCATTCGCGCCCATGGAATCATCCGTGCGCGCTTGAATCAGCCTGACCCCCCAGAATCTGCGGGTGCTGCTTCGGCATCGTCGTCCCAGCCTGCCTCTTCTGAGAAGAACAAACGGCGGCGGCGCAAGAAGGAAGAGCGCGCCCCGCCAGTTCTGCCACTATCCTGCACTCTCGGCGATTTCATGCCCCCGGAGATGGGGATCCCTCCCCGGATCCGCCCGGTGATGAATGATTCGTCCGATGATAGTGTTGGGTACGCTTCGGTTAATACCGTCGAGCTGGTAAATCCCTTTTCGGTTCCCGACGTTGGAGAACACCAGGTGGACCTCCCTAGTGTCCCCGGTCGTCACCACCTTCGGAGGAACCGCAACAACAGAAGTCGCTGGGGCACAGCAGTTGGTACCTCCAGCCAGGCCGTGCACGCCACTGAGACTAGGCAGCAGGCTCAAAACCGAGCTCAGCACGCGTAGCCCCCCCCCCCCCCCATCCGGGGATGACAGATTCGCCTCCACCACTGTTTGTGGTGTGGGACCGGGCAGAACCGCCTCAGCCGCGCCGTGACCAGCTCCGTCCTGCCACGAGTCCATCCCAACCTCCTGGACCCAGTACGGTGACCACTTCCCGGGTTGTAACCAGTGAACAGAGAGATGCGCCAAGCACCAGTCGGCCGCTGGTCCAACCGGCAAGGCCCGTCATGCCTCCAACCGCAGAGCAACCTCCTGCAACCAGGGGCTCGCGCTTGGCAAGAATGTATGATTTCCTGAAGCACATGGCCGACATCCCAGCAAGGCTCTCCATCCTTGAGGCTCTGCGCCTGTCACCTGAGATGCGCGAGGCGCTCGCTGAAGCCCTGAAGAGCCCCCTCCAGTTTGAGACGGAGGTTGCGGCTGCAGAGGCCTTTCACGTCGAAACGATTGAGGACGCCGAATGTCAGGCAGTTATCTCGTTCTTTGGTGAGGATGAAGACCCTCCTATATAGAGGCACATTCGTCCGCTGTATGTTACTGGCCAGTTCAATGGTCTTGAAGTCCGGCGCTGTCTTGTCGACACGGGGTCTGGGATTAACCTGATTCCAACTCGGACTCTCTGGAGATTGGGGTTGTCTGAGGATGAATTGATCCCCTACGACCTCAGGATCCAGGGGTACAACCACACCTAGCAAACTCCGGTCGGCAAGATACGTTTGAAGACCCAGTTCGGTGACCTTGTTGCCAACACCGAATTCATGGTAGTCTCTCAGGACACTGCGTACAACGCATTGATGGGCAGGCCATGGCTCCACCTTCATGCAGTGGTTCCCTCATCATACCACCAATGCCTTAAATACTCCCTCAATGGTCGAGTAGGCGTGATTCAGGGAGATGCCTCTCCTTTTGCCTCATGTGAAGCCCGCTATCTGGACGCGGACTATTACAAGAGCAAGGATAAGAAGATCCTGGCAGGTGAGGTTGAGCCTGTCGCTATTGCAAGTGATCCCTGGGCAGGTTTGGATGACGCTTACGTCCTCCCGATCCATAGGTTGGACGTAGCCATGGTCTCGACGGCCTGTGAGTCTCCTGATGAGATGACCGCGACCTCCCATGCCAGCACCAGCGGCCCAACAGGATATGGTAGCCCCAATGCAGTTTCCAACGCAGTCTCTCCCGTGGATGATCCCCCCCGAGTGGAGAGGACGTGGAAGACGCACCCCCAGCCTTTGAGGAGGGCGTCTCCGCCACGGTCGATGAGTTAGTACAGGTGAACCTTGGAACCGAGGCAGATCCAAGGCCCACATTGGTCAGTGCCGCCATGCCCTCTGAGGAGCGGCAGCAGTACGTGGACTTTCTCAGACATCATCTTGATGTGTTCGCTGGGTCTATGACGAGATGCCGGGGCTAGATCCTCAGGTAGTCGTCCACCGCCTTGGTCTCCCGGCGAACCATCGCGGGTTCAAGAAGCCTCCCAGGAAGATGCACCCATTCCACGGTGCCATGGTTGAGGCCGAAGTTGACAAGCTTATCAAAGCCAACTTCGTGAGGGAAGTTCAGTACCCCAGATGGTTGTCCAACATCGTGCCGTCCAGGAAGAAGAACGGGAAGATCAGAGTCTGTATCGACTTCCGCGATCTCAACCGCCACTGTCCGAAGGATGACTTTCCCCTTCCGGTGGCAGAGCTGTTGATTGACGCCACGGCAGGTTTCCAAGCCCTCCCCTTCATGGATGGATACTCCGGATACAACCAAATCCAGATGGCCCCTGAGGATGAGGAGTTCACTGCCTTCAGGGCCCCCCAAGGTATCTTTTGTTACCAGGTCATGCCCTTCGGCCTGAAGAATGCAGGTGCCACCTATCAACGAGCGATGCACCACATATTCAATCCAATCCTCG
The DNA here is from genome assembly GCA_963277665.1 of Viscum album. Lineage (NCBI taxonomy): Eukaryota > Viridiplantae > Streptophyta > Magnoliopsida > Santalales > Viscaceae > Viscum > Viscum album. The sequence continues at coordinate 300,746,482 of OY728145.1, read as the reverse complement.
GCACACTGGTGGAATGCTACGTCGACGACTTGGTGTTCAAATCGCACCAGCGTCAGGACCATCTCAAAGATCTTGAGAAAGTGTTCGGCTTCCTCCGGTCTCGCTGCCTGAAGATGAACCCGTTGAAGTGTGCCTTCGGGGTAACCTCCGGGAAGTTTCTTGGCTTTGGGGTAAGATACCGGGGTATTGGGATCGACCCAGAGAAGATCAGGGCGATTAGCCAGATGCCTCCCCCAGGTAACATCCGGGAACTGCAAGGGTTCCAAGGCCACTTAGCCTATATACGCCAATTCATCGCGAATCTGGCCGGCAAGTGTAAGCCCTTTTATCGGCTCATGAAGAAAGGTGCCACCTATGTATGGGATAAGGAGTGTCAGACCGCTTTCGAGGAAATCAAGCAGTACCTGCTTCAACCTCCGGTTCGGATGCCGCCTGTATTAGGGAAGTCACTGGTCCTTTATGTGACCGCCCTGGAACGGTCCCTTGGTGCCCTTCTCGCCCAGAAGAACAATGAGGGAACAGAGAATGGCCTCTATTACCTCAGTCGCATGCTCCTCGACGCGGAAGTTAGGTATTCCCCCATCGAGAAGAGCTGCCTGGCGCTCGTATTTTCCATACAGAAATTACGGCACTACCTGCAGTACCATGAGGTACAGTTGGTTTCTCGGGTAGACCCGTTGAAATATATCCTGAGCCGGCCTATGTTGACTGGCCGTCTAGTGCGGTGGGCTGTGATTCTCCAGCAGTTCGACATCAGGTATGTGTCTTAGAAGGCCATCAAAGGGCAAGCATTGGCAGACTTTTTGGCTGCTCACCCGACCTCCGCGGATCAGCCGCTGGATCTAGGCTTTCCTGATGAGGCCGTTCTCTCGGTCGATCGTGTCGATCCATGCTGGCAGATGCACTTTGACGGTGCCTCCCGGAGCCCCACCGGTAGAAGACTCGATAATCCTAAGCTCAATAGAGTGGGATTGGGTATCGTCTTCATTACCCCGGAGCAAGCCGTTCTGCCATACTCTTTCCTGTTTTCAGAGGGTTGTACCAACAATGAGGCGGAATACCATGCCCTCATCACTGGCCTCTGGTTAGCTCTCGAGATCGACGTCCCCATTTGTGTGTGAAAGGGGACTCCGAGCTGGTCGTTAGGCAGATCAATGGCGACTATGTTGTCAGGAAGCCGGAACTTGTGCCATTGCTGGAGTGCACCCTCCTGATGGCCCAGTTCCCTTCTCGGCCAGAAATTGTCCATATTCCCCGGTCGCAGAACGGTCGAGCAGATGCTTTGGCCAGCCTTGCTGCGTCACTCGCAGAGCCTGAACAGGACAACCTGATCATCTGCGTGACGCACCGCAGGCTCATCGCTCCCGTTATCCCGGAGGGAGATCGCAGCCCATCGGTAAGTAATCTCACCACGGTTTCCCCTGTTCCCGGAACCCCGAGTACCACAGATATGGCAGTCGAATCAGCCCCTGATTGGAGGATGCCTTTGGTTGAGTACCTACAACATGGCATTCTCCCATCGGATTGGGCCGAGCGCGAGCGAGTTCGACACCACGCATCGCAGTTTGTCCTCCAGAGCAGTTCCGGCCTGGAGCAGATCCTCTATAGACCCGGATTTGATGGTGTTCTCCTCTGTTGCCTTCAGGGAGTCGAGATCCCACGAGTCAGGCAAGAGGTTCATGCTGGTTCATGTGGTGCCCATCAGACTGGGCCGAAGCTGTCCCACCAGATTCGGAGGTTGGGATACTTCTGGCCCTCCATGATCCATGACTGCATTGAGTATTCCAGGAAGTGCCATGCGTGCCAGGTTCATGAGAACTTTGTGCATCGGCCACCGGAGCCTCTCCATACCACCAGGTATTCTTGGCCCTTTGCATTCTGGGGGCTGGACGTTGTGGGACCTTACCTGCCGGCGACAGCTCGCCAGTGCCGGTTCATTCTGACCGCCAAGGACTTCTTCTCCAAATGGGCAGAGCCGATTCCGCTCAGAGAGGTCAAATCCTGTTCTATCGCTGACTTCGTGACCTCCAATATCATTTATCGATTAGGAGTGCCTCATGCTATCCTCACGGATAACGAAGCCAATTTCCGAGCAGCCGAGTTGAATAAGTTGTACGCCAAGTACAACATTCGCTCGAACCATACATCTCGCTATCATGCGCATGAAAATGGACAGATTGAGGCGTTTAACAAAACCCTCTCTAACATTCTGCAAAATATGGTTGGTCAGAACAAGAAGAGTTGGCCGGACAAGCTCCCCAACGCCCTCTAGGCTTATCGGACGGTGACTCGCAATTCCACCCAAATGACCCCTTATTCCCTGGTGTATGGAGCTGAGGCCGTCCTGCCCATCGAGATCCAGTTACCGTCCTTGTGCACTGCAGTCTACGACCAGCAAGCGCCGGACAGAGCTGCTGAAGCCCGTCTAGTCGAGTTGGAAGTACTGGATGAGAATGGGCTTCGCGCTTTGCACAACTTGGAGAGGCATCAAAGCAGAATGGCTCGAGCTTTCAATAAGAAGGTTCGCCTCCGCTCCTTCCTGCAGGGTGACCTAGTACTGGCCCTAAGAGCACCAATGATCCCCGGCAGGAATCCGCCCAAGTTGGAGCCCAAGTGGGAGGGACCTTTTTTCATCCACAAGGTCTATCCCAATGGCGCGTACTCCCTAGCGACTATGGATGGTGAGAGTGTCACTCCTCCCACCAACGCTAGGTTCCTCAAGTAGTACTTTGCCTAAGCGTCCATCTTCCCGCATGACGTTAAACTGCACTTCGTCCCGCATGACGTTAAACTGCACTTCGTCCCGCATGACGTTAAACTGCACTTCGTCCCGCATGACGTTAAACTGCACTTCGTCCCGCATGACGTTAAACTGCACTTCGTCCCGCATGATGTTAAACTGCACTTCATCCCGCATGACGTTAAACTGCACTTCGTCCCGCATGACGTTAAACTGCACTTCATCCCGCATGACGTTAAACTCCACTTCGTCCCGCATGACGCTAAACTGCACCACGTCCGAGCTACAAGACGTTAAACTGTTCAGCATTCGTCCTGCATGACGCTAATCTGCACCTCAAGAACTACGTGCGGCTTGATTCCCATTCTTATGGGATACGTAGGACCGCTTGAACATTCATGTTTCAGGCCCAGCCCCATCCTTCGGGAATTTCCATCCCATCTCGGGCCCTTGGCCCAAGTGCCTCTGGGTATGCGGCGTACGGTGTGAACGTGGGGCTATGCCCTCATTCACGTCGGTTTGCTCGCCACTCTGTACGCCCCCCACGTTTGGGGATGCCTTCCGCTCCCCCCTTTCTTTTTTCGTCCTGCATGACGTTAAAATGCACTTGAAGAACTACGTGCGGCTTGATTCCCATCCTTATGGGATACGTAGGACCGCCTGAACATTCATGTTTCAGGCCTAGCCCCATTTCTCGGGAATCTCTATCCCGCGTTGGGCCTCTGTCCCAAGTTCCCCTCCTTTTTGTGCGAGGCGTATGGCGTGAGCGGGGGATTATGTCCTCATTCACGTCGGTCTACTGGCCGCGCCGTACGCCTCCCCCGTGTGTGGGACTACCTCACACCCCTCATCGTCCTGCATGACGTTAAACTGCCTCTCAAGAACTACGTACGGCTTGATTCCCATCCTTATGGGATACGTAGGACCGCCTGGACGTTTGTGTTTCAGGTCCAGCCCCGTCTTTTGGTTGCTCTCAGGGTGAGTCCTCCGACCCTTTCCAGTGATCTGTTAACATGTTTTGGGTACTCCAGTCTATGACCTGTAGTGTCAGATTCAATCCCAACAAATCCTGTGTAACTTGTCAGGCCTCGCGCTTCCACTTGTTCGATCCTTCACTCAAAGGGATCCTCGTTAGCGGTTTGGATAAGATGCCTCAGTGCTCTCCTACCGCTCCAGGTCGATTTACCGGCGGGTCCTGGGCCGCAAATCGATATGAATCCTGCGCTTGAGCGGTTGATGCTCGTTTGTTTGCCTCATCCTAGGCTGACGCGATCGGATGTTGTGTTGCGAATATGGTCGGCGACATCCTTGATCGCCATGTCGGCTCTTTCAGGCTCTGAACATTGGTTGCGCAGTCCTCATCACACTCCGCCTCTGTGCGTTGTAGTGGAATCTCGACACTCTCTCTCTTCATACTGACCTTCAGTACACCTCTACACGTTAGGCAGGCCAACCAGGGTAATGGTGTCTTTCGAGGCTCCCACGATCTGAGCACCAAGGATATATGCTGATGTCCTCCCTAAGGGCCATGTGTAGCTAGACCCTCGTCCCCATGAGGAGGAAGGAGTCACCCGAACAATCGCGTTCTAGGCCCAGCATAGCTGGAGGCTAGAATCTCTGCCCCTCGGTTGATAGACATATGCATGCCCCTATCCCAGGATCCTTCTCCTGGAATTGTGCATGACCGCAGGGCTGGGATATGTTCCCACCTCTGCTGGGTCCGCCGTATCGCAATAAGCGGATTCCTCCATGGTCTGAGCCACACGACCTTAAACTGTGTTGCCTGGTCTTACCACACGACCGTAAACTGTGATCGTCTTGGCCGCCCGACGAGAAACGGCACTGCATCGTGATGTTCTCCTCAGGGGACACTCACGTTGGGCGCTGGTTAATAACCACACCATTTATCAATGCCTTTCATGGCTTGATTATTGTGGCGACGCTAGGGATTTCTTAATCACAGGCATGTCGCTGCACAAAGAAAAACCATCCACCTTTAAGGACAAACAAGAAATGTCAAATACCGCTTCTTCTGGGTGCGAGGGCCAGACCCGAACCCCTCCCCGTGCTGGTGCCCGATTGTGTTGCGCCGCGCTTCAAGAACTACGTGTGGCTTGATTCCCATCCTTATGGGATACGTAGGAATGCCCGGATGTTTGAAACTTCGGGTCCAGCCCCCCACCTCTTAGAGATTCCCCCTTCTCTGGGGAATCCGCCGCCTTCGGGTCACCCTCAAGGCGTGTCCCTCGACCCCTTGCAGTGGTCCACCGGTGTCAAGAGTACTCTGGTTTATTTCCAGGAGGGTCAGGTTCAGCTTGGTCAGGTTCCTTCCAATTTTCAGGCTTCGTGCTCCCCTTCATTTGGACCCATCGCCTACGCCCTGGGTGGAACCCCCGTGAGCGGTCTAGATACAATGCCTCAGTGCTCTCCCACCGATCCGGGCTAGTGCCCCCAAGGGCCTTGGGCAGCGAATCGATATGAATCTTGCGCTTGAGCAGTTGATGCTCGTTTTCTGCCTCATTCCATCAATGGTCAGTGCGATATTGATGCTGCTTTTCCGCCACGGTCGGCAGTACTCCCATATCGTTACGCCGGTGCCCCCAGCCCTTGAGTGAATGGCCGCATGATTCACATTACGTTTTCCACCTCCCACTCTGACCAAGCGAAACCTCGACACTCTTGACACTATCCCTCAGGGCATCTTCGCATATCCAGGGGATAGGACCATGATGTGGCGTACTTTGAGGTTCTTATGGTCCGAGCTCTAAGACCTTAAACTAAGATCTGCCCCTATGGTCCGAGCTCTACGACCTTAAACTAAGATCTCCCTAAACGGGGTTCTACGTCCCGCATGACGTTAAAACTGCACTCTCAAAACTACGTGTGGCTTGATCTCCAACCTAATGGAGTACATAGGAACGCCCGGGCATCTCGACTCGGGTCCAGCCTCAGGGATCGCTAAGTCCCGCCCCTCCTTGTCGCCGGCCGTCTGGCCTGGCTTCTGGTAGAGTGGTGTGGTTGTGATATTCTCCCCGATTCAGCTCGGGATGCCCCATTGCAATGATGGGAAGCGACAGTTTCCTCGTCAAAGAGGTTCTGTCTGAGAATTGGGGTGATTCACGGCCAGATTAGTGCATCCGCCTAATACGCTTTCCCCATGGTGGTGCAATTTTGGGAGTGTTAGATTCTGTCCGAACAAATCATCACTTCGCCCCACGCTTCGCATGCCCTTTTGATCCGGATTTCCACCCTTATGCCTGAAGGAACCCCCAAAGGGGTATTGATGATGACATGTGATCCGCCTCCTGCAATATGAATGATGACCTTCGGTCCGTCTATTGCAGTAGTATGGTCGATTGATCCATTGTCCACTTGCCGTCTTGGGCATTTCCTGGAAGGCCGACCGTCGTGGATTTCTGAATTCGGGACACACGATTCACCCTTTCTCATTTCCCTATGTTCGGATAAAATCTCAACGCCCCTAGCGTTGTCCCGCTCGTGTGTCGGAACAAGTTGGGGGGATGGTACATTGATTAGGTCTGAGGTCTCCTTTTCTAGGAATGACCTCCCTCTTTTCCTTAGAAATCCAGGCCCAATTGTGGATGCCTGAAGCTTGGTTAACGCTCCCGCGAGACAATGAATTGTGGTTGAGCATGTTAAGCCAAAAGATGTAGTTAAATATGTTGATTCATACAAATGGATCGAAGTATTGAGTAGCGGAAGCAAAATGTTCTGGGAATGGAAAAAACAAAGCCCCTAGGGATTAGCGTGCTGAATGAGTCTTTCCAACGCCGCTACCCTTTGGCTGGCAGCCTCCAGAACTGCTTCTCGCTCTCTGCATGCCCTCTCTTCGTCGGCGGTCGCATCACGCAGCTCGCCGATCCTGGCCTGTGCACGCTCCCACTCGACTTGAAGTGTGACCATCTGGTGGCCCGCCTCCGTCAGCTGTGCCTGGGCGTCATCCAGCTAGGCCGTCAATTGCTCCACAAGCTCATTGCACGCTGCGACCTCTCTCCGAGGACTTCGGCATTCCGCCCAGGACTTCGTCATTCCGGCGTCTCCCTCGGAACCCGATCGTTGCGACCTCTCGCCGATCAGATTCTGAGGGGGGGATTTTTTAGATGCCGGAAAAGTCCGTTGTTCCCAAACGAAGCTCCGGATGCGGAAAGAGAGGTCATATTTGGAGTCAGAAGAACGATTCGGAAGGCCCGGAGGCCTTGCGCGGAATTTTGGAGGCCCGCGCGCAAAGTTGAAGTGCGGCGCGCAATCCTCCCGGGATGCGCGCAATGCGCCGGACCGGCGCGCAATTTTGCGCGCCCGCGGCCCGCGCGACTCCCTTGCGCGCCGGGGCCCCGATTCCGCGCCCACGAAGAAAATTTCGCGCCCGCGCCATGAATTGTGCACCGGCGGCGAGATTCCGCGCCCGGGGTTGCCTATAAATACAAGGCGACCCCCAATGTTTTGTAGGTTGCCAGAATTCGAAGGGTCGCTCGTGCGCGCAATCCCACCCCCTCCGCGCGCAATGCCGATCTTCAGGTAACCTCCTTTATTTCACGCAAGCAAGCCTCGGGGTTCGCCTTCGCGCTTAACCCCTTTGGCTCCTTTCCTTTGACCATCTCCTCACCCGAAGGCCTTCGCGCGCAAAAGAAGCCTCTTGCGCGCAATTGCCCCCCGGGTGCGCGCAATCCAGCCCGATTGCGCGCACCCCCCCCCCTTACTAAGTGGACATTCATTAATGAATGGGCCGTTGCCCCCGCGCACTATCGGAGGCCCGGTGCGCGCAATCTCCATCTTCCGTGCGCAAAGCGCTGCCCCAATTGCGCGCCAGCCACCCCAATTGCGCGCCGACCCGCGGTATTGCGCACCAAGCTCCTCTTTTGCGCGCAAACCACCAGGGTCTCCCCCTTTGATGCCCTGAGGGTACCCGCCTGCGTGGCACCCGATGATTTTCATCCCAGGTTCCCGCACCATGCGGTGTCTTCCCGTGCGGCCCTCCAGGCTCGCACGAAGTGACACGGACCCATCGGCGACACCATCTTCGTCCACGCTGTAAGACGTTAAACTGCCAAGCATCCACGTCCGCGCGACAAGACGTTAAACTGCCAAGAATCTTCGTCCAACATGACGTTAAACTGTACTTCGTCCGCGCTGCAAGACGTTAAACTGCCAAGCATCCACGTCCGCGCGACAAGACGTTAAACTGCCAAGCATCTTCGTCCAACATGACGTTTAACTGTACTTCGTCTGCACTGCAAGACGTTAAACTGCCAAGCATCCACGTCCACGCGACAAGACGTTAAACTGCCAAGCATCTTCGTCCAACATGACGTTAAACTGTACTTCGTCCGCGCTGCAAGACATTAAACTGCCAAGCATCTACGTCTGCGCGGCAAGACGTTAAACTGCCAAGCATCTTCGTCCTCAACACACGACGTTAAACTGTACTTCTTCCGGCAAGACGTTAAACCGTCCGCTTCGTCCTCAACACACGACGTTAAACTGTACTCCGTCCGGCAAGACGTTAAACCATCCGCTTCATCTGATCTCGTGCCTCGCACGCAGGGTCCCCCCCGGTTTGGATGTGGCCCCCACCCGCTCGTCTCTGCAGGGATGTCGGGATTGTCCCTCTTTAGGGACGATTCATTGGAGTGGCCTTCGCCCACGGGGGTAGGGTATTAAAAATCCCTAGTTTCTTGTGGGGGACTGCACATGTGTATCTCCATTGTGCTTCCCCACTGCCGAAGCCAGTGGAGGGCGTGACAGGGATCGAGGTGTCTCTTACTTTCGGCCCAAGTCCCTCTCCAACTGAGTTTTTCCGCACTCAGGTTTCCTCAGTGCGTAAGTCCTGACAGAATGAACCACGTGGACTTTGATCCCTGTCTCCCAAACAGGGTACGTAGGAAGCCTCCCTAAGGTTCAAGCCCTCCACCTGGTCGTCCCGGACGTATTCACGTCGGTTCGTCCATCAGTGGACCCCTCCCGGGTTCACATTCGCGTCGATTCACCTATGAATCCGCCCTTGTGGGGGACCACACATGTGTATCTCCATTGTCCTTCCCCACTGCCGAAGCCAGTAGAGGGCGTGACAGGGATCGAGGTCTCTCACCTTCGGCCCAAGTCCCTCTCCAACTGAGCTTTGCCGCATATGGTCCTCCTTAGAGTGTAAGCCCCAAACACCAGTGTCCAGCATGACGAGAAACTGTGATCCACCCAGCCGTTCCATCCCCCTCTGTGTGAGGTGGTTCGGTTCAATCCTCTGCCTAGCAGCCTCGACCTCCTCGTGAGTCGGCTTGCCATCGTCCAGCATGATGTTAAACTGTATATCCGAACTACGCTGACTTTGATCCGCGCTAACGCGCGGTACGTAGGAATCCCCTACGGGGTCCAAGCTCTTCACTCCATCATCCATCCTGACCCTTACCCGGGCCGCCACATCCCGGTGGGGTCATGTCATTTCATTCCACTCCACTTCACTCGGGAAGCCGCCCATGTGCTGGCCCCAGCATCGGAGGTTCCCCGCAAGGGGTTCTGTCATCTGATCCACTCCTCGTGTTGATCAGTTCGATGCCGTCCCCGCTGGACGTTAAACTCGCGGCATACCCCGTGTTAAACATGGGAAGCTGAGGAAAACCTCATGTAACACAGTTCCCCGTACCCAACGCGGGATGCCTCAGGCCATCACACCTTCGAGAAGCCCTATTAGGGACGGAAGGCAGACATGCAGAGCCGCAGTGCTAAGACACGCCCCCAACACCCGGAGCTACCCGGTCTCCTCACCGCGGGTTGCTGCCCCGACCAGACTCCTTGGAGCGTCCGGGCGGAAGCAGCGTAATTAACCGGTGTTCATGAAGATATGGCGCCGGGAACGAGATTCACGAACATTCTTAAATCAATGAGGGAGACCCGGATTAGGCGACGAGTTCCGAGGAGACGTCCACGGAAGGAGGAGCCGACATCCCATCATCCCGGTTTCGATCAAGGAGCAGACGTCCCTGAATAAGGGACGGATGCCACCCGCCTTTGGAAAGCGGGACTGTGGGGCCACAAGCCGCGCTCCCATCCCCTCGGGTCGACGGGCGCACGCGCGAACGCGTCCTGGCGGAACAGCGTCGGAACAGAAGCCCGACGCACATCCGCACCAAAACCGTTATATTTATTATTTACATGAATTACTCATCATTAATATACCCATCCAAATAATAATTTATTGAATAAAAATTACACCAAGACGTGGAGACGGTAAGCCGTACGTACGCACGTATGGTGACATGTTATTCAAAGGATGGATAGAATACTGAAATATAGTTTTAAATGTTTATAATAACATAAAAGTATATATAATATACTGGAGATATTATTTTAGAATGGTAATAACAAAGAAAGAAGAAGTGGAAGAAGAAAGGAACTTCAAAAAGTGTGGTGTAATCATTACATCATCTCCGGGTTATTCCTTTTGATTTGATCAAAAGGGTTTTTTAAGTTGGAGTTCTGACTAATGGAAGGCCTCTAGGATGAAGTGAGAGAATTTTAGAGAGTATTTGGGAAGATTTTGGCCGATCCAAAAGGCTTTGAAGGTGTGAGTTAATGAGAATGGGGAGTGCCCTTTTATAAGAGGGGTGAGGGGCACCTTTGGAAAAGCTAGAAATATTATTTTATAATAAACTGAAATTCGGTTTCTAATGTCTCAAAAGTGGATTATATAAAGGTTAAGGTGGTTATGGGTCGAAAAAAACTCAACCAATAGAATTTAGACAGGTTTGGGTTATTATTAACCTTATCTTTAAGTATTAACTCTTAGTTAATTTGTTTCACTTTTACAATGTCTCTTTGTAGTTTTCTATTATATGGTTAATAAACATACTATATACATCCAAGAGACCCCAAAGTGGTCCATTAATGATACACCTATCATTATATATGTCTCTTTGGTGATACTTAGATATTTAGTAATTTAATATCAATTAATAATATAATATTTGTCTTAAAAACGCTTTTATGTCAATTTTGACACTATTCAATAATTGATTTTTTTGAAAATCATAACAGAATGATTACTTCAAAAAAGGTTATTTAAGTCACTACTAACATGTCATATTAACCTATAAAATTAGTGTAATTCAAAAAAAGTCCCAAATTATATTTATTTTGGTATCTACAATATCAATCATTTTAATTTATCACTATTATGGTAATTACTACATCACCATTGTGTCATAAATAAATTATATTATATAATGTCTAAAAATTATAAATAAAATACCATTATGTATGAAATCGTGTTTTCTCTCTAATTAATATTTATAGTCTAAAATACAACATATAGAACAATATGTAAATATTGTTTTTCTAAAAGATATATGCTTGTGTAATTTTTGTATTAATTTTAACTTAATTAAAATAAAGTGTCCCTATCACTTACAAATGGCACCATTGGGTCCCAAAATCAACCCAAAGATGACCATGGTCGGACATGTGTCAACCAATAAGGTTAGGAAATGTTTTAGGGTAATTTGTTATTATTATAATATTTTTTGTAACCCTTATTTACCAGATTTACCATTTAACCATGGTAAATAAAATATTTTCCGAAATAATTATTCAAAATGTATAAAAATAAAAGTTACCTATTTACAAAATTTGAACATCCTGATTCCAAATATAGAATCCATTTTTCTAAATTCAAAACACAGAAGTGGCAGACATTATTTTAAAATTAATTCCCGATGTCAAAATAAAAAGCGTGTTTTTAAGATTTAATAACTATCAAAAGATTGATACTTGTTTATGTTCGGTTTAATTGTGAAATTATGTTCAATGACCAACATTGTATTAAATGGTAAAAATATATTCTAAATATACATTAAAACCACTCAAATTCATAATTTATCACTATTAATTATTTTGATTAAAAAAGCAGTTTTTAATTAAAATTTAGTAATTTTCACTATTCATCATAATATTAAAGTTATCCTAAAGCACCAAAATTTCACCTTAGGCTAAATTTGATACTCCGAATCCAAAAAGGAAGTGCATTTTGAGAGATAAAATCTCTAAAATTTTAAAAAGTAGGTATTACTATTCATAACGGCTAGTTTGATCGGTTGTGGTGTGTGTTAGAACTCGATGTTGCGTACAACACACGCTATTGCATTATTCAAAGAGAAGTGTACTGTAGAATCATGGGGTGTTACATTCTCCCCTCCTTCAAATAATTTCTTCCTCGAAATTTCTAGAATACTACCGCATGAAAAGACTCGGGTGGTTATTCAACATAAGTTCCTCGGATTCCCACGTTGCCTCTTCCATCTTATGGTTTCTCCACAAAACTTTTACCAGACGCATCATCCGGTTTCTCAGTACTTGTTCCCTCGTATCGAGGATATTGACGGGCTCTTCGCAATAAGACAGATCGGGTTCCAATTCCAATTTCTCATAGGTGAGTACATGCGTTGGGTCAGTCATGTATTTCCTCAATAGAGATACGTGGAACACATCGTGAACTTTGGAGAGACTTGGCGGCATTTCCAATCGGTAAGCTTCAACCCCAATTTGTTCTAGAATTCCAAAAGGTCCGATGTACTTGGGACTCAATTTACCTTTCTTACCAAAACATATAACTCCTTTCCATGGAGATACCTTCAAGAAAACATTATCACCAACTTGAAATTCCAAATCCTTTGATTATCGGCATAGCTCCTCTGCCTACTTTGAGCTGCTTTGATGTGATTTTGGATTACCTTCACCTTTTCCATTGTTTCCTCCACCAATTTGGGGCCTAAAAGTTTTATTTCACCAACGTCATCCCAACAGGTTGGTGTGCGACATCTCTTTCCGTATAACGCTTCATATGGTGCCTCTTGAATACTCGAATGGAAGCTATTGTTATAGGAAATTTCTACCAGAGGTAAATATTGATCCCACATACCCTTAAAGTCAAGTGAGCAAGATCTCAACATGTCTTCTAAGGTTTGAATAGTTCGTTCTGATTGTGCATCTGTTTGAGGTGGTAGGAAGTGCTCAAATGAATTTCAGTATCCAAGGCTTTCTGAAGACATTCCCAGAATCTTGAAGTAAAATGGGGATCACGATCAGAAACAATCGATAGGGGTACTCCATGAAGTCTCACAACTTCATCAATATATAGTCTTAATAGACGTTCTAGTGGTAGATCTTCTCTTATAGCAAGAAAATGTGCTGACTTGATAAGATGATCAACAATAACCCATATTGCATCGTTCCCTCTAGGAGTCTTTGGTAGCCCCATGACAATGTCCATCGTAATATTGTCCCATTTCCACTCTAGTATGGGAAGAGGTTGCATGACTCCTCCAGGCTGTTGCCTTCCAGCTTTCACTTGTTGACAAACCATACATATTGAAACAAAATCAGAAATCTCCCTCTTCATGTTGTCCCACCAAAAATTTTCCTTCAAATCTCTATACATTTTGGTGTTCCCATGGTGTATAGAGAAATTGGAACTATGAGCATCATCCAACAATTCCCTTTTTAGATCAGGTATATCGGGAACACAAAGTCTCTTCCCCAATTTCAATATTCCATCTTTATACACAAAGTCTCCAATCTCCCATCATTCACAGATTAATCTTCTTTTGAAATTCTTCATCATCGGTCTGAGAACTCTTAATACTTTCTAGTAAATATGGTTTGGAAACCATTTGAAAAAGCATTGATGTTTCACCTTCCCTGGTTATTCCCATTCCATCTTCACTAGATCCATGAATATTGGATCCCTTTTAATTCTCATATTGTTCAAAACTCCATGGTCTTTTCTGCTCAAAGCATCTGCCACCTTGTTTGCCTTCCCTGAGTGGTAGTGTATCGTGCAATCATAATCTTTGAGTAATTAAATCCATCTCCTTTGCCTCATGTTGAGTTCTTTTTGTGAGAAAATATACTTCAAACTCTTGTGATCAGTATAAATCTCACATTTTTCACCATAGAGGTAGTGCCTCCATATCTTCAAAGCAAAGATCACAGCTGCTAACTCGAGATCATGAGTAGGATAGTTTTGCTCATTAATTTTCAACTATCGTGATGCATAGGCAATAACCCTATCATTATGCATAAGGACACAACCGAATCTTTTCTTAGATGCATCAATATAAATAACGAACCCATCATTCCTCGATGGTAGAGTCAATATAGGAGCATTGACTAATCTTCTCTTCAGTTCTTCAAAACATTCTTCACACTCTTTTGTCCAAACAAATTTAACCCCTTTACGTGTGAGGTTCGTTAATGGGTAAGCCAATCGGGAAAAATTCTGGAATAAACGTCGATAATAACCTGCCAAACCAATAAAACTGCATACCTCAGTTATACTCGTAGGTGCTGGCCATTCTTGGATTACCTTGGTCTTAGAAGGATCAACAGATATTCCATCTTTAGAGACAATATGGCCAAGAAAAGAAATCTCCTGAAGCCAGAATTCACACTTGCTAAACATCCCATATAATTCATGTGTTTCTCAGAGTCTTCAGGATAATGCTTAAGTGATTTTCATGATCTTCTTAGCTTTTGGAGTGTACCAAGATATCATCAATAAATACCTCCACAAATTCATTGAGATATTCCTTGAAAACTCTATTCATCATATCCAGGAATACAGAGGGTGCATTAGTCAATCCAAAAGGCATTACAGTAAACTCGTAATTCCCATACCCGGTTCAAAATGTTGTCTTCGGAATGTCTTCCTTCTTTACACACAACTAATGGTATCCAGATCGAAGGTCAATCTTTAAAAAGTATTGAGCTCCATGAAGTTTGTCAAATAAATCATCAATGTGAGGTAGGGGATACTTGTTCTTTATTGTTATAGCATTGATCTCCCTATAGTCGATACATAACCTCATAGATCCATCTTTCTTTTAACAAAAATAATAGGGGCTCCCCATGGAGAAACACTAGGGAGAATAAATCCCTTATTACTCAATTCCTATAGTTGTTTCTTTAATTCAACTAATTCTACAGTGGTCATTCTAAAAGGGGTCTTTGATATAGGCCTTGATCTAGGAATTAAATCATTGGAAAACTCAACTTCTCATTCTGGAGGATGTCTAGGTAAAGCTACTGGAAATACATCTACATATTCTTTCACAACTGGAACATCCTCTATTTGAACATTACTTTCCTCACCCACAGTCATTTCATTCTCTTCCTCCCCAATAATTGAATTTAGTTGAGCTACTGGGGGTGGATCTAGATAAGAATTAGGTGGTGGTGATTCTGCTCTAAAGATAAGTTGTTCTTCATCATCATCATCAAAAATCATAACCTCCTTCTTCTTACAATAAATCTTCGCATCATAGTCTGAAAGCCAATCCATACCGAGGATTATATCAAACTCAATCATAGGTATTACGATGAGATCAGCAGATAAAGAACATTTATGTGCTCTAATTGATACTGATTCACAAAACTTTTTTGCAATGATACTTCCATTAGGAGTTTTAACTAACAACTCCCTTGTTAAATCAAATTGTAAATGTCTAATTTTCTTAGAAAACTGGGAAGATATAAAACAATGCGATGATCCAGAATCCAATAATGCATTTTCTAAACTTGAGGAAACCATTAAATTACCTGCCACCACGTCTTTTGGAGCTTCTACCTCAGTAGTAGTGATAGAAAAAGCTTGGCCATGATCCCTTGGCCTTTTCTGAGGTATGTTCCCTTGACTCTTAGGAAATTCATTTGCATAATGTCCCATCTCCCAGGAATTGTAGCACTGAACATTGGTAGTTTCCTTCTTCCCTTTGCAATCACGAGCTTGGTGGCCTTTTTCACCACACTTGTAACAGACACCCATTCCCTTCAAGCAAGTACCGGGGTGTTTCTTCCTACATTTACCATAGGATGGATATTCAACCTTTCCCTTCTTCCCCTTATTTCCATTCCCAGATTGATCAGAATATCTCTTCTTCTCTTTAATTTCTTTAAAGTCATAAGACTTAGAGAATTAATTTTCTGTCTTGATAGCACATTAGACAATGTCTTCGTACGGCGAGAAGGATTGTGAGACTAATGCTCGATGGAGAAATGGTTTTAACCAATCAAATAAACGATCAATCTTACTTCTGGGGTTAAGTATATAATCTCCATCATACCTTGCTAACCTTGTAAAGTTAGCCTCATACATTGCGACATTCTCATCCTCCTTTTGTCTCAGACTCAGAAATTGCTTTTCCATATCTGCTCGATGGTCACGAGGAAAGTATTTTTATAAAAACATATATTTGAACTCCCTCCATTCAATATTTTATACTTCATCATATTCCTTCGTGTTTTGAATCAATGACCACCATTGATCAGCATCTCCAGTGAGGTGGAAAACTGCCATGATAACTTTTTCCCTTTCACTACTCCCCAAATCATGAAATATTTTCTCTAGGGAATTTATCCATTTCTCAGCTACTAAGGGATTTGTACTCCCACTGAAAGTTGGTGGTTGTTTCCTCATGAATCGATCTAACATTGATCCTCCATTCTGTGGATCAGGGTGCTCCATAGGGGTAAGGTTATTATTCATAACCTGAGTGAGTTGTCCCAATATGGTGATTAGCTGATCGGCACCAGTTGCAGCACCAGATCCACAATAATTATCTTGATCAGGAGGGAAATCCCTACATGGAGTGTGTGCATTGATATTGTTTCCATTTCTTCCACAAGGCACCATTTCTAAACAATGGCATAAAATAGATCATTTTATGAATAAAAATACATAATCCCATACTTATAAAACACTTAACATAAATTGAACTATTTATGGATATAAACCATAATCATAAAAAAAAATTCTTTGAGGAAGTATATACTCATAAACCCTTCATAATTATTTTTAAAGAAAATGATAGTTATCCTAAGCCTATCCCTCTGGAGTGTCGTAACCAAGAGTGCACCAAGGCCCATTTTCGTTCACCATTTCCCGTTCGAGTCTAGCTCAAAGTGGTGTTTTTGTGTTTTACCCCTAGGTACATCTGTGCCAGAGCCGCCTCTACCTGCTCGAATCCAGACAGGGATGTATTGCTCGGAAAACTCACAAAATCTATACAATACCAAAATTCTAAAAAGTTCTTCTATACTAATCCTCATAGTCCATCTTAGGTCTATGTGCTCTAATCGGAGTTTATCTAAATATAGATTCCTAGGTTTGTACTAAACATCCTCTGATACCAAATGTAATGCCCCGACCCCAATTACCTAGAGTCGGTGTATTATTACATATCATTGGCATGATCACAAGAAACATCAAATCTCGAAAGACTGATTGGTTTAGTATCCTTGGAAACACAAGATATATTCATAATGTTTTACATTACATCATAAAGTGAAAAACAACTACAACAACATATTATCTCCATAGTCCACACTATTATCCCCTCATAATATCACTACAGGTCATTCATAATTTACTTCTTCGCTTCCTGGGAAAAATAAAACATAGAAAAGGGGTGAGCTCAAAAGCCCAGTAAGGATAACAATATAGCGGAAACTTTCATAGATAAGAATAAACATTTAAGGCAGTGTATAACTAAAACGAAATCCTTTTAAACCTGAACTTCAACATAGTATGGAAAACATAAAATGAAATAATTCCATTTACTTGTTCACATGAATATTATACTAATCGAATAATCACATCCAATATCAATAACCACTTTCATAATGATGGAATGCACAATGCCAGACTATCATAACCACATATCCAAGGCCTCGTGCCAAGACTAAAAATAAGATTTTTCTAAGGCCTTGTGCCAAGACACTAGTTTGTCTCATGAGACCTACCGATGCATCGAGGATCTATATCGGGCTCCACCCGTCACATATTAAGTCCAATACATTCCCATTTGAAAAGGTTTAAGCATAACATAAACATTCGTATTAAAACTAGAATACGAAATGTCAATACTTTCACCATAAACCATGAATGGTATAAAAATAGCACATCCATAGTCAAAAATATTACAAAAACTTAAATACAATATAGAAGTTTTGTATCATAATAAATCAACTTCAAATAAGCGTAAAATCCATCAAAGGATGTTGACATAGATGAAATCAAAAATCTTTTTAGAGAAATGTATCTTTCTATTTTGAAATAATTTAAGAGTCATATATTTATAAAATAAAACATTTTCATTGAAAATATTCTTATAAGCTTGTAAGGGAAGCTTCGACGATTTTATAACGCCAGAAAATAGCCGCACCCACCGTATAAGTTAAAAAAACATTCTTACCTTAATTCTGTCAAAAAGGTTAAAAAGAACCTTGTTTGGAAAACAACGGAAATATTACTTTATAAAACTCTTATAAAATGTCAAACAAGGGTATAAATGACTTTAACCCATATAATTTTAAATATTAAAAATGTTTTGAAATACATTTTTAATAAACATGGATGTGGATGATAAATAGATCCCAGTAGATTATTACGTATAAACAACCTTGGATAATGAAGAGATTGCGAAATAAACCCTTACCTTTTACTTTTCCTTGGTTGGGGGTAGGTTAAACTCCGGTATAATTGTAAAATAATTGTTATTAAATTATTCTTGAGTCATATACATTAATATGATATCATATATTATCTTTTTACATTGCTTCGTTAATAATATCATAGAATTATCATCGTTTCTGGTGTTAACTTACTCGTTTACTTTTATATGATTTGTTAAATAAGGCGTGTTTGTTATGGATAGGTTGTATCTTATTCATATCCAGAATGATATCAAGTCCTTAAATACTATTAGTAATCATCAGATGATAATTATACTTGAATGGATACGATGGAGAATGAATCTCATCATGTTCGTGGAGACGGTAGTCCGTACGTATGCACAAGCGACAATATCATTATTTTAATATTAAAATAATATATAATTGGATGTTATATCATATATACAGAATCATTATCATGTTATATTTATTATTTACATGAATTACACATCATTATTATACCCATCCAAATAATAATTTATTGAATAACAATTACACCACGATGTGGAGACGGTAAGCCGTACGTACGCACGTATGGTGACATGTTATTAAAAAGATGGATAGAATACTGAAATATGGTTTTAAAATGTTTATAATAACATAAAATTATATATAATATACTGGAGTTATTATTTTAGAATGGTAATAACAAAGAAAGAAGAAGTGGAAGAAGAAAGGTACTTGAAAAGGGGTGGTGAAATCATTACCTCTTCTTCGGGTTCTTCCTTTTGATTTGATCGAAAGGGATCATTAAGTGGGATTTATGACTAACTTAAGGCCTCTAGGATTCATTGAGGGAAGTTGAGAGAGTATTTGGGAAGAGTCTGGCCGAACCAAAAGGCTTTGAAGGTGTGAGTTAATGAGAAGGGGGAGTTCCCTTTTATAAGAGGGGTGAGGGGCACCTTTGGAAAAGCTGGAAATATTATTTTATAATAATTTCATATTCGGTTTATAATGGATTGAAAGTGGATTATTTAATGTTTAAGGTGGTTATGGGTTGAAAACCATTTATCCAATAGAATTTAGATAGGTTTGGGTTACTATATTAACCTTATCTTTAAGTATTAACTCTTAGTTAATTAGTTTAACTTTTACAATGTCTATTTGTATTTTTATATTATATGGTTAATAAACTTACTATATACATCCAAGAGACCCCCAAGTGATCCATTAATGATACACATATCATGATATAAATCTCTTGTCTGATCCTTAGATTTTTAGGAATTTAATATCAATTAATAATATAATATGTTTTTTAAAAACTCTTTTATGTCAATTTTGACACTATTCAATAATTGATTTTTATGAAAATCATAAAAGAATGATTACTTCGAAAAAAGTTAATTAAATCAATACTAACACTTCATATTAACCTATAAAATTAGTGTAATTTATAAAAAGTCTCAAATTATATTTATTTTGGTATCTACAATATCAATCATTTTAATTTATCACTATTTTGGTAATTACTGCATCACCATTGTGTCATAAATAAATTAAATTATTTAAGGTCTAAAAATTATAAATAAACTATCATTATGTAGGAAATATTGTTATCTTTCAAATTAATATTTATAGTCGAAATTACAACATATATAACCCTATGTACAAATTATTTTTTCTAAAATATATATGCTTGTGTCATTTTTGTATTCATTTTAACTTAATTAAAATAAAGTGTCCCTATCCCTTACAAGTGGCAACATGGGGTCCCAAAATCGACCCAAAGATGCCCAGGGTCGGACATGTATCAACAAATAAGGTTAGGACACATTTTAAGGTCATTTTTTATTATTATATTATTATTGTTTAACCCTTATTTACCGGATTTACCCTTTAACCACGGTAAATAAAATATTCACCAAAGTAATTATTCAATATGTCTAAAAATAAAAGTTACCTATTTACAAAATTTGACCATCCTGATTCCAAATATGGAATCCATTTTTCCAAATTCAAAACACAGAAGTGGCAGAAATTAATTTGAAATTAATTCCCGCTGTCAAAACAAAAAGCGTGTTTTTAAGATATAATAACTATCAAAAGATCGATACCTGTTTATGTTCTGTTTAATTATGAAATTATGTTAAATGACCAACATTGTATTAAATGGTAAATATATATTCTAAATATACTTTAAAACCACTCAAATTCATAATTTATCACTATTAATTATTTTGATTCAAAAAAAAATTTAATTAAAATTTTGTAATTTTCACTATTCATCAAAATATTAAATTTATCCGAAAAGTACAAAAATTTCACCTTAGGCTAAATTCGATACTCAGAATCCAAAAATGAAGTCCATTTTGAGAGATAAAATCTCTAAAATCTTTAAAAGTAGGTATTACAATTAATAACGGCTAGTTTAATCGGTTGTGGTGTGTGTTAGAACTCGATGTTGCGTACAACACACGCTATTTAATTATACAAAGAGAATAGTACCGTAGAAGCTTGGGGTGTTACATTCTACCCTCCTTCAAATACTTTCGTCCTCGAAATTTCTACAATACTACCGCATGAAAAGACTCGGTTGGTTCTTCATCATAAGTTCCTCGGGTTCCCACGTTGCCTCTTCCATCTTATGGTTTGTCCACAAAACGTTTACCAGATGTGTCGTCTGGTTCATCAGTACTTGGTCTCTCGTATCAAGGATCATGACAGGCTCTTCGCAATAAGACAGATCAGGTTCCAATTCCAATTCCTCATAGGTGAGTACATGCGTTGGGTCAGGAATGTATTTCCTCAATAGTGATACGTGGAACACATCGTGAACTTTGGAGAGACGTGGCGGCATTTCCAATCAGTAAGCTACAGTCCCAATTTGTTCTAGAATTTCGAAAGGTCTGATGTACCTGGGACTCAATTTACCTTTTTTACCAAAACTTATGACACCCTTCCATGGAGATACCTTCAAGAAAACATGATCACCGACTTGAAATTCCAAATCCTTCCTTCGATTATCGGCATAACTCTTCTCCCTACTTTGAGCTTCTTTGATGTGATTTTGAATTACCTTCACCATTTCCATTGTTTCCTCCACCAGTTCTGGGCCTACAAGTTTTCTTTCACCAACGTCATCCCAACAGGTTGGTGTGCAAAATCTATTTCCGTATAACGCTTCATATGGTGCCATCTAAATACTCGAATGGAAGCTATTGTTATAAGAAAATTCTACCAGAGATAAATACTGATCCCACATACCCTGAAAGTCATGTGAGAAAGATCTCAACATGTCTTCTAAGGTTTGAGTAGTTCATTCTGATTGTCCATCTGTTTGAGGGTGGTAGGCAGTACTCAAATGAAGTTCATTATCCAAGGATTTCTAAAGACTTTTCCAGAATCTTGAAGTAAAACAGGGATCACGATCAGAAACAATCGATTGGGGTACTCCATGAAGTCTCACAACTTCATCAATATATAGTCTTGCTAGACGTTCCAGTGGTAGAACTTCTCTTATAGAAAAAAAATGTGCTGACTTGGTAAGACGATCAACAATAACCCATATTACATTGTTCCTTCTAGGAGTCTTTGGTAGCCCCCTGACAAAGTGCATTGTAATATTGTCCCATTTCCACTCCGTTATGGGAAGAGGTTGAATGACTCCTCCAGGTTGTTTCCTTCCATCATTCACTTGTTGACAAACCATACATCTTGACAAAAAATCAGCAATCTCCCTCTTCATGTTGTCCCGCCAAAAATGTTCCTTCAAATATCTATACATTTTGGTGCTCTCAGGGTGTATAGAGAAATTGGAAATATGAGCATCATCCAACAATTCCCTTTTTACATCAGGTATATCGGGAACACAAAGTCTCTTCCCGAATTTCAAAATTCCATTTTCATACACAAAGCCTCTCAATCTCCCATCATTCACAGCATTAATCTTCTTTTGAAATTCTTCATCATCGGTCCGAGAACTCTTAATCCTTTATAGTAAATATTGTTTGGCAACCATTTGAAAAAACATTGATGTTTCACCTTCCCTGGTTATTCCCATGTCCATCTTCACTAGATCTATGAAAATTGGATCCCTTTCAATTCTAATATTCTTCAAAACTCCATGGTCATTTCTGGTCAAAGCATCTGCCTCCTTGTTTGCCTTCCCCGGGTGGTAGTGTATCGTGCAATCATAATCCTTGAGGAATTCAAGCCATCTCCTTTGCCTCATGTTGAGTTCTTTTTGTGAGAAAATATATTTCAAACTCTTGTGATCAGTACAAATCTCACATTTTTCTCCATAGAGGTAGTTCCTACATATCTTCAAAGAAAAGATCACAGATTCTAACTCGAGATCATGAGTAGGATATTCTTTCTCATGAATTTTCAACTGTCGTGATGCATAGGCAATAACCCTATAATTCTGCATAAGGACACAACCAAGTCCCTTCTATGATGCATCACTATAAATAACAAACCCATCATTCCCCGATGGTAGAGTCAATATAGGAGCATTGACTAATCTTCTCCTCAGTTCTTCAAAACATTCTTCACACTCTTTTGTCCAAACAAATTTAACCCCTTTACATGTGAGCTTCGTTAATGGGTTAGCCAATCGGGAAAAATTCTGGATGAAACATTGATAATAACATGCCAAACCAATAAAACTACGTACCTCAGTTATACTCGTAGGTGCTGGCCATTCTTGGATTGACTTGGTCTTAGAAGGATAAACAGAGATTCCATCTTTAGAGAAAATATGACCAAGATAAGAAATCTCATGAAGCCATAATTCACACTTTCTAAACATCCCATATAATTCATGTCTTCTCAGAGTTTTCAGGATAATGCGCAAGTGATTTTCTTGATCTTCGTAGATTTTGGAGTATACCAAGATATCATCAATAAATACCACCAAAAATTCATCGAGATATTAGTTGAAAACATTATTCATCAGATCCATGAATACAGAGGGTGCATTAGTCAATCCAAAAGGCATTACAGTAAACTCGTAATGCTCGTACCTGGTTCAAAATGCTGTCTTCTAAATGTCTTCCTTCTTTACACACAACTGATGGTATCCAAATCGAAGGTCAATCTTTGAAAAGTATTGAGCTTCATGTAGTTGGTCAAATAAATCATCAATGTGAGGTAGGGGATACTTGTTCTTTATTTTTATAGCATTGATCTCCCTATAGTCGATACATAACATCATAGATCCATCTTTCTTTTTATCAAAAAGAACAGGGGCTCCCCATAGAGAAACACTAGGGCGAATAAATCCCTTATTAATAAATTCCTATAGTTGTTTCTTAAATTCAACTAATTCTACAGTGGCCATTCTATAAGGGGTCTTCGATATAGGCATTGATCCAGGAATTAAATCAATGGAAAACTCAACTTCTCATTCAAGAGGATGTCCAGGTAAATCTTCCGGAAATAAATCTACATATTCTTTCACAACAGTTACATCCTCTATTTGAACACTACTTTCATCACCCACAGTCATTTCATTCTCTTCCACCCCAATAATTGAATTTAGTTGAGATACTGGGGGTGGATCTAGATAAGAATTAGGTGGTGATGATTCTGCTCTAAATATAAGGTGTTCTTTATCATCATAATCAAAAATCATAACCTCCTTCTTCTTACAATAAATCTTCACATCATAGTCCGAAAGCCAATCCATACCGAGGATTATATCAAACTAAATCATAGTTATGACGATGTGATCAACAGACAAAGAACATTTATTTGCTCTAATGGGGACTGATTCAAAAAACTTTTTTGCAATGATACTTCCCTTAGGAGTTTTAACTGATAACTCCCTTGTTAAATCAAATTGGAAATATCTAATTTTATTAGAAAACTGGGAAGATATGAAACAATGCAATGATCCAGAGTCAAATAATGCATTTTCTAAACTTGAGAAAACCATTAAATTACATGCCACCACGTCTTTTGGAGCTTCTACCTCAGCAGTAGTGATAGAAAAATCTTGGCCTTGATCCCATGGCCTTTTTTGAGGTAAGTTACCCTGACGCTTAGGACATTCATTTTCATAATGTCCCAACTCCCTGCAATTTTAGCACTGGACATTGGTAGCTTCCTTCTTCCCTTTGCAATCACGAACTTGGTGGCCTTTTTCACCATACTTGTAACAGACACCCATTCCCTTCAAGAATGTATTGGGGTGTTTCTTCCCACATTTACCATAGGATGGATATTCAACCTTTCCCTTCTTCTCCTTATTTCCATTCCCAGATTAATCAACAGATCTCTTCTTCTCTTTCTTTTCTTTAATTTCATAAGACATTGAGAATTCTTTTTCTGTCTGGATAGCACATGAGGCAATGTCTTCGTACGATGAGAAGGATTGTGAGAATAATGCTCGACAAAGAAATGGTTTTAACCCATCAAAGAAACGATCAATCTTACTTCTGGGGTTACGTATACAATATCCAGCATACCTTGGTATCCTTGTAAAGTTAGCCTCATACTTTGAGACATTCTCATCCTCCTTTTGTCTCAGACTCAAAAATTTCCTTTCCATATCTGCTCGATGGTCACGAGGAAAGTATTTTTCTAAAAACAGATCTTTGAACTCCCTCTATTCCATATTTGATACTTCATAATCTTACTTCGTGTTTTGAGTCAATGACCACCATTGACCAGCATCTCCAGTGAGGTGGTAAACTGCCATGAAAACATTTTCCCTTTCACTACTCCGCAAATCCTGAAATATTTTCTCTAGGGAATTTATCCATTGCTCAACTACTAAGGGATTTGTACTCCCAATAAATGTTGGTGGTTGTTGCCTCATGAATAAATCTAACATTGATCCTCCACGCTCTGGATCAGGGTGCTCTATACGGGTGAGGTTATTATTCATAACCTGGGTGAGTTGCCCCAATATAGTGATTAGCTAATCAGCCCCAGTTGCATCACCAGCTCCACTATAATTATCTTGAGTATGAGGGAAATCCCTACATGGAGTGCATGCATTGATACCATTTCCATTTATTCCACTAGGCACCATTTCTAAACAACAACATAAACTAGATCATTTTTTGAATCAAAATACATAATCTCATACTTATAAAACACTTGACATAAATTTAACTATTTATGGATATAATCTATAATCAGAAAAATGTTTTAATTGAAGAAGTATATACTTATAAACCCTTCATAATGACTTGTAATGAAAATGAGAGTTATCCTAAGCATATCCCTTGGGAGTGTCGTAACCAAGAGTGTAGTAAGCCCCGTTGTTGTGTACCAGTTCTCGTTCGAGTCTAGATCAAAGCGGTGTTTTCGGGTTTTACCCCTAGGTACATCTATGCCAGAGCCACCTCTACATGCTCGTATCCAGACAGGGATGTATTGCTTGGAAAACTCACAAAATCTCTACAATACCAAAATTCTAGGAAGTTTTTCTATACTAATCCTCAAAGTCCATCTTTGGTCTATGTTCTCTAATCAAAGTTTATCTAAATCTAGCTTCCAAGGTTTGTACAAAACTTCCTATGATACGAACTATAACGCCCCGACTCCAGTTACCTAGAGTCGGTGCATTATTACATAACATTGGCATGATCACAAGAAAGATCAAATTTACAAAGGCCTATTGGTTTATTAGCCTTGGAAACACTAGATATATTCATAAAGTTTTACATTACATCATAAAGTGAAAAAATACTACAACAACATATTGTCTCCATAGTCCACACTATTATCCCCTCATAATATCCCAACAAGTCATTCATAATCTACTTCTTCACTTCCTGGCAAAAATAAAACATAGAAAAGGGGTGAGCTCAAATGCCCAATAAGGATAACAATATAGCGGAAACTTTCTTAAATAAATATAAACATTTAAGGAAGTGTATAACTAAAAAAAGCCTTTTAAACTTGAACTTAAACATAGTATGGAAAAAATAAAATGAAATAATTCCATTTACTTATTCACATGGATATTCTACTAATCGAATAATCACATGCAATATCAATAACCACTTTCATAATGATGGAATGCATAATTCCAGACTATCATAACCACATATCCAAGACCTTGTTCCAAGAATATAAATAATATTTTTCTAAGGCCTTGTGCCAAGACACTAGTTTGTCTCATGAAACCTACCGATGCATCAAAGATCTATAGTGGGCTCCACCCATCACATATTAAGTCCAATGCATTCCCATATGAAAAGGTTTAAACATAACATAAACATTCGTATTAAAACTATCATAATAAATGTCAATACATTCACCATAAACCATGAATGGTATAAAAATAGCACATTAATAGTAAAACATATCAAAAAACCTTCAATACAATATAGATATTTTGTATCATAATAAATCAACTTCAAATAAGCGTAAAATCAATCAAAGGATGTTGACATAGCTGAAATCAAAACTCTTTTTAGAGAAATGTCTCTTTCTATTTTGAAATCATTTTCGAGTCATATATTTATAAAATAAAACATTTTCTTTGAAAATATTCTTATAATCTTGTAAGGGAAGCTTCGACAATTTTATAACGGCAGAAAATAGCTGCACTCGCAATATAAGTTAAAAAAAACATTCTTACCTTAATTCGGTCGAAAAGGTTAAAAATCACCTTGTTTGGAAAACGAAGGAAAGATTACTTTATAAAACTCTTATAAAATGTCAAACAAGGGTATAAATGACTTTAACCCATATTATTTTAAATATTAAAAATGATTTGAAATACATTTTTAAGAAACGCTGATATGGATGATAAAGAGATCCTAGTAGATTATTACGTATAAACAACCTCGGATAATGAAGAGATTGCGAAATAAACCCTTACCTTGTACTTTTCCTTGGATGGGGGTAGGTTAACCTCATTTATAATGGTTAAATAATTGTTATGAAATTATTAATTAATCATATACATTAATATGATATCATATATGATCTTTTAATATTTCTTTGTTAATAATATCTTAGAATTATCGTCATTTCGGGTGTTAACTTACTCATTTACTTTTATATGTTTTGTCAAATAAGCCGTGTTTGTTATGGATAGGTTGTGTCTTATTCATTTCTAGAATGATATCAAGTCCTTAAATACTATTATTAATCATCAAATGATAATTATACTTGAATGGATTCGATGGAGAATTAATCTCAATATGTTCGTGGAGACGATAGTCCATACGTACGCACGAGCGACAATATCATTATTTTGATATTAAAATAATATATAATTAGATGGTATATCATATATACAGAATCATTATCATGTTATATTTATTATTTACATGAATTACACATCATTATTATACCCATCCAAATAATAATTTATTAAATAACAATTACACCACGACGTGGAGACGGTAAGCCGTACGTACGCACGTATGGTGACATGTTATTCAAAGGATGGATAGAATACTGAAATATGGTTGTAAAATTTTTATAATAACATCAAAGTATATATAATTTACTGGACTTATTATTTTAGAATGATAATAACAAAGAAAGAATAAGTGGAAGAAGAAAGGAACTTGAAAAAGGGTGGTGAAATCATTACCTCTTCTTCGGGTTCTTCCTTTTGATTTGATCAAAAGGGTTCAGTAAGCTGGTTTTTTGACTAATGGAAGGCATATAGGATGCATTTAGGGAATTTTATAGAGTATGTGGGCAGATTTTGGCCGAACCAAAAGGCTTTGAAGGTGCGAGTTAATGAGAAACTGGAGTGCCCTTTTTTAAGAGGGGTGAGGGGCACCTTTGGAAAAGCTAGAAATATTATTTTATAATAAATTCATATTCGGTTTCTAATGGCTCAAAAGTGGATTATTTAATGGTTAAGGTGGGGATGGGTTGAAAACCACTCAACAAATAGAATTTAGATAGGTTTGGGTTACTATATTAACCTTATCTTTAAGTATTAACTCTTAGTAAATTAGTTTCACTTTTACAATTTCTCTTTGTATTTTTATATTATATGGTTTATAAACATACTATATACATCCAATAGACTCCCAAATGGTACATTAATGATACTAATATCATGATATATGTCTCTTGGCCGATCCTTAGATTTTTAGGAATTTATTATCAATTAATAATATAATATTTATTTTAAAAACCCTTTTATGTCAATTTTGACACTATTCAATAATTGATTTTGGTGAAACTCATTACATAATTATTACTTCGAACAAATTTAATTAAGTAAATCCTAACATGTCATATTAACCTATAAAATTATTTTAATTCATAGAAAGTCTCAAATTATATTTATTTGGGTATCTACAATATCAATCATTTTAATTTATCACTATTATGGTAATTACTACATCATCATTGTGTCATAAATAAATTAAATTATTTAATGTCTAAAAATTATAAATAAAATACCATTATGTAGGAAAGCTTGTCATCTTCCTAATGAATATTTATAGTCGAAAGTCCAACATATATAACCCTATGTAAAAGTTTTTTTTCTAAAAGATATATGCTTGTGTCATTTTTGTATTCATTTTAACTTAATTAAAATAAAGTGTCCCTATCACTTACAAGTGGCACCATGGGGTCCCAAAAATCAACCCAAAGATGCCCATGGTCGGACCAGTAACAAACAATAAGGTTAGGACACGTTTTAGGGTCATTTTGTATTATTATAATATTATTTTTTAACCCTTATTTACCAGATTTACCCTTTAACCATTGTAAATAAAATATTTACCGAAGTAATTATTCAAAATGTCTAAAAATAAAAGTTTCATATTTACACAATTTGAACATCCTGATTCCAAATATGGAATCCATTTTTCCAAATTCAAAACACATAAGTGGCAGAAATTAATTTTAAATAAATTCTGCTGTCAAAACAAAAAGCGTGTTTTTAAGATATAATAACTATCAAAAGATTGATACTTGTTTATGTTCGGTTTAATTGTGAAATTATGTTCAATGACCAAAATTGTATTAAATGTTAAAAATATATTCTAAATATACTTTAAAACAACTAAAATTCATAATTTATCACTATTAATTATTTTGATTAAAAAAGTTGTTTGTAATTAAAATTTTGTAATTTTCATTGTTCATCAAAATATTAATGTTATCCGAAAAGTACCAAAATATCACCTTAGGCTAAATTCAATATTCCAAATCCAAAAAAGAAGTCCATTTTGAGATATAAAATCCCTAACATTTTAAAAAGTATGAATTACTATTCATAACGGCTAGTTTGATCAGTTGTGGTGTGTGCTAGAACTCAATGTTGCGTACAACACACGCTATTGCATTATTCAAAGAGAAGCATACCGTAAAAGATTGGGGTGTTACATTCTCTTCTCCTTTGAATAATTTTGTACTCAAAATTTCTAGATTAATACCGCATGAAAAGACTCGGGTGGTTCTTCATCATAAGTTCCTCAGGTTCCCATGTTGCCTCTTCCCTCTTATGGTTTCTCCACAAAACTTTTACTAGACGCATCGTCCGGTTTCTCAGTACTTGTTATCCCGTAACAAGGATCTTAACGGGATTTTCGCAATAAGACAGATCAGGTTCCAGTTCCAATTCCTCATAGGTGAGTACATGCGTTGGGTCAGGCATTTATTTCCTCAATATAGATACGTGGAACACATCGTGAACATTGGAGAGACTTGGCGGAATTTCCAATCGGTAAGCTACAACCCCAATTCGTTCTAGAATTTTGAAATGTCGGATGTACCTGGGACTCAATTTACCTTTATTACAAAAACTTATGACTACCTTCCATGGACATACCTTCAGTAAAACATGACCACCGACTTGAAATTCCAAATCCTTCCTTCGATTATCGGCATAACTCTTCTGCCTACTTTGAGCTGCTTTGATGTGATTTTGGATTACCTTCACCTTTTCTATCGTTTCCTACATCAGTTCTGGGCCTACAAGTTTTCTTTCACCAACGTCATCCCAACAGGTTGGTGTGCGAAATCTCTTTCCGTATAACGCTTTATATAATGCCATCTGAATACTCGAATGTAAGCTATTGTTATAAGAAAATTCTACCAGAGGTAAATATTGAGCCCACATACCCTAAAAGTCAAGTGAGCAAGATCTCAACATGTCTTCTATGGCTTGAATAGTTCATTTTGATTGTCCATCTGTTTGAGGGTGGTAGTCAGTACTCAAATGAAGTTCAGTATCCAGGGATTTTTGAAGAATTTTCTTGAATCTTGATGTAAAACGGGGATCACGATCAGAAACAATCGATAGGGGTAATCCATGGAGTCTCACAATTTCTTCAATATATAGTCTTTCCAGACGTTCCAGTGGTAGATATTCTCTTATAGCAAGAAAATGTGCTGACTTGGTAAGACGATCAACAATAACCCATATTACATCGTTCCTTCTAGGAGTCTTTGGTAGCCCCATGACAAAGTGCATCGTAATATTGTCCCATTTCCACTCCGGTATGGGAAGAGGTTGCATGACTCCTCCAGGCTGTTGCCTTCCAGCTTTCACTTATGGACACACCATACATCTTGACAAAAAATCAGTAATCTACCTCTTCATGTTGTCCCACAAAAAATGTTACTTCAAATCTCTATACATTTTGGTGCTCCCAGGGTGTATAGATAAATTGGAACTATGACCATCATCCAACAATTCCATTTTTAGATCAGTTATATCGGGAACACAAAGTCTCTTCCCGAATTTCAAAATTCCATCTTCATACACAAAGACTCTCAATCTCCCATCATTCACAGCTTTAATCCTCTTTTGAAATTCTTCATCATCGGTCTGAGAACTCTTAATCCTTTCTAGTAAAGATGGATTGAAAAACATTTGAAAAATCATTGATGTTTCACCTTCCCTGGTTATTCTCATGTCAATCTTCACTAGATCTATGAAAATTGGATCCCTTTCAATTCTCATATTATTCAAAACTCCATGGTATTTTCTGCTCAAAGCATCTGCCACCTTGTTTGCCTTCCCTGGGTTGTAGTGTATCGTGCAATCATAATCCTTGAGTAATTGAAACCATCTCCTTTGCCTCATGTTGAGTTCTTTTTGTGATAAAATATACTTCATACACTTGTGATCAGTATAAATCTCACATTTCTCACCATATAGGTAGTGCCTCTATATCTTCAAAGAAAAGATCACAACTGCCAACTCGAGATCATGAGTAGGATAGTTTTGCTCATGAATTTTCAACTATCGTGATGCATAGGCAATAACCCTATCATTCTGCATAAGGACACAACGAAGTCATTTCTTCGATGCATCACTATAAATAATGAACACATCATTCCCCGATGGTAGAGTCA